>CM053765.1:24469825-24545407 GCA_028658305.1 Pachyuromys duprasi
ACAATGGAATACTACTCAGCAATTAAAAAGGAGGAAATCATGAAATTTGCAGGCAAATGGTGGGACCTGAAATAGCATTTTCTAAACCTTAAGGAAACAAGAGAGAGCGTGATCTGTTGGCTTGTTGGCTAACCAATCTAGTCTGATTGATAAGCTTCATGGTCAGTGGGTTTCCTCTCACTCCAAGATAAAAAGTGATAAAGATATTCAATATTCACTCTGACATCCACATAAACATACACACACATGTACCTACATATATGTACATCTACAGGACACTGAGATATATACATATTACTACACACATACATACACACACACAAACAAATAGCATAGTCAATAAAACTAAAATAAGTTAGTATTCTTATTCTGTCAGTGACAGCTCAGTGTAAAATGGTACCTCTTTCATCATTGAGTCTGTCCTGCACATCTGTTTTCATCTAGTACAAGTCTCTTTATAGGCAAGCTATTGTTTTTTATCAAACCAATTATTCAAATGAAATTATCAGCCACAAAATACTCTACACATATCAGGGCCATGGTTCCTTACTGAAACTCTTAAAATGTTTTTGTAGTGATAGATAACCCCTGATGAGTCTCTTGACAAGTCAAGGAACAACACATGCTTGTTAAATGATTTGAGCATGCATGACCATATTGACAGCTTAGGAGTGTCCTCCAAAAGAAGAGAATTCTCATTAGGATTTTTGTCTGGGTTTTATATGTGTTTTGTTAAGAGGAATCATGTTTCTCCACCCAGCTGCAATTTATATGTGTGTTACCATCTCAGCTTCAGTATTTCCTGTACATTTCACATTGGGACACGTGGTATTCTGGTTGTGTTCCTTTGACAGATGCATATGGATTTTATAGTTAGTGCATATAACAGACATGTGAGGCTGAGGAGGAAGTAACATCTGCGAAGATGGAGGCCCTCACCTGACACTCATCCAATATGTCTTGACTTGGGACTTCTTGGGTACCAGACCTATAAAGATGCAAATTTCTGTTGCTTATACAGATAATTAGTACAGACCATTTTGTTTTAGAAGCCCACATGAACTAAAATACTAAAAATTCCAGTATACTATTTCCCTGTTTCTTAGATTAATTTTTATGTCATTGTACAAAGAATTGGACTTCACTACAGTTCTTGTTCATCCCATCTTCTGTTGCCTCCCTGTATCCACCCTGTTCTTCTTTGCTTGTCCTTAGTTCTAATCAGGCTTTCCTCTGATTGCATGTTTCCACCATTCCACCATGCTCTCACTTGCCTCACCTTTTAAAATATCCTCATTCTTTTTCATGGTTCCCCTTCCTAACCCACGCATGCCAACAGATGATAAACACACAACAACAACAACAAAACAGCTTAGATAATTTCACTCATGAATATTCATATAATTTTGTGAAGAAAGTCAAGGGTGCATTAAAACTTGATTCCAGGACTATCAGAAGTAGTGTATTACAACATTAAAGGTATCTAGTCACCATAATTTATTATTTCACCTAATTAAAGTAGAATTAGAATATAATTTTATCCTGGATTTAACAAAATCCTACAGACATTTCTTCCCAAATTTTAATTAAAACAGGAATGAAGCAAAGTGTTTAAAATATGATAGTAACTATCAACACCAACTAAAACCACACCAAGTAATAAAAGGTGCATATAGCCTTTGACAGTAAAATGGGGAAACAAGTGCTCATTAGTACAGTATTGCCAGACATTATTTATATGCTCTTATTTAAACAGTAAAGCAATAAAATAAAATGAGCTGTAAATACTGGAAAGGATCATGATAAGTTTTAAAGGATACATAAGTCAGTGCCTGCATATACCAAATCTTCAAAGTCTATTAAATCAGTAAAAATGAATGGTAAGTTGATGATGTAGGATCAGCTACAAACATTCAAATCTATAGCTCACCACCCTCTCAAAATCATTGATGCAATGATTTCCACAAGGGTAATAGGACCATTTGAGAGAAAAAGTACAGTCTTTTATTGGAAAATTAAGTGTACATGTGCAAAGAATGGCTCTGGGTACTTGATTTACTTATATTACCAATTAATATCCAGATTTTAGAAGGAAATACAAAGACAAAACCCAAAATAATCCATTTAGAAAATGGGAAGGGTTGAAGATGTCATCCAGTGGTAGGCCATCTTCAGCAAGTTTGAGACTCTGGGTTCGATCTTTTGCAATGCCGAAAAATAAAATAATAATAATTTTTAAAAAATAACAGGATAAACAGATGGCCAAGGAAGGCATGAAAAGACAGTTTACATGACTAATTGTTACTGAAATGCATATCAAGCAAGCCTACATTGAAATATTTCTTTATAAGTACTAGGAAGTAAGTGGAGCACATTTTTGTGTTGTTGGTAAAAATTTACAGTGCTGTAGCCACTATGGGAAAATATATGAGGGATCTTCAACACACACACACACACACACACACACACACACACACACATTATTATCTGGTCTGTTTAGTCTACATATAGCTGTATGTTGTGATGAGCTGAAAACAGAAACCAAACTTGCTATTTGTATACCTCTACTCATAACAACATTATTCACAGTATTGAGAACATGTGGGAAAAAACCCCAAATATCTATTGATTAAAATAACCAAAATGTGATCGAGAGATAAGTAAAACACTGGACAGCTCTAAAAGAAATGTAATTGTGACACATGTGAATGAGCCTTGAGGATATTGAAATAAGAGAAATAGGCTGAGTAAACAATCCGGCACAAATCACATAGATTGCCTAGAATATTCAAATTCAAAGATAGAGAAAGGAGAGTGGTGGTATTTTGGCCTGGGGAATGAGAAATGGGCTTATTGTGTGAAGAATTATAGTTTGGGATGCTGGAGAAGGTTTTGGAGGATGCCATAGTCCCATTGAATGGTACACTTAAAATGGCTGAAACGGTAAACTTTTGTTGAGTATGCTTTATCATAATAAAAAGTCAATGGAGTACCATAACAGAAAAAGACACATTAAAAACAATTTATAAAATATCTTGACAGAACCAGCAAGGAAGCCAAACAAAGAAAATCTACCAACTATAAGTTGGAAGGGCATAAAACATTTTCATATATAGAAGTCACATGACAGTAATGGATAAGGACAATAGGAATATATAAACTATGTCATTCTTTAAGGTACTTCTGAACAGAGTCTCCTTGTTTTTTGGAGTCTGTAAAGAAAGATAACTATGTAAGAGCTGCCAAGAAAATTTTATGGTGAAGAATAAGGAAACTGGAAGTCTCAGGGCATGTCCATAAGCTCAGGAGGGAGGCATACCAGGAAGACTGTTGCAAATTTCAGGCCAGTCTCATCTACATGGTGAAGGCCAACCAACCAGTAGAACCCAGTGAGACCTTATCTCAAAAACAACAATAAAAACAAACAGAATAAGGGAAGACAATGAATCAATATTTAGTAAATGAGCTAGAGTCAAATGGTCTCTCATTAGTCAGCAAATTACAACTGGGAAGACTTGAAAATGGAGGATGAATTCATAGCTACCTGACACTAAGTCATGGAGGATATACCACTTGGAGATCATGAGCAAAGTACTGTGTAGCATATTTGGGGAAGACAGAATAACCTCTTGTGTGTAACATGAAGGCTGAAGAGCAGAGAACAGCGAAGACAGTGCTGGAGGGAGGCTGGTGGGATCTGTTGGGTGCCCAGTGTCCTGGTAAGATGATGCTCACTTGCATCTTACTCAGTATGCCACTGTGCTCCTTCAGCATCTTCATTTTCTAACAGAAAGCCATTAAAGAGCACGGATACAATGGCCAACATTTAAAAGGAAATCTTTCAGAAAATAAAGGTTTCAGAAAATTTATTACCTTCTAATACCAAAATTGTAACAGGAGAGTTTCAGTATTTTAAAAGTTAGCAAACAACCACTTTGGTCAGTGGAAAATGGGTTTGAGAAATATAATGTCGTCTGCTGTGTAGAAGAGAAAGTATACTTCCAAAACGTGTGAGCCCAAATATATCCTTCCTCCTTAGAGTTGCCTCTATCAAGTGTTTTGTTACTGTGACAAGAAAAACAACTAAGAAATAAGTGTATACTCCTCACTTTTAAAGATTTTCCTCTGATCTATCAGGCCCTGGAGTGGAGCTCTTCCGACACCTGCTCCTGGCCGTAAGCTTTTATTCATGAAGTCACATTGCAGGTCTATAAAAATTCATTTCCCGCCTCTCATCTTAGTGCCACTATGATAACTTTAGCGTTGATTCAACAGTAACGATATGACATGCAACAAGTAAATAGCAGTCGCTTCCATCAAAGCTTGAAGATTTGTTATGATGGATATATTCAGACAAACCGGCGTCTTTTTAGAAAATGCAATTTTATGGAAAAATACAAGATAATTGGTCTTTAGCTCTTGCAATAAACTTAGATGGCACCTGCCGTATTTAAATTAATACAGTACCTCTCTCTGTTAGATTAGACCTGATTGAGTCAGCCATGTGAAAAGACTCTGACACAGCTCACATGTGCTTGGATAGTAGGCTGCTTTTTTATGTGGGTGCCTTAAAAAATGTTGTGATACTTGTCCATCCGGCAAGAAAGGAAACTGAAAGTTCTTTATTCAGCCACATATCCAGGCTGTCCTTATCTCTCCGCCTCAGCTTTTGCTTCACATTGTGCAACATAGGTAGCAGGTTTTATTGGGCACCAGAAGATTCTCCAAGGCAATGACGTCATATCTGAAGCCTCCGCAGGAACACTGGATCTGCTTACCAGGCAGCATATACACATGACTCTTAAGGATTTATTCTATTTCCCACTGTCCCCAATTCCTCCTATTCAGGCTACCACCGTGCACATTAAGTAGAGCTGAGATTCTTTTTTTTTTTTTTTCTAATTTCATTTCATCCAGTAGCAAGAAAGTAGACTCTGCTGAAGGTAAAGGGCAGAGATTGGCTCCAAAGTAGGTCTGCTCACTTCCTGGGAAAGCTTGGGACCAAGTCTAAGCTCTAAGAATCCACCAGCACTGGGGGAATTAGGGACCCGACCTCGAGACTGGTGTGACTTTTTGCATGAGGTGAACTTGTTTTCTGGGCAATCAGTGCTCTTGTCATTACCAGCCACAATCCACTTTCCGGAAGCTACTACATCCTTCCCTTATGGCAACTCTTATTCTTTAAAGCAACCATTTCTCAAAAATCATAACTTTTGAAGGATGTTCACAAGATAGTACTGGTTCACAAAGACATGTTATCTATGCCAGGGACAAAGCCAGTCATAGATGATACCTTATTAATTCATTTGCTTCTGTACTGGTTGATATTGAGCCCAATGCATTCAGCATGCTAGGCCAAGAATTCTGTCTCTGAACTCCACTCCTAGTTCTACTTTTACTTTGAAATAAGTTCTCAGTAAATTTTGCAGGTTATACCTAAGACTTATTTTCTCTGGTGTTAGCCTCCGGGGGATTTTAGATTATAGGAATACAGCACCACATCCAAATACTTTATAAACATAAACCCATCATAATCTGCCACAGACTGTTTCTAGCCAGGTTGGAGTACAGGGTTTCTGGTATGTGGAATTGTCACGCACCTCTTTAAGTGCCTCATGCTGGTCAAGACCTGTGCAAGGCACAACAAAATCATGCATGTTAACAATGAAAATAAAATCCATGAAGCCTCTTCAGTCATGCATACAAACACAGAGGCCCTGTGTGGTTGCAGAATCTGTACATGGCCGCAATTGATGACAGTCAGAAGAAAATTAGAATGTTTCTGTCCTGACAATGGGTAGGAACTCTGTATTCTTAATAGAACCTCAAGAAGAGAGGCTTAAGGGAATTTCATTGATTCCCTTAAACTTTGAAAACATTATTAGACATATAATATAGAACCAACACACTAAAATCTGTACACCTAACAAAGCTAAGCAAGACGGAGGACCCTGGGTAAGGTGATCAATCATCATTCAGAAAGGCAAATGGGACAGACATCAGAAGAGGAAGAAAACAGGACAGGAGCCTACCACAGACAGCTTCTGAAAGACTCTACATAGCAGGTTGTTAAAGCAGATGCTAAGACTCATAGGCAAACTTTGGGCAGAGTGCAGGGAATCTTATGAAAGGAGGGAGAGATAGAAGGACCTGGAAGGGGACTGGAGCTCCACAAGGAGAGCAAGAGAACCAAAATATCTGGGCACAGAGCTCTTTTCTGAGATGGATATTCCAAGCAAGGACGATGCATAGAGATAACCTAGAACCTCTGCCCATGGCAGCTCAGTCTCCAAGTAGGTACCCTAGTAAGGGGAACAGGGGTATCTCTATGGTTGGCTCTTTGATCATATCCCTCTGAGGGGGAGGCAGCCTTACCAGGCCACAGAAGAAGACAATGCAACCAGGCCTGATGAGACCTGACTAGGATCAGATGGAAGGAAAGAAGGCCCTCCCCTATCAGTGGACTGGGGAAGGGGCATGGGAAGAGAAGAGAGAAGGAGGGTGTGCTTGGCAGGGGAAGAGGGAGGGGGCTACAGCTGAGGTACAAAGTGAATAAATTGTAATACATTTTTAAAAATTAAAAAATACTATTCAACTACAAATTTACAAATACTATTGTTATAATTATATGATGCTAATATATATGTACATATACTCTATATAGTGCTTACATTAAGAACATAATCTTTAACCCATTTCTTTTTAGACTAAATGCAGCTGTGTAATAGATAATATGCTGTTGTTCACTCTGCTGTTTAACAAATCCCAAGACATTCCCACTGTCTAACTGAAACTTCATGTGCTTTGATCTATACTCTTTTTTTCTTCTGTCAACCTCAAGTGTATGGTAACCCTACTATATATACGTGTATGCCTTGAATAGCTTTAGATTACATATATGTGTGAGTCAATAAAGTTTAACTCAACCCCAAATTCCCCCTTAATGATATTGCTTGGGTAGCAAAACACACTATGGAGCAGTTTCATTGAGAAGGGTGAATGGAAAATGGAGAGGCGAGGACAGAGGGAGAGTGACAGAAAGACGAGGAAGAGGAGAAGGAAGCAGCTGTATAAATATGATAGAAAGAAGATGACATATCTCAGCTTGGCCAGTACATTTTCTGTGCCTATTTATTGTGAGGAGACTTTACTGGGTACAGAATCATTCACATCTTTATACTTGAACACATGGGATAACACATCATATGTGAAGGAGTCTTGTCCTTATTCATTGGTCTTTGTCTATAGGGCATGAAGGCACAATAAGTAAAAATTCTTAAATAATTTGTACGTTAATCACTAAAACACCTGAGCTGAAAAAGAACTTTTTGTACACCACAGAAAAGGATGTATTCAAGCATCATGTTTTGGGGATTTTTTTTCCCAAGTCTAACCCTTTTTACTAAAAGGGAATACAGGAATGGAAGTGACAGTCTACAGATATGTCCAGTCCCCAAAAGCATGAGGGTGACAAGGCAGAGTGCTTCCTCTAGAGGAGGAGGAAAAGAAGAGGAGGAGGAGGAGAAGAGAAAGATTGGGAGGGGTATGCTACAACCCTGATGGGTCCCCTTTAGGGGCACTGCAGCAGGGAAGACAAGCATAATGGCTATTTAATCATATTCACTGTGAAGTGCTGATTCTTTAGACTCTTACGACATTCATGAATGATGTAGGAGCTGGCTATGATGAATGTATCAGGATTCCTCAGGATAGATCCTTTCAGGGAATTTATGCCCCTCCCTCCAGGACAAAAGGGCTCCTGAGCTCAGTTATCATTTGTTCTGGAAAAGAATTTACAGTCTTGCCAGCAACTCCTTTTTACCCTACTCAATAAAGTGCTTATTTTGATATACTGGCGGTGGTTGTTCAAGAACAGCTGTATCGTTGGAAATTCATGCATGGTGAGCAGCCTTGCTGGCTCACTTTCTTCCTCTGTTTGCATTTTTGTCATTTCCACTGACTGTAAGGTAAACAGCTTTCATGCCAATCTTCAAATCATGTATCTCTGCATCTGGCCAATGGCATACATACACTCATACACATCCAAACATTTGTGAATATATATATATATATATATATGTGGCTATATATGTTCAAATATATATATATATATATATGTATACTTAACACATAAAGATATTGTTCTCGAATGTCTGAAAACTTAAATGCTATTTGGATTCACCTGTTAAGAAAAGAATTCTGGAGTGTATGGACTATTAACATGTTGTTCTGTATCCTCTGCCTGTATACATCTGCTCATCCACAATAAATTAGTTGATATTTTCATAAAGATTTATCGAATTCCTACTAATTATTACTTACTTTTCTGAGTGTTAGTGAGAGATCACACAACATAGCTCAGTCCTGTTATTAATATAGATAGTATTTAATAGGGATGCCCTGTAACATCCAAATCAATGTGATATCTGGAAGTTTTAAGGGCTAATCAGGCATGGTGAGAAAGTGGTCGTGACATAAGCAGTTTCACCCTAGCACATGAGTGCCAGCAAAATAAGCCATGTGTTCCATGAGAGAAGAAAGGTCTCTCTTTCTCTCGTCACAGGGGAATAATGGAGAAAGAGTAAGTCACAGAGTGTTTGGCATGCTTGGGGACAATAACAAAACCGGTGCATCCAAGGTGAAGAGTACAAGGAAGGGTATGCGGGAAAGATTGTAAGACAAGACTATGCACCTCATATGGGAGTAAAGTTTCATATTATACATGCATAGGTGTCCATATGTCCTTTTTATATGGTTCAAAAAAGTATATATATATATATATATATATATATATATATATATATACACATATATATGTGTGTGTGTGTATGTGTGTGTGTATAATGTATATGTACATATATACATTGATATATGATTTTGAATGTAAAAGAAACAGACTTGATCATTTAAATTAATTATCTTATATCACTTGGCTAAATCAGTTTTACCTTTGACAAGTTGCTGTTACCTTCACTGGAAAAAAATATCAATCGCCATTTTGTAAAGTGTTAGCATTATATAAAATCATATTTTCACTATTACAAATACTTTAACAAACTCAACAGGAAAGTCCTTGTGGATTTTATCCTTAAGGATATTTTTTGTATAGAGTCTGTCATCTAGGAAATCCCACTAATAAAATCATCCATTAAAAATATGCCTCTGACCTCTGAACAAACAAGTAGCCACATCTATTATTTACTTAAACCCTGGAGTAATGGTGGGGATGTGTTACTAAAGTTGGTCATTTTGAGGGCTGGGTAACAGGCATCTTCTCAGCATCTATTTTGCACAATGTCTAATATATATATATATATATATATATATATTTAATTACTGGAGCTTAATGTCAAAATAACAATATCGCCATGCATTTCAATCAACAGGTATTGGAGGCTGTGGCTTCAGAAATCTTTTGTCAAATGGACTTTTAGTTGCAAATAAGCAGTTGTGAAATGTCAATTATACAGGAGGATTCACTTCTAGAGGTCTTCTGAACAGTTAATACTGAACAGTGGGGAAAAAAAAATCTGTGTGTAGAGGAGATCACCTGTCATGTCTTAACCACACACACACACAAAAAAAGTCAAAAAGATTTTTATTTTAATACCTAAAAATTTGTAAGAAGAAGTAAAAATGGTATTTATATTTAATAATTCACTGTGAAGTATTTTAAAAGATAAAATATATTTGTGTAGTATTTGGAGATATGAAAACAAGGGAGCAATATAAAGAGAGAGGATTTGTCTACACTTAATAAGAATCACAAAACGATCTTTCTGCTGACTCCTTGGAATGTGCCTGAGTAAGCTTATTGTTTTCATGACAACTTCCTTTATTTCTGTGTGGTTTAGTCAAAACAACAAGGATAAGTTTTGTTTTTGTTTGAAGAAATAAAGTCGGGTTGTTTTTTTTGGGGGGGCGGAGGTCAGAATTTTATTAAAAAGCCATGTACTACATGAGGGTAACAGAATGAAAATCAATAGATGGAAGTGAAAGGAACAAAAACAAGGACAGATTTCCGGATCATCATGAGTTAACAACAAAACCCACGCTGATGTGAATTCATGATAGAGTCCTGACAGCTTCACTTCCAACACTCCACCTTGTTATTTTGCATCATGCAACCTCTTCATTCCCTTCATGGTCTTTATTCATTTCATTTTGCCTCTTTTACTTGGATTGTAACTTCAGTAAAAAAGAAAAACAAAAACAACCAGAAACCCCCACCTAACTCATCTGTAAGGTCCTGGAACAACACTTGGTACAGAAACAACTTTCATTAAAAGTAGGAGCACAAACTGACTTGCCATCTATCATATATTGATCTTATCATATATTGACCTTTATCATATATCAACTTCACTATACTACTCTCCTGTTTATCATTCTCTAGTGCTTTCCATTGCATTAGAATAAAAGCAACATCTTTAAAATGGCTAAAGTCTCTCCATGGTCTGACCCTACAAAGCACTCCTTGCTTCAACCTACCATCATGTCACTTTTCTCACAGAGGTTTTGTCTGTTCTTTCAGGCCTGGAGTGATCTGTTGAGAGGTGTCCCTTGGCCCACAACAACAGGTAAAATGTTCCTTTCTTCTCTTGTTTTCACCCTACAGCCTATAACTTCCACCAATATTACTACATCTCTTGTATCTGCTACTAGAATTAAGTTCATGATGGTGGTGTTTCCCTGTTTACTTCACAGCTATACCAACTCTCCAGATAATGCTTGGCTCAGAGAAGTTACCCAATATAATTTTGGAGAAGAGCTTTAAAAACAGTTGTTTTCAAGAACAAGGCCAGGTGATTTCCTGTTGGCTATTTCATACCTGTCACTGTGCATATGCATTCATTTGTTTTGGCTCCTGTTTCAACTGACATATATAATCCAAAGCTTGTATTCACAAGCCGCATCATATGAACACCATTATTTGATATATTAAAGTGGAAAGGATGATAGCAACCTTTCCCCAGTTTCTTTGCTAGTTGGTAATATATATAATTTATTTATTTATGTTTACACAGACCATACTGAACTCATTCCAGAAAAGGAGGGCCACAAGTCCAAAGCTGTAGTATGACTATTACTCAGCTGTGAAAGTAGCCAGAGTGGCTATTTTCAATATTTTCTCCATCAGGTAAAGAGGTAAAATGACAAGAGGGATGCCAGGGTTGTGCTGCGGGTCTGGAAAGCCTGTCACTTAGGAGGCTGAAATAGCTTGTGTAATGTAATATAGCCAGATTCCTGAGAAAGGGATGAAATGAAGGGAAGGAATGAAAGGAGGAAGAAAGGAAGCAAAGGAAGAAGAGAGAAAATGAAGGAAATGGGGGAAGAACAGGAGAGATGTACCACTGTTCTTGAGAGCATTCTCTGCAGGGTGTGGAAGTGAAACGGTCAAATTCAGTGACATCAACCTCTTCAGCCCAGTGGTTCACATGGATATTTTTCAGAGGGCCTAGATAAATAAACTCAGAAAATTCTTTTCTTTCTTGCCTCTGCTATAGTGCAGTGTATTGATTCAGGGTCCACTATTTCATGGCATTCACATGCTTCAGTAATACAGAGAATTTATTTTTATCCTTCATCTCAGAGAGTTGAGGCCATCCTGCCCCAGTACAAAACCACTAGTTTTATCAGTTCTTCCCTCTCTATGACCAACACCCTGGCAGCTGGACAGCAGGGTTAACAAGAGGACTGCTACAGAAAAACTCTATTTCCATTATAGGTTATCCTTTCCCTAGTCCAAGGTCAGTGTGGAGAGGACTAAGAAAAAGGTTGCTGCTGGTAAATCAGATAAATTAGGGTGAAAGGCACTTCATCAGTTGCTTACTTCTCCATGGGAAGTAGTCAATGCTGAGATTTGAAAATAGCTAGGATTTTCTTTTTTATTAATTAATTGATTGATTGATTACAATTTTATTCACTTTGTAGCCTAGCTGTAGCCCCCTCCCTCATACCCTCCCAATACCCTCTCCCCTCCCCCCGCCCTAGCCCTCTTCTCTTCCCATGCACTTCCTCCAGTTCACTCAGAGGAGAGGTCCTCCTTCCCTTCTATCTGATCCTAGCCTATCAGGTCTCATCAGGACTGGCTGCATTGTCTTCCTCTGTGGCCTGTTAAGGGGGGAGGTATTCAGAGAGCCAGTCACTGAATTCTTGTCAGAGACAGCCCCTGTTCCCCTTACTAGGGTACCCAGTTGGAGACTGAGCTGTCATGGGCTACATTTGTGCAGGGGTTCTAAGTTATCTTCATGCATGGTCCTTGGTTGAAGTATCGGTCACAGAAACAACACTTGTGACCAGATTTTTGGTTCTGTTGCTCTCCTTGTGGAGCTCCAGTCCCCTCTATGTCTCTCCAGGTTCCCCTTCTTTCATAAGATTCCCTGTACTCTGCTTAAAGTTTGGCTACGAGTCTCAGCATCTGTTTTGATACCGTACTGGATAGAGTCTTTCAGAGGCCCTCTGTGGTAGGCTCCTGTCCTATTCCTTGTTTTCTCCCTCTTCCAGTATCTATCCCATTTGCCTTTCTGAATGAGGACTGAGCATTTTACCCAAGGTCCTCCTTCTTGCTTAGCTTCTTTAGGTGTTAAGAGTATTAGATAATGCTTTTTCTTGCTCTGAGAGATTCTCATTCAGGACTTCATGAGAAAAATCTTTCCCTGTTGAGCTATTTTAAATAATTTAAACTTTTCCTTTTGGAAAATGAGCCCACTGGGGCAAAGAGAAAGATGTCTAAACTAGATTAGTGTTTCAGGCTTGTCATGGTTAATTTCCCTGACCTCATATTGATGGCCACTCCTGCTCATCCTATACGATTAAATCTCACATTGATTGAGCATCTACTCCTATTCTTTCCACGAATATCTCTTTGGTAATGTGCTAGTCTAACACATATAAAGCCCTTGTTTTTATCCTCAGCAAGGTGTAAAATGGGTAGTTATGGTGGAATATACCTGTAATCCCAGCACTTGGAAGACAGTGGCAGGAAGATCACAAGTTCACAGTCATCCTCAAGGACATTCTGAGCTACATGAGACCTTGTTTCAAAATCAACAAACAAATAAACAACCTGAGTGTCCGGTAGGCCAGACCGTTAGGTATATAATAACTCTGTTCCCAGTGCTTTGATCACTTCCTCCTGGTGGGGGCCCTTGCCAGGCCACAGAGGAAGTGGTTGCAGGCAGTCCTAAAGAGATTTGCTTGGTAGACTGGGGTCAGATGGTAGGGAAAGAAAACTCCCCCTTTCAGAATACTAAGGGAGTGGGATAGGGGGTAAAGGGAGGGGGGGTAGGACCGGGAGGATACAAGGGAGGGCTCTACAATGAGGATATAAAGTGAATAATAAATAAAATAAATAAATAATAAGTAAAAAATAAATTCAAAATCTTCCATTTAAAAAAAAGCTGAACAGCTGCAAGATACAGAAGGAAGCAAAAGGAACTAAAGTTCCTCCATCCCACCTACCCTGCATCATCCCAAGCCCTAGCTTCCTTCTGCACAAACCAGGAAACGAACCGATATTGTAGAATGCAGAAGCTAAACACATACATTTCCCAATTTCCTCATTTGTGCAGTGAGGACATTGCATCCATAAACTCTGAGGTTCTCAACTGGGGTAACACCAGAGATCCCGAACGAGCTCTCTTTGACTGCAGTTGTATCAAAAACAGCTTTGACTGGCTGACAAGCACAGGCTGCATGAACTCTCACCAGCCTGAACTCTTTGAAGTGGAAATTATGCACACAAAGCAGGCCCATGGCGGCAAGTCACAGATGTTGCTTTTGGCCTCACCTGCTCATCTCTCTCCCCACTGGGAGGGTTGCCATAAGTACTCAACTTCTAGTAAAGCGTGGTGCAGGCATTCAGACCTTTCCGGGCTGCCACTGATCACAGTGAATTCTGAAGCATCCTGTGTTTTCTTATGATGATCTCCTGACAGGTAAAATGGGGGAGATGTGGAAAGGAACATCTTGGTTTCAGGGACAGTAAAAGAACAGTATGGGAGAGGAAAACAGAAAAGAGAAAACTAGGCAAATCAGAATTTATATGATATCCCAACTAAGATGAATGATGCCTTTTCTTTCAATCAGTTCTGAGTACCACATTTCAAATGACCACTTCTGTGAAAAAAAAAAAAAAAAGGAATCCAGGTTTGTCAGTAACCCTTACAACCAATATTCTAGTTCTTGCTACGGAGCAAAAATAAAAACCATAATCTCTTTGCGTAACCAAGGTGATGGAAAAACCATAATTTCCACAAAATAAACACAAAACAAAATAAAAAAAATCAAAATCAAATAGACAGGTGACAGATTCAGCATGTAAATTAGTGAAAACAGTATTATAACGAGCTGCAAAGGAAGCTGTTCTTTCTGAATATGTATTCATGGTCTCCTCATGCACAGTACTTAACCAACATCTTAGTTTTGTGTCTTCTAATTAAAGCAAACTAAACTTGATTTCCTACGACTCTTACACTTGTCAGCTCCGACGCTGAAATGACAATGGGGTGATGTAAGTACAGAAGGCTTAGAGCATCTGAGATCTCTACGAGTGCCGAACAATATAAGATGTTTTCATTAACATCAGTAGCTTCATGCTTGCTCTTCCTTCTTTACATGGTCATTACACAAGGGCTCTTTGAATTCATAGAAAAATAATTCCAGAGGTGTCTACATTGCAATGTTCGTGACCACATGACCTTTACAGCCTCACCCCTGATCATAATCAACTGGACTAGGAAGATAAGTGAGAATAGCAGGGAAGGAAAACTATGTAACGGTAACAGATAGGTTAAGGACATTCAGGCTGGTAAGACATAGATCCAGTGTTTGGGAGAGGAAGCAATGTAAATAGCACATCCATCCCCTATGCTGATTTACAGGGATTTTTAAACTTGGCTGAAGAGTTGTTCTCTTTCTTTACAGTCTTGGTCCACATGCAGTGCTCCAGACACTCTCCTAAGGTCTTGCAATAGTCAAGGGCTATCTCCTGGCAGTTCCTTTGGACTTCTGTTTATTTTCCTCAGAATCCTTGAAGCATGAAATGGAAGAGCTGTCCAAGAAGCTAACACAGAAAGACCCCTTTCTCTCAGCTAACTTCTGAAAGGTGGGGCTTCTAGAAAGAACCTCTGCTGCTTGTTTGAAAGCCCATGAAGTTCCTCAAAAGTTGAGAAGGAAACAAGGAAAATGTGAAACCTGGAACTCATCATCTGGAGCTCATTAACTCAATACCAGTATTATTGCTGACAGGTTTGAGAACAAAACTGCTTCTGTCAATGAGCACAGTTTGGCTATACTAAGCATTTCTTCCACTTCTGTTCATTTTCTTATGTTATCCAGTGTTGTAGCAAGGTCACCATATATTAAAATTTCCTCCTGAATAGCATATGGATATAGCAACCTACTACCAAGGGGCTACGTATCTATAAATAAAGATCTAGAGGCATCGAAGCCATGCCATATGGTGCCTAATTTACCCAGTAAGTAGTACTGTAAACACTTTTGTGAATACTTAAGCTAGTGACTGCTTTCTCAATGGGAAAAAAAGGATCAAATATCAAAACAGGCATTTTGAAATCAGAATCTTTATTTTGGAGCACCTTTGAAACATTTAAAATTTTAGCTGTTATATACTAAGAATGCGTTACATGTTAGACTTTGGTTAAGTTATAGAGTTACAGAAATTTATAAAAAGTGTGCAGCAATGAAGGGACTAGTAAGCTGTCTCGGGGGTAAAGGTACTGGCTGCCCTAACCTGAAGCCAAAGTTGACAAACATTGGATATCACAGTAGAAAAAGAGAATTGATTTTCAAAGGCTGTCTTCTAAGTTACACACACACACACACACACACACACACACACTTATGCATACAGACTCACAAATACACTCTCACACTATAGCATATAAAATAAAAACTGAAAACACTGAAGACTGAGGTTCTCAATCCATCAGGAGGGCCAGTGTAAATAGCACACACTCACTTCATATATACACATCATACACACACTCACACACACACATATATATTCTCATACACACATACACACACACACGCAAAGAATCAAACAATAATAATGAGAACTGGAGGTGTTCAGTTCACCAGGAAAGACATGTAAACATACCAATAACAAATCTGAGCTGGTAGTGCTGCTGAGGTAGGAAGAGACTAATCCCTTAATTTTGTGTTCCTAATAGTAACAGATAGATAACTACCAATCAGTGGAGGAGCAGGAGTTATTTGTGAGTCTCACCACTTAGACAACTTTTCATCAACATTTGTAAAAAAGAAATTGGTAGCAGCACTCTCGGGCAGATGTTGACATTTCTGAACTTAATGTAACAAAACCGAGGTATAAAAAGCAAGTGGCTTGTGCAGTGTGACACCACTAGGAAGGGCCAAACTGGAATCCATACCCACATCGGCCTCACTCTAATTCACAGGCTTTTATTTGGTGTAACCAACTGCTTCCCTGTGTTCATTTTATTCTGTGTTTCAGACAGTAGGCTTCAGAAAGGGCAAAGCCTAAAACCATATACCACCCTCCCTTCAAATGACCCCACTCCTTTCTTAGGACAGTGCCCACATCATATTTTTAAAGATTTGCTTTCAGCAGCAAACACACAGCTGATTACACTAGAGCCATGGTGAACTTTGCAGTACTTGATATCTGCCTTGTGTGATACACACTGTGTATGTTTTCACCTTAGGAAAATGCCATGCGTCATTCTGGAAGCAGCCTGGGCTTTTACAAGTAACTGAGGGAACCCAGAAGGTTGGCCCTGTGATGTGCATCTATGGATCAATGACCATCATTGTTAGTCAAGATGCATTAGCTACCGTAACACCTATTTTCCCATACAGACCATGTGTATGGTACTTGGCAAGTAAATGATTCATAATATTATAACCCATTTTAAGAGAAATAGGACACACCCAGAAGAAAATACGAAAATAGTCACAATTTGGGTGGCTTCTTCTTCTTCTTTTTTTTTTTTGCATACATCTAAGAAGCCAGAAGGAGGAAACAACTCTCTGACACATGAGGGTACTAGAAACTTTTAATTTCTGTTGAATATTTATATATCTTTATATCCAACCTACAAAGGATACCTAGCATACAGGCTCTCCAGAGACTTGGTGCTAGGCAGCAGGACATAGATTTGGTTTTGACTTTCTCTGAAAACTTCTGAGCTCACTGCAAACATAAAGGTATTTTATCTCTGGTCCTAGAGCGACATCATTGGAATGCAAACCGTTTTATTAGTAACTGTAGAACACCGCAGTGCCATTTTCTTGGGAATTAGTTTTCCATTTTTAATGCCCAGAGCAAAGAAAAATATATGTATAGACACAGCCACGTGAAAGTTGCATATTTAGCTACCTATATGTACATCTATAGCATGTATAGCTTTATTAAATAAATATATATTGAATTATATATATAACTTAATGTATTTGTTTTAATCTATGTCTATTAACTTGCTGTCTGAATTATCCTTGAAGTTCCTAATTTAATGAATAGAGCAATCCCATACCTGGTGATGAGTGAAGCTTACATTGTAAGTACAATGTTGGTTGAACTGTTTCATCACATAGAACATACACATGCACGCCCACATGCTTTCTAGCTACAACAGACTCTATAAAACTATCAACTCTCTCTTTTGTGGGTGGCATAAAGGTGCTGTATTTCTCAGCAGCTGGTAGAATCAAAACCTGGAGATTCACAAAAGAAGCCAGAATGCATCGTGCAGAGAAAATCACAGCATGAAAGCAGGCGGGAAATGCCTTTCTATATATTTCAAACCCCTGTTTAAATGTCTTGTACATGACTCACAGAAAACACTGGGGTAGAAACTGCAGCAGGCTGAGCCTGTGGCAGACATCAAATTGTGGGAAACTGCTTCTGGAGTGGTCTGCTGGGAGATCAGTGAAGCACAGCACTGGGCTCCTATTTTGAGGCTCCATGGTGCCCCTCTTTATCAGCATGTACATTTATTCATATAGATAGATAAATACACAGCTTTCACATGCCTGTGTCAATATGTGTATTTTACTTTGCTCTACAATGTGGGGCATTTCTTTGATCTGCATGTAAATCTCTCAGCACCTTAGCCAGCAACAGGTCTGCCTACATGCTGCCATGTTTCCTACCACAATGATGGGCTAAACCTCTGAATATAAGTAAGCCACACTTAAATGCTTTCTTTCATAAGCATTGTCATGTTCATGGCATCTCATCACAGCAATAAAACACTGGCCAAGACAGTTCCTTAACACACATAACTAAAATTGCATAAGATGTTCGTAAGGAGGTAGACATTAGTGAAAAAGAATCCATTCATAAGCAAATGGGGCGTTTTAGTGGTCATAGATTTAAATGCATCGTAATCTCATTGACAACATAGACTCTTTCATCTATTTAGCAGTAAAATTCTTACAGACTCAAAGGTAGCTTTAATCCACAGGCTTTAAGAGACTAGGTAGATTAGCAGATAGGCTAGCTCTATCCTATGAGTTCAAACAAGTACATCCTGAGCCAAGGTGTCCTAAGCAAATGATTTAAAAAAGAGTGCTTCTAGAGAAAGCTGTGAGCAGTCAGGACAGGACACGAAGGAAGCCAAAAGGAAAGCACCTGGGTAAAGTTGTATAGACAAGCTGCACCCTGACATAAGATATTGAATGTTGCAGTACCTTACACTCAAGAGTTTTTCCAAGCAGATACAAGAGATCTATAAGCTCAAGACAACTTTCCTAAAAACAACTCATAAAAAAAAAACATACTGGTTTTTTTTTCAAGAGAAAATATGGTAAAGCTGGGAATGTGCACAAACATTGTAAAATGTTATGAAGACACGGGGTACAGCATCAAGATCATTTGATCCAGTTAGGTAGACAGAAAATCACTGAGCTACAAATCACCATGGATAGGAAACATGTGTAAGAAGATAGATCCGAATTTTGAAGCAAGCAGGCAAAACACACAAAACCCAAGCATACAGAACCAAGAGAGGAGATGGGAGTGGAGGTGGTATAGAGAGAAAAGAGATGGTGTGGACAAGTGACTAAAGATGGATTCTGAAGGGCTTTTTGTATTTGACTGTAAAACACAGACATCTGTTTTATGGAGATGAAAAACACTGCAGGATTTTACACAGGGCTTCAATTTAGGAAGTAAGTCTAAAGCAACAACTGTGTCGAACAAGCAATGGGGTTCCAGGAAGAAGGCCAAGGGAGTGGTGAGAAGATAGCACAGTGAATACTGAGAGGTGTATGGTAAACTAGATAAGAAGATAACACATTTTTAAAATAGAGATAATACATTAAAAAAGAAAAAAAAGACAGTTGTTAGAATAGAAAATACACGAGCCAATTAGTAATTAACAGCACTTGTAATGTAACTCCACCCCTAGATGTTGGAATGCTAACCAAACAAGACTGCTTCTCAATTCTCTTTTCCCCAAGGGTGCCACTTAATTAATAAAAACAAACAGTTGGAGAGTCGTTTAGGCAGTCAGGACCACACATGCACTGCACTTAAAAAGATTCTGGCCACAGAGACTACGGGGGCATGAAAAAAGGAAAGAAAGGAAGGGAAAGAATAAGAGATCATTTTTGACATAGAAACAAGCTTGGGGCATGAAGCTGGATGAGCAGTTTGGAAGTGGCCCAGCAGGTAGGGATGATTATAATTGGAAGCTAAATCTATGGACATTGACGTGTGTTGCTGTGCTGTGTGATACTGAACTGACACACTAGCAGGTACTCCAAGACCAGTTAGAAAAAGAGAGAAGGAATGAGGAGTGGGAGGGAAGGCATAGGAGCAGAAAGATGAGGAAGAGGCGAGAATGGTGAAGAAAGAGAAGAGTAGGAAGAAAAGAGAAGCAGCAAAGAGAAAAACAAAGACACTAAAATCATCAAATATTTGCATTTTTATGTTCCCTAGCAGTACCATACCTTTTCTGTGTTTATAATGTCTAATGTTTAGTGTGTTTCAAGATATCTTTTGGAACAGTGCCACCCAATGAACACCATAAGTTACTTTAGATAGAGAGAAATACTGATCACAGGTCATTCTATGCAGAGCACTTTTCAATAGGAAATCGATCGATCAATCATTCCAGACCTACTGGTTCTACCAAGCACAGCTTGCCCTTTAGTGCAACTAGAACATGTTCTAGGCCTTCGTCAACCACATTTAAAGGAAAGAAAAGGCCACGCTCACTGTTACGGCCCACATAAAAGAAGAGGATCTCCTTGTGCAGGGAGAGGATCCAGGCAGTCCTGAGGAGACTTAACAAGCTACGGGCAGATGGCAATAGTGGAGACCTCCCCCTTTCAGTGGACTAGGGGAAGAGGATAGGGAAGAAGAGGGAAGGAGGGTAGGACTGTGCGGGGAGTTGAGGGTGGGTGCTTCAATCGAGATACATAATTAGTAAATTCTGAAGAAAAAAAATAAAAATTAAAAATTAAAAAAGAGGATCCTCCCTTGAAGGCTGCTAGTTCATTTGAATGTAGCTTTGATCCTTGACTTCTCAAGTGAGATTCTCTAACTCAGAAATCTCTTGCCCTAATCCCTTTGTGAATTTAAAAAACAAAACAAAACATTTTTTTTCCTTTTTCAGCAATCTGTGGCTGCCACAAATTTTCTCTTCTTATCACAAGCCTCAATTAATGCACTTGCTTTTTTTTGGAACAAATTTCCTCCTTCCTCCCTTCTGCCCCGACTTTGGACTTTGATTCACCTGTCGATTGACATTCTTGCTTCATTAATTGCTGACAGCTGAAAATGCAACCCTGGTCCCTCAGCAAATTACTTCTAATCATTTCCTTCCTTAACGTTAGCACGGAGTGGACTGTCAGGGGCATTCCTGAGGCAGTGGAAGATCAGAGCCCTTTGTGGCTCTGAGTTATATATGGCCTCTGGAATTGGGTTTTCAGTGACAGTAGATGTGCGTTTGGAATCCACTTCATTCATGATTGAATGGAGTTTAGGGGGGGTTGCTGGCTGCCCACTGCTCAGACCTCAGTCCTTCTTTGCATCTGGCTTGAGACAAAGGGAGTCACCTAATACAATAACTAGATGGTTGGGTAGAGAGTAAAGGCCCAAACTCTTTGATACTTCACCCATCATGGGCAGCCTTGACTCCAAAGCTCTCTGCGGACCTGACTCAGTTTTCAGGGGTACAAACAGCACAATCCAAATTACCCTTCTACCCACCCTGCTCTATTCGCTTCTATTTAGAAGTGATTTGATTTCTAAGCCCACCTTCACCACCACCGGGTAGTTCACCCTGTTCATCTCAAAGGCTGTCTACAGGGAACCTGGCCCAAGGTGGCAAGGCAAGTTCTGCAGTTCTGTTCTATTATTTGCATAGTCTTTCTCATGAAGAGACGACACTATTATATTTGCATCAATGATGTGAATTTTTACTTGTTAAATGATTGTTCATTTTAAGATGCTTAACGGGGTCCTTGGCTGTGGGCCTTTTTGCCTGACTGACTCACACGCAAAGGTCTGGGCATCATTCCCCAGATGACAGGTGTTCATTAAGAGACAGAAAACACAGTGCCAGTTGTATGGGGATTTACATTTTTATTAAACTCTTTGACTTCAGCTTCATTTTTTTTTATAGAATTGGTCTCATTTTCCCAAACGGTGCACCTGTGGTCGTGGCTGCCACGGGGCTGAATCCCATTCTTTATTTTCTAATCTACAGCTAAGTGGGGCACATGTGGCTGCTGGCTAACAAGTGTCAGAGACTTCACAGTCTCGTGGGCCAGTAGCTTTGTTTCAGAAAATATTATTGTTTCTTGTCATTGTTGAACACAAGCCTATTCAGGGATCAAGTTTTGTCTGATATGCCATGTGCGAAAGATAGGGCTATAGTGACATCCAAGACTCTAAAGGCACATAAGTTAAACGACAAGACTGCAACATGCAGCTTGCTGGGCACTGTTCATTTGCCATTCTAGTCTGTATGATGGGACTGTGTTCAATGAACCTGATGTTTCTCAGGCAGTCCAAATGATGAAACTTTAACCTTTTGTCGTTGTTGTTAAATATTGGAACCTAGGTCTTAAGCACCTCTTACAGAAAAATTATTCCAATATAATAATGACTCATGCAAAAATTTGATGGCTTCTAAATAATCAAGCGATATTCTGTATTGAGTAAGTTTCTGCTAAACCTCTGTTTTAATTTCTATTTTTTAATATTCATTACAGATTATTCATTTTGTACCCCCACTGTAGCCCCCTCTCTCATTCCCTCCCAATCCCAACCTCCCTTCTTCATCTCCTTCCATGCCCCTCTCCAAGTCCACTGATAGGGGAGGGTCTCCTCCCCTTTCATTTGACCTTAGCTTACCAGGTCTTATCAGGACTGGCTGCATTGTCTTTCTCTGTGGCCTGGTAAGGCTGCTCCTCCCTCAGGAGGAGGTGATCAAAGACACTGAGTTCATCTCAGAGACGTCCCTGTTCTCCTTACTAGGAAACCCACTTGTATTCTGAGCTACCATGGTCATCTAAACCTCTTTAGACTAGACAGAATGAACAAAAATTATGAACATTCAAATGGGTCTTGCCATTCAGTAAGAAAAGTCATCATATATTGTAAATCTGATTTCTCTGCTTCTTTAATATTCCTCCCCAATTCATGGTATCATAATTTAGGAAGGGGAAAATATTGTGAACGGAGAAAGTGGGCACTGTAAAATGCAGATTAATGACATTTAAAGACAATCTGAACAGTTAGAAGAGAATTTGGGTACCACTGATATTTACCTAGGAGTTTTTGTAAACCAGTGTGAGCCCAAAAGAATAGCAAAAATATCCAAGAGAATAATGACAGAGAGCAGAGGAATAACACATCTCAAAACAATGAGAGACCTCGACCTTGGGGAGAGTTCAGGGATGGACAGAGAATAAAGAGGCATGAAATGCTCTTTTACTCCCAACTTCAAGCTTGCAACCCAGAAAAAGTACAGTTATCCCTGTGGTTAGAATCCCAGCCTCCACACCATGAGGACATCCCATATGATGCTCCCTTTCCTTTTAAGGTAATACATGAGTCTGTAGGAACCAACTCTTTCAGAGAAATATATATATATATATATATATATATATATATGTGTGTGTGTGTGTGTGTGTGTGTGTGTGTGTGTGTATGTTTGAATTCTTCTTAAGAAAATTGGAAATGTCTCAAATGTTCAATTACAGAACTCCTGGCATTCCAAAGATCGTCAATATCTTTCTCTGTATGCTTCCTTCCCTCTGAATTATGAAGGACAATAGATAAACCTCTTTCATTTACCGCACTATAAATTTAGAATGTAGCACGGCATCATGAAGATTATATTATTAAGTGCCAGCGAAAACCCGAAAGGTAAAAAGAAATATACAATTCTAAATTAAAATGAAAGGGCACGGCAAGAAAGGTTTTCAGTCATCCATAAAACACAACTTCTGACACTTTGCTCAACTTCAGCTTCCACATTTTTTTCTCTCAAAAAACTGTAATCTGAAAGCTCAGTCACCATCATTGCATGGTTTTCCTTCTGGATAAACTGTGCCAGTCACAAGCATTCTGAAGTCTACTACAAAGCTGACTAACATTCAATACCAAGGCTGTAAGGCCTCGGGATTTTTAACTTTGTGTTCTAAATGCAGAGGCTTGTGATGCAGAATTTTCCACGATGCCATTAAAATATTCTTTTTAAGAAAAGTAAAGGAATATTTCAGAAATCTTTCGAATATTAAGGATCCTGACCCAAACCATTAATTAATGTACGTACTTAAGTGGGAGACTGGTAGATAAGACCTATTCTGCATCAGACTAGGATCATCTCAATGTTCATAAGCTAACAGTCTATGGCAGAGGTTATCAACCTGTAGTTCCTGACCCTTTCAGAGTCAAATAACCCTTTCACAGGGTTATATGCTTAAGACCATATCAGATATTTATATTGCAATTCATAACAGTAGCAAAATTACAGGTATGAAGTAACAATAAAAGTAATTTTATGGTTGGGTGGGTCACCACAACAAGAAGAACTGTACTAAGTGGTGACAGCATTAGGACAGTTGAGAACCACCGGACTATGCTATCTCTTTAATTAAAATCCACCAGAAGTTAAGAATAAACACAGAGGCTGCCAGCTAACAGAAGAGAGAAGAGGTTTTCATCTGAAAAATATGTGGAAATGGAAAAATGTACAGAAATTTTAGTGTGTTGTGGTCCAAATGGTTAATGAGAGTTAAGAACAGATCTTTACGAAGTCTTGGAAGTATCTACAAAAATAAAGCAAGGACAGTAGATATGCTATATTATATTACAGGGCTCTACTCTTGGAAGCAATCAATCCGAGTATAATTGAGAAGCACTTAAGTTCTATTGTTTTGGGATTGAGATGATCAGATCTCATTCATCAATGATAACTTTATCTCCAATGTTAGCATTGATGATGGCAAGTTGACAAAAAAAGAAAATAAGCAGAGGTGTTTTTGTTAAATTACTGTCAGGAAAAGGTTAACAAGGTATGGGACCATGCCCCTAATGAGAAAATTAATGGAGAAAAAGATGGAAACATTTCAGATGAAGAATCAATGTAGCTTATAAGCAGACTGAAAGTCTCACAGAATGGAAAGCAGCTTTTCTCTCATGCTTTTCTTGATTGTTTTAAAATAAAGCTTTCATTTGAGTTCACAGGTGACTAAAAGGTTTAGATCTCATTTGACTTAAAATTTTATCTTATGAAATCTTCTATACTTGATATTCACAAAACAAAGTTTTTTTAAGTTTATTTTGTAGATTTTAGTGTATTTGTACAGCATGTTAACTTGTTTTAATACTTGATCTATCACCAAGTATTCAAGAATTATATATGAATCTTTAATGTAATTTGTATTAGTTTTATAAAATACAAGTTAAATATAGATAATTAATCACCATAGAAATAGTATTTTCAAAGATTCTGTTTTGGGTCAACCTACAACCAACTTTCCATCAAGTTTCTCTGTAAGCTACATTTTATATTTTTATTTCAGCAAACCTTAGACATAGGATTACGAAGAAACTGAAATTTCATGTAGCCAATGCTTTGATGAAGTGTAATTCTAAATTTAACCAATTCACAAACAAAAAAATTCTCTGCAAGTTTGCCCATCCATGCCCTAGTGGTCAACCGGCTGTTCTTACCTTACTCTTTGCATTCTTACTTTTCAAACAATAATACATTTTTAAAATGCAGTCCGATGATGAAAATTGTGCAAAATATCCAGACAGTGTGATAGAAATGTTTACTCTTTAAGAATTATTTTTGTTCCTATCAAGAACAGAGTGGTATTAAAATGGGAGGGGCTTGTTTTCAACATGGATGCATTATAGTTTTAATTTCTAACATCAAGAACTTTATATCTCTAAGGATATTATGCACAAGATAATTTTTAATATGTGGCATTGCTGTTCCTTGGCTCAGGAACTCAGTGTCTTTCTGTGAGAGGGCACACAGCTCTTGCACTATAAACAGCATATTTTCTTGTTATTCCTTCAAAGGGGGATAATGGATTTTTACTGATAAATCTACAAATTGATGGTATTGTGAAGAGGTCTGTACTTCAGTGACAGTCTTACAGTGTTAGTTGGTCTACAATTGTTACAAGTCAGGCAACATGATGGCAACTTCAAGCTGGATATGATGGCACACATTAAAACTTCTGGTCTCTAGATGCTGAGCATAGAAGACTGCAAAACCAATGTTAGCCTAGTGTACAAGCAAAAGTCTGTTAGAGAAAATCATGAAGGAAGAAAAAGGAGAATACAGAAAGAGAGAGGCAGGAAGAGAGGGAGTGATCAAATTCCCTGTAATGGCAGTTTCCTGTACAGAAAGTTCTGGAACAATGAACATTTATGACTCTATATTGCTTTCCAGGTACTGGTAAGTTGCTTTTGTGAGCTCAGAAGAAACTCTCCTGACATAGTTTGTAGGTGGCAAAATTGATGCTACAAGGGTTAACAAATTTGGAGAGGACCATCCAGCTAAAGATTCCAATCCAGAAATCTCACTCTGGCTTTACTGGTCTCAGTCACAATGCCCTACTACTGCTCTATCAGAAAAGTGAGACAAAGCAGCCTGTTGTATGGGTAAAGGAGGCTACCTTACCCAGAGGGGACCATATCCTACACTCTACCATCTTCATTAGAATTTCTTAAAAACAGGACCTAAGATCTTAGAAAGATCAAGAGAATACATGTTTTCCTGTCTTTAAAGAACCTAATATCAAAGTCTTTGATGTCATATCAGTTCTAGTTAGTTTGTATCTGGCATTAAAGACACTGCTGGCCAAAGGAGATACACTGTGTGGGGCTCCACAATGCAGTTCTTACTTTCACTTGCAATTAGGGACCTGTTCCTGGAGATTGGGAAAATTAAACTTTTCTCTCAAGACTTTGTGGCATGGTCTAATGATAACCCATGAAAAGTAAGTGCTTAATTGACAAAATCAGTATTCTGCATGCAGGGTGACTTTGTCAAGAACGTGTGGCTCACCCCATAATTCTCTCTGTATTCATTCTTTCTATACATCCTTGAAAATAGGCTTTCATAGATCTGTTTCAAATTAAAAAGATTTTTCGAGTATTGAATTCAGACTCAGAAAACCCATCTTTTCATTAAATCTTCAGTATTGCTTACCAATCACTTTTCACATTTTTACTACTTGTGATTGATACCTTTCTAACTCTTGCCCTCAAGCTGATTATATGAAAGAGTCACATCATTTTCAGAAGCCAGATTAAAGCCAGATGCTTGACCATCACACATGTTCTGTCAGGATCCTAAAGGAAATTGATAGAATATTCAAAGTAGGTGTAGGTTATTTGAAACCAGCCATGAATGATACTTAAGCATAAGAATGAAGAAAGAAATGAGCATAGGGATATCTCCATTAGAAGATGCTGAGGAATTGCCCCTTCTCAGCCATTTTCATTATGCTGTGGAGAGGCACTGTCATAATCTTTATTAACTTGTTAAATGTTTGCACACATATATACACAGCAATGCACAGGCACAAACCACAGCATCCTAGAATTATGGGTTGACCTGTCTTGGTCATTAATGCACACATGCACACACATTCATATGGAAACCAAAGGTCTATGTCAGCGGTCATTCTTCAATTATTTTTCTACTTTAATTTTTGGACATGGTTTTTCAGTGACTTGGGAGTTGATAAGTTTCAACCTGCTGGTCAGGGAGCCCCAGAAAGCCCTCTGTCTCAGTTTCTCCAGCATTGGCTTATAGGTATGCTCTGTTGGGCTTTCAGTGAATACTGGAGAAGCAAGCTCAAGTCATCATGTCAGCATGTCATCACGCAAATTCTTCCCCAGCTGAGCAACCTCCTCAGCTCAAGTTTCTCTAACTTTTCCCTATAAGCCCTCTGCCTAGTGGTTGGTCCCTGGCAGCTGCTCAGGAGGAGAAGGACGGGTGAGCTTCAGTTCTGAGCTACGTATTCCTGTTTTCTTTTTTTCTTTTAACCACTATTCTTTCAGATGTGTATTTCAAGACTAGGAATTTCTTCTATTGCTGTGTGTTGTTTCTCTTAAGGAGACTGAGGCATAATGAGAGTAGTGAAAAGAAATGAAACACCCGTGTTCCCACGTGCACCCCGTCAGTGGACAAAGCTCCTAGAGAAAGGGAAAATAATGCAGTAAGTGATTTGGGTATTTCTCTTTGAAACATTCACATGAATGGCAGGGGTATTTGCTTTTTTATTGGTTATGCTGGAAAGCAAAATCGTTTCACAGATTCTGAGACTCCCTATTACTCTCCTAGTCACGCAACAGCTGTTCACTCTGCCCTACAGGCAGTAGACACCATCGCTTACAAAGCAGGTCAATGGGACTGCCAGAGCCTGCCCCTATTTGATATGACTCCAGATTCCAGCTAATTCTGTCAAGTCTGTTATGGGTGGGGAGAAGTAATCCAATGATAACAGAATGTATTAAAACTCCAACCTGCTGTAAATGAAAATTCTCAATGTCATTTTTAAAACTACCCTTTTATTTTTAAAGAAAGCCAAAGGATGCAAAGTACCTAACCTGTGATTGATATAAAAATAAATAAATTACATTTAAAAAAAAAAAGAAAGCCAAAGGAACAAACAAGAACACGGGCAGGTAAAAGATTAAAAACCAAAAAATAATGCACTCAGGGGAGAAATTTTACTGACAACTTTAACAAACAGCATTAATATAGAGTGCATTTTCTTCTTTTTTAATAACGCTTATATATAGGGATGTTATTCTAAAATCCCATGCAAGCTTTCCACTTTTATCTCTTGCCTTCAGCATCTCCAATACCCCCACAGCAACTACTCTCCCTTTCTTCACCCCTATGTACTAGCCACACAGAATCCCTTGAAAATTTATTAACAATGACATTTAGAAAACACAAAGCCATTTCCATTCAATTAAATAAACACAGTGCGTTAACCTTCAGTTAAAGAAGTGGCCGTTCATTTTTATGGGTAGCTGTAAACAGACTTTGAGCTTCACAAAGCCAGATCAATAGAGTGCTGGCAAACAATAATAATCTCATGCACACTCTATTGACAGCCTCTCAGAAAAATAGAGTTGGATTCTGATGGGTCTGATGATTGGGGACCATTGCCACACATCAGCTTTTCTCTGAGAGAATGTCACAATGTCAAGAAAATGCCCTTCTGGGAGTGAATTTTTCTCTCATCTTCTGAGGAACCATAATAGCCAAGCTTTGACATAAAGGAACATGCACCCCCAAAGGGAAGCCAAACCCAAAGGCATACTGGAGGTGCTGGATTTGGGAAAGGTGAAGCCACAGCTAGCCTGAAGAGGCTAGAGAGGTTGTCTTAAACTAATGTCAGGCATGTCTACTGTAACAACCCCTACCAGAGCAGTAACGGGAAGAGAACAAAGACAGCTCCATCGCAGGTGGAGTCTCGCATTCTCCTGCCTCTCCCTCCAGGTAGAAGATGAGGTCCAAGAGTAGAAGAAGGCTGTGGTATTCTATACACACTGCTTCCATTGACCTGACCTTCATCTGGGTGTTCATTTCTTTTCCTTTAGCCTCATTCAATCCCTATTTGTGCACACACACACAGGTGACCACCTCTTCTGATGCTGCAGTCTACTGGCTTACTAGCTGGGTACCTTCTCATTTCTAAACATGGGCAGAATCTTAACAACTTAGGACAATTAAAGAAGGTGATGGGAATGGGCCAGGCTTGTTAAAAATACTTCATTGCGGTTATGCATTTCAAACTAATGGAAAAATAAATATGGAAGGAATTACCAACATACACTTATCCTAAGCAGTTCCTGAAGGACTCTTCAGGTCTTCAATGAATCCAGCTTAATTTTCTTCAGATCAAGAATAAATTCTATAAGTAATATTCTCTTGCTTTTATAAAATAAAATACTACAAATTAGACTTGCTGGCTATTTATCATAGGAGAAACATTGAGTTAGCACTTCAAAGAACTCAGCCCACCAAATGTCTTAATCCTAAATAGTAGGTGCTAGTATCATTTCCTATGTCTGACTATATCTAATCTATAACTACATGCACATATATATGATGTTGAGTATACAACAATAGCCAATATTTAACTAGTATTGGTATCGCTTTATAAAAAATTAACCATAGAAGAATATTTAATCCTAAAAATCCGGAATATGGATTGAGTCATGAGTACAGGCTAGTTAAATGTCTAAACTTAACCCTAAGTTCTCCCATCTCAGTGGTATAACAGGCATTTACAAAGTATCACAGAAAATTTTTTTCAGATGCTTGGAATCTTCCTTCCCTTTCTCATGGAAGATATCATTATGACTTGTTGTCAGTTAGTCAACTGGTCCTTCATCGCACACATGATTATGTGCACAATCAAATAAAAAGTGGAAACAATATTTCCTAACTCTAGGGGCTCTGCCTCTGTCAACTTCTTTTGTTTTGTCTTGTTTTTCTTTCTAAAAGAATATTGTCAAAAGCACTGGGAGAAGAGAAGGAGAGTTAGAATAACTGATATTCTGATATGGACCTTTCTAGAGTAAAATTATAGTAGAATCATCTAACAGTGATTAAATGATTATGGCGTCATCTTCCATAAAAGGCTCTGAGAATGTACTAAGAACTTAGCAATTTAAGAGTCTGGCTTGGGAGTTAGGGGGCCCGGGTTTTTAATCTTCAACTTTCCTCTTAATAATGTTGGATGTGATGCAAGTCATAAAAATCTCTTTGGGGATTAAACTCAACGAGTTAATATGATTTTTAACTGACTTGATATATGTGAAATGCTAAAATTGCTGAGCTGAGCACTGAGTATAGCCTATAGTAAGAGCTACTCATGGCAATTTAATTCTCCTTCCTTTCCCTTCTTCATTCTTCTACTCTTTCCTAGAGCAAATGCTACTTGTGGCTATTGTAATCTACTTCCCTTTCCTCTCCTCTTTGAAGTGTATTAGGAAGATCAAGAATGCAGCCCTAATGTCGTATTTGTCTACAATGCCCTTTAAGCTTTGACCTCAAGAAGTTACATTTTCATTCTATGGTCTTAATGTGAGTTTAATATGTTTTAATTGGTGATGCTCTGGAATCCCACATGGAGGTCTCAGTGGGTATGTGCGTGTGTTTTTAGCTAATATATTTCACAGGTGATTCCTTCATTGGAAAATAGGCCTGAATTTTAAAACTGGATAATTCTCATTGGGTTTCTTATGGAATCACTTTGATTTTAATTAGTTTGGTGAAATAGAGAGAGAGAATGTGTGTGTGTGTGTGTGTGTGTGTGTATGTGTGTGTTCTAGTAACTTTCAGAGAGGAATGCTAGTACTTTGACTTAATGAAATTGATCATTGAAACAAATTGCTATCCACAGATTTCCCATTAGAAAGTTCACACTGAGACTGCTTGGGTAAAGCATTAGAAACTTTCATTCCAACTTCATATTTAATGACAAGCAATGAAAAGGGGTATTTTGGAATGAACAGAATGACAGTTTGTTTTTATCTCTCCTTAACCCCTATTCTATTATACAAAGTAATGTGTACTCTGAATTTGTCACACACTACCCATCTCCTGTGAATGCAATTCATTGCAGGGTACAGTTTACCATGGAAACATGCTTGCTCACTTGACATGATTATGAGTGAACAATAGATTCTCCTACCCTGTGAATCACTAAGCAAACACCAATGAATGATAATGAAAGGACATTTCCTAATGGGAGCCACACTAAAGCAGTTCTTTTACTACAGAAAGTAACTTCTTTAAGGATCACAACAAGCAACAGCCTTTCTTGGACCAGTCTTAAACAGGAGAAAGTTTTCTTCTAGTCATTTAGTATTGTCCATTTTGAGGAAACAATATTATTAAGAAATTACTAATAAGTCTAAACCATTATCATTAGTTGGTATGTGAACAACAGTATTCATGCCATAGCTTGCACATGCTGTACGTGGCATAGCATTAAACTGGATTAAAGACAGTATTTCCTTGGCCATTAGGAAGAAATTGTAGCCCAAGTCTTCAGGAAAATCAAGACACCTTGTGTCCTGTCAGTGTTTGATCTGAGTGGGAGCTAATTAGCCAACAATACTCATTTGAAAGCTTTCGCTACCCTACTGCTGAACAAACCAAAACTAATAATTTCAGCGTAGTCTTTAAGATTAACAATGTGGAACTGAAGCATTAGAATTATGTGATCTTTGTGCTTAATCTAAATAGTCATTGCTTGGTTTTTCTCACTTTTTCAAAGAACATTTTCTTTGTTTTATTTTACATTTTAGGAAATGTCAATTCTTAGACTTCCCGCAGTTGCTTTTCACCATAGACAAGTGTGTTATGATTCTACAGCACTGTTCCACATAAGCCACCTAAACACACACACCTAAACACACACACTCAGACCGCACACACCACACACACAAGGAAACCATATACAGAAACAGTAAGCCAACACATATTATTTGTCTATGGATGCTTTTAAAGTATGATAGAAATTAAAGGTGAAGAGGCAAATTAAATTCTTTATGCCCTGTGGCACTTAAGGTTCTCTAAACACAAAGCAACCTCAGTGGGCCTTATTAGGCAACTTTTAAGTTTAATGTTAATAATGAGACAATGTCTCCTTCTATTGAGCGATGCCTACATTTTACAAGCAATGGGAATAGAAAAATAAGCTAGAAGCTTCTGCTCATTTCAGTTCTTCATATTTGTGGCCCATTTCCCTCCCCCTGGAATCAATTTTAGTCTTCCATGCATAGCCAGGGCATTTTGCCATCTGGCATGAAAGAGATGAGAGTAAGCATAACTCTAGAAATAAAAGAAATAGAAAAATGTTGCAACCTAAAGCAAACAAGTATAGTTTAGTCAAATCACCGTGCTATGAAAAGTGAGGCCAAAAGAGAAAGGTTTGCCATAAATTACCAAACTCCACATTTTTAGACTAGAACCTTCCCACTGAAATATACTAAATCACTTTAACACAACAAGATCGATATCTCTTATTACCGGAGAAAGAGACAGCCTGAAGTGAATTGATATACTCACATATAATACCCAGTGTTATATGAAAGTCAAATTATTCCGTTCTTATAAAATCTTTTAAAAATCATGTATACCTCCTTTATAAAATTGAGTATAAAGACAGCACTTTCTAAAAAAAAAATGATTGATGAAACTCCTTTGCATTCTAGACTTTAAAAAACTTCCCAAGTTGCCAGAGTCTCTAAATCTCAACAGGAGACCATGTTTTGTTTATAATGATTGTATAATCTTGACACAGACAATCTTTCTTCATGGAGTCAGGTCTTTATTTCTGCTAACGAGGTTCCCTAGCTTCATATTGCTACTGTTTGAGTTCCTCCCTTCCACTCAAATATTTGTCATCTGTCTGCCTTGTACAGAGAACAAGTTGTACATTCTTTTGTGATGGAGTACAAGGTAGGCATACATAAGATTATATAAACACATTAGTTTTTATGAACTACAAAGAAGCCATGGCAATTTGTGCCTATATATTTTAATGTTCTATTCTCCCATGCCACCAAGTCTCCTCTCTTTCATTGCTCTTTGCCCACAATATTATAGAAGCTTTAACTAAAATAAGTTTTAAAACTCTTGTAGAGACCTACAGTGTACACCCTCATCCTGTGCAAGAATCCCTTGCTGATAGCCACAGCATATAGATATTTGGTTTTCTTTCTGTGTTTTTAGGCACTTCCTAAGTGGAAAAGAGATATGGCTTTGAATCCCAGCTCTTCTCTTGGGAGTTGGCTTCTTTCTCTGTGCTTCAGTTTTATCTTATGTTAAATGTGAATGCTACCAGTTATAACTATGTCCCGTATATTATGAATGCTGAGAACAGTAATGGGAATACCCCAAGTGTGCTTTCTCATTTCCACCTACTGTTGCTACGAATACTTTCATTTGGAGCTCTCCACCCTGAACACAAGGTTATTTTAGTATAGTAATTAGAATACTTCCTATTGGTAAATTGTTCCTATTAAGCACCTTTCAAGTTTGTTCCAATAACTTTTATCTGTTGGTTCTGGTTCCTCTTTCTAGAGTTGGCAAGATGGACAGGTCACTTTTCTACATAATAATCACTGGAGTAATTGATACTCATAGTTATCCTGCTCTTAAACTTCTCTTATTTGGTCTTTCTCAAGTCTCTACCACTCCTTGTCGGGTGAGAATCCCAATTCTCACCATACTTTGCCATGAAAGACACTGACATTGGCTGTGAGCCAGGAAACGTGCTTCACTCTAAGGGCAGAGGACCGTCCACCTTCATTTCAGCAGTGAGTAACCGACTCAAGAATTTACAGGGTTTCAGCTGAGATTTGATGACCAATACATTAAGTGACACTGGCTAGATCTCCCCATCCCTTCTCTGCTAACTTGCTGTTCCTTGCCCTCTCTTGCCTGTGTCTTGGAAAGACAAAAGTGAAAAAAAAAAGAAGAAAGAAAGAAAAAAATCTGGTTCCCTAACAGTATCTAGTAGTCATGGCAGACTTTCTAATACCTATGCCAACTAATGATTGTCAAAGTACATATATTTTTACATTTTTAAGCCACATCAGCCAAGCATCTATTTAATCTAAAGTTTAATTTTTAAACCCAAGGCATAATTTTGTGATACTTATTAAAATGTGTCTGTTCTTTTTCAGGATCATCATTTCTCTAGGGGGACAGTCTCTTGAATATTGTCACTTTGCCCTGACCATATGTTCTCAGAAAAAAAAAATTCTGAATGAAGAAGTGTGCAAAGACCTAAGACACACTCAAGAGCTCATTCTCTGCAAGGTCACACCCATGTCTGTATGCCGGCCACTGTCTTTGCCAGCACACATCTACTCATTTAAACCTCACAAACTGACTTACTCTTATAACTGTCCTATCTGCTGTTAAAACTCTTTAACAAGTAATTTAAAAAAATAGTTTCAGGAAACTGAGGGATTTTGCCCTCCTGTAAAGAAGTATCAAATTGAAATCTAGTTCTCCTTGCTTCTGAAATAAACACTATGCATGATTCCACTCCCATATTCACAAAGCAAATGGGTTTCCTCTGCATCTCTACCAGTGTAGTGTGAAACATCCAAGGAACCTGTCTCCAGCCACTGGGACAGACATTGAGTCTTGCTCAACCTGGTTCCTGTCTTAGTTTCTTGCCACATAAGGCTTTTGTCTGTTGCTTTGTATGGTGGATTCACTGCTTCCGTATCAGTCTGGAGGGTCCTGGCTCTTTGGCTCCTGCTGTCACTTTAGCACTTCTGTAAGTGCTATTAACCTCTCAGGAGCACAGGCTTCCAATTGCCGTGTGGCTCCCGGGCTCAGTCACAAGTGGTGATGCTGATGCTTATCCATCATTGAAGTTGTTTGGAAGTAACCCCGCATCAAAGTGGCTTCTTCTCAGTCTTTTGACCCTACCAGATCTGCCTTCATTTTCTTGTCAAGGAAAACACACATTCAATGAGTGTGGATTTTCCACAGCAAGAACCCTCTAAATTCCTTAATTTATCACTGAAGTGAAACCACCTGTGACAGTGGTTTAAACCTGCTTCCTGGACAACCAAATCGTCAGGTCAAATGCAGCTTCTGGTATTTTATACATGGTCCTAAATTACAAAGGATGTTAAAGAATTCAAAATGTAATTAGAGGCATAATTGGTGAGCACACTCAGGTAGGTTCCAGAGCAGCAAGACAGCACTAGACTAAAGACTTATGAATAGACAGAACACTGGCCAGGAATCCAATGCATGTTTCTTTCATGCTTTTTGTCATGTCAATATCAAAGGTGTTTAGTGCTAAAAAATAAAAATAAAAATGGAGAGTTCGGCTTGAGAAAAAATTTTTCTGAGTTTTGGTTCAAATCATAAGCTGCCTAGTCTCTCTTCTTCTTTTTTCTTTTGTTTTGTTTTTATTTTTTAAGGGTTTTTTTTTGTTTGGTTTTTGTTGTTGTTGTTTTGAGACAGAGTTTCTCTGTGTAGCCTTGGCTGTCCTGGGCTCACTTAGTAGAACAAGCTGGCCTGAACTCATAAAGATCCATCTGCCTCTGCCTCCCTGAGTGCTGGGATTACAGGTTTGTGCTATTGCACCCAGCTCCCTCTTTTTATTATACAGCGGTAAATCCATTTTTTTTAATTTACTTTCATCCTGTTTTTCTTCTGTGTATATTTTTCACATATTCTCTATTCTTTCATTAGATACCCTTAGCTATACCTGTCAATAAAAAGTCCATTCAGATGGAAGCTACAAAGATGCAAACTCACAAACCAAACAACTTGCGTATTCATTGTTTATAATAATGATAATTAATAATATAGCAATAATAACTGTACTTGGAAAAATCAGCCCAGAGGCCTGGATATATTAGAACATATCCATTCTAGCCTGAAGATCCATTTTTAGCTCCTATTTCACAAACATAGGAAATTGCTGATAGCAAAGTAAAATCCAGAGGTTGCTTGCATCTTGAGCTGTGCTCTTCACTTTCAATCAGTGTCTCACAGGCTTTATTAGTGAAGATTAAAAGGACAAGAAGTGATTAATGAAAGCATCATTCTTCTTAGCCATACCCAGCCCCGGGATATCACCACTGTGAGGAACTCTCTCACTGGATCGGCTCCTCCGAATACCAGTGAATCGTCTAAGTGGCCTCTGGAAGCAGTAGAGGCAGCAGTGGCTCAAGGGCCAGCCGTAGGAATAAGAGCAGCAATAGAGGCAGCTGTGGGTGTACTCTCAGACTCTGCCATAATCCGGTTTTAAGAGGAGTGCAGCAAAAAAGAAGAAACATCTAAGGAATAGAATGAAGCAAGTGAAACTAATGGAAGAAGGATATGGAAACTCTAATCAGTAAAAGATCTGTTGTCCAACTCTATAGTCAAACAGTAATGCTAGTCACAATAGTTAATGTAGCTGTGGATAATTGAAAGAAGTAAGCTGAAGACACATATATACCAAACCTCATCTGGAATGTATATCAAAATTGCCCCTGGAATTAAAAAGATAGAGGCATCAGGGTCTGTTTACATGTGATTGTAGAGGTAAATTCCCAGAAATATTTTGCAAGCACCAGAGTGACTGATATGCCTTTCCATCTACTCAGTTAACTGTTAGAAGCTATGCAATGAAACTGAATACATTTCTTGAAATATTCTCAACTTTTAGGACACCTACAACTCACTAAAAGACTTGATCAGTATTTCTGATATGTGTACTCTGATTATATATTCCTAAGAAGCTCCTGGACCATCTAGGAACAATGCTTTGAGTAGCTGCTATTTATATACTGGGTAGTGGTCACTTCAAAATATACAGATATAGTTTTAACCAGTTAAAACCTAAAATCAAGGTATCATTTCTAATCATTTTTATAGTTGCATGAATGCATCAACAAGAAGACAAGTCATAGAGAGATATACATAGATATAAACACACACACACTGAAGTATGTCTTGAAGTACACATGGACCAATTAATAAAATAATTCAACTGCTCTAGCAATACCGGATCTGTGCATGCATATGAGGACATGCAAGCAGTACATAAAGAGATGCGGGCACTTCCATGTTCATTACCACAGTGTTTCTAACAGATAAGATGTAGAAACAACATAATGCCAATCCAGACATCAATGGATAAAGAAAATACAAACAGTAAAAATTACCCCTTTTTCTAAAATAAGGGTGTTTTTTCCATCTGTACCAACACAGATGATCCCAGAGGACATTCCACTAAGTAACATAAGATAGACAGAAAAGAAAAATAATACATCATCTCACTTACATGTGAAATCTAAACAATTGACTGCACAGCAACAGTGAGTCTAGGGTGGTTTCCAGGGGTCACCAGCATAAGAAATAGGGAGATGTTGTTCAAAGGACACTAACTTGATGTAAAATGAATACATTCACAACACCCACTATATAATACGATTATTTACTATACATTTATAAGTTACCTATGGTAATAAATTTTAAGTAACCTCATCTCTAAACAACAATAAAAGTAACCATGTAAGATGGTGGATGTGAAAATTGGCACGACCGTACTCATCATTTTACAATATACACATGCATTAAAAAAATTGTATACAAATGCAATTGTATACCTCCATGTTATGTTTTATTCTTCAACCATAATTCAGTAGGTATATTAGACAAAATATTATTCAATTCTTTTGCATCTGTAAGTTTAATTTCATGGCTGGAGGAGAAACCAAAGATGAGCTTTTATTTTATAAGTTGTAATTTGAAATTATACAATTTATCTTAAGAAGCCAATGTCTAAGGCCTAATATTTAAAAACAAACAGAAAAGAATATCTAGAGAAATTTTATATATTATATATGAGGTTTTGTATAAGTAAAAAGTATAGACTAGTTCACCTGGGCCAGACTTTAGGAAATTATAAAGGAAGAGACAGAATTCCTAAGGAAAATGTCAAGGTGAGCAGCGTCAGATGGCAGGAAGCTGGGGTGACTTTATCATAAAGTCATCACCTTGCAGGAGGCTGACCTGCTCACACCTATTGTAGCCTGCAGAACATATGGTCCTCTTCTACCTTTCTTACTTAGACATCAATCTCTAATCTCCAAGGACAACATGGCCAAGGAAGGAAACAAGCTGGAGTGTCCTCCACAGGACAATGGCCAGAAAACCCTTGCTCTTGTGAATTGGTATATGAAGTGGTTTTCAATGAAATAAACATATGACATATTCCAGGGATGTCCATATTAAAGATGCTATGCTTCAATTCCAAGGACAGAGGCTGTCGAGACTTTTCCATAAAAGCTGGATTTGTCCAGGCTGGGAAACTTTATTTTCTTTAGCACTCAATTCTGGTTGTATCATGAAATGGATGACCAATCTATATGCATGTAAATCGATGAATGCATAGCTGAATTTCCCAAAGTGTTTACAGAAGAGCTTGTCAAGGACAAACCCCTGATCTAGGACAGCTCACGCATACCCTACTGTAAAGGTCTAAAGTTCTCTGGTAGACTGTGTATCTCAGGGGATTTGAAATTTTCAATAGCATCTCTATAAACAGACACTATTAAGACAGACATTTTAGTAAAAATCTTAGTTCTTCAGAATGGCTTCTAACCATCATGAGCACTAACCTTCTCAAAAAATAAGGTGGTTTTGCAAGTGTGACGGGAGAACGATGATGATCAAGGGACTAGATACTGCCAGGGAACGTGGGTCACCTACTTAAGAAGCTCAAAGCCTCCATTCACATATCATGACAGATTCTATCATCATGATTTGCATTCAGGATTAGAAACTCCCAACTCTGGCATGATCACTACCATACACCTCAAAAAAGAGTTATGTATTTTATTCCTAATACCTACCTACTTGTAAGCAAAGAGGAAAGCTAAGGCTACACGCAGGTGGGTGTTTAAACCTATACAGGTCAAGACAGGGCTGTGTGGAAACTTCTGTGTGCTTCAGGAGTAAGGATTGTCTTTAACAAAGGAGACAAATCTGTGTGTAATTGGCCTTTGGTTTTGTTTCAGGGGGCTCTAAGTTCATCAGTCACAAGATGTTCTCTCTGTGGTCTTTTAAATTGTATTTCCAGGGCTAACACCACTCCACAGCAGTGGAAATTCTAAAGCTGCGTGATGGCATCATCATTGTCAGGGAGAGAAGTCATGTCATCTAAGCATCAATATGAAGAGTACAGAGAAATAACCATGCAGGAGGGAAGAGATCTTTCTAAGACGACGGTGCTCTGGCAGGTGACCCAATCACTGTGTTATGTGTCTGTCAAAAATTGCCTCCTGGGTGTACAGAGATTTCTAAAATTCTCAATGGAAGAAAATATACTTGACCATGGAAAAAGTAAACTTGAAAACAAGCTAAGGAAAGAATACTGGGAAGAAATGACATGACAAATAAGAAATCCCACCCCTGAAACAGTAGCACAAAGTGGTTACTTTGCCTAGTGGGTCAAGTGTCTGACAGAACTTTATGAGAAAGACAAGGACAGTGGGAACAATTTGATGGCTCAGAAAATAACCAGACTATTTATAGAATCTTTCAGTATTTGGTTTGCTGGGTTCTATATGCTTTTTCCTTCCAGTGGAGGTCTTTCAGCCAAAAGAACCAGGTCTCTTTCCCTGTTATGTTAGCTGCCTCCAATTACTCACATGGCTATGATGTTTGCAGATGAAACTGGAACCTAGTTTTCTTGCTCACTTAGATTTAAAAAAATCCCTATTTTCCTTAGCTTTCAGAACATTTATACTTCTCCTCTGTTCTCCATAGCTCTAGCATAGCTCTCCGTAGCTCTAGCATAGCATAGCTCTATTGGCCACAACCCTGCTTACAATGAAGAACATATCCAATCTCAAGCCTTCTGCAGCCAGTGATGAGCCCTCACTGTCACATGCTTATTTTCTAAGACATTGTATCTCCCCTATCCTGCCTTGTTTTCACCTGTTAAAAAATTTTAGACATAAACTTGACTTTTGTTCAAGCAGCTAGAAAGTATCTGGCCAAGGGCTGGGTACTTGCTCTGATTTCCAGTTTATTTCTTGTAACGTTTTACTGTCTCCTGTTTCTATAAAGACGTGATCCCTAGGGACATCTACTTTAACCACCTTCACTACAGGAAGCCTGGCAGGGTCCCTAGTCAATTATACTCTTCCTTATAGTAGCAGAGGTGTGTCTGAAGCACAGAGAATATTAATTACATGCTCCTGGATGTTAACAAGGCACCTTGTCCAGATCCTCAGTATTTTACAAGCACATATGGAGACCAACTCCGAGTAATCTGTTAGCCTGTGGTCCTGGAATGCATTTGACATGCATCAATGGTCATCCAGTTAGTGGATGAACATATGGATAAAGGAACGAATGAATATATGATAGTTGAGTGAGAGATAAAGGAATAAGAACCAATCACCCTGTTTTCTAAATCCGATGCTATAATATAGTGGCTGAGAGAATCACGAGAAATAGCCATAAAATCTATATAGTTAGAGAACACAGCTGTGAAGAATGTCCTCTGAGGAGTAGGGAGATGGATCAGTGGATAAATTACTTGTTGTATAAGCATGGGTACCTATATTTTGGTTCCTGGTACTCACATAAAAACTAAGCAGGAGACTATGTCTCTGTCACTCCAGTGCTGGGAGGCACAGACAGGGATTTGCCAAAGTTTGTTGGGCAAGTAAGTACAGCCAAACGGATAGTCTCTGGATTCAGTAAGAGACTCTGTCTTAAGAAAATGAGATATAGAATGATGGAGGCGTTCAGGAGTAAGGGGAGGTCACCCTTACTCCTGAAGGTTGGCATCAACCTCTGGCTTTGATCAGAGTACCAACATACACTTATAACACACACACATACAGAGGCACACACATGCATGCACACACACACATCCTTTATATACTACGAAACATATGTAACATTGTTCTTTTGTTGCTCATTCCCTCCAGTATGTGGATCATGAGCAGTGATAAACATATTCACAGTTTGAACGAGAGTCAAGGACTCAACTCTCAGATAGTGAAGCAGGATATAAGAAACAACAGCCCACCATGGTGAAGATGAGCTAGGACCTGCCTCAGTGAAAGAGAGCCCATCTGAGCTTTTATTACCTAATTTCATTATAAACATAATGTTGCAAGATCCTCTGATAATTTTCATTACCACCATCATGAGCAAAACCTAGCAATTGAGAGAAAAGATAGATTTGTAAGTCAGAGGAATGGAGTCATTACTTGTTGGCTGGTTCTGAGTAAATTCATATACTATGTTAGATTACCCACAGCTCCCTAATTGCTTCTTTTCTCAGAGACTAATGAAATGTACCCCACAGGGTCAAAATAAATAATGCACACACACAAAAATGTGAAGATCATATGATGAGATTCAGCATATGAGATGATATCAAGCAATAACCAGATAGTGTTTAAGACTTAGTAAAACTTGATGTGTAGAATAGCATGGACAGGGATTGGAAGTTTCTAATAATGTTTGTTTTCTGAGTGTGATAATGAACACCATTTAGCCTTTATTTTAAAACCAACAAAGGCAAAGAACAAAGAAACAAACTATTGAAGGTCAAATAGCAAAGCGTAAGAATGCAAGTACAAAGCCTAAAACTATAAGTATTTACTGTGCTGCTGTCTCAAGAATCTTGGCCATTTCAGGAAAACTTTTGGCTTTAAGCTATGAAGAAGTTTGGAGTAGGGGAGGAGGGAGCACCCAGTGCTTTTAAGAGTAGTTTACATCAATCTAAAATAATTAATTTAGTGCTTTAAAAAAATCACTATAGGAGCTCCTACTAATAGTACATTAGTGGTTGAGTTCTTCATGCAGATTGGGGTACTCGGTATATGAAAGAATTCAACAAATCAGTGTTAAAAGGAAAACAACATTAAGACTGCAGCTGTTCTAATTAATGAGAAGATTAAAATGATTGTGTATGGTTACATATATATATGTATATATATGTATATACACACAAACACATAGCTTAGTAAGTATTGCATTTTATGGTAATGAAAAAGAATCAAGAACATCATTTTAGACCGGCTATATTGAAGGCACTCATCTTCAGCCATCCTGATTGTAATACTCCAATAAAAATTCATTGGAATCAGGTGAAATGGGAAATATAACTTAACAAACTCAGAAGTGTGAACAAGACCATTGTGCAGTACAAACTTACATTAAATATAAAATCTATCTCTTAACTAAAGACAAAACAAGACGAGGTGAGAGTAAAGGCATATGAGTGAATGAACTTAAGAAGAAAAAAATGAATGCTTAATACGAAATCTTCTAATTCTAAAATGTCAAAAGATAACATTGTAGCACACTGCGCACTCTAATAATTGAGCTTGAGAAACAAGGGTTAGTGTTCAATCAAGACCTAGGGATTGGAATATGGGAGTACAGGAATAGGATGTATAAACCTTAACACTCAGTGTTCATACCCTATAGGTCTCTGCATAATTCAGACATTTAAATTTTTAACTTAAATATACGCTAGACAAATTTTGGGGAGCGTTAAAAATAGGTATATGTAATTTGTTGCCCTAAGATCCTGTTGTTACATTGAAAAATGTGTTACCTTTTTTAGCAAGTATTTACTTATTAATTAGCTCTGGGAGGACTGCAAGTTGTTCACTCAGTTAAAAGTCTTCATGGCCACATCTGCTCAGTTCAGATGAGGAAGAGGAGCTGCTTTCAGCACAATATGATCGAATTAATGTGAATTTGTTTACATTTAATGCCTTTCTAAGGAGTATGACCTAAGGAAGGTTTCCTTACAAATAGAGATCATGGAAAAGGCAGCAAACTGCAGGAAAGAGGACATAGGATGAAGGGGTAGATCCTGAAGAAAAGGCACAGCAGACAAACACTTGTTGTACACAGAAGACAGCCCACATTCAGGCTCCCCAACCCCAACAAAAGCCATAGAGGAGAGGCAACCCCCCCTCCCCCTGTAATCTCAGTGCCCAGGAAGCAGAAATAGGGAGCCTGACTAAACTGAAGAGCTAAGTTTTGGCAGCTCAGTGAAGGTCCTCCCTCAATAAATAAAGTGGAGGATGACAGAGAAAAGCATAGAAAAAAAGTATACTTTGAGCTGGGCAGTGTTTGGTGCATGCCTTTAATCTTAGCATTTGAGAGGCAGAAGCAGGTGGATTTCTCAGTTTGAGGCCAGACTGGTCTATAGAGCGAGTTCCAGGATAGCCAGCATACAGAGAGAGACCATGTGTTAGGTCCCCTAGTAAGGAGAACAGGGACTGTCTCTGATATAAACTCAGAGGTGGGCTCTTTGACCACCTCTCCCCCCACCCCGAGAGGGGAGCAGCCTTACCAGGCCACAGAGGAAGACAATGCAGCCCAGTCCTGACTTGATAGGCTAGGGTCAGATGGAAGGAGAAGAGGACCTCCCCTATCAGTGGACTTGGAGAGGAGCATGGGAGGAGGTGAGGGAGGGTGGGACTGGGAGGGAATGAGGGAGGGGACTACAGCTAGGATATAATGTGAATAAACTGTAATTAATATAAATAAAAATTTAATTAAAATATATATATAAGAAGAAAAAGAAAAACAATAATAGTAAAAACACCTATCCAACCCTATACACACACACATCACATGCACATGCATCAACAGATGTATATACATGTATATATGTGTACACACAACACATGCCCATACATACCATACTAAAAAAAAAAGATAGAAGAAAGTTAGGAGGCAGTGTCAAACATAAAGAATAAGGTGAGCTGTGCTCCTTAGTAAGAAGAAAACAAGCAGGAGTCTGAAACTGAGCTAGGGAAACTAAGGAGGAATAGAGTAGAAAAAAGACAACACAGGTTTCTATATCTGTTAATACCTGGGAAAATGACAATGTTTGACGGAGTGCTTGGTTGTCACTCTATGGAGGTTGTCCCACTGTATCCCAGGGTGGTCTAGAACTCTCTAAGCATCCCAGACTAGCCTCAAACAAGCAGCAGGCCTCTAGCCTCAGTTTCCTAACTTGTGGTTTTACAGTGTGATCAAGATTTTAAAAATCTCAGAAGTACCGTTTCTTTTACTCCTCAGTAGAAGTATGTGGATGTAAATCTATGCACGGTTACTAATAAAGTAGTTAACACTTGACGTCACACTAAGGACAGGGCAGAATTCTCAGTGGTTCATCAGTACATCACTTTTGATCCCCAACAACTCTTTGGAACAACTGAATAACTCACACAAGGGACACTGAGCAAGTGGTGGAACCAGAATGTGAATACATGCAGTTCTGTCCTTTCATTATCATTTTTGATGATGATGATGATGATGATGATGATGATGATGATGACAACAAATAAATACCAAAAGGAACCCCTCAAAAACACAGCCAATTGTCAAGTCTAGAGGTTGCTTTCCACAAACTGACAAAAAGGCTGCTGAAGAGAACACTTAAACAAATCATTGAACAAGGAGAAGTCAAAATGATGCCTTTCTAGTACCTTTGCCTGTATGTACTAGTGCTAGCATCTTTGGTACAGGAAATAACTCTGCAAGACTACCAAAAAGCAATGTAAACATCCAACTAGCCATGAACCCTTTGCTCTACAATGATCTCCAGCCTGGAAGATATACTAGTCCAATGGTGGCACAAGACTATGAGAGTTAATTTGGCTTAAGACCCACTCCACAAGATCGAACCTATACTTCTCATTGCTTAGGTGACCAGATCCAGTGACTTCAGGTAAAACAAAATACTACTGTTCTAAAAACAAACAAACAACAACACATCATTAACAGCAAAAGTAACAATAAGATGAAAACCAAATATCAACAACAAAAAGTAGCGATGACTCCTAATGATATTCTGTTATGCTTGCTCAGCCATTACCAGAGAAGCTTCCTTCGGCAGCAGATGGGAAGAAATACAGACACCCTCAGCCAGACACCATGCAGAGTATAAGAGACCTTGAAATACTCAGCCCTAATCTGGATGTCTCCATCAAATCCCTCCCCTATGTGCTTTGGGAACCCCGCAAAGGAGTCAGAGTGTAAGAGCCAGAGAGAGATGGATGACTCCAAGAAGACAAGACCCTCTATCTCAACAAGATCGATGAACTCAGAGACTGAGGCAGAATTCCCAGGGCTTGCCTGAATGAAAGAAGTAGATGCTTGCCCCCATCACTAATTCGGAGACTGTCTCCCATTGATAACCACTTGGAAATGAAAATTTAGTTTTCTCCAAGGAAGTCTCACTGGAGAAACAAACCACTTTTAAGGTTAGGTTTCATGCTCAGAGGTAGATAGCCAGTGAAAGTGAACTCAATGGTGTCTTTGGAGATTCATTGTCTCATAGTGCCATGTCGATGCTTTTTCTTTGTGTGTGTGTGTGTATGTATGTCTGTGTGTGATTATTCACTGTTTTTACTCTATAGGTTCTTGGCATACATATTATGGCTTCCAGTGTTTTATGGCATTCTTGAGTGTTTGAACAAGTGGGTCTGAGTAGGTCTCAGTGTCTGTGTTTCTTATGCCTTTTCTTGGGCGCTTTTCCTTCTGAAGTTAGTTTTTCCTATTCCTATGTGTTTGTTTTTGTTTTATCTTATTATATTTTATTTATTGTATTATTATCATTTTAAAGCCTGTATTTTTATAATGAGAGAGAGAAAGGGACTGGATCCAGATGAAAGGAAAGGTGAAGAAGAACTGGGAAGAGTAGAGGCAGTAGAGACTGTAATATGAATATATGATGTGAAAAAAGCAGCTATTTTTTAAAAATGAAAAGAAAAGAATACAGGAGAAGGTAGTAGCATTATGAGAGATTCTTTTAAAACAGATTTAGAATTATGAAAGATGTAAAAATACTATCTATCACTGCTTATAATTCTCAGCATTTACCATGTGCCCAGCACCATAAGGAAGATGTAGACTTGAAAGTAAAGAAAATGGGGGGAAATAGGAGACAAAAAGTCAAATAATTCAATACTGGGACACACATACAAAAAAATTTAGAAAACTGCTTTTGCACCTAGGTTGAAGAATATCCCCATAAATTATCTCAATTCCTCCTGAGAGGAAACAATGAATTTCAGGCAGAAATGATGAAATCCCATGGAGAGTCATTGTGGGCAAAAAGACAGCTGAGAAATAGCATCCCTGATCGTCTGCATTCAGGGCTCCCACTCAGGGGAGATGTACAGGCCCCTTTGTTAAAATAAAGCAATCATTTCCAGCTTCATTAAATAAAATATCATGGCATTATTAATCTGTATCAAAAGTCCCAGTTGCTGTAGAAATACTGGTATATCTTGCTTCAGGGAGCTGTTATTGGTAGCAAATACTCATAAATAAAGCATAAACAATACTTTAATCATATATAGTTTAGGATAGTCACTACATAAGTCTACTTTGCTACTGAAAAACCTCACATTTCTTCATCACTACTGCTAAGAAACCATAATAATATTTCTTTTCTGAACTGCAACTGTAGCAAAAATAAAAAAAGAAAGAAAACTACAAAGATACACACATGGTCATAGAAATTCTCCAAATGTTTTCCGGGTCTTTACACACACATGTGCATGCACAAAAGGAGAGAGAGAAAGACAAAGAGAGAGGGGAGAGAACAGTATAAATAATGATATTGAAAATAAGACTGTAATGTGCTATATAAATGCAGGTTTCTAAAATATCTCAAACTAAAAATAGTGCCTGTTACTTTGGCAATTATAATTTTAGGAAAATAAAGACTGGTTTACTTGAAGACCTTCTAAAAATTTGAGAATATTCTGTATTTTCTTCTGTGTATCAATTGTACTTATTGTATAGTCATTTATGTTCTTTGTTTAATGTATGTTTATCCTAAAAGAGCAAAATGATGCTAAACTTGTGTTAATGTTCTTCTCTTGACTGTCTCTAGCTGGTGTGGAACATTCCTTTCTTGACTAACAGCTCTAGTCTTCTTTGCATATTTAAATGTATAACCTCTAAAGTTGAACCTCACTAGATTTACCTTCTGTATGGAATAAATAAAAGCCTTTGGTCAATTGGACATGAATTGCATATTTAACAAGCCCTGTTTTCCTTTTTTTTTTAAATCTTTATCAGAAATTTAGAAAAATGAAGTGCTTTTATAAAGTTAATCTGATAAGAGATCTCAACTATTTTGATTCACTCTGGTATAGATATGGAAATGGCAAATATTAATTATCGGTTAGAAAACACAAAATCAAGTTTCTCAAGAATAAACCTCATTAGTAAGTTTTCTATTCCTCCCCTACTTGGAGGTTTTGACTTGAATTGACTAGAGTATCCTAATTTCACTCACTTTTGACTGCAAAGTGATGATAATTTGCAAATAGAAGGATCCCAACATCTCCACAGAAAGCCCTGTTGGACCAGGAACTAGTATTTAAAGCAATCTTTTATTATCAATGTGAAGGTTCGACCTCACCTCTCCGGACTGTTGCTTTCATCTCCCACTATTCTACCCTCCCTTTCCCCTGCGAATGTACACATAGTTAATCTTAAACATGGTAACGTCTGTAACAAAGCACTGATGGCAAATCCCCATATGAACTAACAGTCTCACTATGTGCTCTACCCTGGAGTATGCTGTTTTAATTAGGAAGATGGATCTAGAAGTTTATATGTTCTGTTGTGCTATAATTCCTGCCTTTACAGTAATTTTCTCCTGCTTTTCACACTATAATGTGCCATAAATCCTAGTTAGGCTGTTTCACTGGCCTGTTGCTAGTCAGAGTCAATATTTCAGGCCTTCTGTTGCCATGGCAACCTTCTGCCATATGCCCGTTCACTGGAATATGATACAGTCTCCTGGGAAAATTGCTATGAACTTGATCATCACATGGACTTAGGCATCTTGATGTAGGATGCAGTGATTCTGCTGTGTCTCTCTTTGCCACCCGCTGACTTCTTACTGCTCCCAGTTGCTTTCTACGCGTACCTGCATATGTGTGGACACATGAGCACTTACTCATATAGGTATGTACTTTACCAAGTCAGATACATGAGAAAAGGAAGCCAATAAATTGTGAGAATCATGAATCTTTCTTCTGTCCCCATCAAAAGTTAAGCTTGGAAAAAAGAATATTTCAACAACTTTAAAGTAACAAATCAAGTAAGCTTATCAACAGAGTTTGTTCTAAGCACACCCTTTCTTCTTGTCTCCAATTGTTTTCCTAATTTTTTGTTTCTACAAGACCTTCATTCATCTTTAAATCCCAGAGCATTTCTTTCCAAATTTAAATACAGCATATGCTCCTAGTTTAAACTCATTGTCTCCTATCTTTTATGAGAGAAACTCAAAGCCTAGTTGCCTGGAACATTTTTTTCTGAATGTAAAACACCTCCTATTCTAACTGTTTCCCTTGAAGGTGAAGAAAAATATGCAACTAGTAATAAATATATTTGGGTAAATCACTCTCTCACCCTATATGTCATATTGTGAGTCCCCAAAGTTACAGCTGTATTACCCATTCCCAAGAGTTACTGTGGAACTAAAACTAAAGGAAAATGATGAATTCTTCAAAGAATTTTTTAAAATGAAACTTTAAAGATGTACATCTTTTAAGTAAATGTGCAAGCTCCTATTTTTCAATACCTTTTCAACAAAAGTATTAAACTTATTACGGAACACATGAGCATAAGTACATAAATATGTACTTATGTGATCTAATTTACTGGATTAGGGTTTAAATAAAATTTAAGAGACAACAGCAAAGGAAGAATTTCTTTACATTGTTTCTGTGTTCACCCTGTACTTCCTTGTAAGGCCGAGCAATGTTTCTCTGATACGTGGATCCATGTTGAATTTCTCACAGGTTGTATTTGGGGCAATTAATCAACATTTTAATGAAGAGGTCAACATTATTCTGGAAGGGAGGCTGGCTTACAACGAAACATGTTTTCTCCCATAGCCACACCAGCGGTTCTCAACCTGTGGGCTGTGGCCATCCATTTGGGGGTCTAATGACCCTTTCACAGAGTTCATAAATCAGATATCCCATATCTCAAATACTTACATTAAGAATCATAACAGTAGCATAATTACAGTTATGAAGCAACAATAAAATACTTTTGGTGGGAGTCACCATGACGTGAGGAACTCTATTACAGGGTCACAGCACTAAGAAGGTTGAGAAACACTGCCATAGAGCATCATGTATGGACAACAAAACATCAGTCCAAATAAGATACTCTTGGTCTTTCTATCCATTCAGAATTGATAACAGGGTCCATAACAGATTTCTATTATACCTTAGTTAGAGCCTTGGCAAAAGAATGGAAGGACTAATTATCTGAGTGGAAAAAAGACAATGACCGCGGTAACCTAGTCTGCAGACTTACAATCCAGTGTGAAATTTGGTTCTTCCCTCTCCCCCTTCTAACCAAATGGGCCAACCTCCCCTTTTAACAACTATACATAGTCTTTAAAATATACTTCCCCATGTGAAATTTTCACTTTTTGTTGAAAGACACATGTTGGTTCTCATTTCTGGCCTCAGATGCAAGAGGTCTGGAAGTCTGATAATTTGTACACTGTCTATTCACACATACTGGCGTTGGGTGACTCATTTTTCCTTTCTGGATCTATCCTCCTAATTTATAAACAAAAAAAATTCAGCTTGGATAAAAGAAAGATTTTAATGTACTTTCTGACTCCCACAATCTGTGATTTCCTAAATAATCCCCATACTGACCTCTGTTCACCAAGAAAATCAGGTCGAGTGTCCAAGAAAAAAAATCTCTTTTCATAACTTTAAAATCTCCTGGGATGCATTTAGACTTATAAGCTCTAAATGCTTTGCAGTTATTGTTAAATAATTACTTTTGCATAATCCAAAACACATTAATTGGCAATTTTAATCAGTTTGAGAGTTAAGAGTCTGGGTGTCTTTCTGGACCACAGCTTTATGAGGCTCTACTTTGTCCTGCATGGGCAGCTATTTTCATACTAAGAAAACACATAGGCATTCAACTGACAATATTTTATGAATGAACAGATGAATCAATGAGTCAATCAATTGCTCTTTAAGCCCATTCCTTTAGTGTGAACACTACCTTTTAAACTGCAGAAAATAAGCAACATATTAAATCAAAACTGAATAAGAAAGCTCTGCCAAATATCTTATTTCATCAACTAAACGAGTCTAAAGGCATTCCTTTCTTGGCTCTTACAAGATGGCATTTACATTTAAGAACTACAAGCTGATTAATATTCTTTATGCTAATTCACACCGTTAAATGTAACCTCTCTCCAACTCAATGCAGTCTTACAGACAGTAGCAATATTTGACAGCAATTATACGATTTTTCTTTTTTACAACCAGAAGTTGCTTCTTACCTCTCCAGAGTTAGAGAAGGAGATTTTATGGCGAATATGCATTTGTTCTACCGATTCCTATGTTTCAAACTAAGCTAGCACTGTAGCATTGTGCTTATTTGGCATAATTATCTGTTGAACGAGTAAGAAAAAAAGTATGTCTAAAAATAGGGTAAGGGAAAATGGCGCAGTTTTGGCAAAGAAAACCACATTTATTGTTTTTTTTTTCTTACCAGGAAAGTTAAATCATTTTATATATTACTTCAGTTCCCAAAATAAGCAGGAAAATATAAACCAGTAAGGTGTGGAGGAAAGAGAACTCAGTCTAGAGCACTAAGGTAGAGCCTTGAACAAGCTCCAGCACAGCTCTGGATGGCTTTGCTGCTGTTGGAGCCAGGTGACAAAGGTGTGGTATGGTTTTCACATAGATACAAGGCGTCTTGCAAAGGTTCATCACTGAGAGATAATTGTTAGACATCTGGCCCTTGGCAGATGCTATTCTTCAGCAATGGGGGAAGAGCCTCTGAGAAGTTCTAACTTATCTGTCTGTCATGCTGTCCAAGAGCATGGCACATGTGGTAGAGAGCTGTGCTAAAACACAGGGTTCTCAGCTCAGTGGAGTAACTAAGACAGGATGGACTAGAGATTCTGTGTTCCTGACAAGTTCCCTGGTAAGGCTGACATTGTCTATCCAGGGACCAGACTTTAATACCAATGTTCTAAACTCAGCATGGCAGACAGAACTTCTGAGAACTCCGAGACTATCATAACTATGTAATTAAGGCCACCGATAAATAATGAGTGAGGTTGATGAGAACATAGAGGTCACCTATCTTTTTAAAATCCCAAGAATATCTGAAATCACATAACTAGACAAAATAGGTCAATGGGATAGAGGTAGCCTATAAAAACCTTTGTGAATTGTGCAGTGTGTGAAAGAAGTTTAGATACAGATTCACTCTGCCAGTGAGCTCCCCAACCTAGCTCACACAGTACAACTGCAAGCAGGGTGTTGCAAATGTAACTGGGTACATAATCCGGTGGGTATTTCAGGAGTTACCCTTGCCACTCAGCCCTAAATGGGATGTGTTTGTCAAACTGCTCCCCTCAGGGCTCAGAGATCTATTCGGAAGAGGAGGTAGAAAGACTGTTGAGAGCCAAAGGTGGCATACAACTTCCAGACACAACAAGGCTGCTATACGAACTCACAGAGACTATGAAAACATGCAAGACTAGCACGTGCTCAAACAAAATGAAATCCAACACAGGTAAGGGAGAGCAGACAAAAATCCCAGTGGTGTCCAAGAAGCTCTTTGCAATCGACACCTTCTGGGAAAGGGAAAACTGGTTTTCTTCAATGAAGTGACACCGCGCCTATCAAGTATGTTCCAGGGCAAGCCTCATGCCCTCTAGCACATAGTTGATCAACACATGACAGACTTTTTGGGGGGTGCTTTTTTGTCTTGTTTGCCTTATGGTTTGGGTGTTTTTGTCTTTTTGTCTTTATTTTGTTGTAGGTTTTGTTGTTAGATATTTTTTGAAAGAGAGAAACAGAAAAAGAGAGGGATAGAGAGAGAGAGAGAAAGACAGGGAGACAGAGAGAGAGAGACAGAGAGAGAGCATAAGAAGACCTGTGACAAATTGAGGAGAGGAAAGGATATGATTAAAATATACTGTATAAAAAAACTTAAAAGTAGTTTAAAATGTAGTGAAAAACACAGGTGTAGCCCATAGGCAGTTCAGTCTCCATGTGGGTTCCCTAGTAAGGGGAGCAGGACCAGTCTCTGATATGAACTCAGTTGCCTGTTCTTTGTTCACTTTCCCCTGGTGGGACAGAAGACCACTTTCCCCTGATGGGCACTTTCCCAGGCAACAGAGGAAGAGGATTCAGGCAGTCCTGATGAGACTTGGTTAGGCTAGGGTCAGATGGTAGGTGAGGAGGACTTTCAGTGGACTAGGGAAGAAGAAGGAGGTTGGGACAAGGAGGAGATGAGGGAGGGGGCTACAATTGGAGTAAAGAAGTGAATAAATTATAAAAGTTAAAAAGAAGAAAAGAAAAGATGTAAAAAGAGGTGGAGAGATAAAGGTTTACACATGTAAATATTGCCAAGTTTTCAAAAGCCACTTTCTATCTGTAAAGGCATTAGGGGCTTAATAAACTTAAAATGATGCTTATCTGACCAACTTCTCTCTAATACATACAAAAGATAATCCACATGTATAGCACACTAAGATATAGTCTAAACGCTCATTAAAATGGCTCTGCACACCCTAGCTTTGAATATGATCGTAGCAAATATTTTCACTAATATCAAATTACAAAGTGACTGAAGTATATATTTTTATTTTACCACCAACAATACACAAGTTTGGCCTTCAGGAAAGACAATGGTAAGAGTACCAGTCTCTAGCTCGTAAGTTCATTAAACTCATGAGCTCATTTCCTATCCATACGGTGAAAAGAATAACATTCCCTGCAGAAGCTGATTTGAAGATAGTGAGTAAATAAGAACATGAGACATGAAACGTAGTAGACTGTGGTTTAAGTTTCTTCTTGGGAATCCAAAGATATAAGAAAATACTGCAATGGTCAGACTTGTGCCTGGGTTGTTTTCCTTGAGAGTGATCAATCAGGTGTACTGACCCTTAAAAAAGCATGAAACATTATGGTATACCATTTAGTAACTACATTAAAAATGAATATTTTAAAAATTAAAATATAATATCATTTTCTTGTTCTACCCTCTAACCTTTCTCATGAGTTCTCCCCTGCTCTCTCTTAAGTTCTGGGCTCTGGTCTTTTTGCTTTAATTGCAATTAAATGCATGCACACACACACATACACACGTACAGAGACAGAGAGACAGAAAGAAAAAGAGGGGTTCTAATATATAAATACAATCTGCCAAGGCCACACAGTATTTCTTATCTATGATTTCAGAGCTGATCACTGAAAAGGCTTGAAAAGTATCCCACCAGAAACACAAAAGTGAGCTTATGAACAGACACTTTCAAGGTATCACTACTTAAATTGATAGTACACTGAATTAAGATCAGCCCTAAATCAGCCCTGGTTTCTATTATAAGGCCATGAAGAGGCATATGTATATGTACATAAGGTAGAAGGCCATGTAGTCACTGAGAAAGAAGGTCAGATGCTTCCAAGAGCCAGAGAACAATGAGACTCAATGGCCACAATTATTACCACCACTACTAGTCACCAAAAACTAGAAAGAAGGATGGAAGGATTCTCTACTGTGGTCCCCTAAAGATTTATAGTCCTTGACTTTGAACTTTCAAATACAGATTTATGTTACTCCAAGCCACCTTTTCTTTGTAATAAGTCAGAGAATTTTTAAAAATGAGATTAAAGTCTTGGAACTGTACAGAAACTACGTGGGAGCAGAACATTTGAGCGTGGAGAGTTTATCAGAGCAGCAGAGAGCACTGAGGAGCTCTTCAAAGAATGAGCGCTTTAGGGGCTTGGCCTCTGACACCAGATTGAGTTGCCTTCTTTGAAGATCTGTGAAACCCTAGGTTTGATGTTTATATTCTGGACCACCTTTATTTCCTCTGACACATGCTTCCCTTTCAAGCACAATTTCCGTTAGACATGGTGGCACGCACCTGTGCTCCCCAGTTCTAGGAGATGGGAGCTGGAGGATCACATGCTGGAGGCCAGCCGGGGCCACGTAATGAGGCCAGCCCATTACCAGGCTCTGCAAGTGAGAGATGATGTAGGACACAAGTTGGGGAGGGGCAAAGCAGTGAAAAGACTTACCAGAAGCATTAGCGTCAAGCCTCTAAGAATGATGAAGAGTTCATCAGTCTTTCTGATATTCCACAGTTTAAAAACACGTGAGGATCTCCTATCTATTTACCTCCTAGTGAGTAAAATGATAGTCTGAGTTGCTGCGTTTCAGTTTTAAATCAAGCGTTCTCATCCTCTATATCCATTGCTCAGCTAAGACACCTTGTAAAGAAGTCTTCGCACGGTATGCTAGGAGTATCACAGTCTTCCATAACTGATTTAAAGAAAAACAAAGGAGGCACATGACTGTTTTGTAACCTTGACTGGGCAAGTCTACAGGACAACAAGCCCACTGCAAAGAAGAAAGCAGAATATACTCTTCCACCCTCTCCTGGGGACACTGCATTTGTTTTCATTCATTGAAGATGTAGCCAGGGAGAAGGGAGGGTAAGAATGGATAGATCGCAGAAAGCTCTGAAGATTGAGCCACCTGTCAATTTAGTGTCTCTCCTTTGATCTAGGAGGGTGGCTGATAGACACTGTGAGAGCAAATAAAGAGCAAGAAGCATTATACAGGAGCTTGGGGTCATTATCGAGACTATGTCTGCAGACTGAAATGTGCCTTGTAAATCAGCCTACTGACCCCTTAAGCAGGCACTGAAGCTTATTAAGCAAGAGAGCTTTGAGAGGCTGTCTAACACTTCATTTGGATTCTATGTAAATCTACAGTTTGACTGGCCCAGCTATCAGCCAGTGACTTTTAGTTGAAGATTGTCTGCCTACTGTCAATGTGCTTCCTAAAAGACATGGAGTCCAGTTCCTAATCACTCACAGACTTCAAAACATGCGGCAGGAGCTCTTCTTACCCTCCCTGGCCACTCATCCCCAAGTGCATGGAATGAACTGTAGGATTTAGCCAAATTCATGAACCCTAGAATTTGAATATATTTTGTCTTTCATAAATTAAAAAATGATAGTCAAAGGCCAATGGTCAACAATTATGTTCAGATACAAAGCATATTTTAAATTATTTTGATTTTAATTTTTATTAATTACACTTTATTCACTTTGTATCCCCCCATAAACTCCTACCTTTTCCCCTCCCAATCCCACCTTCCCTCCTCCTTCTCCACACATGTCCCTCCCCAAGTTCACTGATAGGGGAGGTCTTCCTTTCCTTTCTTCTGATCCTAGTCTATCAGCTTTCATCTGGAGTGCTTGCATTGTCTTCCTCTGTGGCCTGGTAAGGCTGCTCCCCCATCAGGGTGAGGTGATCAAAGAGCAGGCCAATCGTGTCAGAGGCATATTTTAAGAGTTAAAAGTTTTACTTTTTAGACAGACTTTAGGTGATTTAGAACTGAATCATGGTACTCAGAAGAAACCAGAATAAGTTTACAAGAAATAAGGTACCACCAATAAACAAATATTCAAGACTCAGCTATTATAGCTGATTTGAACATTCACATGTTCATTCATTCATTAAACAAATTCCAGTCAGGATGGTTCTTAGTACCAGCTATCTTGCAGTTAAAAATCAGACACATAAACCATTACAGGAAAACTTAATCTGGTTAGAAGCCTGCGCAAGGAGACAAATGATGGAATGGCCCATTTGGAAACAGAGATCAAATTTTGGGAGAGCTTCATGGACTTCACATTGATCACAAGATACTCAAAGACCCAAATAGAATAAGAGTATATGTTAAAGGGAAAGCCATGCCTGTTGCCACACTCAAATTATGCCCTGATCCACTGATAACTTCTTAGATCTCTGAGATAGCTGTCCTGGCCTTCCTAGCACTTCTCCCCTCCAGGAGACTAGCTGTCTTCCATTTCACAGAGGGATCAGAAAACAGATTTCTATTTCATTCCTTAAAGCTAAAGTTGCCTTTCTTTCTATGGTCAATGGACCATAGCAGGAAGTTTCCTATTTTCCAATCTTCTCCTGCTAAGTCAGATATGCAGTAGTGGAAAAATAAGCCAAGTTTCATACTCTGATGATGCCTTTCCCTCTGACACAAATGATGACTGTGGATGTTATGTGGAGACTTGTAAATTATTCTAAATGTCTGGCATAGCATGGGATCCTAGGGGACTTCCCTGACACTGTTCCTTTACCTAGCACATATGTCTTGTCTGGCATCCTTCCTTCCTGTCTCACTCAGAGCACTAGCTATAGGAAATCTCGAGACACAGTGCCACGACCCACACATACTAAGACAGAACTTGGGGCAAACAGAACTCTGATTTTTTTTCAGGAAGCTCTGTAAATGACTTCGATAATTGAAGATGAGAAAATTTGTTCTAAAGGACTACAGGCATAAGTTTAAATAAAGCATGTGCATCCCACACACATAAAACTTTCACAGAGATTTACAATTTTATACAAAAACTTATCAGACACTTTAACAAATATATGGTTGTACAATTGTATAAATATTGCCTCTACTATGTTCCTTATATAAACATATAAAACATTATACACTTTTCATTTAATGTTTAATCAATATCAATTATAAATATGTTTAATCAATAGCAAATTATGAATTATGTTGGATAAACAGTATTACAGAATAATGAAATCAATCTTATAGTACATATTAGTATATCTATGTTCTTATATATGAGTATGTACGTGCATAGTACATAATGCAAATGTAAGCAGGTGGATCTACTTGTATAGAGAATAGTGCAAGTATCTAAGGTATGTACCATTATTGCTTTTTTCAATTGTATTTTATCACTAGAACAAAGTTTTTGCTCAGATTTAGTTTCTGAACCACAAGTGAAATTGTATTCTTTTATGTTCACGCTGCATTTTTTAAAAATGCACACACACAAAATGGGATAGCCTTCTCTAGTTGTAGTTGCAAAGAACTTTTGTTTTGAATTTTTTGAGTTGGTAAATCAAGTAAAGGTTTTAAACATGGAATATAAAACTCAAAGATGCCTTGTGGGAGTTCTCATTTGTCTCATGAAGATGGCTCAAGAGAAAGCACTACTGCTCCTGGGTTACACCTCTTATGTAAAAAGTAACGTGTAAGGTCTTTAGATCTTTGGTTTGGGGATATTTGGCGTACAACATGGTGAAAACTACAAATGCCTCTCAACAATCCATGAGCTTTTCATGAGCTTTCCAGAAGTCAAAATTGCAGACCCCACGTCTGAGCTCTTACACAAAGATAAAGATCATGAGGATGGGATGTTTGGTATTTGTCTCTGTTTGTTACAAAAACTAACAGTGTTATACATAAGACCATTGTTTAAAAGTCTGTTAACTGGCTCTGTATTTGGATTTTCACTAGCAAACACAACAAGATTGAGGCCAAAGCTAAGTTCTGCAATAGTGTTCTACAATAAACACTAAGTAATAGGAAAAAGAGGTTCACTGCATCAATAAAATAGCTAGACACTGGGTTGAGGCATCGGGAAGAATGTGGGCTTCTGGGCCAGACAGTTCTGCATTTATGTACCACCTCAGCTGATTACCAGGTAAGTGACCTTGATGGAGCATATCAACACCAACATTAAATCATACAGTCCTCATAAATAAAATAGGACTAATACAAAGATATAGATTTTAAGTGCAGTGATTTAATAAAAAAAGACCATTGAATATTAACTGCGGTGATTTGGAAAACTGATTGTTAGAATCTCCTGGGACACTTTAAAAATGATGATGTTAAAATTACATTTATTTAGACTGATATTTCTATTTTAAAAAATACTGAATCCAAGTCCTACCCCATGTCTCCAGAGGTTTTGAATTTCACTGAGGGTAGGTGTTTGACATTAGGATTTTAAACGCTCCCCAGTTGGAAGCTGGTGGTGTACACCCCCGTGTGATAACCAATATGCAAATATCTGGTTATTAGCAGTACTTCAACAAATATTATCTTAGGATGGCCTAGGGAAGGCCCCCTGTACTGTGTACTATTTATCTCTGTGATGCAGAATCAATTCTTCTGGTTTTCTGAACTTAACTATCTGCGTCTGGAAACTTGATACTCATTGGCATTGGTCTCTGACTTCATGAGAAATAAAATATATCTGGGTAAAATACTTACCATGGTGGTATATACTGTATTTTCAAGGGATGTGAGCTAATATGATTGCAATGTTATCATTACTATTAACTCCATTTCCTGCTGACCTCAGAACAACATGTGAAGGACATTTATGCCATTAGGTATCAACATATATGATGATACTTTTCAGCACAGTTTTTTTAAATAGATATGATCTGTTGTATGTTTAGGTTTCTCCATATGCTATGTCACATAAATTTTACCTAGATTAGTATCTGCTTTCAGAAAGTATTACTCAAATAACATCATGGCAATTTGAAATAACTAATTCCATGAAATGATTTTTTTGGATAAATATTTCTGATCCCTAGCCTACTGGATCTAGTATAATTACACTACAAAAATAGACAGGCTCAATAAATACATATAGCAGCAAATTCCAGTAATACTCATATATTTAGGGAAGTGCTATTTGCTGATTTGTATGTAATAAACATTCCAAAATTTAACTTTTGTTTTAATCAATATATGCTTTTTAAAGTCCTTTTCTTAATAGTCTATTAAACCTGTTCTTCCTTCAGCTAGATACTTTAAAATGCAGGCAATTTTGTTGCATCCATTACAGCCATAATAATATTTATTGAGGAGTATGCTTTGTCTTTCTTGTCCCTTTACCCTGCATTGATACTATAGGCTTTTCCATGCTGCTGCTCTTGTTCTTTGCTGTAAATGAAATGTAGAATATTCTGCTCTGATTTCTTGCCTTTCCCCTCCTTTTGCCTCAGTGTTTCTTGCTCTCTGAGTAATTCTCTTGCAGACTACGGTAATTTGTTCTGCTGTGATTACAGCGACTACCTGGATACACAACTTCCAGTGAGCAAAGATGCTATCCTCACACTACTTAGAATAACAATTATCAGCAAGTTTCTCATTATTTACACCATGGGAAGATTACCTGCTGAGAACTAAAGAAATCCCCCTTCTCTAAGAGAATGTAGAACACAGCTTTTTATTCCTTTTTCTACAGGGGAAGAAAACGCCAGAGTGTACCTTTTTCTGAAGCCAGAATACCAGAATGCTGAGTTAGACACCTGTACTATGATACGTTCTGCTAAGAACCATTGCACACAATCATTTGGTGGAAAACAAGGCAATGTCATGGCGAGTTATTAGACAGGACTGACGGGGTAAACATTTTCTTTAACCATACCCTACCATACTCCTATTTCGTACTGTTGCTGTGTGGGAATGTGTGTGCATGTAAACGTGCATGTGTGCACTTGTGTGTCCGTATGGGTTTTTTGTTTGTTTTGGTTTTTGTATTTGAGAGAGACAAAAAATATAAAGCTGGGTGGGTAAGGAAGTAGGGAGGACCTGGGAGATGTTGGGAAAAAGTAAAATCAAAATATATTGTATAAAAAATTTTTAAATACAAAAATATTAAGGACTACCTATATTTGATAGATAATTTTTATTCAGTGCTTTCTAAGTCACAATATTGTACACATTTAGCTTTTATGATTCTTATGACACTTCTTAAAGGCACTAAGTACACATTTCTAATTTTTTATAAAGCAATTCTTGTATGATATGTTGAAGTATTCAGGGTATTTTCAAAATCCCCAGTTTATTTTAGCTTTGGTGCCATGAGTAAAGAGGATGGAAACATTCACTCTATTTAAGGTATAAGTAGTCCCCTCTGAGTCCCCATCATACTGAAAGGTACAGCCTTGGCCAGAACTCAAATAATAGGGATTCATCTATTTCCTCAAAATAAATCCTATCGGATATTCATACTCTATAGGATAGAAAATTTCCAATTGTCTAGATAGTTGTTAGCTTCAGTATAGAATAAAATATTAAAATCTCTGCAATCACATTTTTGAGATGTATGCCACTCTGATCTGTTTCACTTATTCCAGTAAACACAGTGATAAAAAATAAATTCCTGTGCACATATTGACTTAATAAACGTTATACGATATTCTCAGAAATTGTCATTGCCCCAAAATAAATATTACGCTGCTTTAAAACTCCACCTACAGCTTTCTAGTGTTTGAAATAAAGGAGCTTCTTAGTTACTGCAATGAAGGTACAATGTCTGTTCCTGAAGTGTGCACTAACATTGTTCGGGTAACTGATGCAACTATTTTAACTGTTACAACAAATAAGCAATGATGAGTCCTTGCTGTGTATGACGCCTGGCATTCTCACAACATGCCCACATGTAATTACTGCAATTCCTCCTTTTGAGAGAAACTGAAAGGACTTGACAGGAAAGAGGAAGCCTATCAAGGTTCAAACCTGTCTTAGTCCCTTGTTCATCCGCTGTAGAGGTGGCTTCCACTGACTCTCATCCATGATTCATAAACAATAAGGAATCAAAGTAAATCAAACTACTGCAAGGTGGCGCTGATGATCACTACACCTCCTGGAAAGAAAAAGTTCCACAGAGGATGGAATAGTTCCTCACTCCGGAGTATCAGAGGACCATGCAAATATCAAAGAGAGAGGTCTGAATGGTGGATGCAAAGACTTAGCAGCTCTCAGTGGAGAAGAAACCTGGATCCAGTTTTGAGTTGGGGACCATGAATTTCCCTGTCATGCTCTGTCACTATGTACCACAAAATGCCACAGGAAGGTAGATAGATGAGTAAAATCACCCGATTAAGGGAACTGTCTTAAGTTCCTAAAGAAATCACGTAAGAGAATCTCTACACTCCGGTGGAGTTCTATACAGTTAGAAAGTTGATGGGGATGAGCAGGGTAAAGTATATCTACAGATCATCTACAGACAGAATCAGTAGGATACCAAACACCCTCAAAAAATAGACACTTAAAAATACAACATCCAAAGCAGAAGATGATGATTTGTGCCCTACTAAAATATTCTTCTAGATCTCATATCCAGTCTTGAACTGTCTGAGTGGGGAAGTGGAAGTAGAGGTTTGCCTCCCATCAGTACAACAGAGGGTCCTTATCTCAAAGAGGGTGGAAGGCAAGGATCCACACCCAACGTTGCCCTTCGACCTTCATAGCACCCTTGCACACGTGCCAAAGCTGCATGTGAAGGTCAGAGAACAGCTTCCATTATATAGGTCCTGGCGATTCAAATTCAAGTTGTCAAGCTTGGAGGCATGTGGCTTTACCTTGGGAACCATCTCACCGGCCCAATATGCCATTTTAAAAAAAATCATAAATGAAGAAACCGTTTGGATTCTTACTGCAACCTCAGAGGCAGTCACAGTGTTCCTTCTCATTTGTAATTGGGCTACTGACTAGGTGCATGGATTAAAGAACCTCCTTTCTAGTTCATGTTTGGTAGGGGAAAGCCGTGTAAGCATTAACAGTAGATATATAAAGTCATGAACATAAGCCTGGAGTGGATGTGTGTAGCACATGCATACTAAAAACACACACAGGAACACATATTACTCACACATGCGTGGGTGCACACACTCACACAGCATGCACACAAACCCCTCCTTGAGAAACAAGGGCACAGTTTCAGGTTAACAGACTCCTAATTTAAGATAGTCTTGCCATCTCTTCTGGGTTAGAGGCTTTGACTTTGAAGAGTCTTTACATGCTGAACTCAACCTCAGGAGAATCTTCTGTGTGGTCTAATTTAAAAGAAAACGAGGACGCCTGTGATCTAGAGGCCAATGTAGAAAGTGGCTCTTAATATATAGATCATTAAAGGGAATAAATCCTCTTTCTCAAGTCTCAGTGTCAAGAGGTTTCTTTTTCTCATGTTTCCACAGTACCTTAGACTTTGCTCAGCAAAGCAGAAACCATGGCACAGTACGGTTTTGCTTCTACAGCTGTCCCCTCTTCCCTAACCACCTCTTCCCCAACCAAGACCGCACATTAGGCAGCAAGTCTCACGGAGGCTGATTCTTAACCTTTTCTTAAGAGACACTCTTTTCAACAGCGTCTTTTAAATATCTTCAAGGTGAAGCTAAGCGAAAGGGCTTAGTCAGTATAATAGTTCAGCCTGAAGAACCCACATAAAATGGGAAGGAGAGAATGGACTCCCGAAAGTTCTCTGGCATCCACAAGTGCACCATGGCGCATGTGTGCCCTCACTATCTCTCATGCACAGATTGTACACTCACAGTAATAATAGATTAATTATTTTAAGTGTGTTAATTGGTGGTTACAGGGATCAAAATCAACGGAAATGTCAGGGCATGTGAGAAGTTTTTCAGTCTCTGTTTCGCAAACCATAACTAAGAAACATTTGCCAAAAGTTGTGCTTCAGGTAAAATCGGGCTACATTTTGTAGTTAAGAGGACTGCCAAAATAATGAAGTAGAAACACTAACTCAATTTGAACCCCAGTGATAATAAATCTACAAAATGCCCACTAGTGAGGTTACATTAGAAAGGGAAGGAGGGAATTCACCTATTCAAGCACCATAACATTAATAAAAAGTCTAGGGAAGCAGTTACTACTAAAAGGAAATGAATCTATGAGAAGTTAAATTCATCTAGATAGCTTACACAGGATAATAAAGGGAAGCGTGCATTACCGCCAGCTCCATTCTGAGATGATAAAGCCAGGGCCAGTGCAAGCAAGAGTGCAGAGGAGACTGGGTGAACAGCCCTGCTCTGCAATTTGTTATTCTAATGGTTCCTGCAGAAACTTCAAATTCATGCCTTAGCCAGGACTGAAGAACTGTAAGCACTGTGGCTTTGCACTACAGAACAATACAAACTCATTTCCATTTTTGGGTTACAGATCAGGTAAAGCAGAAAAACAATGGAGCTTCATAGAATTTACAAGCTAGGAAATAAAAAGGGGGTATCAATTTTGTTTCTTGTATGAAAAGAAATGAATGAAAGGCTATTTAGAGACAAATACTCAGTTTGCCTCCATGTGAAACATGATGGAATCATATGACAATTAGTTCCTTTGTCCACAGAGAGAGGAGGGTGAATATGTTTGGAAAATTTGCATATCCATTTCATCACCCAAAGAACAGGTAAAATTGAGAAGCTTAACGTAACGTGCTGAGCAAAAGCAAGGTGCAGGAAGGCTGGTCGCCAAGCTAACATGTGCTAGATGTGGCTGTATTTATATTTTGCAGTGTCTCAGCCAGTCTTCTTAGTCTGCTGGAGTTCAAGCTTAAAGTGGAGGATGGGGAATAGGGACTTACTTATGAGTATTGAAAGAACAAATGAGCAATGGTAAAATCTGTAGAGAGCAGGGAAGCAGGTTAACATTATGAAAAGTTTCCCAGAAGTTCCCCAAATCAAGCTCAACCTCTCTCCTCTGTCTTTCTCTATAAGGACAGGCTTTCGAGTTTGAACCTATCATTCCAATTCCAAATTCAATTTTACTATCTCTTACCTTTGTGAGATAAAAAAAATTGAAACCCTAATTCTTTATTTACAAAGTAAACCTTTTATACCTGATTATGTTTCATTAGATGAAAGCCACATGACTTTTAAATATTTATCAATATAAAGTCCTGCGCAAAAAAACAAACAAAAAATGATTTCTCCTCTAAGCCAGTCTTTTAGATTCCTACTCTTTTACATTTTCACAGAAGCAGTGATATATCAATGCATAAGATATATACCAATATCTTATGCATCCTTTCAGTGATATTCTATGTCAATAACTCTAAAAATTTATGAGGACTGATAATGTAGGGATATCTTTACTTTACATGTATTCACTCATTTAATTTTCAAAGATTAGGGATTTGAGGTCCTGTTTTACAGAGAAGAAAACTGGGCAACAATGAAGCCACACAGTTAAAAAAGCAACGAGACCAAACTTATGACCTGCTAATGATATCTAGGTGATGCTGTTTTACAAGGTAAAGGGTTAGTAATAAGTATCCAGGTTATAATAAAAGTCTTTTCAGAGGACAAAATATGAAAACATGAGTGTATTATACAAAGAAATGATATGTGAGTTATTAATCATCACAGACAAACATTAGACCAGTTGCCACCTAACTTCCTGAAGCTTTATATTATTTCCCTAATACTTGATGTTGCATGTCATATGGAAGCATTTTGACATGATACAAAACCATCTGTTCTGTACTCATGGATAAAATAACCACAGTAGATTATTGAAAATTTATAGTTTCCTTATTCTTTATTCCTCTTAGTGTTGTGAAAGTACAAAAGTGGACAGGAAGGGCAAAAAACGTCACACACTTTCACGCTTTGGTTGTGAAAGATAAATTATTCATAGACTCCAGGGCATAAAGAATGGAAAACTCCCATTTTTCAGGGGTATTGAGAGGGCAGGTCTATCTTCTTTAGAGAAAAAGAAGCATAAAAGAAAAAGTCTACATGGCGACCAGAGTCAAGGCTCTGTGGCTGACGGGCAAAGGTCTGGATGCTCCTGTTTTTCTGGTGATAATAGAGAATTCAAGAACTTTCAGAGATCAAAGAATTCAGTATTTCACAAAGTCTTTCAAGGAACACTGGCCTATGGACATATTGTTTCCCAAGTGCATTTCATTCTTGAATAAACTGAGAAATAGTACCTTTTGGAAATAGCTGACAGACGAGCATAAGAAAAGCTCTGAGCGATCCTCTTGTGAGAAGACTAGAATACATGTTTATAGTTTTGTGTATTCAGAATTTTTTTCAAACTCATTTATTCCAGAAAGATTTTTTTAACTTCCCTGGAACACCTGTTAACACCAGAAAGAACGTTGAAATATACTTTGAAAACATTAAAGTGGCTGAACCAGTGTCACCCATGAGCACATACAGAGTACTTGCCTGCCTCTGAAGCCAAGGTGGGAATCCTTTCTTCTCTCTGGAAGAGGAAACCGCTGTCTAAGGAAAGTCACAATGGCTGCCAGTGAATGTGACAGGCAGGAAGTGATATCTCAGCCTCAGGACCTTTATATAGTGCAATGGAGTTCCCCCTCAAAATGGCACTACCATGAATTGATTCTTTTCTTTTTCAGAAAGCCTATTTTGCACAATTTCAGGAAGCTTTTCAGTTCTAGCATCAGAGTAACTACATCTGGTGATACTGGTGATTCTTTTCTACTTTCGGCTTTGCTACTTTCTCATCCATCTGCACCACAGGCAGAACACACAGTGTAGATATCACATATAACAGTGTAGTAATAGGAATAGTAATTAAATTGGAAAAGAATGGAAGTTCATCATAAATAAAATAAAGGCTTAGCCAGGCGGTGGTGGCGTACTCCTTTAATCTCAGCACTTGGGGGACAGAGGTAAGGGGATCTCTGAGTTTAAGGCCAGTCTGGTCTATAGAACAAGTTCCAGGACAACTAGAGTTACACAGAGAAACCTTGGCTTAGAAAACCAAATAATAATAATAATAATAATAATAATAGGTTTTATCAGTCGAAGCTGGAAAGTGTGTATTATAGAGCCGGAAAACCCAAATGGAGGAAGTGGTCCAAAGCCAAACAAGTGATCACAATTTGCTTCAGGGTGCCATGTCAATATCCCACTTCCACAAGTCCCAAGTCTCACACATTTCACAAAAGGAAATAGCTATGTTTAAAGCTGACATTCATGGAACTTAAGACTAGAGTCTACAGAGCTATGGTCCTGTAGCCCCTGAAAGATGTCAGCAGTATTTCAACTCCACCACAGAGGACACTTTCATGCCAGTTCAGCTGTTGCTGAAAGTAAGCAGATCCTATGTCAGGTGCCTATCATCTTAGGATGAGAGCAGCTGTCACAGGAACATGGAGAGGACTGCAGGGATCCAGCCCTTCCAGCAGCTTTAAGCATCGACTCCTACCTGCAGCAAACACAATTCTGAACACACTTTGCCCAGTACTTGCTCCCCACCCATCTTGGCAGAAACCCTTCATTCTGCCGCTTTCCTTCATTCCGCTGAAAACACTGCCACACAAAGTGAACACACAGCTAGGGATTCACAAATTGCTTTGGGCGACTCAGAACACTAAGCTCAGAGATGATTTTAGGAAACAAAATTATCTTCACCCAGAATGAAGGTTTTATTAAAGAAGAACAAGAAGAATGAGAACAACAAGAAGAACAAGAACAAGAAAAAAGAAGAAAGGAAGGAAAGAAAGATAGGAAGAAAGAAAGAAAGAAAGAAAACCTTTTAGATTTTAGAAAAAATAAAAAAAACAGTCAATATGTGTTTAAAAGGAAGCTGAACGTTTCGTAACTAAAAATTAAAAAAAAAGTTGAGATGAAAACCATCTATAGTCCATACGTAGAACTTAAGCAAGAAAATGAAAACATCTTTTGAAACACTTGTTTGGTTTGTGCAATCAACTCAAAAGAGGTAACACATAGCAACTTTGAAAACTAAAAAGTGATTAAGGTTGGCCTTTTGGTGTTTTTCTTTTTGTATCCGTTTATTCCATCGTTCAGCTTGTATTTCAGGATGTTAATGGGCTCATTATGAGTTAGGCTCTGTAATCAAGAGATACAAATTTCAATTTTCATCATTATCTATTCATTCAACAAAATGAGTGAATAATAATTGTTCAAGGCTTACCATGTACATCAGCTTCTACTAGGTGCTAAGGATAAAGATGAATCAGAAATTCCCTCTGTTTTGCTAAATCTTATGCTTTAAGAGGAAAACTGGCATATATACAGAAGGACAGGACAACAGATTGTAGTATGCATCATGGCAGAACTGCATATGAAGTGCTATAGAAACAGACCTCTTCCTTCTAGTTCCCTAGCTTGAACTATTTATTTTCACAGTTCGTTTTTATTTTGTTCTAGTGATGAGACATTGACATCTGAACAAGAAATACAATGACAGGCTTAGCTCCCTGACACTTGGTTCTAATCAGCCACCCAGCAGGAGGCATCAGCCTTCAGTGACCCCCGATGACTGGCATTGAATGCAGCTCAGGCTCAGAATGTCTTCTGTGTACCTGAGCTGACACCAGGCTGAATTTGAAGCTCAGACAACTGCATGTATCCCTTGTGTTAGAGTCATCAATACATTCCCAGGGGAATATTTTGCCTAACCGCTTGATCTTTTGGATGAGACAAGAAATAGATAATGAGGAAGAAAATTAGATGAACACATTAGCAAAGGATGGGTCACCCCTTGGGACTTTTTGTTTCATTTGAGAATTAGAAGGTGGAATTCCATCTTGGAAGAAATCATCATCTCAAAACCATTATGTCACTGTGGCAGAATTCTTGGCAGAACAACTAAAAGGAGAAAGGCTTTATTTAGGTTCATGATTGCAAAGGGTTAACCAATCTATGGTGGTTGAACTCATGTGTGAGTAGAGCATCATGAGAGTGAGAATGTGGAGGAGAGAGTTTCACAGAGAGAAGGGGATTCGAGCATTCACCAAGCTTTCTCCTTTTCCCTCTTTATTTCATCCAAAAACTATGAGGTGAACTTCCAATATTTAAAGTAAGGTTTTCTTCCTAAGTTAAACCTCCCTAGAAACTCTCACAGACATGCACAGATAGTATGCATCACCAATCTGCTAGGTGATTCTCAATCTAGTCAAATTGCAATGAAGTCTAACCATTACATATGACAAGCACTTGTCTTTTGATTGTCAGGAAGCTTTATATGAAAATGTTCATAACATGTTCTTTCTTCTTGCCATTGGTTTTCTTATGAAACAGAGCTTTGCTATGTAGCTTTGGCTATGCTGGAACTAACTATGCTAACCAGGCTTATCTCAAACATGCAATAATCCTGCTTTCTGATTCCTTAGTGCTAGGATTATAGGAGTCCCAACACCCATCCAGCCTACACACACCAACTTCTACCACACACTTTATCAAAGAAAACCCCTGAGAGTACATGCCAAGGAATTTCTTTCAAATATACAACTGACATTTCACACTGAACCTGTTCTTTTCAATGCTACACTTTGTAAGTCATCTTATATTCATGCCATTTATTCTTTCCTTTGTTCATTACTCTACCAGTGTCTGAATGAATGACAAATCAAATCATAAAGTGACAAGTGTAGTACTTGGATATAGGTTGTCTGAAGAATGGGACTCCCCAAAACTATGGCACCAGACATGTTCCAACACTTCAGTTCTTCAAACTGTAAATGTAAACCTGTCACAGGATGTATGAACATGGGCATTCTAGAAGTTTCAGAGTCTTCAATCATTACCATGATTTCAGTTAAAAAATTATTCTTCATACAGTTTATTTATACAATGAGTACTACTTTTATATGTTATAAACAAGAAGAGTTGACGGGAAATTAGACCAGTAGAGGGGTTAGCAATTTTTTTCCTTTTTTTTTTTTCTTTCTTCATTTTGAGACAGGGTTTCTCTGTGTAGCGCTGGCTATCCTGGACTTGCTTTGTAGATGAAGCTAGCTTGAAATTCACATTCATCCCTTGCTCTGCCTCCCTGAGTGCTGGTATAAAAGGCGTGTGCCATCAGAGGAAGAGAGGGAGAGAGCCCTTCCTCTTCCTCTCCCAGTCCCACCATCTTTTCCTCTTCCCCAATCCTGCCCTCCCCTATTCCTTAGATAAAGGGAGCCCTACCCTCCCTCCCAATCACCCCAGCTCATCAAGTCCCATTAGGAATGAGCATATCCTCTTTCCCTGTAACCCTGCCACAGGGGGAGGGAGAGGGAGTGATCAGAAAGCAGAAAATATAGTCCATGTCTAAGACAAACTCTGCTCCCCTTACTAGGAAACCCATATTAAGCCTGAGCTGCCAATCTGTGTAGGGGGCTAGGTCCAGCCTATATGCATAATCCTTGATTTCTGCTTCAGTCTCCTCAGGCTCATCTGGGCCTTGGTTAGAAAGCTCTGTTGATCTTCTTGTGGAGTTCCAGGATAGAGATCCTTCTATCCTTCCTCCCACTTTTACACAAGACTTCTTATGCTTCACCTAATGTTTGCTATGATCTTAAGATACTACAGAGAGATAGAGAAAGGGCTTGATTGGTTTTTTCTTTTATGTGTGTTCTTCTGTGTTTTTTTTAACAAGTCATGTTTCTAGAAGCATATTTTAACCTTCTACACAATCTGTGAAATTCTCTTATTATTTTTTTGGAGGGGGAGATGCAGAGTAACTGCCTAATAAACACTTGTCAGTCAGCCAATAGAATGTTCAAGTATCTTCCACTTAACAGATTTGTATCATGAAAGCAATTTGTATAGCTCTGAATTGGAGATTTAAAGGATTGAAGTAAAAGGTAGAATCTGAGAAGTTCTAATCTATAAAAGCAATATGCTAGATTAATAGAATCACATAGCATCAACATCTTTGTTGCTTGGCGATTAATCTAGACTGGCAACAGTACACTGAGATTGAAAACACTCCAGAGTCATCCATATTTATCCTTGCCACACACATAGCAAGGATGCCACATAGCAAACCTTTGAGAGCTCCCAGACTGAGGCAGAGAAGTAGGAGGAGAGGGATAAGGAGGGACTTTATAAACATGTGGGTCACATTAAATAAGTCTTACAGTTCTGAACTCACAATTCCTACACCTACAGCCACATAAATGACAATACCCACCCTAGGAACATTTCTTTTCTTTCAAAGGGAACCATGGAAGTTGTCATGAGCTGTGGAGTAGTTCTGTACTTTTCCCACATTTGGTTCTTTAAAAAGCAGGTGTACATCCACCTTTACAGCTATTTAATTGTAATATGGAATTTAAAGAAAGACTGGGACCTATTTTTCCACATGAATGACTTTAACTGTGTCAATAAAATATCTGATTGATGCTCACTTGAGAGACACAGGGAATAATGAGTTGAGGAAGTAACAACATGTATTACAGAGATGTTTTTAAGGGACCAAAGTAATGACAAATGAATTAAGAAAGAAAGTAAGCTTAAGTAAGTGAGTAAGATTCTTTCAACCATGTTCATATATTTTGAAACAGAATGGTTTGGTAAAGAATTAGAAGCCAACTGCTCTAAGAATGTTCATTGCTCATAAGATCAATTCCAACTCTTAACCAAAATAAATAGGCTTCAAAAATTCTTTTAGGTTTTACACATTAATGAGAAATAAAGCCATTTGTTAAACTTAGTTTTATGCCCCAGGAAGACTGGCAAGCAGACTAGTAAGACATTTGAAGTTGATGGTTAAAAAATGTGGCAGTGTGTAAACTAATCTAATCTTAATAAATAGTAGTACATAGCCATGCATAAAAAGAACAACAGTGTCTTAAAGAAGGCTTCTGAAAGACTCTACTGATTGAGGTATCCAAGCAGAGGCTGAGACTCATAGCCAAACTTTGGGCAGAGTTCAGGGAATCTTAGGAAAGACGAGGGAGATAGAAAGACCTGAAGGGGACAGGAACTCCAAAAGGAGACCAACAAAGCCATAAAAACTGAGCCCTGGGGGCTGTGAAGAGAATAATACTCCAACCAACGACAGTGCATGGAGAGGACATAAACCCCAGCTCAGATGTCCACAGACTCAGTCTCCATGCGGGTACCCCAGTAAGAGGAGGAGGGACTTTCTCCAGTATGAACTCAATGGCAGGCTGGAAGCTTGCAGGCTGGTTACCCTGCCATATGGACACCAAGAAAGAATTTATATCAAAAACAAAAGGAAAGTGACAGATATCCCCGGATATCTTCTGACCTTTACACAGTTGCCATAGCACATACACCTGCAGTCACCCATATGGACACACACACACACACACACGCACACGCAGAGAGAGAGAGAGAGAGAGAGAGAGAGAGAGAGAGAGAGAGAGAGAGAGAGAGAGAGAGAATATGAAAACATACCAACACATAAAAAAGTATAATGTATTGATAAGGGTTTCCTTTTTAGGGTAGTTGCTACCAATAATTGCCTCCAGACAATTCATATGTCTCTAAAAATACACTGAGTATCTGTATGGTACCAGGAAATTATTTCTAATAGAAAAGAAAAGAAAAAAAGAAAGAAAGAAAGCCACCTTACTTTCATGATGCTGTATTCCTAGAGATTGACATCGGATTTATTTAAACACCTTGTAAGGTAAGTTGGCCCGCAGACTGGTAGGCTGCAGGGCTAGTCTGCAGTAGAATGACAGACCAAATGATAAATACAGCATGAGGGAAATTCTCCTGTTGTCAGAGTACAAAAACATGACATGATTACTTCCATAGACTCCAAGTAGCTTCTGGCCCGAGCAGGCTTAGAGAGATGAATGAGTTAGAATTAATTTAAGAAAACTATAGATAGTAAGCTCATGGGACCAATCCATTTATGTATTTATTACTTTTATTTTGCTAGAACCACCACCACCAAAAATAAATCTTAGAGAACAAATGCTGCTTTTCGGGTGTATCCTGGCGAGAGCAATATAAAAATAATTTAGCACCAACCATGTAATTATGTGCATTTATTCCAACCTTCCATTACTAGAGATAACAAGATGAATAGTAAAATGTGAACTTTAACAATCCTGTAATTATAGCCACTGAACCATACATTATTGAAAGAATTGTGCAAAATCCAGATGCAAAAGAATCAACTTGGTATGTAAATAGAAACCAAACAGTGGCATAACCAAGTGATGAAGAATTAATATAGAAAGTGAAACACTTCTTCAGAATATTTTATTGCCATGTTTTCATTTCCTTAACAAATGCTCAGCTTAGTCTCCTGATTTTGTCCCATTTCTTATGAGTCCATAGTGTTTAGCAGCCATAGGCAGCCCAGTCAAATATTCCAGAATTGCACTTTCTTCAGTTTCCTCTTTTATTTTCCTGGAGTAAAATCGGGATTGATAGTGTTTCTTCATGAGCATGTTATATAATGAGGGCAATAATACTCACTTCACTGGCATTTCATGAGCTGCAAAAATTTGTGTCTTTATTTAGGAGGTACAACTCCCAGAAATAAGAGCTACATTTAGGAAAGTATAGCATGTTAATGTATCAGAACAAAGAGGCCATATCAAAATTCAGCAAGAGCACCCCATTTATCAGGAGATGATTCAGGATTTGAGGGCAATCAGAATTGCTCAGGAGCACCATTGGCATCACAGAACTAAGGTAGGAGGGTAATTTGTTCATGAAGAACAGAAACCCCAAGGAATGTTTTAATATTCATCAGGGGCAATAATTGAAAACACACCACGAAAATACTTTTGCACAGATGAATGCTCAATGATACTCAATTACACTTGAAGGAGAAGAGATAATGCCTGACAACAATAAATACTCTCTGCTTTGTTGGGAACTAGTGATATATAAAGGGGTACAGGAGCGTAGAAGGTGAGAATAAGTGTTAGAATGCCTAATGAAAAATTTAAGCTAATATTGAAAATTTTCACACATTACAGTTCAGTGACTGTTTTAGAAACAACCATAAAAGTAAAAGACACGTATTGTATGATAAATAAAATTGACAATCAAAACAGAAGCATTATCACCACACATTTTCTAAAAAGCGAGCAGTTGGCTAATGGTCAAATGAGAATTCAAGTACAATCTCCATGTGGTTTCAATTTGTGTCCAGTTTTCTTATGGAAGATTTCTATAAGATGTAACCAATGAAGAAACTGCATACATCTCCTGGTGGTGGGGGCAGTTCTTGTGAAATAAAATCTGGCCTTGAGAATTAATTTACTTTATTACAGAGAAATAAAAAGTGTGAGGAAGTGAACTGTGGAAAAGTATAAGTGAGTGAAGGGAAAATTCTGAGAATGTAGAGCCTTGTTGGTAAGATGGCTTAGTGGGTAAAGTTGCTGGCCACCAAGCCTGAAGCCTTGAGATCAATTCTAGAGCCCCACCTTGGGGAAGAAAAGAACTGACTACTAAAAATTGTCCTCTGACCTCCATCTATATACCATGGTTCATGCATACTTACACACATGCTTGCATACACTCAAACAATTGTTAATCTAATAAAAATGTTAAAACAAAGAAAATAAACCTTCTGTGTGCAATTAGAGCCCTTCAGTTCATTGTAGAAAATGCTTCAAAGGAATTGTTGAGTCTATTCTCAATATGAAAATATTTTAGACTTTCAAGACAGCATACTTTTAAGTTTACATATTCTCTCTATCTCTCTCTGCCTTGAGTTGTATATGTGTAAAAATAGATGCCTTTTAAATACTGTAAAAAAAAGGGCCATTTGTATTAGTATATCAATTGTGAAACAAAGTAAAAATCAATTTAAAAGCTGTTTAGCTGTTTAGTCACTCATGTTGAATTTTCCTTATTTTAAAGGGTTTGTCTTACAATCATCTCATTCACAGTGAAATTAAGGAAGTGTCTATTTCAAGGTGAATCAACTGGAAGTCTGTGCTAATGATGTCATTGCTGTATAGTTTGTGTTTTATTTTTCCTCAAAATGAATGAGCAGCCTCGCTGTTATGACTCATGATATTTTCCCCACAAACAATGAATTCCCTGCTATTCAGTGGTCCGCACAGTTCACTGAGCTTGGTGCCGTCAAGAAACAAATTGATCATATAAGATGAAGGCGCTGTTTTACTATTCTGATCTGCTTGCTGTCGAACTGAGAAAAACACGTGATCAAACCTAGACCAAAGTTTAAACCTAGGAATCTATTTAAACACCATTGTTTTTACATTTCTTTAAAAAAAAAAAAGAATCGGCAAGTATTTTATCAGAACTACAAATATTTGGTGGTCACTTAACTGAATGGTATTCAAACATTCATTGAGGACGACCAGTTTTGGATTCAGAGACTCACATAAAAGAAGAAACCTGCCACCCACAAGCGGTGAGCGGCCGGGGGCTGTTGTCTCATACGTCACCCAAAATCCTCTACACTTTGATTCACTATTTTCATATTGCACACTGTATTTTGGCCACTACTCCTTCCAAACACAAAAAAAGAGAGAGAAAGAAGGAATATCACTAGTGCAGGCTTCACAAGTATATTACTGTGTAGCCACCAGCTCTGGCTTTTCAGAATGGATGGGCAGTAAAACTCTTCTGACCTGAAAGACACTTGGCCAATGCTCAATGAATACTAGAAAGTCTAGGAAAATATTTTCTTACTAGCAGGATTTTCCTCACATAACATCAGAGAAATAGCAGTCTCATTAGTTAAACAACTTTTACTTCTCTGTATGACTTCAGAAAAGTTATTTGGATTACCAGCCAACACATTTAGACTATAAAATAGAACAATACTTACTTTATGGACTAGAGATGACCCATGAAGAACAGGTCATAGAGCTTAGGGCACATTACGACCTTCATTCAAATGAGCTATTCTTATTGCTGGTAACTTATACCTAACTGTTAATGAAGCCATAGTCTTGTGAAAGCATATTTCTTTAAGTTAGAAAGAGAAGGTACATGAAGAAAAGATTCGCTTGTGTTTCTAACAGAAGTCAGAGGTAGTGATGAGCTGACAGTCAGAGTGTAGAAGCATAGGTTGGAGAGCTGACCATCCCAGCATACACACCTAGATAGGAAGCTTTATGGATATCTTAAGGCTGTTTTTTTAAATAAAATATAAGTGATAATATTTACTTCACTCTAAAATGCAATGATGCATTTAATGGATTGAATCCAATAAGGATTAAAAGTGATAATGTAACTGAAGTGACCGCCACACAGTGGGTAACTCTGTTTAATACAACAAATTAGAACTGTTTTTCCTCACATAATAGTAGAGATAGAATTGAAGGCAGGTTCAAGGGAGCACAACACAGAAGAACTCTCCTTTATTCACATTTGTTTGTCTCTGATTAATGCCAAATTGGTAAAAAAAAAAAAAATCAGACAACATATGAATGAAAGTCAACAGGATGCAGAAACATTCCAAGTGAAAGCAATACATTAGCTGAATACAAATAAAGAATATGCTGAAATACAAACAATGTGAGAGCAGCATACTGACCCATGAGCTTGCAATGTATGGGCAGTAGAGTATTCGGCAGTCACTGGGTACATTATCAGGCATGTGTCAGGCTTTCTGTGTCACTCGTGTTCTTCTTTCTTTATCCTCTTTTTTCTTCCTTCCTTCCTCCTTTCTTTCTTTCTTTCTTTCTTTCTTTCTTTCTTTCTTTCTTTCTTTCTTTCTTTCTTTCTTTCTTTATTTATTTCTCTCTTTCTAGACATGCCTTCGTTACATAGGCAAGACAAGCCTGGAACTCATAGTGATTCTCCTGCCTCTACCTCCTTACGGATGGGATTCCAATAAGTGGCATTATCTGTGTTCTTATAAAGGTTTGTGTCCCTCTGAGAGTCCAGTTTTCAACAATACTAGAAAAGAAAACTTGAATTCAGAGACTATTAAGAGAACTGATCAAAATTAGATGCACTAGCGATAATTTTTTTATATTTTGAGTTAATGTTTGTCTTTATACAAGCTCAGAACTCTGTCTCGGTAACCCAGGTTATGATGACTGGAAAAGGAAAAAATGGACCTGAACTTCTACACAATTTAAAGGGGTATCAGTAAAAGCTTGCATAAGCCAAGAAGTCATAATTTGTTCATTTAGAATCATGATGGAAAAATCAAGAC
>CM053765.1:24545907-24657302 GCA_028658305.1 Pachyuromys duprasi
TTTTATTATGCAGTTACTCAAAAATTTTAAGCTGGGGGACTCTAAAGGAAATAATATGTCCCACTACTGTGGTCCCCACAGTAACCTTGCTCTAAGCTCTATGTTTATTAGCAAAGTCTGTCCTTTGCAAAGTCCCCTAAGAGTTGGGGTAATGATGATCCCAGTGGTGATGAACATTTTCAGAAGCCCTGACTTTTTCACATATGGAATATCCAACAGATGGTTCAGAAGCTCCAGGAGGCAGCTCAAGGACTCAATCCAGATTAAAGATTCCTGTGCACCAGAAACAGCAGGATCAGGGAGTCTACTTGCCAAATTCCCTTCCCACAACAAGGATTAAACCTTCAAATAGACTATCAGTAAGAGCTTCCTTCAATCCTGGACCTGCCCTTTACCAGATCAAGGATCTTGGTAAGGTTATTTGGTTTATCTAGTTCCTATTTCTCTCATCTGTAAAATGAGAAATGTGTTAGGTTATTTATAAAGAAGAAATAAAAATAATGCAAATAAAGGATCTTAACATTGTACCTGGCATGAAATTGAGTGCTCAATCAATGTAGGCGCATATTCCTTTTTCCTTCCCCAAAGTTTTCTACAAAGTTATTTTTAATGAATAGAGGCATGAAATAAGAGTGAGGAAAAATAATCTAAAATTTTTATCTGGCTCCTGAACTGGTTTCCTATTATCTCTTCATCTTTCCCCAACATAAGTGAACATATAGATAAAGAAACAAAACTTTTAAAATTGAGTTAACTAGCATGTGACATGAATAAATCTAATCTATAGGCCTCTGACTGAAATGCACAAAAGGCCTGGTCCATCTCTTATGGTAGCCGCTCAATAAAACATACTTCATTTTAATAATAGGGCTGAGGACTTGAGTTCTTAAATATATTCAGCTTTTAGAAACTGATTATCCATCCAGTTGCTGAAAGGTATTTTTAACCTTGACATAGAAAAGTTAAAATGGCGTGTGCTTACTGTAATCAAATCCAACCTAAACAAAACATCCCAGCAGACAGATTCTCTCATTCGAGGCTCTTCTAAGTATAATGAATATGCTCTTACTCCGTAATGATAGTAAGGATGACAAAAAAGTAGAAAATAATAACAAAAACATGTGGGGTTTTTTTGGATTTTATAGTAAAAATAGAAATTTAACAGCAGACATTCTGTTTGCCAGCAATGTAAAGAAATGATGTAAAAATCAACTAAGAAGGGGAAATGGCAGAAAAATAGTTTAATATGTAGAATAATATCTACACGATAAATAATTTATCAGAGAATCACAGGACCCCCAGGACAATAGAAACTTTTATTATAAAATTCAAAATGAGAAATATTTTTGAGAAATGTACTTAAACGTTCCCCCCCCCCGGAACCCTACTTCAATATTAATAGTAGCAAAGGAAACAGATTCTCCTGGCAGTAATCACAGCATGTTGACCATCTTTAAAGACAGAGATGATTTGATGAGGTGGACCATTGTTTGATGTATTTAAATCATTTTTATCAGACTGTAGTAGAGGTCATACAATAAATGCTTGATAAAACTTCATTAAATAACACTCCATGTGATCAACGTAACCAGGAAACCATCTTACTCTCTGAAGAAGTGTCCATTTTGGCATATATTGCATATATTATTGTGTAAAAATTTGAACGAGGATTTAAAAAAATACTACATGATGTTGGCAAGATGACTCGGCAAGCAAAAGTACTTGCCATCAAGTGCCAAGTGATATCTTTAGTACCAACCCCATGATCCACATGGTTGAGGAAAGAACCTGACTTAAAATGTGTTCTCTGACCTTCATACAAACACAGTGTCACATGTGCCCCATACATATTCAAATAAATAAATGTAAGAAACCCACTATCTATATAGTCAACTGATTAGTACTGTTTGTGCTAAATCTGAACATCTATCTACAGTAGATGCTTTCACAAATAAAATTCTTGCAAGCACAGCTACTGCAAGTTGAAAAGCAAAATTCATTGTATTTAATGATTTGGCAGATAAACACACGTGTGCTAAAGAATGAAAAAAGAAAGACTAGCTTCCTTCTTCAGGCAACCTTTTCCTCGGTGCACTTTACCATGAACTGGACCAAGTCGAAACCTTGTAATTTTCCTTTCCCCTTCTCTCTTCTCTAATCAGTCTGCATAGAATCAGATGACTTCTAGAAAGAAAGCTACCAAGGAGAACAATGAAAAATCCGTTGTCCTGGTCAGTAGATCTCAGAGTTCTCCACTGCTTGGGTTAATAGGAGGGACCCTACAGACTCAGTCCCACCACAGCCCATCTGTCCTTTTCTTTTGATACAACAGCTACTGAGGTAAGGTTGTGGAGGGAGCAATTGTTTTAAATATGTCAAAAATATATAGCCCGTTTTGGATTTTGTGATAAAATATCTCAGACTAGAGATTGATAAAAATGCAGACATCATGATTTATAAACATGGGGTAAAATCTTTGAATGGCAAGTACGGGAATTCATATTCAGCCATGAGAGAAAAGGGTCTCTACTAATTTACCTAAGCAAATTGCATTTTCAGTAGCTAAAGAACTCCCATTTAGCACCTGCAGATCTGAGCACTCTTGAAAGGAAAAATAAAATTTGAAAACCATTATTCTAATGAGATATTCAACATGTAATACAAATGTATATAAATGAGACACGAATTTTTACAATTCTCTTTGCTCTTATTTAGTCTAAATATTTCATTTTTACCAAATTGATTCCTTGGAAATGGAATATTTTTATATTTGTAAACAGACTGCTTAGTTATTCAAATTTCTTGATCTTTGGTTTAATGTAAGCTTATTTCATCCAATTTCTCAATATGTAATTGATTTGATACTCCTTGTAGGCTTGCATTATAGATAAAGTCAAAGCATGGGATGATTTGCCATCATGTAATAAACTAGTTAACTAGTTCCCAGACAGATAGGAAAAACACTATACCTGGAATCGAGTTAATATCAAAAATAAAACTTTAAGAAATATCATAGGTCATAACATTTTTGCATTATCCCCATGATGGTTTTTTGACAGGTGTTCATTTATTTTGCCCTTCAGACCCCAATCAGTCATCACTAAACATACAATGGGATCATTGGAAGCAATGAAAGAATTGTGAAGAGACACGAAGTTATTTAAGGTGTATCCATATTTGTATCTAGATTCATTAAAGACAGTAAAACCTGCAAGAACTGGGAGAGGATGACATGACTTGAAAGAACAAATGAGAAACTGTTGAAGAAACAAAAAAATTAGTTACACTCCCAGAGATAAATCCTCAACAAAAGCTCATAGGCACCCACCACAAGTTTTCTGCATATTGATTGCTGATTTTCTCCTCGGCTGTTGCACCCAACCCCAAAAGCACCCATTTTTTCTCCTGCTAAAGAGTGGGTGTCAAAATGATAGATGCTAGTTTACTGTATCAACATTTTCCTACAGCCACAAAGTCCATTATCAACAGAGATAAACCTGCGCCAGGATAAATTTCTTATCTGAACACAGGACAGGAAGAGTTCAAAATGGTTTTAGATTTCACAGGATTTTATTGTTGCAAACTCCCTAGAGCAATAGAAAAGCACTAATATATTCTAGTTAGGACTTAGAATGCAAATATCATTCTTTCAATCCGCTTGGACCGATGCTGTAACAAGGATTCCTTTGAAATAAAATTAAATGATGATTTAAAGGGACTAATTTGTCTCCAATGTTCTCTTTTCTGTTTTGTGAATTTTGTTTATTTGTTTGAGGTGAGGGGTGTAAATGGTTCCTGAGAATGTGGTTAAGGGAAAGAATCCCTAGCTACTGAAAGCTGCTGCGGAGCACATAGCTGGTCTTATTGGTTCCCTGCCCCCACCAAGGAGCTTAATTATAGCTATCAAGCTGGAAAGGGAAAGACAGGGAAAATATGTAGAGACATTTTAATGTTGAGATCAATCGAACTGAGACATAGCTTCTGACAGATATTTCAATCTAAATGAGCCAGATTGCTCTAGGAAATACACCCCAAAAGAGAGAGTGGATTTTAAATGGTCCCTTACCATTTTCATCTATCATATCCATCTCAAAATATACCTTCCATATTTTTACCTACTGCCCTAATCTAAACCTCGTTCTGCCAGGACTCTGTGGATGGAAACGTTACTTGGCATCCTTCTGAAGTAAGGGCAGATGCCACACTGCTCTGTAATGTAGTCACGGTAAAGTTAATGGGCTGGTGGAACTGCAAGAGGTGTGGGGAACGAGCCTGGTTCCAGAGCAGGTTGGAATGGTGACCTTCATGCTGCCTGTGTCTGCACACATGCCAGTATCTGATTTCTCAGCATCTGTTTCAGAGTCTTCCCTTCCTCTTTCAGCTATGCTGAACAATCTCAACGCATTTCCCAACATTTCCAAAGAACCTTTAAATATAAAATATAGGTTGCCCTTTCTATTTGGGTTCTATTTGAGAAAAAGGTATTTAGCATACTAGCACATGCTTTATGGTCTATGCTTAATCATTTCGGTTATACATGGATATTTTGCCCCTTAACCTATGAAGAATTTAATTCATTTGTTTTGAAACAAGATCCCAGCATGTAGCTCAAGTTTAAACTTGCGGTCGCCCTTTCTCAGCTCCATGAGGGTTCTGAGATGTGTACGCCACTACATTCACTTCAGCCAATTTCTTTGCAATGAGTTAGCATAATTAGTAGTGAGAATGATTATCTTATTTTAGTTTTACTGAGGTTAACAATACAGTCTGAACTACAAGAGAGATGCATGGCCTTAAACATGACAAAATGTCCAGAGGAGCAGGTATTTCCACTCACTGTACTTCTTTAAAAGTTGACTTAAAAGTACAAAACTTAGCCTTTCAAACACAAGAAGTTTTAAAAATAAAACCATAAGAGGATTGTGGATTCTTTAGCTTTATCCATATTGTGAAGTCTTCAGCCCTACGGTATCATTCTCTGGGTTGCGAAAAACTTGCTATCTATAATCAAACAAAAGCATACAATTTCCATACATCTGGTTATTACTCTCAAAGTCATCCATCAAAATCAGTTTGGTCTGTCAACCATCTCATATACGGGTTAATCATTTGTCTTTCAGTTCAGCCTGGAATATTCTGCATATATGTTCTTTTAATCAATTTTGTGGTGGAGATGATGGGATAGGAGGAAAAATTCAATTTACAGCAAGAAATGTAGTCATTTGGATACAGTAGCAACAAATTCCACTGAAGCTTGGGAAGTTAAAAATCAGAGCATAAGAAAAATGGGCTGAAGAGAGTAAACTGAGGTTAACAGGCACCAGCCATCCCAATTTACTGAATATGTCTGTGTTATGCTTTATCTTAGGAGTGATTAAATGGCTCCTTTCCCAGAAACTTGTTAACACTTTGGGGCAACTGATGATTTCATTTAGCATATTACCTTTTCAAAGTAATATCATTGTAATCAAATTACCCTCCAGAGAAGAACAATCTTCTTTTCACAGTATGATCACAACTACCAACTCTAATAACACACATACAAGTGATTCCTCTTCCTCATTCATATTTAAAGAACAAGAGGTTGCATGATAGTCTTACAATAGTTTAAATACTACAAAGTTCACTACTGTTTACTAAGCAGTTAAATAGATCAGATTTTTACATGTCATTTTAATGTTGGTGACAGAATAGTTCATATATATATGAATACTGAAATTCCAAGATGTCCCTTACGTAAATGTTTCAGTATCACACCCCTGAAAACAGATGCTATCCAAATGAATATTTCCATCATTCTCTTGATGCCAAGGTCTATCTGGCAAAAAGATTATTCATACTCAGATTATCTAACTGAAATGCAGTTGAATTTAGTCTTTTGCGGCATGTCTGTATATGTGTGTGATATGTGTCTGTACAGGTAACATGCTTGCCATGGCATTTGTATGGAGGTCAGAAATCAACTCTGCCTGACAGTCACCACTGCCCACCTTGTTTGAGGCCTGGTGTTTTGTTGCTAGGCAGTGTCTAACAGGCTGGCTGACCTGTAAGCTTTAAGAGAGTCTCCTGTCTCTGTCTGCCATCTTGAAGAAGAGTAGCACCAAGGTTAACACACTGGCATGTTACAATATCCAGTTCTATGTGGGCTCAAGGGATCTGGACTCAGGCCTCCACATTTGCATCACAAGTGCTTTATCCCCAAGGCCTTCACCATATCCCCCAAACATGGTTCTTTTTAAAAAAGAATAACTAAGCGCCACATACATGTTATTTTTCCCTCCCATTTTTGATTAACTACAACTTCAGTTACAGGAGTCACTTTGCTGGGCATCTGTCCTTCAGCAAAACTTAGAGACCTTGGTTGGAGGGCCAAGGTTACACTTTCACCTTTGTCCCGTGTGCATATAGTAGTTGCTTAACGGAACAAATGGGCATAGAAAAAATGGCAATCATTACCAAGAAAACGATGATTTTTACTTAGGAATTCTATTTTGTTCAACTATAGGAACAATGTGTGCAATCAGCCTAGTAGCACAATATAGGAAAATCTATGTTATGTATAGGCATCTAGGCCACACCAGGCAACTGGCCACATGCTGTAGTATGATGCTAATTATTAAAGCAAATGACTGCTCTAAAATACACTGCCATTCCTCTCCCACATCGAAACCCAGAGGGAATCTACACACAAAATAGCTCTGTAGGGGATCATTCTTGCAAGCCAGTTACTTAAAATTGGCGAGAACAGTCACCTCTACTTTTACTCCAAAGGTGACTGCTATGAAACAGAAAAATGGAAAAATACTTAATGTCTTTATAAACCAATTAGACTTAAGGGAAAAGTGTCTATTTTAGAAGAGTTGTCTTTGCTACCTAAAACCAAAACACCCTGGAGAAGGCAATAGGCACTTGGCATTTTCAATTATAGAAACGAATACAAATGTTCTCCCATTGAATCTGATGTGATTATGAAGAGAATTATGCTTTAAACAAATATAGTTATTTAACTTAAAGCTACAAAACCAGGTGGCATATTAGTGTACATTAGTGCATTCTGAGTTTGAAATCTATCTTCCATTTACTTCCTGAATTAAAATGGCCTTCTTCCCTTTGCTCTTTATGAATAAAATAGACATATAATTTTATTTTAATGTTAGGAATATTTTTAGAATATGTGGGTACGGAAGAGGGACTTGAGTTAGTGGGGTTTGGACCCATGGACAAATAGCAGTATATGAAAGTAGGGCAGTTCAGGAAGGAGAATGAAGAAGGATTTGAGGAAGATGTTAATTAAAAGACTCTCAGAAAAATGAGAGCAAGTTCTATGCAACTGACACCACATATGTTAAAAAACAAATCCTCCATATATTTAACACACTTCCCACTAAAGGCTCTTGACTTCTTGTTCCAAGATGAATTGAGCATTTGGGGACATTTTCCATTGTTTTTGTTTAATCTGAAGGAAGTGCTGAGTCCTGGTGACAAGACATGAAAGCAGTAGGCCCTACCTACCAAGCATCTTTGCCCATTTTAAGAATGACTGACACACCTTGCACAGTAGATGCCAGAATAAACTATCACATGGTGTCCTGTATATCTGAGACCTGAGCATGATTTAAAACCCAAATACAAACTAACTTCAAAACTCACTGCATGATGTCACTAAACTCTTCCTACAGAGGTGGAGGTGTTCCCATGGAAACTGAGCAAGGGCAAGAGAGCAAGGAAGAGAGAGAGAAAAAATGATACTCTACTTAAATAGTGTGAGAAGTGTGTATGTATGGCACTGCCTGGAGGTTTTTGGTTTTGTTTTTTCCTACAGTTTTGACAATGAAGAAATACAAATGTGAGATAGAATGCGTTTATAGGCCCTAGGCAAAAACAGCTGAGAGAGTCCCCAAGGTCTTATTGGAAGATCTTGATGAAATCCTTAGGTGGTCACTGGAGAGTCAGCAGTAGCCACTTAGAAGACAAGCCTGGAATTTCAAAGAGGTGTTGATCTCACTATGAAAAGACTTAGGATATTCTAATGAATGTTTTAATGTCCCTGTCCCCTACCACAACCATGATTTTGACATCCATAAATGACTCCCTAAATCCAATTAAATAGTGAATGTACTTTTAGAAGTTAACATAAGATTAAAAGAAGATATGAATATGTCAATATTGTCTTTTATATGACATGCCAATCAGTGTTACATTTAAATTATTGTGGAAAATCTTCCAAATGTTCCCAAAAGTAAAGGTTTCCCAGGGATGTAAAATTTCTAGTGCTACAATTGGTTCCAAATCAGGTAAAATGGAACAACTGGTCTACCTAATATTGGCTAACCCAAACCAAATCAAATAGTGTATGCTGATGCCAAAGTTTATTTGCTTTGCTTCATTAAAAGGTTATAAGTTAACACTTTCCTTAATAATTAAAAAAATGTGGTATATTAAAAAAACCCAAAGTTAAGACTGGCATATAATTTTGGGCATTCCTTTCAATTATTTTGTATATAGAAATATATAATTTTAATTTATATTTTATGTAAATATATAAACTTATATTTATTTACATTTATTTTATACATATATATGAAGATAATGATAACAAGTGGAGGCTGCAAGTTTTTCTTTCTTGACTAGTATCATATATTACTCAATAACAATATCCAGAAACCCCCATTATGGATCTCATAAAAGTCACAAATCCATCAGAATTAGTCAAAATAAACATTGTGACTAGGTACAAGCAAGGATTCTTAGCATTCATATAACTTTACTACACTACATTAATTTATAAAATTGAACATATCACCAGGACATTACTACAGAGGTTATGGAGGGGTAGATGTGGAATTAACACCATCACGATAGGCAGGCACTTAATCTATCACCAAGAAACCGTCATATTGATGGCAAAAACAAACAAAAACAAAAAACAACAATGGGTGCTAGGGAATTCCTTCTCTATTTATATCCTTTTTAGCAATTATGTTTGGTTATACTGAGATTAGCAGTAGATGTTGTGCAGACATTTAAAGGGCTTAAGTGAAGCAAAACGTCACGGAAGCAGTCATTTGGCGGTTGTGTCAGTAGTTAGGAGCTCACTGTGTTTTTCTAAAAAGGCAAGGACTTAAGGACATTGAGTGAGAAATACAAAGGATCACCATGGGGGTCTCATGTCCCCAGGATGAGAGCAATGCCCATCCAGACAACACCCACACCCACTCCAAACAGGAAGTAGCAGGAGAAACTAAGGGCTACAACGCCATTTTTCTTGAGACTGGAAAAAGGTGGCAGAGGTAGCAGAGGAGGGAGACTTCAATAAAGCCACCTGGCTTGCGATGAAGGTGACACAGTGGAAAAAAGAATAATTTCATCTCATTTAGTTGTTTCTATAAAGATTTTTTTTTATTGTTAGACTCTCTGCTGTGAGGAAGCTCACTGTTGGTTTTGACTCACAAGAAGAATACTAGTAAGACAGTTCACAAATGATCCTGACCTCACCGGAGAGTTTTACTTTCCCTGTGCTTGTCAGCACTTCACGATGTATACAATATGAACTGTATCATATATAATGGAATATGCTTACACAGAAGTCATGATCTATAACACTCTGTAAGTTTTGAAGCACAGTCAAGCCCTGTTCTCATCAGGATTTCTCATTGTATATACATATAACATGAACTCTGTCATACATAACGAAAACTACTAACATTTAAGTTATAATCTCTGAGTTTTGCCCTTTTCCTGTATTTGCATTGGGATTTTTGCTATTCTATAAGTTTTGAAGCACAGACAAGAAACAAAATTGAAAAAAAAAAGTCTCGAGTTTGAGGCCAGGGCTATTTGTGTCTTGACTGCAGAGCAGTAAAGAGTAGTTTTTCAAAAGGATGAACAGCCAGAAAGAACTATAGAATTTATAAGAAAAAGAACAATCTTATAAATAGGAACCAAGAAAACAATCAATGTTTATTGAGTGCTTGCTATTTTTGTCCTGTGGGACTACAGAAAAGACTTTGTTAATAATCACACAAAAGAGAAGAATGGGGAATACTCACTTGGCACTGTGATGGCCACCTGTGCTACTTTGCATGGACCAATGTGTCCTTCAGGATGGAAACTATTGGTGCCAGGATTTGCAGTTTCACAGTTAATACAAATGTAAAATGGGCCACTCCCTCGGAAACACTTAGCATGCCTAAGACAGAGGGAGCCCTCTTTGTCCCAGATTACTGAAGACCTTCCTGGTTTTACTATTAAAACTCACACACTCCAGAGAACTGAATTTTAAAATTTTATTTATTTGTTATTTTTTACAATTATTTATTTATTAAAATTTTTCCTGACTGTGGTTCCGTCCCTCTTCTGGGGTCTCCTCCCAGTCCCTTCCCCTCTCTTTTCCCCCTATGCTCCTCGACTAGTCCACTGAGGTTCTCCTCCCTTACTATCTGACCTTGCTTTTTCACCGGGACTGGCTGCATTCCTCTGTGTCCAGGCAAGGCTGAACCCTGCAGGGAGATGTGATAAAAAATCCAGCCAATAAGTCCTTTTCAGAGAAATCCTTGCTCCCCTTACTAGGGCACCCACTTGGAGACTGAGCTACCTATGTGCTACAACTGAGCTGGGAGTCTAGGTCCTTTCCATGCATGGTCCTTGGTGAGAGCATCTGTCTCTTCAGGCCCTTGGGCCGTGAGTTTTTGCTACTGTTGGTCTTGTAGAGCTAATGACCCCTCCAGGTCTATCTATCTTCCCCTTCTTCCATAAGATTCCCTGCACTCTGCCCAAAGTTTGGCTATGAGTCTCACCATCTGCTTCGATGCCTCTGCTGGGTAGAGTCTTTCAGAATCTCGAAACAACCTACATGTCCCTCAACCCAGGACTGGATACAGAAATTGTGGTACATTTACACAATGGAATGCTACTCAGCAATTAAAAGCAAGAGAATCATGAAATTTAAAGACAAATAAATGGAACTAGAGAAGATCATCCTGAGTGAAGTAATCTAGAAGCAGAAAGATACACATGGTATATATTCACTTATAAGTGGATATTAGACATATGATATAGGATGATCATACTAAATCTATAGTTCTAAAGAAGCTAAAGAACAAGAAGGACCCTAGGGAAGATGGTTAATCCAGAAGGGCAAACAGGATAGACATTGAAAGTGGGAGAAGACAGGGAACAGGGAACTGAAATTTGATAAACACAAACTCACTTGAAATTTACAACAGGAGCTCAGGAGATTTACAACAGGTGCTCAGGAGATGACCACATGAGTAACAATAGTTTCTTTATGAGACAGAATGAGATTGAGGAAGATCTGGTGTCCATATGAGCAAGTACAGCATACCCATACAGTCGTATGGATGCAACATGTCCATACACCACCACCAACAACAACAACAATGACAACAACAATGAAAACCCAAATAAAATATCAAAAATGTTTACAACAGTCTTGGAAGTGATTTATATGAACTAATACTGTCCCATTGTACAGAGAGTACAAAAGAGAACCCAGTGTTCAACATAAAATCCACTTCAGTTCAGCCTCTGGGTAGGGAGGAGTGTATTTATATTTTTCACAATTTAGTCATTATATATCCTGATTGAAGCCTCCTCCCTCAACTTCTCCCAGTTCCACCCTCTCTCCGTCATCCCTTCTATCCACTTCTCCTATTCCACTGAAAGGGGGAGTTCTCCTCCTTTGCCATCTGCCCATAGCTTATCAAGTCTCACCAGGACTATCTGCACCCTGCCTTTTTTCAGGCTAGATCCTTATAGGATTATTACTAGACATAAGGTAACTTTATGATTAACTACATCTTACCCCAAATCAGTACTAAGCCTAGCAAATCCAGTTTAATACTTTCCATTCAGCCAATAAGCAAATACTACCCTTGTCCTTTAGAAAATAATATGATTTAGATTTCCAAGAAAAATTAGAAGAACTATCCCTAAATATGCTTACTGAACTAACTTTGTAAGTGTAATCACCCTAACCAACAACAACCATTCATATCTGGGATAAGATCTGTATGTGGGAGGCAGAAGCCAAGTATCACCATTCATCTTATACAAACTCTGGTCACTGGCATCTGCCACAGGGTTGCATAAAAGTCATGTCCTTAGCAAAATGCTCTTTGAAGACCCAACACAATTTGTGTAATTGCATTATTTCTAGACTGGCAAATGAGGACATTCTGAAGTGCTTACTAACCTAAAAGGAAATGCTGATGGTTTATACATTTCCCTATAGCATTTTAACAACCCAGGGTAAATCTTTTCTTTTTATCAACTAAACTTTATAACAAGAATAACATTATCAGAAGGTCTTGCATTTGCTACATTACTTTCATACATGCAGAGAGAGAGACAATGGCTGGCTCATCTATCTGTGCATCTTCATACACATGTACAACACTAACAAAGAGATAGTAGCCACACAAAAAGTTGGATAAAAGAATCAGAAAGAAAACCTTTCTTTTTTCCTATGGGAAAGTAATTTCTCAGTTTCCTTTTACTGAAATAAAGTCATGTAATTTTTTAAACAATTATTTTTTGGTGATAAATGTCTAGTGCTTTGGGCCAGTAACATTGATTGACCTACATAATGGTCTAACTTCTCTTGAATACATTGTGAATCTTACTGATGCTTTGTTTTTGAAGTACACTGTTTACTGGTTATTTTAGATTTGTAAAATGTTGTGCTTTATGGCTGATTTCTTTGAAGAAACCTCATAACAAGTCATTTCCTGCAAAGGGACTTCTATTATTTATGTGGCATGTCATTAAGGTTTTACTGCCATCTTCTAAATTTTCTCCCGAGATTAAACATTTGACTTTTATGAGGCCACTAAAAGAACAAGAATGTGTTACTTTCATTTTGAATCTGAAAAACATCATAAGCTTGCAATTTAATCAGCTGGGTGTTGACAAAAGACATTTCAATTGTTACAGAAAACAGCCCAATAGAACATTGGCTCACTAAAGCATCTCTTGAAAAGAAGTCAGCTTCTCTCCTTGCTTATCAGACTGAATGGCCAAATTTAATTCCTAGTTATAAACATACTACTCAGACAAGAAGAGAAAAGGATGCCAAGAAAGAACACAATCTAGCAGGTGGTCAAAGAGCATACAAAGAAACAGAGAACAGAATGAGTTGATCATTGGCATGTAAATGTCCATCGCAAGAGCCTCTAGGATTTAAACCAGAAAATGTATACTGCAGCATGCAGCAATGCATATGTCCATCACATATAGACAATAAGAGGGAGACTTCATCATTATACTTAGTAGTAATAGCAGCATACAATAATCTGGTGGATAAAACATTGATAACCAAACAGGCTAATATATTTCATTTTATTTAGATGACATGTTCAAACTTATTTGAAATATTAATACCTAAACCACAAAAGAAATAAGAAGCCTTAGGATTTCTGTGAAAATCTGTGAACTGAAGATAGAAAGAGGGTGGAGAGGATGCAGCATAAAGAGAAAGTGAGCTCAGAATTCTTTTCCATTAATAGATACTCAGGGAAAAAGCCAATAGAAGAAACCCTGCTCAGATATAGTCCATGGTAGCTCAGTATCCAAGTGGGTACCCTAGTAAGGAGAACAGGGATTATTTCTGACATGAACTAAATGGCTAGCTCTTTGACCTGTCCCCCACCCTCTACCCCCCCCCAAGGGAGGAGCAACCTTGCTAGGCCACAGAAGAGGACATTGCAGCCAGTTCTGAAGAGACCTGATAAGCTAGGGTCAAATGGAAGGGGAGGAAGTCCTTCCCTATCAGTGACTTGGAAAGGGGCAGGGAAGAGATGAGGGAGGGTGGGATTGGGAGGGAATGAAACAGGCTGGGATACACAGGAAATAACCTGTCATTTATATAAAAAATAAAAATTATGAAAAAAAGAAAAACAAAAATGAATAGAACTATTTTATATTTCAAAATTGCCTTTTCACTGAATTGAAGCATGTGCATATGTGCATATTTATGTATTGTTTTATGTAGATAATATACCTTTCCGTGGTTACAGCTAACAATCTACATCAGGAAACAGCCAAATAATTTTAATCTTTGAAGAATATTTTGCAAAATAATATACTCTAGATGGGTTCTCAGGAACTGAGATTTGGGGAACATGTTGTTCCAATTAAATCTTTCTTTCAGTTCTCATTTGATCACATATATTGTACAGCAGAGTAAAAGCAAGTACTCTTATTATTTAGTACTGAACCAAATCAACATTATTAAATACTTCACACTGTCACAGTCTCCGTGCAGTTTTTAAGGTAGGTCATGCCAACCCCATGTTACAGAAAACCGAACCAAAGCTATTTATTATTCATGCTATGAGAGGAAACATACAAGTTAAGGACACAGCCTCTAGAATTGAACTGTCTAGATTTAACCCTTGAATTTATGGCTCCAGAACACAATTTGTTAACTCCCTATTTATGGCTTGAAGTTGCTACATTTTATAAAATAAAGATAAAAACCAATGTGTTTCTTTCCCAATATTATTTCTAGGTTTAAATACACAGAAAGCATGTATAAATTTGTGGAATATTGTCTTCACTTGCTGTATCTTTGCTATTATTGTTCTTGCCCTGAAATCTGGGGTAATAAACTCTTTGTAGCTTCCTTTCCAGAAGACAAAAATTACTTGACTACTCTTATGTTGTGCAGACAATTCAACTGGCCTGCCCTTAGGGGCCTTTAGAGTCCTGATAAAATCCTATGTCATTATCTGAGTCCTAGAACATCACCTGGGCCAGGTGCTTTAGCTGCACCTGGTCTGCCACCCCCCCCCCACTCTGTCTCTCTGCTCTCTGTTCTTTAGTACCCTCTTTGCCTCAGTTTCTATCCCGCGCGTCCCTACCATCTCTCTCTCTCTCTCTCTCATCTATCCACCTCCATCTAGTAAATTTCTTCTCTATCAGATCTGTAGCATATTCATGGCATTTTTAAATAAATACTAACAACTATGATATGAATAAGTCAGGGGACTAGGATTATTTGAACATGAGTTTTTCCAATATATATAACAATTCTAAACACATTGGGTCAGTTGATCCTAATTCTTCCCAAGGCTGTATAACTGTTAAGAGGAGGAAGAAGGCAGTAGTCAAGACTTCTGGTACTAGGGCCTGTGATCTTTCTCCTGATAAAAGAAATAATTCCAGGCTTTATTCTTTGGCGATGACTAGTAACATAACACAAAACAAGTGGATTAAAGAAGACAACATTTAGTTGCACATTTAGCTGTTTCAGCTACTCTGAGGCTAAATAACTGTCTGGTTAAACAAAGGCTACAAGCATACACACACACACACACATACACACACACAGAGTGAGAGAGAGAGAGCGCAATGTGTCAAATACGATTGATGTGAAACAAAAGAAAGAGAATCATAGAGAAGGTGCCGTTAACAAGAGGAATACTTTGCTAAATAAAAGATGGCGCGGACTTCACTATCATCACCTCCACCAGCAATTTATTTGTAGCCAACGCCAATACCTCTACTGGGGATTACAATCTCACCTCACATGTTCTACCATTTGACACTTCTAACTCAGAAATGTAATTTAAAATAAAGATTCATAGAGCTAATATTCCTCTTGCTTCAGACTATTAAAGTGCCTATTTTTTGCACAGCTTTAGAGGGGGGTGAAAGTTTGCATGCATAAATGAACACATGGGTGATGTACTGCTTGATATAAACACTGCCTGGCTTTCAGTGAGACACAAGTGCCTATAGAATACAAAGTGAAAGTACGCACTCTCCATCAAATGCCTCATGATGGGGTGAATCCCCCATGACTCTAGATACCCTGCCAAGCTCCAGAGAGACCATAACAGAACTGATCACTCTAACAATGTACTTGCCATTAAAGCTACAGCCCGGAGCACTTACCCTTATGCTAGGCATTTAACTGCGAAGTTAAAGCATTGACCCTACCTGCCAAGTGCACTTAATCGTCCCCTTTCCTAGATAAAGAAACTGATATTTAAAAGTCACTTGTTAGTCCCTGAATCTCTCATGATTTTGAATCACCACCTGGCCACTTAGTCCTGCTGGTGAACTCTTAGCGTCAGAGGGTATTATGCAGGCTAGTAGGGGCTGAGTGGGGACTTTTGCAGTCTTACCCAGTGCTGGGCCCTGCATGCTCCAATACTGACCTACCAGGCAAAAAACAAAACAATACAAAAGCATATGAGTGCAATAGCGGCAGATTGCTATGAGGGTAACTAAATGTTTTCTGATTGGATTTGAGACATTTTCACAGAAGAAAAAATTATAACTGTACCTTTAATCTTGGTCAGAATTCCATGGCTGAGAAAATCATAGGCCCTACTGCAGAAATTCTTATTGCGCTAACTGGTCATGTTGTCAGTTTGCCTTATAAACATTGAAGTATATCCATAGACCTGGCCTCATCTCAAACTTGGTCATAGAATTCTTTTTGCAGTGAAAATAAATCAATGAGAGATGAATAACTGGTCATAGTGCTGGGAATGAGACTGGGTATTTAGCCGTAAATGAGACAAAGGGATATTTATACCAAACCCATCATGACCAAGGTTAAGCATACATTGCGGAAGAAGAAGCAGAAAGAATGCAAGGCACATATGATGGAGAAGAGTGCTATGAAATGCTGTGTTCTGGACATGGCTACTGCAACCATGAATTCACAGCAGCTATGGTTACCTGTATAAGACCTATACAAGATCAAGCCAGTTAAAATTCCAACACCAAATGAGTAGATGATCCTCAGACCCTGCCCCTTACTGAGAAGCTCTTTCTGTGAGAGGAAGAATCATTGTTTATTGAGGATGTGGCCACTGGTAAGTTTCCCATATTCATGTGGATGGCCTCACACACTCATGTGCATATAGGCAGTACTAAATGGACATAAAAAATTAAAATGGTATGAAGGTAGGAAATGGTCCTGTTTTTTAGAACATGGAAGAGTTGGAAGAGGTAAATGGAAAGTTGATACAATCATATTTTACCTTGGAAAATATTATGATGTTCTCAAAAATAAAGAAAAAATACAAATAATAAATAGTTCAATAGGGGACTAAGCACACACATAGGATAAAAGAAATCTCTACCATGGAAAGAAGGATTAAGGCTTAAACCATGGCGGCATCTTCAGAAAGTAGTTAAGCCTACAATGGCATTCATAGATGACAGCACCACAGATCATGTGTTGTCTATGATTACACATTTCCCTCATCCTCCTCAGTTCTTTGGAAATTTTGTGCACTCTATTTGGGTCATATTCATTTCACCCTCCAAATCCTCCCAGACTCACCTTACTTCTCAACCTACCCTACTTTATTAAGAGTATACACATCATAAATAAAACAAATGCTCTCTCATTTTCATTTCTTTTTTAAATATTTATTCTTCTGTCACATACTACACCTCAGTTCTCCCTCCCCCCACTCCTCTCAGTCCCATTTCTCTATCCTCTCCCCCAGATTTCTTCCTTTCAGAAAAGAACAGGTCTCCCAGGAATATCAAGCAAACACAGCATAAGTTACAATAAGACTAGCCACATAGCCTCAGATCAAGGCAACCCAGAAGGATGAAATGGGTCAATTTTGTTTCTTTCTACTTAATTTTAGGTTTTGCAAATGTCCTTTTAACAATGAAGAAACCCATTATGAACCACCCCTCCCCCCATGGCATTATCAAGGATTATTTAGTCAAACAAACTGGACAAGAGGGATTGATGGAAAAATCTCATTTCTATGAGATTGATATTTAGGAAGGTCAGCTTTTTATGAGACTAGATTCAAGTCCTAGCTCCAGCAATCATTGTTAAGTGACATTTAACTGCCTTAGGTATTAGTTGTTTCTGCATATTGAGGATAATAATACCATTAGTATCAGAGAACTGATGTCAGCATGAAGATAAAACTTAGCACAACCTATGAGGTCTCATAAGTGAAGTGTTTAAGTAGCTCTGGCCATCACTTTGCTCCTGGGAGGTTCTGGGTTACATCTTTACTTGATGAAATATCTAAAACTGACACAATTGTAGATTCCCAAAAATCTGCCTCTGTCCTCATCCTGTGACTCAGGGCTGGCCCTGATTCCAAACTCAATACCTCTCCCCTTATCAATAGTTAATAGGCTTAATATCCAGAAGAATCAATAAAATGGGTGTTTGCTTATCGCTTCTAAAATACAAACCACACTCTTCCCACCATCAACTATCAAAGATCAATCTGTGCTTGCAGAGCAGACTTTATGGACTTCAATATAAAATGACATATCTGATGAATCACCTTTGGTCCAGATGCAAGCTAGTCTATGATAAATCTTTATGATATAGTCACGTTGCCATTTTATAACTCAAACACCAGAGTCCCGTAGTAGAACAGACGCCATTTGACTCGGTTCCCATAAATTTAAGTTCCTCATTCTTGGCTTACTTAACATTCAGAATCAGTATTGCCAAACTCTACAGCTTGCTCTCATCACCACAAAGAAAGGGAGTTTTCTTCTTAAAAGACATATATGGAAATCAACTCTCCCAATCAGATGCACTTGAATATTTGATTATAAATGCTTGATGCAAATCTTCTTAGCCCCCAGGTATCTTTAGATTCTATATTCTGAAATTTAGTGAATAGTTAACACAAACCTACAATTTTTCGTATTCTGATGTTTGTGGATATTTTATGTGGCAACTTTTTTAATTGAAAATAAACTTACTTCATGAAGTATATTGTGATCACAATTTTCTCTCCTTTATCCCCTTTGTATGTCAGTCTGACCTCCTCACTCTTGCAACCTTCTTTCTCTCTCACTTAAGAAAACAGACATACAAAAAAGAGAAAGAAAACAAACAAGGATAGAACAAAATGAACAGACAAAGAGAAACAAAGAAAGAGAACTAGAAATGCATACACACACAATTTTAACATAAAATATTAATGCGAGTTTATAGGCTGTATTAGATTACTGTCTATGCATAAAGTGTGTCATAAATACAATACATTTTAAGATATAGAACTGTATTTTCTCATAGTTCTGGGGACCAGAAGGGTAAGATGAAGATGTCAGTAGAGTTTGAATGCTGCCAGCATCTTTTCCAAGCCCATTTTTACTGGCTAACAGGTGGCTACCTTCTCTGTGTCTCTTCAGATCTCTCTGTCTTAATCCAGTCTCCTCCTCCTCTTTTTATAAGGAGATAAGTCCCAGTTTAAGTAAGACCCACCTCTCATTTAAACTTGATTGCTTCTGGGAAAAAAAATGCTCATCCACACAAGGTCACATTGCAAGATATTAGAGATTTTAATATTATATGATTTTTCTTAGGGCAAGGGGAAATATCCACCATACAGAGTGATCTTCAGAATGAGAGGCTGCGAGATTCTCACCCCCTTCCCTACTACTCCTCCTTACTCACTAATCAGTTTTCTGGAAATAGGATCATTTATTTCTCTTTCCTTCTTCCAGTGCTGTTTTCATACATGTTGTCTACTGGGATGACATTGTTGATTATTTTGATTTTTTTTAGTCCAAATACTTCAGATTATAATGTTAAAATTTGATCATTTTAGTATGCCTAGTTAAACATGTATTTCTAGATTCCCAGGAAAACTGAAACATAAAATTAAAAACCTGGCACTAAGAAAACTTGGCACTAAGTAACCCAACATAAAGACACATACACACAGATAGATCAATCGATAGATAGATAATAGATGATAGATGATAGGTAGATAGATATAGATATAAATAGATGATATAGATTAGACATAGAGTTAGATCGTTGATATTAGATAAAGAGAGAGAGAGAGAGGGAGAAGGAGAGAGAGATATAAAACTAGAGATCAAACCCAGGGTCTCCATGCATGCTGGGCAAATACTCTACCTGTGAGCCGAACCCTTTAGTCCCAGAAATGTCATAGAAACTTATAAGCGCGTTATGCTCTAGAAAATCAATATAGCAATTTACTCCTTTCACTCTTAGTGGCAAATCCATGATAATCTACATAATGATAACTAATGATTTGCCATAAAATTGACCTTATTGATCAAGCATTCTCAATTAAATTAAAGACAGCATTAACCAACTCCAGCAACAGAAGGAAAGAACATTTGATAAGGAAGTAGAGAAATGACATTTCGAGGCTTAATAGGAGAGATGGAGTTTATTGCAAAAAATACAATACAGCAAAATTTTAAAATTTAGAAGCTTAAGCAATTTTGCGTATTTTCTTAGCACAAACCTGAAGTTACAGTCACTTCCCAGTAGTAGAATAATCTTGGCTCATTTCCATACATTTGTAATTGCCCTACAGGAAGTGATATATTAAGAAGATTTACTGTAGAACTAACTACAAAAAAATGTACTCGGTTTAGGAAATTTCAGCTCTCTTATCTATTTATTATTTAAATTAAAATAAAAATACCTGCTTGTGCTTTATCTGATAATAAAACATTATGGGGGAGTTTACTTACACCGTATAGTTAAATTAAAATGTACTGGATAATTACAAAGCTAAAGCACAGTTTTCTCACGGATGAGTAATTCCACTATCCTGAAAGGTTCACGTGGCTCTGTTGACAATGATGAAATACAGCACTGAATTCCCTTTCAGCAGGGTGTTGACATTTGAAGGATTAATAGAACAAGAAAGCACAAAGGTTATGTAAAGCTCAAAAGGCCAAGAAAGCAGAAAAAATATAATTTGAAAATTATATATATATATATATGCATTTCATTCAAATTACATATCACAAATGGGCTAGAACTTGAGTGAGAAATTTTTCATTGTTATGTCATTGCCAAAAGTTGTTTATTAGTGGTCTAACATGTGAATACTCAAGAATAACAATATCGTCCATGCCCTTCAAAAGCTGCAATGTTTTTAAATTTTTAAGTTTAAAATTTCCCGAGGTACGATGTCTTGAAAATACGTAAATTGAGGCTTGAAGCGTTTGTCCATTACCTTTGTCTATGAGCATTCCTGCATCAACATCTAAGATTTGGAGTAATGCTATAAAGGGAAATGCTGCCTTCTTGTTAAAACTGCTCCAGCTAATTGCTGGAAAAAAAAAGCCAGAAAAGTGACAGTGACTCTGAATAATCACCTTGTCACATGGTCTAATGAGGCCTTTTCTTGGAAGTAGATCAAATGAAGACATTGTTAAAACATTAAAAATAATTTCCTTTAACGTTGCATACATTTTTCATACTGCCATAAATTAAAAACAATGTTTTCAAAAATTTAAAAATAGTCACGGCAGATTATTTTTTTTAATCTGAAACAAATGTATCTCATATTTTCCAATTTGACTGGAGATGTAAGACATTTCTACAAGGAAAAAAATAGACATATTCTATCTCCAGACCAACTAATTTGTTATTTAATTTCCTGCTCCAATCTATGTAACTCCTCATGACATTCTATGAATAATCAAGGCCTACTTTTTTTACATTCATCTTAAGTCCTAGAACATGTTTTAGACACTAACTGGGACGACCTTAGACTACTGAGAGCCTACTTTATGGAAGGTACTGCTTTAAGACAGAGACAGCGTAATAAACAAGAGACACCCAGAAACACAGATCCACTGAGTTTGGGAAATGTGTTATCCATATAAATGAGATAATGTAGGAGACATTTTTAGACAGGTGGCTGAGTCAAGTATCTTCACATAGATAATGTATGAATGGAGCCCTCCATTTATACATAGAGGAAAAAACATATTTCACACTTAAACAAGGCCAACTCCTAAGATATTTTACAAAAACCAAAGTTAGTGGTGACTCGAACAGTATATAACTGTGGCAAATGATATCTGAGTTTGGGGCATTGCTAAAACCGTGAAAAAACTTCACCAAAAAAGGAATTTTTATTTTAAGTGCTTTTGACTAGCATTGGTCCTTCTGTTTGGCAGGGAAATGTTCTATGATAGCTTTCACATTTTAAATAATCAACTCTAGTTCCAGGTGAAATATAATTGGACACCAGGCAACAATGAAGAAGTGATAAGGCTGCATCTGTTCTCTAGGTGAGGAATAATGGTGGTCTAGACTAGGTTGATAGCAAGCAACTCAGAATGTTGGGAATAAATTTGAGATTTATTTGGAGTAGAGAAGATCCATCTTGCTGGTGGATATATAATATAAACTCATTCATATCAGTCTGCATTTTTCTTGTCACGACTCTGGCAACAGGACCTACGTCAGAAATTTCTCGAAACCTAACCACACAGTCCAGGACGGTGTCAACAGTGAGCATGCGTCAGTACATTTTCTCTATCCTCTTAAGGTGTCCCTTAACCTCTTTCTGCAATTTTACTATCAAAATGAGGGTATGAACATTTTCAGGAATGTTAGGAACATGAGAGTGAGTTCAGTGTCTATCAAGCAGGCTGCGCAAATGTGTTCTCCTGCCGTACCTCGCCTTTTATCAGAAGTGTTCAGTGTCACAGAGATTGCCAGGCAGAGATTTTAACTAGCAATCTCCTGGGTAATTGATGCTAAAAAAGACTCATTCAGTGGTGGGATTTAACAAAAATAAGGTAAAAGCTGCTAAACTGGCAAGGTTCCCTTATCTTCTTGGGGTACGAAATGCATATTAGAAAGAGCTGAAGACACACACTGAGAGAAATCCCTGAGAAGTCTCTTCAGAGACCGTGACCAATATGATGGGAATCAAATAGTTTGGTTCCTCAGTGATAGAAAGCCCCTGCTGCACTTTTGTCTAAGTAATGAAATCTTAGCCCACCCAGGAGAAACTCCAGAACTTACATGACTGTGATGTTCTTAAGAGTTTTACTCAACTTTTGCTACCAAAGGTTTTCCTGACGTATTCCATGGCAAGGTTCAATTAAAACTATATTTTGGGTTCAAAGGAGATAATTTTTTGTACAAGCCTTTAGTTAAAAGTGTAAATCATGATTTAAATCTTTGGAGATGACTCTGTTTCTTATTTTTATCACCTCTAAACTACTCAATTTAGTAACAGGAAAAAAATCAATGTATGAATGTTTTAATTGGTCTTGGATCCGTATGCACAACATAGGGTTTAGTATATCAATTAACTATAACAGAAAAATCTTTTCAACATATTATTTTGAATCTTTCATATAAACAGTTGGTGACAATATTTTCCAAATATTAAAGGAAATGGAAGAGTGTTGAGGAAGTTCTCTTTTCCTAGTGTAAACAATAGGCAAACAGAATTTGGTAAACAAACCCAGCAAGCAAATAAGTGGATAACTCCTATTGACCACATGGTAGAGAGAGGTCTGCCAGATGTGTCTCAGCCTTTTTGTAGAGACTAGTTTGGTTGCCTCCCCATTAATAAGGGCTCCTCTGTGATCGACCAAGGCCTGGCAGACTCTGGGGTCAGCAGACCTGGGTCACAATCCTGGCTATTTCATTTATGGGCTTTTGACTTCAGAGCTCTCATCTGTAGAGTGGATGACAGTACCTGCCTCCTAAAGTTGATGAGTCTTGAAAGTCAGGGGAAGTTAGGTTGCTACACATTTTATACTGCTAAGAATTTATTTCCCCAGGGGGTCATGTGGGATCCATGAGGCTCCAGCAAAGCTGCAGCTCTGGAGCTATAGCAGATGTTTGGACTAAATTCTCTCTCTCTCTCTCTCTCTCTCTCTCTCTCTCTCTCTCTCTCTCTCTCTCTCTCTCTCTCTCTCTCTCTCTCTCTCTAACAAAAGGATTTTCCCCCAAGAATGCACACAGTTAACCTCTGCTAGTCCAATATCAACAAATCTTGAATCTCAAAATGTTTTCTTGTAATTGATTGATAGGTTTAGGATTGTAGTCCTCTCTACCTGAAAAAGTTATATGGAGACACTAGCCCTAGAGTGGCTGGCTATCACCTGAGCTCGTGTGATGGTTCAATCTTGATGGATTACCTGGCAGAGCTAAGAACGACACTAGAGAAAATGCTCAAGAAATAACATGATAAGTGACATCTTTGCACCCTGCATCAAATCTGAATGAAGTGAACCCATCTGCTCCTTTTCAGTCCCTGGAAATCTGTGACTTGAGTTGGTTTTTGAGCAATTGAAGGCAGATTTGCTGTTCTTTGTACTCTAAAGTTTCCTAACTAATCCACTTGAAGAAATCCATGGAAGAGACACAACTCCTAGGAGGTCCCCTGCAAAACTGGGCGGAAACTCTTCTGTTCAGTAATTCTCAAAATGTTTAGATCTCAGACATCCTGATAATGTAACATAGGCCGTAGATCCTCTTCTTGGAAAGCAATAAAATATACTTGGGCGCACACATAAAAGCTTTTTCTTATGAATTCCAATAGCTTCACGGTATCTCTGAATGCCCTTAAGGGTAATAGAATTTGTCATAAAAAAAAATAATGCATTTGGCTCAGCAAGGTGGCAGGATTCTATTATCAAAAGGAAAAGCCTGTCACTAGCACTGTGAGCTGGATGGTGGGGCAACATGACATCTCTCCTCGTCTTACGGACCATTTTAACACCGTAGTAGGCACGCTGGCCCTTGCCCTCAGATGAATCCATCCAGTGTCTCTACATAATGTCATGAATTAATAAGTGACATTAACCAATTACAAAATTATCTAATAGGGGAAAATTTGCACAGGACATGAAACTGCCCCCACCACACAGATGTCAGTGACATTCCCACCTCCAGAGATGCCACTGTCAAGAGATTTGGAAGAGAAGCAAATGTTTCCATTTATCCTTAGCAGGATAATGCATTAGACACAGAAAGAAATCCTTTGGGTGCTAGCTTCTAAACACAGACTCCAAACACCGGGGAATCACTCTAATGCTGATATAAGCTTTCCATCATCATTCTATTAAATAACTTGCTGTTTTACTTTTGAGCTTAACCATGTCTGGCAATTTGTTAAGGCCTTGCCATTTGTGTTTTTTATGCTTTGGTGAGAACATGGCTAGTTTCATCAAACTTCCCTATTTCATACTAGTGGGAAAACAGATCCTCTACATTCTGCTCTACCTAGTCTGGACAACCGACCTCATGCTCAAACGTACCTTTAGATTTGAGATGACCCAGTGGTTTATAATTCATCAGTAATCAGTCTTTCTATCCTGGTAATAACTAATTTCATTCTCTGAATTTGAAGTATGAAAGATGTTAGGTGTTTGCTCCATTGAACTTTCCCCTCTTAAAATAAAGCATGTTAAAGGACTGTCTCTGCAGCACTAGCCTGCCAATCCTGCTAAAGTGTCTGTTCCAGTGGCCTGAGGTGTGGGCCTGGATTCTGCTTCCAAGTGATGCTGAAGATACCATCCCATACAGGGGCTCACAGGATCTGCTGTGCCCCTGTCCACCCTTTGTCTCCTTCACATCCATTCACAGTCCTATTCCTCTTGCTAGAGGTCAGCAGGAGATGTGCCTTAGAATCCTGCTGAAGTGCTGTATGGCTGGTAGAGATCACCTTGTATCCTAAATAACCAGTAGAAAACTGTAACGGTGTAAGCTGTGCACCTGTAATGACTCGTCCTAAGAAACCTGTGTGTATAGGAGCCAACAGTGTCAGAAAAGAGTTAGTCCAAGTTGAATAGCACCCAAGGTCCAAAATCCATCTGTCATCTACAGACTATGACATTGAAACCCAGGGGACACTGCTCTGATTAACTCTCAAATATCATTGCCATAATTCTCATTGTATTATGTTTTCTCTGCAGGCTACTTTTATAAAAGTGACTTTGAAAACGTAGAGATTTAAAAACACAGAAGGCTCATTTCTCATTTCCTAAAGCCACAAATAGGACTAAGATCTTCCAAATACCAAAATTCTAGAATTTTAGTAGGTTTAAAATTTTATTGTTAAGAGACTTAAATACTATAAATATCCAATGCTTAATTTTATATAGTCTCTCTCTCTTACTGTTCTCAAGACACTTTATTAATTGACACAATACTAATTTTTGGTAACACCTGAGTGAGACTGGGACCTGTTCCCAGGAAGTGTCAGACATTAAAAATCTAATTTTATTTTAAGATTCTATCCCATACTAATTTTAAGGGAGGAAAGGGAATATACTAGGTTTTCTTCCATGTTCCTCCTCCAATAAACTATCCGTCTTTCTATCTCATACACATGAGCATATCCTCAAATTCATAGACCAAAACTGGAAGCTGCGAGGTGGCAACCTTGTTCCATTCCATCTCTGCTCAGCTGTCACTCACAGACAAAATGACACTGTAAGGACAACCTAATGCTGTCTGCACTGTGAAAATAGCTTCCCTCAAAACAGGACCGATGAAAACACTTCAGAGAGAATTTAAAATACCTCCTTCAAACAGCTGTTCCTAATGGCTTCACAGGACAAACTGCTCATAAAAGGAGCAGAGGACATCATTTAAAAACACCACTAATTATCTGCGGTTTGCGTATATTACCACATTTTACATTCATCCCTACTCTAAATGTATGATCATCCCAGTTTCTCAGATGCAGCTAGAAATTATGAAAACAAATAATATCTTCTCCAAAGTCAGGACTCAGTAGGGAATGGTATTGCCTAGGCGTCACTCCTGATTCAACTGACTACTGAATTCCTGTAAGCCTTTGCCTATAACCAATGGTTCTGTGCAGCTTAGATTTTAATGTGCCATCACCTAGGGAGCCTGCGTGAGACATGGGCCTTCCAACTGTGCATTTGGATGAGATCTAATGTATTTCATTTGTTTCCAAAGCTCTGGTGATAGCAATGCCCGTGATCCACCCACCATACTTTGAAAGGCAAAGTACTAGGGTGGGCAGCGTTTCTCAAAGTGTATTCCCTAAGCTAACTAGAAATGCCTGTGATTAGGCTGTACCTAAGACCAACTTTAGCTAAGTTCCCTGACACCAGTGTCTTCCACCCTCTTAGAGAATCCAATTTATGTCTGAGCTTGAAAATCAAATAGTGAATGTCCAGCATTTCCATGTATGTGAGGATATATGATATGATTCTTAATTGACCAGATGTGATAATTTTTTTTTATTTTCTTAGGTGACAAGAAAATATGACTTATATGAAAATATCACATCATTGGCTAAAAAATTGTCTGATCACACAAAAGCTGTGAAGGTAACCCTGGTCCATGACACTGTAGTAGTTCGACAAAAAGCTGTGATGAGCCATCACAATAAGAAGTCATTGGGGATGTGAGGAATGACACTTAGCACATTAATCTCTCCTCTCCAAAACAGCCAGCATTTTTTTGTGTCTTAAAATGGATCTTCCTACTGTATGCCCAAACAGTGTTCTTTATTTTACAATTTGAAAAACACTCCATTCCATAATTTCATTCTAAGTAGTAACTAAGAAATTGCATTTTCTCTTAATTTGAGAAGAAAAACATTAAATAACAAATATAAAAAGATAGTTATCTTAGCTTTCCAGTTGGGATGAACAGCAAGACTCAGAGAGAAAATTACAGTGTGTAGAAGACTCAGATACGCAAAATGAAAGATTTTAATTAGATGCATATAAATAGTATCACAATCTTCACCCACATCTCTCGTAATAAACAATTATACTAGTAACTTCATTGAATCCATTCAGATCTAGGCAACAGGTATTACTCTAAACCCATTTTAAAGATTATATAATAGACTTAGAAAGGACATAATCCGCTCAAGATTATTTAGCTAGTAGAAGCAACAGCTGAGAATTTTTATTCAGACCTACAGGGTTCTAAAACAAAGAAGAAAATAGGAGGTCTGTATAGTTTGACATGCTTAGTGCAGTGAAAAAATATGTTTAAAAGGACAAATTATATATATTATGTTCTTCATGAGAACACAGCTGATCTCTCCCTTAAAAATCTCCATAATGTTCTCAAGTAAACCTGTCCATATTCATATGAGATGGACTGATGAATTTGATATTTTTCTTTCCAAAGATGGCTTCTCTTCTTTTCTAACATTCACTCCCCCTTTCCATATGTACTTGTTGTCTGGGTCCATGAAAGAAATTTGTAATTCTACTCTACTTGACTAGCAGAGAAAAAAAAAATCAAAGATCACATTGAGGCTCATCTCCCAGCCAACCATTGTTCCAACTCCTCACAAGCAGTTAACTGAATGCCCCATTGAGAATGAAAGCAGGAATAGAAAAAGTAAGCTTCTTGATCCCCTGCACTTAAAAGGGCAGAGCTATATCTTACAACATAGAAAGAACCAAATAGAATCTTGAGGAATCTACAAATATGGAAAAAATGCCATTCAGTGAGGCAATTACACAGGAGGATACATTTAAGAAAAAAAAAAACTACCTTAAATGGCTCTAATTTTGTAAAAGTGACATAATGACACAGAACAAAATAGTTAGAGTGTGACCAGTCTGACCTAAAGAAACCAAATTTCTCCAATAGAATATTACAGGATTTCTGTTCTTTAGAATCATACCTGGTCCTCTAATGCTTGCTGGGCATTCAAAGGTACAAAATGGACTTATCTCATGAAGATTTGGCAGTAGGGAATTTTCAGTACTACAATACACTCTGACAATGAATCTTAGTCATAAACATCATTCCATTGTAAAATATGGCATTCCTTGAAAGAATAGTATTTATAGTTTCTCCCTGAAACCACAATGGAATGTTAAAGAAAACCAAGCACTTTGCACAAAGCAGTATTTTTGCACCCTCTCCTTGAAATCATCATCAGAGCTTCAAGCCTGTGCATCTGTGCGGGACTTCCATTTGGGACTGGTTAGTTTTGAGTCTGTATTCACGTCATCCATCTGATTGATTCAAACAACTTTAATGATTCTAACAAAGATGAAGATATTAAACACAGAGTTCATTATTAGTCAGAAGTCTACCATGTTCCCTGCTGTATAATTAACTCCTTTCATTCAACACATTTGAAATAGCCTCAATGAGGAATATTTAATTACATCCCTCCAGAAGAAGGTCTCGACTCAGATTCAGTAGCCAGTTTTACAATGAAGTCCAATTTAAATTGTTCTTAATATATTCACTAACTATAGGCGAAGCTTAAATCCAGGAAATTTAAATCTTGGAAGTAGAAATTATATTACAGAATTGGAAGAAAATATATTCTTTAGCCTGTAATTTGTTGCAAAATGTGTGGAGCATTTGTAATGGCTTTAAAGGCATCACATTTTCCTAAGATGTTTCAAGTACATAGACACATGGACACACAGACACACACAGACACAAACACACACACACACACACACACACACATACAGAGAGAGAGAGAGAGAGAGAGAGAGAAACTAGTGATGAGGAAAATGCTACATGAACATGTATAACTGACATGTATCATCTCGATTGAGAAATACTAATGGTTTTTCTATTGGGCTGGATTCAGGGCTATTCAAATGTTGCCACTAGAATATGATAAAATAAGGATAGAAGTTACAAAAGATACCAAACAAGACAATGCTTCAGTTACACTCACAGTGCTAAATGGGACACAGCACAGATGATTCAAGAGTGTCCTTATTTCTGAATCTTATTCAGCCAATATATAGCACCTGGTTCATAGCATAATACATGTTTGTTACTGTGGCCTCTGGGTAAGCATTTCCCATATCTCAATATCCAAAAGGAAAGAACCGTGAACTCATATCAACTTTGCATGTTGACAGGAGACAGAATCTGTTTGCCATTCCAACTATGAGGACTCGTCTCTTTATTGTCACCATCACTGACATCTAGGATATGCACAGCTGCAACTATGGACATCATTTGATGCTCTTTGATATTGCAAGAGACCATATAGCATTTTGTAGAGAGTTATTTAGAAGGTGCTCAATGCTCTAGTTTTCTTTGGGTAAAGTGGCATCTCTTTCCATTGTTTACAGGCACCTACAACTGTCAAATGTGACTCTTATGTGTTTCCCTTAACATGTCATGAATGCATGGCCCAACATATCTGAGGCTTCAAGAATAAGGGAAATAATTGAAGTTCTTGCTCTCTAGTACATACACCCTAACAAAGGTATTGATACACTCTTCTACTAAGATGACTTGAGATCTTTTGATTCTGTTTAGTCCTTTACTAATATTCTTGCTTTGACACTATGAATTACAAAGAAAGGATTTGGTTACCTCCTAACCTACTTGAAAGAACCTAATCCTATCTCTCTTGTTTGTAACCAAATTCATCTGATAGAGACATGGAGCAAATAAAGAGGCATCATTACATCACTTATTCTGAAGAATCTGATGACTCCGTTCAGTAGAATTGATAGAAAAACAAAACAAAACATAGTGGAGCAAGATGTGAAGCTAAGTGGTAGTACTTGCCTAGCAAGTACAAGGCATGGGTACCAGCAAACAAATGAAATATAAGTCATATCAGTAGGCAGCCAGTACTAAGTGGGAAGATAAGTAAGATTAGTGCTTGAACAGAGAAGTGAGGATTATAGGCAGCCTAGGTGGGTCCCACATATGGTGGAATGATTTTAGCTAAAGGCAGAATAATTGCTAGCCAGTGATAATGGGGACTTCTGAGAACCAAGCAGTTATTGATATGATAGTATATGATATGTAATTAATATAATAGTGATACATTAATATAGTTGTATCATCCCTTGATACATACATTTAACAATATACATAACTTTGTGTTTCTAAGGAGTAAAAGGAATGTAGAATAGAGTATGACCTTTCTCTTAGGATGCTTATTAAAGAAGAGTGTAAGGGCTAAAAATACAGTTTAGTTGTTGCATGCTTGCAATATAAGCATACGGATTTGAGTTTAGAACCCAAAGACACACATAGAAAACCAGGTATGGTGGCACACATCTGTAATCATAGTACTATAAGATGGTGATAAGAAGTTCATTGCCCAGTTAGCCTTGCTAAAATGATGAGCTCCAGATTCAATAAGAAACCTTGTCTCAAAAAATAAGATGGAAAGTAATTAAAGAAGATACCTCTTGTCAATTTTGGTATGCACCCTCCACATACAGACATGTATACACATACACACACACAATCACCACACAGAAGGAATATGAACATGCAGCCGTAATAGAATATAAAAGAAAAGTAGGGATGCAAGAACTTCTGTGAAGATAAACAAAATAAAGCAATGTTAGATCTAACATATCATTTTCCTCCCAAAATTGCTTCCTTTAATGAAAATAGAAGGCATGGAGTCAAGAAGACCAACAGCTGTCCAGGACAAGAATTGCGATCTTTACATAACCAAATACATCCCACATTGCTCACCAATCATTGTTCTTACAATTAAAAATGGTTTGGACTATAAAAGCACATCCCCTATAGCTAAAAATCAACATTTTGCAGTAGCAACAGCACAGTCCTTTACATCAGTTAGGAGTCTGCTTATGTTGTGTGGCTGAATGGGAAAACAAACAAACAAAAGTCCTGGGGCAACAAGGAGGCTGGTCAAGCTCAAGCTCATCTCTCAATCACAGTCTAATGGGCCTGGCTAGTTATATTAACTTTGATCTAGGGCCATACAGCTTTACTGCCAGCCTAACACTTAATAAATAGATACAAACTATTACCAATCTTTTTTGATATTTTATATTGGTTTACATAAGTGAATGTTAATTGTCCACACAAAATAAACATTAACTCACCATGTGGGTGAAGGCACAGCTTCCTATTTTGCTGATTTATGAAGCCAACACTTAAGAACACAGAGGGCATCATGACAGAGTTATGACGCACTTACCACTAGTTCTCTGAGGCAGCCATTGTTGCCTGGGCCCCTAGAGTACCAGACTCATGTCTCATTTTTCCAATTTTTAATATAATAGGAAATCAGCCAGGATACTCTTTTGAAAGCATGAGTAAAATTTTATTAAATCCAAAGTCCTTTTGTTTACCTACAAAGCCATAAACAGGATGACTCCAAGTCTCTCCTGGGCCCTGTTTTATCCTTGCTTCTGATAGCTCATGATGCTTGAGCCACTAGCTTCCAACTGTCTCTCAAAGAAACCAAATGCACACACGTTGGTGTTAGCTATTCCTGTTATTACCCCTGTTGGAATGCTCCCCTGGGATATTCTTTGTGTTTCTCTCCTTCTCCACCAGGAACCTTTTAAAGTCATTTGCACAAGGAAGACCCCTCCAGCCATTCGATCCAGACCCTTCAGAACTCTTTGTCTGTTCCTTCACACCGCTTTTTCTTCATCGCACTTATCATCCTTTAAGGCATGTATTGATTCGTCACTAGCTAAACATCTGTATATCTCTGATTGGTGTTATTTTCATGCAGGCAAGGACCTTGTACTGTTTTGTTATTCTCTGTGTTAGGCCTTGCACAGAGGCTAGGATGTAACACACATGCTTGAGACATCTGTGAATGAATAAACCATTGTACAGTATAAAACCATGCTGCTTTTAACTTCATATATTTGCTTTTTTATTGATACCTAAAATAATCTCGGAAGCACAGCTTTTCAAGGCCAAATGAACAATCAGTGTTTTATATTTTACTCAACAGGGAGAGAAAGATAGCATTATTTTAACTTAAATTAAATAATTAATTCAAATCCCTTCCTGTCTTAAAGTATTCTGCATTTGATCTCCAACTCCAAGATGAGTACATTTGAACTACTCTGAAGATAATGGAAAGTCTCAGCATAATAATCTAACTGATCAGGATTTACCTGCAAAAGCCATCACGGCTGTCTCTACCCATTCTCCCGCCTGGGTTGGACATGGGGGAACACCAAATTGAGAACTAGCAGGTATCACTTGTGAAAAGAAGGGAGTGTATAAGCATATCCCCCCTCCCCTTAGTATCTCTCCCGAATCCCAATCAGGCCATAAAATACTGCTGGAGGACTCATTACCCCAGCCTTCCTCCCCAGGCTTCTCTCCAGTGGAAAGAAGGAGGACCCCACCCACTACATCATCTTAATCAGCAACTTAGAAAACACTGCCACATAAAACAGCAGCCAACCTGAAAAAGTGCAGTAATTGCAATAGCGCTGCTAACTAACCATTCAGCTTGACTTCTGCATAATTAAGAAGGTGGTTTATGACAGGCATTTGTGGCATTTAAAACATTAAAGGGAAAAGGAGCAGAGCATGCTGCACCATGAGCTGAATTCAGAGGAGGCGGAGAGGAATAAGACTGAACACCAAGCAAACACAGTCTCTTTTTTTTTATTGAAGTCTTTTTTCTTACAACAGTCTCTCTCTCTTTCCCTCTCTCTCTCTCTCTCTCTCTCTCTCTCTCTCTCTCTCTCTCTCTCTCTCTCTCTCTCTCTCTCTCTCTCTCCTTTCTCTTCCTGCAAAATGAGTAGCCAAGGGGATAATTTAGCAACTGGGCTTTTGAGAAGGTAGCTGCTGTGTGCTTAAATTACCAGAGAAATGCTTTCAATTGCTCCTTTTTAGAATGAAGGCACTGCATGGTATTTTCCCAGGATTGAAGCTTTGCACTCAGCAGGAGGGTTCAGGGAGCGATGGGAAGCAGGATGGGGAGGAGAGAAAGGATGGTTGGGAGGATAAAACTCTAGTTTATCTACATTGTGATGCAATCTTAGAGAACACAGAAAAGACTCGTCATTGTATATGTAAGAAAGGTATCACACTTAGTTCCTCCCAGAAAGGATTCTGATAAAACAAATCATTTTTCTAGTCAACAAATAGTCATTGAACCCCTACTATGTTACAGACACCAGGCTGAATGCTGCAAATACAAAAATGTAGAAGAAATCAACAGTGTTCTCATGAAGACCTCAGGGCCTATTGAGAGATGCAGCTTAGAGAATCAGAACCTAATGTGGATGAGTAATGACTGCTTAACAAGTGATGAGAAACCTGATAAAACAGGATATTAGAACCATTTAGAGAAAGATTCCCTCCCAAACTGCAGTGGGTGTTAAAATAATGTTTCTAAATGAAAAACACAAACAAACAAACAATAAACCACAGATAAGTCAACTCATCTATAAGAAAGATATTGTCCAAATGAATCTTCAAGATGGGTATTTCCTTAGCCACATGCAACAAAGGCAGCTTGTAAGGTTTACAAGCTGGAGATGGTGAAGACTCCAGGATACACTGGGTATGAGCTGCAGGCACTGGTACACACTAGAAAATGCCAGGAAACAAGACTCGTATGTCCAAGGCCATGTCAGTTTTTGAGCAGAAGTTTAAATGACCAAGCGTATAAATACATACATACATACAAAAAATTCAAAGGCAGATGAATAAGTTTCAAGCCTTCCATTACAGATGAGGCAGAGAAGAAGGAACACTACAATGAAGGTCTACTTCAGTCATGCAATTCAGAGACCCGCAGGCACTGACACTTGTGAGAGGCAGAGAGAGGAATGAAGCCATGCAGATAGACAACACAATTAAATCCATGCCAAATTCCTCCTCATACTACACACAGATATCCTACTAACTAAACAGTCTTACCTGTGTAGTGAAGTGTCTATCTGAGTCAAATATCGTGTAAATGTCTTTACTGTGACAATAGCAAAGCAGCTCACATGTATACTGCATTCATGTACACACACTCATGTACAAACCACAGCCACAGGCACATGAAGCAAAAGCCTCAAAAAACATTAAAAAGCACTCCCACTTTTTGATATGCATTGAGCAAGGCCATAGATGTTCTTTGATATTTTTTAATAGGAACCCGGACAGGAGGAGAGATAATCAACAATAAGTTGACAAAGTGAAACTCGTTCCCGGAACACCAATTGAAACCAGAATTTTAGCACTTAAATTCTACAACTTTAGAAAGTCTTGACATCACTCTTTTGAAGTTGCAGTTAAACATGATGCATTAGGCAGTCATGGTGACTCAGGTCTCTAGTCCTAGCACTGGGGCTACCAAGAAAGGGATAATGTGACTTTAACACTAGCCTTGGTCACATAGTAGAATCCAGACCAGGCCATGATGTAGAGTGAGAGTTTGCCTCAAAAAATTTACAAAAAACCAAAATTATAAGGACACATTAAACTAAATAAAGAACAAGGATGATCGTTGAAATTTGAAGCAGAACTAAATTTCCTCTTCTGGTTTGTTGTAGTTTGTTTGTTTTGTTTTGTTTTTATGGTGAACTATAGCTGAACTGATGCCTCAGAATCCCACTGAATTATTTGTATACAGCTTATACAGAGCATCCTATGTTACTAAAGGAAGCACACTACAAGGCTTTTGATGCCTTAGGGATCATTGCCCTTCTCAACCATGAGGCATCTGCAAAACAGTCAGTCAATCAGCCATGCCATATAAAATAAAATTTAGTGTGTGATTTGGAGAAAATAGCAGGATACAATACTTGTAAATGTCTAAGTGAATTAGTGCTTGAATCTTGAATCAACAAATGTTTTAGTGGTAATAGTGGTAGTGATGGTGATGGTTGTGTTTGTGTGTGTGTCTGAAAGAGAGAGAGAGAGAGAGAGAGGGAGAGGGAGAGGGAGAGGGAGAGGGAGAGAGAGAGAGTTTGTTTTGCTTTTGTTTTGTTTTGTTTTTGTTTCAACCTCATATCAAAAGGAAGGGAAGCAAAATTCTAACAGGGTATTACACAGAGATGCCCTGTTTCAATACACAAACAAACAAACAAAACAAAAGTACAAAATAAAAAAAAAACAAAGAAAGGAAAATAGGTGAATTAGTCTGTGATGACTGATTCTAATGTGATAGCCACATTGTTAAGTGCCCCATCTCATTTCTGCTCACTCTAGTGTATGAATGCACTTGATCTCCAAGATTGACCCCAAACTCCATGATTTGTACAGGGGCTAGCATAACTCTTCTCAGTTCTATCTGTGCATTGTGACCTTGAGAATGTGGTATGGTCACCTCTGTGAAGTCTGCTATAGCATTTGTCTCTTTATTTAAACTTCTTGATGATTTCTACCACCATCAACCAGGGACTAGAGGAAAGCAAGTTAAAAAAAAAGAGTGGGGGGTGGAGAAATAAAGAACAATCAAACTGTGTCAATCAATGGGTTTGAAACAAAATTAAAGCCAAAATAAATGAGGCTTTTTACAACAGATTACTTATGAAGGACCTCATATGTGGAAGACCAAATAAAGTGTCATCAATCTGGTGTTCATACAACTTTATCAAAAAAAGTCTCTTCCCTTTCACACATTTATACTTTATTACGGTCTATAAACACATGAGTAGCAAGACTATAGATAGTAAATGTAATCAATGTAATCAGAAATACAGAAAAAAAGTAGTATGGAAATTCAATAGTTGTCTACTGGAGGAGAATGGACAAGGATAAGAATGACATCCAGCTGGGCTGAGGAGAACAATGATGTTTGTCATTTAGATATAGGAAAACTGATATAGGTGAAGGAAACTGAACAAAGGGGCTGAAACTGAACAAAGGGGCATATGCTAATTCTATTAGATGGTCTCTGAGTTGAGAAGTCTGAGATGGTCTCATGCCTGGCTTCGGGTGGTGGAGAAAAGGAGAACAAGTTCTAAGAAGACTTTACTTTCATCTGTCCACATTTAGTCTTTGAGTTAAGAAGCTCAATGGCTTTGCTAGGAGAAGATGAGAATCTATGTCTAAGAACCTTAAGCAGATCCATCACAAACTACAGTAGTGCTGAGAAGAGGCAAATGCAGTGAATTGGCCTCCCCAAATAAGAAGTCCTTTAAGGGCAGCAAGAGAATTATGATTCTACTTAAACAGTTGGCTTTTCCTGAGCTGTCATTCAAGGGTACACGGTACATCAAGAAAGAGGGATAAAGTGAGCAAGTAAAACTTAGGCAAAGGCTCCTCCTGGTTTCCAACTTTAAGATGAGTACACATATTATATTGCTTTGGGGGGGAAAAAGGAGCTCTTCCATTTTTTGATGACAGGGGCCATAGAGTGGGGTGTGTGGAAAAGGTTCAGTTAGAGACAACAGTCATACAAAAAGTGTTAGAACAATGTAGGCCATAAAACACTTAGGGTTTTTTGTTGGTGGTGTGTTTTTTTCTTCATTCCCTTTAAAACCTCTGCCTGTGGATAAAACTAAGAAGACATACTTAGGTAAATAGGTGCCAACTGGCAGGTTTTCATAATTTGGCATCTGACATTGCTAAGTTAGGTTTATCTCAAGGCAAACATGGAGCTTTTATGCTCATCTCAAAGAGAGATTTGGGAGACACCTGCAGCCAAGAAGGGAACAAAGGGAGCAGAAATGGACCAAGGTTACAATCTGCCATTATTCCTTCCTTTTATTTCAAATGTCATTTCCTAAAAAAGCAAAGGGCCCCTGTCTCATGTGCTTGAAAGAATAAACTATGAGGTGGAAAATACAGTAGCAGAGCAGAAAGGCTAGAGCCTTTTGGTTTAGATGTCTAAATTCATATCTTTGCAAGTTAAGAGTTATTTTGGCTTTAGGCTTTCTTACTCTGGAATGGGATGGATGCTATCTACTTTCGTGTGGTTGTCACTGGGCTAAACAATAATATGGTATATGTGCCTAGCCCAGTGCCAAACACATTGTTGGCACCTAAAAAGCAATCCTGTTAATATGATTTAGGGAGATGGCCTAGGGACCCATTTATGCATTGAGGTCCTAAAAGAGAAAGGGGATGAGATTCAGCACCCTGTGGCCTCTCTTGCCCACCCAAAATACATTATCATCACTTCCAAGTCTTGAATTATGTAAAACACATCCCTGTGGTTCAAATACTGAGCAAATGGTAATGATGTCACTTTGGCAAAGAATGTAAATATCAATGCAAACGGATGGCTCCTGGAAAGGCGGCTGCTTTTATGTCATCTCTGCAGTAAGCTCCCTATAAGACTGAGGCATCAAAACCGTAGTTGGAGAGGGCACACACAGACCCTATTTTCTTCTGTTCTGGCCACACCAGCTCTCTCCCTTTCAAAAGAAGAAAAGCTACTGTGTAGCTAAAGGGAAATGGTGATTCACAATTGTCCTCTAGCAGACAAGATGGCATTGTGTATAGTAGGCAAGTCAGAGTGTGAACTATAACACGTATGCAAGGTGCCACAGCTAAGTGGCAGGCTGCCTCCAGCCCCTGCTTGCCAATTCTAGGCAATGCCTTTGGGGAGTGCATGACAGCTGCAGTCTTGACAAGAAGACAGAGTGAGGCCCTTTTGAAGAAGTATGTGCCCACACGAACATTTTCACCTAGGGCAGAAAATTAGAATGTCTGTGTACAGACTGTCACACAAGGCAAGACAAAGTAAAAACTTCCATCAAGACACTAAATGATATTAAGGATTATTGAGTCGTTACTTTCCTGTTTAATTCATAGTTATAGACACTTTAATCATTTACCACAATTTGCTGTGAGTTTTGGAATTTACCAAGCACACACGGCCACCACCACCATCCCAAACAGTGTACAATGGTGTCATTGAACACATGCAGGACAGAATGTAGAGTTAGGGGTGCCAAATGGGGAGGTCAGCGTCGGCTCTCTGCTATCTCGTGTGTGCTAACATGGTGCAGAGTTTGTTCTCAGCCTCCTAGCCTCAGTGCATTAGATCAAGGTGTCTCATTATCTTTAGCATCAGAACTCCAGGGCCAGGAAATCACAGTTCTCTGAGAGGTTAAGCAAATGCCGCATGTGAGAGGAGAAAAAAAAGTGAGAGCAATAAAAAAGCTTATTTTCATGTTTCTTTTCCAGAGTCTCATAAGAAACAAATTTTTAAAAAAAGAAAAGATAGAAAGGACATTGGCAAAGTAGGCCAGAGAATGGGGTAGAGACGACAGAAGTAAAAGTCAGAGGTAAATGTATATAGACAAATACAAACCTTATGTTTCAATGAATAATTCAGGATCCACACCGTGTTGATGCCTTAGACAGAGAGGGCACATGGAGATTTTAAAGGACAAAGACTTCCAGTAACTCCTTGTTGATTCCCTGGGGCTATTTTCTTTTCTTATTACTACTGACATATGCACACAGACATATATTCCAAATTTGCAAACAGAATATATATACAGAAATCAACCTGAAAGAAACAGGCTCATGTTCCAAAGACTGAACAGGGCAATTTGCTTAGATATTAGAAAATTATATGTAGAGCCTGCAAATGTACAGCTGGGGATGTAGCTCACTCGGTAGAGTTCTTTCTATCATGCTTAACTGAATCACCAGGCACAGCACAGCACAAACTGGGAACGGTCGCACAAGCAATCTCAGCAAGCTTGAGTCAAAACAGGAGGACCAGAAGTTCATGGTCATCTTTGGCCACACAGTGAGTTCACAGCATCCTGGGAACATTTGAGATGGTGACTCAAAAACACCAAATATCTAAAGATGTTTTTAGGGTAAAGATACCTTAAAGGCTGTTTGCCTGCCATTCCAGAATGTGCCTAACTAAAGGCCTCTCATCTGTGAATCCTTTGTTTTCTCTGCCATCACTTTTCTGAACATCTCCGAACCTAGTGCTCTCATCCTATGGCCCTGTTTTCTCTGCCATCACTTTTCTGAACATCTCCGAACCTAGTGCTCGCATCCTATGGCCCTGTTTCTCAGAATCAAAGCTGACACAACTCACAGGTTTCTTTATTTGGTGCAAAAACTACATGGTATCTGACCAAAACACCTGGAATCTCAACACCGTTTAAATGAACTGAGTATTTTCTCTTTTCACAAGTGTATTGCTTCTTCAGATTAATTGGTACTTTGAATTCCCCGCAGAACTTGCTTCCCTGAAATGGAGTGTAAATGTCTAGTTTTATTAATATCATTTCTCAGATTTTCAGAAAGAGACAGTTAAACATTTCCTGTATCATTTACCAGCTCTCAAGTTTTCTTAGAGATCTTAGGAGCCTGATTCCTCTTAATGTAATCTAACACCATTTCCCAACAAGTATTTCTAAGGCAAAAGCAAAGGGCAAAAACAAGGGCTTCTACACCTCAACTTAGATTTGCTTAGTGGTTTGATGTAGAATCTTTGCTTCTGCATGACCAAAGCTCATTCATGCTGGTGTTGCTTAACAAATGCTTTCTCATTACTGAGCACCAGAAATGGTCAAGATTGTTTGTTATTAATTGATCACCCTTCTGGATAAACAAATGCCTCAGTATTAAAGCCCTTGTTAGAGGAGGTAAGTGCTATACCACTAACAATGTAACCTTCTAGGAAGTGCCACAAAGGTTCAAACCAAACATGAGAGCCCTAACATTTTCTGCCTCATTGCTGGCCTTCCTACTTCTAAGCATTATCCAGCTTCTTCACATCAGAGCACAGTGATTATTCAGTAGAAGTTAGCATATCACTCTAACAGGTGTTTCATCAGGCACCCACTCCCTGCCCAAACCATTCCTGTCTGTCTAGTCTCCACACTCACCTATGAAACACTGCTTCAGAATAGAGCCCCATCTTCAGTGCCTAAAGAGTTTCCAAATGACATGAGGTGCCAAGATATCACACCTTCCAGTGCTGACCCAGCACTAAATTCAGTGGAATTCCTTATAGTCTAAAGTTCTTTGAGTTTGTGGTCAGCTACAATTACTGCCTGTTTCCCAGCAGATGTCCCGACACTAATGGTGCTTACTTACCTGTTTATTTAATGTAATATAAGACACTAGATACAAGAGAAAATGAAATTGTAACACCGTTATATTTTCAAGCCTATGGTCTTCTTCCTATTTAAAGAATAGATGCCATTTCATAGTTTCTTTCAGTGAATTGGGGGGGGCGCAAAGATTCCTAGCACAAGGGAGACATAGAAAGATAAATTTCTCATCGTTTTACTTCTTGGCACTCAGTTATTAAAAGCTGTTCTGATCTGTTATCAGTGCCATCTGAAAATCTGGTCCAGCAATGTGTTCAAGAACCTTCTTGCGAGCTGTGTGAAACAATGGGGTGTAGGCTATCATCAAGATGAACTACCAAGGACTTCTAATCAGAACACTGCCAAAGCTACTTGGAGGTGTTTCAAACACTCTTTGAAAGAAAAAAAAAATAACTGGCAATTTGTGTACTTTCTTTAGAGTTTGCTTTACTACTAAACCCTGTAGACACAGTTAGAATGAGACAATAATGTCATGCAGTATCTCTGTGTCTTCATGAGTTACCAGAAAGTCCAGACTCAAACAAACAAAAATGCTCTAACCTTGGAAACTATCATAGGTAAGATTAAGATTGATATGTTTGTATGGAAATCTTTGGGATATTCCAAACCAACTTCCAAATATTTACTAAAATATTTAAAATAAAAAGCACAGGATTAAGGGGAAAAATCCCAACATAGGCCTATTACACTATAATAGAGAAAAGAATGATATTACTTTAAGAAATCTACTCAACAGTATCAACTACCAAGAGCTCCTTCAAGCAGGGCGGGGCCATGCAGTTACACATATACAACAAGCACGAATATGACCCAGGGGTTTTTCATAACAGTAAACGAAGAACATGAAGTTGGGAGAAATAGGGGTAGGGTACTCAATGGGGTGGAAGACAGGAGTGGTTGACAGCATGATCAATGCACATTGTACAAGTATCTGAAATTTTCAAAAGATAAGAAAATAGCATTCATTTAAAAAGGAAAAGAAATCTCATTCAAGTCAAAATGCTTCAGACAAAAAGTTCTATTAAGTTATAAATTTCACCAAATTATTTAGGCTACAATAACTGGCAGGGAAATGATTTATTGTTGGGACCAATGTAAAAAACTAAAAAGAAAAGCAAGAGAAAACAATGCTATATTTAGTGTTTCTTTAAAAATGAATGTATATTATCTAATTTGACCTTCACCATGTATAAATGCTATTCAGTGCATCTATTCAGGTGACTACAAATGTATGTTGAGAAAAAAACACAAGCTCATGGGAAACTGCACTTGTATAATGAGCATCATCAAAGCAGTGAAAAACCTCAAAGTCATGTTGATGCCATAGCTGGATTAAAAAGCCTCAAATGAATTCACTCAACAAGGACTCACTAAATATCAACAAAGCACTGTGATAGTTCAACACCAAAGGAAGTAGACATCCCCAACAGTGAGAGAGCAAATGGGAAATGTTGCCTTCAAAAGGAATTTCTAGCATGATATTGGTGTCATTGCCCACAGACGATACACTGTGTTGATTTTCCCAGTGTATCTGTAAAACTGGATGAAATAAGCACAATTCACCTATTCATTTTGCTTTATATTGAACAGGGGCAATGCAGGTTTCCAACGGCTGCCTCATGTTATGCAACACAGTATACCTCCTTGACCCATTCATTAGCAATGCAGAAATGGTAACCACTACTCTATGGCTCTTGGCCAGCTGTAAAATTTCAAGATCAAACTGCAGAGTGACTGAACACCCAGCCTAGAACAGTGGATCCCTGCCCACTTACTCTACAGATCTCACTTCCTGTGAGGGAGAGCGGATTGTGTATTTTGCTTGTGGGTATTTGCATGTTAATAACCACTGAACTCTGCTTCCTGAATAGCATTTCAAAGGCATGTTCTCACTGAAAATGGGGAAGTGGGAAATTGTAGTAATTAATTAGTCACCTTGGGCGAAACTACAAATCGTATGTATTTGCCAAATTTCATGTTTTAATCTGAATTATTTGTTAATGTCTTCTCTAATTTTGTCACTATGGCTGTGATTTTATGTTATTATTTAGGAGCAGAGACATAAATTATTCTGGTTACAAAAGGGAACCACATTAGAACAGCCACGTTCTTAAGCAAAATAGAGATGGGAGACATACACGCTCTGCAAGCAGGAAAAACCACACAGGGGCTCTAAGATGAACATATTCTAACTAGACAGAATCCTGCCAGATTAGTAAGAAATATGTTTCTTAAGTAAAAATGATCATTAACAGAGTTGGTCAAGAGAGAATGCAGTTCACGCAGAGGGTAATGGCATTGTTACACTCATTTGCAGTGAGGACTTCAAATATGTATAATTGATTCAAACCATTATTATAACCTTGGACCTGCCTAAAAGCAACATACATGAAATTACAACATTGTTTAATAGTTATTCAGGAAGAGCAGATTCTGTCTCTATAAAAGGCTCAAAGATCCCATGGAAAGGACTAGAAGACCATAACTCAGACTTTTGCAACTGATTCTACTAACCTGCACATTCTATCACTTTGAATACATCAACCTAGCTAAAACATCAAGTCCAATTGTACTCTGCAATTTTTACTGCTGTTGCCTACTAATTGTTAATTTATTTCTCTTTCCCAGGGCTCATGCAAGGCCCAAGCTTCTCTTCATTGAATCAGCTTGTCCTGAGGATACTGCTAAACCTGCCTTTGATCAAACTTAATCCTTTCTACATGCTCAGGGTATAGTGTGGTATCTGTAAGAAAGAGATTATAAAGGATAGAGAGTAGCTTCTGCTAGCACAAGACCTAACCAATCAGCATTCTCTGTGTCCTCTGTCTTCATAGAAAAAAAAAAGGATCATATTAAAAAAGTAGGAGTTTGAAAACTTCACCATAGATTTAGTTAAGTAAGAAGATGTAGGCTGCAAGTCTAGTAGATTTTTCTCTTTCAGGGGTCTCTTTCAGAAACAGAATTGCAATATAGACGGGGGGAAAAAGGGACCACAGACCAACCTGTCTGTGTTCATAGGCAACAAGGCTTTGGCAGACATATTGGATGACTAAAAAAGAAAAAAAAAACATTGCTGAGAAGCAAATAAGCATCCAACTTGGTCAGAAATAAACTGAGCGTAAAAAATATTAAATATGAATATTAATATTCAATGATTAAGATATAACCACAAGGAATAGATGGCAATACTTAGAGAGGATGAAGCTACATAAATGAAAGTAATGAGCCAAGAAATTATAGAAGAGAAACGTAATATGGATATTAGAAAATTTCTCCTGGGGCTAACCAGAAGAATATAGAGAAACAATAGACACCCAAAAATGCCCAAGAATAATTAGAAATTTTCAGGAAATAATTTACCAGAGGAGTTAAGAAAAACAACAACATCAAACATACAGAACTTCTAAAACTCACATCTACATATGATCTGGATCCACATCCTGGGAATCCTAATAAAGAAGAAATAAACTGCTTGGCCGCTCTACCCATGTTACAAGGTTGGCAATTAATGTCTCAGTGAAACTTAGTGACAAAGCTATATGGAATAGAAACACCCTGGTTCCTCAACCGTAAGAAACAGCAAGTCATAGCTCCCATCTGTATTGTTGCTGGGGTAGGATCCTGAATCCCAACCATCTCTTCCTTTTCTAGCTGCTTCTCCATATGTCCCTCCAAAAGCCTATGATCCTCATTGTGTAGGTTGAGAGGTGGGAGCAGAGGGTTTCATTCCTTGCTTGGCCTGAGGGTAAGTGTAAAAGAAAGTTTCATTTCCCTGGTTCAATTGTTGTCTCAGAGACTTACTGCATCCTTCTGCTAACCTAAGCCTAGTTCTAGAAGCTTCTATTCTCTGTACAATCTAACATAGGGCTAGAATGTTTTCAGCCTCTGAGAATTACTGCTTAATAAGCTCACCCTTTCTTATTCTTTCTGAGCTCTGGGCTGGCTGGTTCAACTCAGTTCTGGCTCAGACCCCTCTTTCACCTAACTTATTCAGTTTGGCTTTTCTCTCAGCCTCTGGATTTCTCTGCTTGGCCTTTAACTAACTCAAACAACCTGCTCTAATCTCCTGGCTCCTTTTCTTTCTTTGACTCATTTGGACCTCATCTGTGTTCTCTCTCTCTGCAACCTGACTCTTATCACTGTCCTGGTAAAACTGTTTCCTCTCTTCCTCTGCATTGTCTCCTTAAATAGCTTCCCTTTCATCTCTTTCTGAGAGTTGGGTATATCCTACTCTGTCAACTTCTTCTCTGATTCATCACTCTTTCTGTCACTGAAACACAGATGTTTCCTTCTACAAATTAACTTTATCTTCATTGTTTGGGATTAAAGGCTTGTGCCACCAAGCCTTGTCCTAAGCTTTTCTTTACCTCATACTTGCTCTATACTAGGCTGGTCTTGAACTCAGATCTGCTGCCTCTGTTTCCTGGATTATAGGGCAAGTCTGTATTCCAGCCAGATCACACAACTTAGAAGATCTTTGGATGTGATCTCTTGCCAGAGCAGCCATGTTATGAATTAAAATTCTTCTACAAGTAAGTTTAATTATTTGACTTTTTTTCTTTCTTTCTTTCTTAATCTCATTGCTTAAACAATCTAACTTGAACTGCATTGTGCAAAATCCTGTGTGGAGATTTTCTACTACAACAATGACATAATCAATATTAATTCTATCATTAGTAAAATCTATTTTCCTCATACTACTCCAGTCACCACTGAGGGTGATGCTCAGCAGTTAAGAGCTCAGGCTCTTTTTCCAAAGGTCCCAGTTTGCAGGACACACATGGCAGCTCACAGCTGACACCCTCATACAAATATATCCGGGCAAACAAACAAACAAAAAAACACAACAACAACAAAAAAAACAACAAAACAATGCACATGAAATAAATAAATTTTTAAAAAATAAAAAAAACTTCCTGAGTATCATCCTATAATATATGTGCATTTATGATCTATAGACACTTAGCCAATATTCTATTATATTAAATACATTATGAACTGTACTTTAATGAAAGGGTAAAATCACAGTATGAAAACAAATATACCTGGGCATTCTGAAGTTTTCGTTATTCAAACCCTTTTGGCAGTAAATGTTCTTTATGATGAGTTAAGACCCATGAAATGGGATGTCACAGTTGAACTGTGTTTTCCTTAAAAGATTACTTAGAAATCTGAAGTCCCAGCAGCTCAAGCTGTGGGCTTATAATGGACATAGGTAACTGTAGAAGTTTTGAGTTAGGATGAACTCACATTGGCACACCCTGTGTCCCAGATGTCCTTATAGAAGACACAGTTGCCTCTCAGTGGGGGTGGGGGTGTCATATGTCAGTAAAGTAGATCCTGAGGCACTGTAGCTGCAAACCAAAAAATGCCAAAGTCTGGCAAGTGAGAGAGAGTTCACCAAATGCAAGAAAGAGTCCTCTTGAATCCCTCCAGAGAGAGAACAGCCCCATTGACAACATGATTGTAATTGTAGCCACTCAATTTTATGATGGTATCCCTAGGAAACTAATACACTCTATGCCATCCGAACTACAGCACCTGATAAATAAATAACATACCCAAGTTAAATCTTCTCACGTTGTCACAATTTAATAAAAAGAGAAAAAGGGAGATAAGAGAAAGTGAGAGAAGACACAAGGAGAACAGAGGGAGAGGGGAAAAGGAGCGAGAAAGAAAACAGCGGGAAGGAAGAGCAGAGAGAACAGACTGTATAGCTGAAAAACTCAAGTATAGTTGAACAAAGGTAGTTTAGGAGTAAACTTTCTTCTTGTAAAAATCAACACACAGGGTCAGTATCATTGGATGTTCATCTAACTGGTTACATCAATTATTAAAACACTAAAAATGTTTTTCTAATTAGCTGGCAAAAGGTCACTGCTTCAAACTCACCCTGACCATGGCATATCCTGCCCTACCTCCTTTCTGTGAGTCAGCCACTCGAAAGTAAATGATTATCTCATTAACTCATCAGGAGACCAGAAACCAATTTGATTGTGATAATCCCCAGGACCTAGCTGTTGCTGAATATTTAATATCACTCTTGCCAAAACATCTACCTGAGATTTCATTGTTTGCTAAACAGTCCTAACTAAGACCCATGTGGGAAGTCATAAATGAATCCTTCTTCTACACATTCCTTTTCTCAGTAGCAGCATCAAATGTTCACCATGAGTCAAAACTGAGGTGCATCTGAAAAGAATTTGAAACCGGAAACTGTTTACTTAACTCTTTTGCAATATAGTCACATTTTTTCTGCATCTTCAATCATATTCCTGTCTTAAGAACATAGGTGATGGCAGATTTTAAAAAGAAGAAGAAGAAAAGTGGGAAGTGACACTTTCCTCCTGATTTAGAATCACTCTTCCTATCACTTCAGTAAGTTTGTAAGTTTAGAGATTTACACCTGACAAAGCGATGGATTCAGCCTGATTAATTTTGATGTCTAGTGATTTCAGAGTGCTGTTTGCATGTGATATCATCTGGAAATGCATTTCTTAGTTAACTCTCTCCCCAAAGGGCTATATCTTGCTCTGCTTTCATTTCAGAAGCAAATAATAGCCTATATTAAGAAATAAAGCTCTATGTAGCATTGAAATGTGTTAAATAAATTGTTTTCTAAGGCATAACTTCCTTCCACTGTAGCTCATTCTGGCTAGGCTAAACACAATAGACAGAACTACCAAGACTATACTCACATTCATTCTCTGATATCCTTTTTATTTTCAAGGACAATAAGACCAAGAATATGACTCACTTGCTGGCACTGAAAACTATAATACTTAACCTGGTTTGGAGATGAAGCTCTTGTTATTCATTATCCTATTTCTATGCATCTTGTAAATGGGTACTTTTAAAACTATTTTATCCAATGATCTTTGGATTTTCATGTCTTTCCATATAATCAGTTTTGTTTGAGTTTCTTGTTTCTCCATTACTTCTGGTGAAGTTTCTTTGTTATCTACCAAACCTCATTCTTGTAGATGTTACCTTAATCTTTTAAGTAGTTCATTCCCTTTCCTCTCCTCACCTCTTCTCTCCTCTCCTCTCTCCTCTCCTCTCTCCTCTCCTCTCCTTTCTTATCCTCTCCTTTTTTTATTTATAGAATGTAAGTCATCCTGAATTTAGAACAATGCACGCTATATTTCTGGCTTTGGATAAAACTATTCCTAAATACCCGTCAAACTTCATTCCAATAAAAAGACAGATAACTATGCTTCTATGAGAACTTTAATGCTTCCCTCAACTTTATCAGGCATATTTTAAGTCTTAGTGTACTGAATGGAGCCATTGCAATAATTCTGGCTATTCATCATCATGTTTATGTGGATGGAATCAACAGCATATTACAGGATAAAGGAAGTAGAGTGATGGAAATTGAATACATTAGGTTCACCTGGGGATTCTAGTATAACTCATGGGCTGCCAAGTTTCAAAGGAAAATGGGGCTGCGGTGACAGCCACAGAGGACTCAGACAGACCACAGGCAGGTAATACTGGCAAGAGACTCCAATGCTTCCCTTTTGCTAACAAGTAACAAATTCGGGGCAGTTGTGCATAGCCCATGAAAGTTCTCAATTAATAGCTCCTCTATCACCTTCTTAGTAATAATCACACCTTGATTGTAAGACAAGAGGATCTGATTTTCTTCTTTATCTTGTTCTCAGACCACTTCTTGAGGTATCATAACATTGTGGAATATCTACAGGGCCTTCAAAATTATGGAAGAGAAAAGATGCCTAGAACTGCAATCAAAATGATAGAAGCATTTTTTTAATTTAAAACTTATACATGTTCAAAATATGTTATACAAGCATTTCTGATTATAGGTGTGACTTCATTTCAATACCACATGTGGTTTTAAAAGTTCCTAGAGGATTCGTTAGACACTGTAAGAACTTATCTAACCTTCAGAGACCTTAAGGTTTTTTGCACCTACATTCCTTCAAGCCCAGTGAGCAGCCAAATGACATACAACTAAGGTTAAGGTTGATTACACAAGCAATACAATACCTGGAGGTTAGGGCCAGAGAAAGGAAGCCCGAGTTACAGGTAAGAAAACAAAAATAGAAATTTCAGCATAAGCACAAAACAAAAATGGCTTTATGAAATGAGCTGTTTCCCTTCAAGACTGACAAATGGTAGTATAGATGTCAGAGTATAAGCACTTGGATAGGGTTCCACTGAAGAAAATAAAGTAATAGAGATGAGTTATGAAACATGACTATCATTCTTCTGAGAAGGGATTATGCCACAGAAACACATAAGAGAAAGAGTATGAGAGAGAAGGGAATATGTGAATAGCTACAAAGCAGACACAGATGCTTCAGCAGAAATTTAATACTCAGAGAACCTTCACCTTGTTCTTGGATTCCAGCACTGTGATAAAACCGATTCTTGTTGTTAAGCTACGCAGTTGGTACTTTTTATGGCAAACTAATACAAATGGCCTGATTCAGAAAAGACTTCTAAGAATGATTTGGGGTAGGGAGATGAGGGGAGAAACAGGGCATGATGCAGACTGACTTCACCTGTCAAAAAATTAAAAAAAAATTAAAATTAGGAGCAAAAGCTCATGGACGTGGTAAGGAACTGAGGCCTCCTATCAATAGCTGGCTTGCCTTTGCCAGCCTTGGCGTGTGGGTAGAACTTGGATGTGCGTCCTCCGATCTCAGCCTCTGCTAAGCACTCAGATGGCTGCAGTCTGAGTCACCGTCCTGACTGCAGATTTGTAAGGGACCTAGAGCCAGACGTTCCCAGGTAAGTGACTCCTAGATATCTGACCCTCAAATATTGGTGAGATAACAAGTAAATGGTCATTATTATTTGCTCCTGAGTTTTGGGGTGATTATATATATATATATATATTATATAATGATATATGATACATAATCATATATAAGTATAATCGTAATATTATATATATATAGTAAAACAATACATCATTGATATAACTGATCAGCCAGTAGCTAACGGCAGGATACATGTAGCTTGTAGAACATAGAGTTCTCTAAGCTCTGAGGACAGAAGACAGGTTTATTACATTTCCCAGCTTTTTCCTCTTGCTGTGAGACCAGGAAAAACACAACCTTTGTGTGTGTGTGCAACTCGGTTTACTTCTGAGAAAAGTACAATAATAAAAATTTTCAAGCATAAAAGATAAGTGAGATCATGCCAAGGGTATGCACTGATAAATGGTAGCTATCATAATTAGGGGCGTGAAAGGATTCTAAAGCTAAAATGATTTGTTTATCAAAACTGACCATACTTTCTGGAAGTATGAGGAGTGACCCCTGCATACTCTTTCCCAAGTGACCGTTTTCAAGGAGACAGCTGCTAATAAAGGTCACTGAAAAGTGGTTCACCCTCTCTGGAATGTAAAAAGGCTGTCAAGTTTAATGAAGAACATAATGGGGAACCACAGTCATAGGTCTGTGTGGGGAGGTCTGGCTCTTCACAAAGGCAGAAGTCCCAAGTGTTAATGGAAGGTGCTGGAAAAAGTCAAACCTGATGTTATCTTGTAGACCTGATGAGATTGCAATTTGCAGACAAGTGGGGCTTATCTCTGATGATGAACTAGGTGTCAGGGCTAAGAGGAAAGGAAGAAAAGAGCTTCTCAGAGACCTTGGGAAGCTGGCCGAGGAAGACATGATCAACAGCTCCCAAAGAGTGTAGATTAAATGAGTTTCCCAGAAAATGATAACAGTGTTCATGAATAACCATTAAAAAGAAGCAAACAAATAACTTTCCATTAAAACCAAAGACACATACACCACACACACACACACACACACACACACACACATCTCTCTGCCAAACTCGGGTTACATATAAAGCCTCTCTACAGGTGACTAAATTAACAAGGAAAAACTATATTTAAATTGAGTTTGCTCTTAAATATAAAAAGACAGTGCTGCTGAAACACATGGAATACGGTGTACAGTGTAGAGATGTAGGGCTGTAGAGGAGGGATCACAGAAAGCAAAAATGGAAGACTTTTCACAATGGGGAGGATTCAATGATAATGACTTTCTTGTCTTTAGAGGGAATACACACACAAAGGCATATATATATATATATATATATATATATATATATATATATATATATATAGAGAGAGAGAGAGAGAGAGAGAGAGAGAGAGAGAGAGAGAGAGAGTCTAGTGTTGTGATGGCATCTCTTACTTTCAATCCTCTAGTCATGAATCAAATAAAAAGATAATCACTTTAGCATTGCATCAGCTGAAAAAGGACACTGGTCCACAAAGGAAGCCTGCAGAAGTGCACACAGGACCACTCAGGGTCAACACAGGAACATCTCAATGATGAAGTCCCAGCCCAAGGTAAATTTTTGACCAGTAAGATGGCTTTTTAAATTTCTTTTTTTTTTCGTGAACTTTCTATAGACTTGGGCTAATAAAATCAAGCCCTCTAAAACCAGACCTTCAGTAAAATTTTACTTTGACCCCCATTAGCATTCTCTTTTAGCTAAATGGAAGCCACTTTAGAGCGTCTTGAATATAAGTTTCTCTCACTTAATGAAAAGAGAGAGAAGATGAAATGAAGCCATTGGGCTTAGGTTATGTGGCTGTAACATTAATTTCTCAAATGTACTCAGCAGGATCTTAAACCGATCATAAAAATATGATGGTTTTATTAGGTAGATGTGACGAGTTTAAAATGGCTGAGGAAATGTGGAGACCAAAGAAAAACAATATCTGTGGTCTTAGCTTCATTCAGCGTGCCCTGAGAGAATGACTAAGACAGTTATGCACTCTTTGTGAACCTCAGTTCTTTGTCTCAGAAACATGTTCTTCTTGGCTTTAGATAAACTCAGGGATTCCTTCCAGATATAAGGAGGGAGTTCGTACTGTATTTGTCAACAATAAGTTTTAGAATCTATAGGTATCAGTCAAATGGCAGCTAACATTCTAGAAATGCATGATATTCACAGGAGAAGCCTGAAACCTGTATGGAATTTCATACAGCAATTGCTTTTCACCAGCAATGCCAATAGCAGTGACAGTCACTTATTAGAATGGAAGCACTTCACACATTAACATTAAAGTCCCTGCCACACATACTCTTAAAAAAAATCCAGTTTCACAAAAGGTGAAAATAGAGTTTAGCCAAAGTATCATGGTTAACAAGTGGCAGAGACAGAGATCAGTCCTAAATGACCACCTACAGACCCATTATCCCTGCTGTTCTGCTGATGGTGTGCAGAATATGACCCATCCCTATAGGATGTCCCAATGCCTACATCTGTGGAGGTGAAGACACTTCCTTAGCAGAATTTCTTGTACCTCTTCCCTGTAAACACGAAGTAAAAATCTGCGTTAAATAAATACGGTTAACTGAATTATATTAACCAGTGTTGTCAAAGTCAATTATCATGGAGAAAATCCTGAAGAATCTCTGAGAAAATAAGTGCAGCTAGGATAAACAGTCTTGGCCTTGCTTGATTTACAAACAAAAGGAAAAGTTTATTTGGGCTCCTGTATATGCCTATCAGAAAGAAAGGAGGTTAAGCTCAACCAAATCAGAAGTGACCAACAAATACATTGTTCTCTAGCTTGAGATGTAGCATGAGGCGTTGCAGTAAAAAGGTAAAATTATGGTTGCAACCAAGCATCTTTTTCTTTTTCATCACTTAAACATTTTTGCATTATAAAATTGTGTCCTCAGCTGGGTGTGGTGACACATGCTTGTAATCCCAGTACTCAGGGAGGTAGAGGCAGGTAGATCTCTGTGAGGCCAGCTGGTCTACAATGTGAGTCCAGGACAAGCAAGGCTACACAAAGCAACACTGTCTTGGAAAAAGAAAATTATGTCCTTGATTTATGAGTGTCTGGGTGCTCAAATGACAAAAATATTTTTAAATTGTACCTCACTTTACCTTTTAAATATAGGTCACTTTCCCCAGCAATCCACTAGCACACTAACATTCCGTGGGGGACAGACGACTAACTCAACTCACAGTACAACCTCTTCTAAATGGCTTCAAGTGAAAAGTGCCAGTGGATAGTGGGCATGACTTATAGGTGTGGAGTGGGAGACCTCTGCAAAGCACCAGATCAGAAGACATACAACCATTCTCCAACGGAACCCCCGGTTTCTACCATTAAGCACAGTTCAGCTCATTTCCCTCATTACGCTTCTACATTCCTCAGATCTCAAATCTCCTTTGCTTTTGCAAATCTCAAGCAGAAATTTTGGAGAAAAGGTTATTAGAGGTGACGACTTTAAAAACGATTTTGTATGCCCTAAAGCACAGGACATATGTGCAGATGTGGCAACATGTGGCTGTGGAGGCCGTGACTGTACTAACCCTCACAGCATATCACCCCTATTACTATCAGGGCATTACTACCAGAGCATGAAGCCCCGCTAAGAGATTGTCATATCTCTAGGGACTTATGGCCAGAGACACAAAAGCTGAATCCAAGTCTTGTAAATAGAGCAGCGTGGAACATGATGATGCCCAGTCCTTTATATAATGTCTGAGGTGCCCCCTGATTATAATAGGAGATTAGTAACATAAATACTTCTGCACTAAAAAGCCTAACCACTTATTTATTTATCATATTTTATTCCGTGCTTTTTTAAAATTTATTTTCATATACTATGTGGTCCTTTGTCCAAAAAAAGGCTTGTCAACTGCTAGCCTGAGTTGCTCCAGAGTAAATGGTTTTACCCTGGTCCCTGGACTGCCATCCAAGAAAGTCAATTTTTCCAAAAGAAATACACAATGATGAGAGGAGAAAGGGAACAGAGCAAAGAAGAGCTCTTGTTAGCTACCACTCTAGACTTGACCTATCTAGACCTCATTTTCTGTACAATGCAGCAACAGTAGCCAGAGATGTTAAATTAGCATTGCTAGATGATCTAGTCAGTCCCTTCAGATTCCAATGCTTCTCACAGGACCTGATCTTTGTCTTTATTCCAATTATGCCATTATGTTATAGAGCTGATGGCTTGACTTAACAACTTCAGGGAAGGCTTCCAATGATTTAGATAAGAACAGAGAGAATGGCCCTTTAACAGTTCATAGCACTCACAATTTCCTCATTAGCCTCATCCTGAAAAGGCTGGGTTGTCCAATAAAAGGACCTGGGCTTTGGGGGCTGGGTGTCTCCATTGTAACTTTTGCATAGTGTGTCCCTGGAAAAGTGAACCTTCTACTCTCTGAACCTTGCTATCTTGTGGGTGATGGTACTAACCATGTCAGAATCTTTATATAAATTAGATACTGTCATATTTAAAAGCACCCAGCACCTGATAAGGACTCAATCAATGGTGACTATTCCAAACCAGGGAAGGCAAAGCACCCGTGAGGAAGAAACCAGCCACAGAAATACCCATGCAGGCTGGTATTAGAAAGGCCTGATTATTGGAAGTTAAGAATATGTATTCTTGCCTCCCTCTGACAAATATTTCTGGAAGAAAAAAAAGGCTCCTAGCCAGAAATCTAGGAGGGTGACCCTTGCTCATCCACCTATTTCAAGGTTTCCCAAATCAATAGATTTGAACTCCCCTGCTGCAACTCCATGCCCACAAATGTATCCTTTCCACATACACACAGAGACACTTACAAGACTAAAACGAGAAGCCGGGTAGAATTTTATCACAGGCCCAGCCTCCATGTCCTCCCACGCTGATATTAATCCTGTATTGTCTTCTGAATGCTTGAATAATTTGTTCAAACCTTGCCTTACAGAAGGTGGTGCTGTCACCTCTGAGGAATGATGTGCAAAGGTTTGATTTGCAGCTAATAGAAAAATCTATTTCTTTCAGTTTCATTTCTGTCACGCAACGACCATCTTGTTCCCTACAAGAGACTCCCTTCTTCTGCAATAACCACCGAGATGACAGATCTCGGGTGGCAATATGAGCTGCCTGGATTGAGTGGCACCTATTAGTTTTATGAGTACTGGTTCAGAATGGCCTTGTGGTGTCCACAGCCCATCTTAATGAAGATGGGTAAGACAGCTGCCAATGAAATGAAATCTCTTCTCTCCTTTTCTTTCCATTGGTAAGTCCATCAAACTTTCAGCTGCCACAACAAAACAGTTGCTGGGCCAAACACTCAGCCACAGTGACTCACAGCCTGTGGGCTGCGCAGTTATCTTTGGGAGGTAAGCCAGAAAGCTGGACTAACCGGCAGAGAGGAAAAGGAAGTAGCTTTTCCATCTCCTTTGAAGTAAAGAAAAGCAATGAAATGGCATAGCACATTTAGTAGCGCCATTAAAACCCTCTGAAAAGTTAGAAGCATCATCTGTTCAGAAACCACTCTTATAACTATGCTCCTACGAACTGTAAGAGTTCTCTGATTACAGCAAAGGCAAGTGGGAATTGTAGATAATCAGGCACAGGTGTATGGCCCCCTTCTCAGCTAAGATGAACTGTTGTTCTTTCTAATTGCAGCTCTGGCAAAGGCTGTACTTCTACAATCTGTTTATCTCAGTTAAGGTCTAACTCAATTATCACATCATGGTAGGCTGGAAATACAATAAGAATCTCCCACTATCCTCAGGAGCCCCTCTGCAGGAAGGAAGGGCTTCTTTTACAATGTTTTTACATATCTCTACTTATTGACTTGCTGGGCCAACAGGGTACCATGAAAGTGTCATCTTGGGACTTCCTTGCTCTCGAGAGTTCTTGCTGCCCTTTCTACATCACTCTCTTGCAAGGTACCCGAGGCCATTGTGTGAAGAACATAGTCCAGTGGAAAATGACAGGTCAGATGAGGGCATCTGAGACCAACATGATAAGGACAAGATCGCACCAGTAGCTATGTAAGTGAGACAGTCTTATATTGCTGGCCAGAGCCTATCATCAGTTACCTGGAGCCATATGAGAGATCCCATAGGAAGCCATTAGAATTGCCAGCCATGTCAAACCTAAATTGTTGACTCACAGACACATAAGCTACTAGCACAGCTCTTGGAGACACCAATTGGTAACGTGATTTGTGCTACAGCAACAGCTAACTGAACTACGTGCCTCATGAGGTCTCGTCTTTCTGGTGACTGCTAAAACACACACTGCCGAAGCACCGAGACGAGTTCAGCTTTTGGCTCCAGTGGTTACTGACTCCCAGCTTTAATCAGATAAATTAACATTTGAGCCTTGGTGGCCTTCAGAAAAAAAAAATGCCTATGGATCAGAGGAGCCAATATGCAATAGCCAAACACAGAACTTATGAAGAAGTTGTTGTTCTTCCAATACTTGTTACTTCCCACCTCATTATAGTTACGTGAATAATTACAGGCTGCTAGATCAAAGGAAGGAACTTTTTTGATCCTGAGATCACTCAAAATACATATTGCAGTGTTTTATGTGGTTGGTATTCAGTATACACATACTGAACAAATGACCAGTTCCTCAAGATCCACCGTGGCTCCATGCTACCATATTAACTAGGAATCCCAGAAGCAATGTACCTAAAGGACTATGAAAAAACATATTTCAGTTACTAGGCCCTTATGGTTCTTGAAGCCATTGGCATTTATAAGACAAAATAGTTTATGACCCTCAGGATTCCGTTGGGACTTGATATTCATTTACTGAAATCACAATACTAATTAGAATTGGTGGTTTTTGAAATTCTTATTAGTGTGTCAGCCTCTGCACTAAGCTGATTGTCTAAACAATCTAATCACAAAGGCCTTGTCACCAGATTAGATCACAGCCATAGGGATCAGGAATGTTGAGCAGTTCCTAGGGGTTGGTAAATTTGCCCCACTTAGTGGTGTCTCTATTACCTGAGGTTGTGTTCACACCTCAGGGGCAGAATTGAATAATTCTGATGAAACAGAGAACCAGCTGTGATTACTATCTGATACTTAAAAAGAAAATTTCACTTTATCCTATTCCTAAGTGATATGCTAAGAAGGGAGTGGTTAATACCGCCCACTTTTCAGCACGGGCCATGCTAGTCTCCGGGGCTCCTTATTACCTCACCCACTTCATCAGCTACTCAGCTAGACCTTCTGGAACTAAGAGTTAATGACAAGTATGTTTGGGGGAATACTTCAGAGACCTCTGCAGATACAGCTGAGGAAATGTCAACAGCTGAGCCACACATCTCTGCTCACACATCTAGTGATGAACATGTAATTATCTGCTCAACTGTAGCTCTAGGCCATGGGCTACATTCTCCACTAATTGAAAGAATAAGGAAAGAAAAGATTTGCTTTCAACACCAACTTAAATGGCTGGAATTACATCTTTATTATCTGAAGTGGGTACTTGTGACTTGTTTATCATCACCTGTCCTCACATCAGGAAGAAATAACATAGACATTAGCCTCCGGCTGGTCATCTCATTATAGTCCAGTTATAGCCCACTTTTTAAAAGTCTGTTGGATGCAAAATCAGCCTGCTAATTCACATGCATATGAGGTTTACTATACATACTGCAAAGTTACTGGCACTTCAGAAGTATAAGCTTCCACACTGAGAGATGTGGGACTCAAATAAAAAGAATCGATTAAAAATGCATAAAAATGAAGACAAACATTTCTGAACTCAGAAACAACATTGGCTGAGAAACGTAATTTAATTTGCAGAGATGCGATAATTTAATGGGTATCTTTTCAAAAATAATTCTATTCTCTAAAGGGTCACGGTGTAGAAACAGAGGATTGTACTTGTGGATCCCCATAGCTATGACAGGAATTGTATTTGATTTTTCCTTGTCATTGTTTATGCTCCTAACATGCCTACTCCATGTGCTGTTTTGTTCGGTTTACTCATTACCTGTTAACAACCTGACCCCAGTCATAAACATTACCCTACACATGTCTGCTTTTCTAGCCTCAATGCTATGTCTCATTTCTCTTTGGTGATCTTGAAAATTTGCTAATTAGTTCTTCCACTTCAATATCCTGTCATCCTGATTCAGCTTACAAGGACAGTATTGCCAGAGAAAAATCATTTAAACTCTGGAAATATCTGGTCGTTGCCTGTTTGTTGTCCCTCTAGTTAACAGAGTAGGAAGAGAAACAAATATAGTCTCTGATAGGATTGCCCAATAAAATAAGCTACCCAGTTAATTCTAGTTTCAGAAAAATACTTAATAAACTGGTCAACTATGTCTTATATGTGACATGGGACATACTTAGACTCAAAATGTCAGTTGTTTGTCTGAATGCAAAATTGAGTTGAGTGTCTTGACTTTCTGGAAATCCTACCCCATGCCAATGGGCTTAAGAAATATATATTAATCAAATCACATGATTTGATATTATATTATAATGAAATATACAATAGCCACTCTAAATTTGCAAGAGGTAGATTCTAGAAGGTTATGAGTGCCGATAATCCTGGAAATTGGTATTTAATAAGGGGAAGAGAGTGCTTCCTGTAGGAGATGATATGCTCAAAGGGAAAGCTTTGGTATGTAGCAGAGCTCCATTGCAGGAGCTTAGCTCCTCCAGTGTGGAGGGGGTGAAGAAACTAATGAACAAAACCAAGTTTGTAGAACTCAATTTTTTTTTCATAATTTAAAGGCCAATGAAAACCCACAAGGAAAGAAAATGTTATTTATTTCTTTGCCTTTATAAACACATTTTTGTTTAGGAGTAAAGTTACAAAACTAGACTTACTTCTTTTAAAAGCTACAGTTCCTATAAGATTTAAGTCTCAACTTCTTAGGTGCAGTCCATTTCCTCTCTTGTAAATGATAATAAGAAAAGAGTTATGGAGTGACTGAAATAAATCATATGGTACCCACAGTACTAGTTTTTAAACATTGAGAGGCACAGCTGTCACTGCTACTGTTATTACTCAGTGCTCTCTGCACAGCTTTAGCTTCCTCTAGCATCTCTCCTCACAAAGCTTCCCTGAATATTTACTCAGCAAATTCGGCTATTGGCCTCTGAGGATCTCTGACCCTTTTCCCAAATCATTACACCCTGCCTCTCTCACAAAGTACTTAAAAAACTTTGTTTTATCTATCTATGTGTATTTGTAAACATGAGTGTATGTGCATCCTGTGCCTGTGGGAGCCCTAGAAGTCAGAAGAGGGAACTGAATCCACTTGAGCTGATGTTATAGGCAGTTGTAAGCCACTGTGTTGATGCTGGGAGTCAAGAACAGGTCCCCAGTAAGTACATTTTAAAGCTGAGCCATATCTTTAGCCCTTTTACAAAATACTTTGAAGTCACCTAATTGGATGTGACATCTTTCTCTCTTTAGACTCACCGTAGTTTATACCTCTAATGCTTGTCACACTGTGCGCATTAAACTGTTCTATGATCTTCCCTTGTCAATCTCCTCGTCATATTCTTTTGTTAATCAATAAATTAATGTAAAAGAACAACTGTCTGCCATTCAAAATATGAAACAAATAGCTCATTTTTTTACCCTTAAGAAAGTGGAAAATATGTAAATAATAGAAACACAATGATATATAAGAATGGAGAGCACATTCTTCAACCAAGATGTATGGACATGAAAACTTTATAGCAAGTGTCTGAATCATGTTCATGATGCAGTATTTGGTGCCCAAGACAATGACTAAGATATACTAGAAATCTTAATATATCCTTAATAACTGTAATTGTATAAGGAGACAAGAACTGTGCAGAACAATTTCAGGAGCCTCATGAAACTAAGTAAATGAGGCATGGTATTTAAATGAGGCATAGAAAAAGAAACTTTGTAGGTCAGATATTAAGAGGTGACCTGTAATATAAGGCATTAGTACAAATAGCTAGAGACCTAAATATGAGGAAGATACACTATAAATCCGTGAAGAGTTAAAGAGCCTAGTGAGTTGTGAGGATCAAGTATTGGGTTGGAGCCACATAATTGGGGACATGCATGCCAGTTATTCAGGCGTCCTCTCGTTCAGCACATGTTTATTAAAAACTCACTATTAGTTGCTGCATTAGACTCTCGGAATACAACCATGAAAAAGGCAGATGAGGCCCCTGTTCTCAGTGCCTATGTTCTAGCATGGTGATGGAAGCAAAGCACACAGAGGAACAACATAGAGCTACTCAAGCTACAACACAAAAAGGTGGTATGCTGGAAAGACATCTGAAAAGGGGCTCTTCAGCAACTGTTCAGTTGGGGGCTTGTGAGGTGACCTGAAAGCATTGACATTTGAAATTATGATAAGAAAGGGTAACTGTGTGGGAAATGGAGAAAAGAAACAGGCAATAGATCAAAATAATATAGTAGGAACAGGACAGACACACACAAGGAATAATCAAAGGCCAGGTCATGAAAGTTTGAGGTAAGATTTTGTTCTTGATGTGAAAAGGACATGATCTGATTTGTTGCTCATCCTGTAGGTCAAGAGCATCCCTAGAGGAGAGTAGCATGAAGAACCTTGTACTCAGAATGAAGGTTCAACTATTAGGAAGAGCTGGTAGGAAAAGCATATGTTTATGAGGTCTGTAAATAGGGATACTGAATCTTTCCCAGAGATAGACTTGGGGGGCTGTGAGAAAGGAAAGGAAGATCTAAGATCGCCTTTAAAGAATTTGTAACTACATTAAAAATAACTTGGGATCAATGTTCATGTTTCAGTTCCCACTGTAGTACCTATACAATGCCTTGTTTTCCTAATTATAACTACTCTATAATGAATTGTGGAGACCAACACATTTCTTTTTCCCTGCAAACAGTACCCTCTACAATCCTCTTACCTGTGTTCTACAAGAATCCTCAGAAATTCTACCTAAAGTATTATGTCCATACAGGGTAATAGGGTAGACACAGGGTAGGTATCAATTCCTGCTCTGTCATTTAATGCCTGAATGACTTTGATTTAGTCACTTAAGCTTGGGTTTTGTTTACATCAGCTTAAAAATGGGCCACATAACTGTCCTTCCATTTATTCTCCTACTGCACAGGGCTGTGGTAAGACTCAAAAATTATGATGGATTTTTCTGTCATACTGTAAAACAGTATACAAATAGGAATAATTTATGAAGCTCACTGAGTCCAGGATAAACATAAAGGAAAAATGTTGAATGCTCATTTCAGGTGTAATACCTAAGACTGAATAGAAAGGATGCTACATATTCCTGCAAAACAGTATGAGCTCCTGAGTTGAACATTCCGTATTTATCAGACTGCCGATTTAGAATATTTATTAAGCACCTGGAGTATGTGAGAAAATGTGGCAGCCATCTTGAATAAAAGAGGTGTTAGAGAAAAAAACCCAAATATCCTACACCTCAGTCTTATGTTTCAAAGCACCACACAACCTTTAGATTTTTCCTTTTTTGGACAAATTGTACATTTTTTTTTCTTTTCATGACAAACCATCTTCAGTCAAGAGCTCCTTGGGTAGTTAATGGTGTCTTGTGATGATCCTTCAAACTCTCCTCTCATTTTACTCTTGATTAAAAAGAAAGCAAGCTCAGGATCTAAGCCCTTGACTGATTTACACTTCAATTTAATTTCTCCCTTTCTCTTTCCTCTTTCCTTTCACTGGAAGGAACCTTCCATGTAATTAGGCTCGAAAGCTCTCATCAAACAGTTTGATTTAATGGCAGCATACTGAATTTCTCTCCTAGGCTACAGGGGCAGAGAGAAAGTGGGGACCTTTGAAAGGAGGGGTAAGCCTAGGATGAATTGGGAGCTTCACTGGGGTGACAGATAGGGGAAATAGCATGAGGATTAGAGTCTCTAGTCTCCCATGCTGACTCTATTTCCTTAGTTCTGATTGGTTGGACAAGTTATACTGGCTAGCCCAGCCTTGAAGTTCTCAGCAAAACAGGTGACACCTGGATGGACAGAGGGCCTGATGGTCAAATCTAGAAACTTGCATGCTTACCTGGACTTGCTGCTGATTTGCAAAGTGTGATTGGGGAGCAATTCAAAAACTCCTGGTCTGTTAGTTTCTTCACATGAAAAATATTGATTGGTAAAGGTCTCTACAGACCTCTTCCAGGCTTGGTATTTGATGATTCCACAGATGCAAAGCAGCTTTGGAATGCAATGAAGTCCTACATCACAAGGGCCCTAGAGTAGTACCACACCACTGGTACCTGGTATTTTGGTGATGTGGCCATGAATCTTTTTCAGGGTAGCCACTATTAAGTTACCTTGGGCAGGAAAATGAAGCAAAAGTTGTCTGAAAGAATGTTATCTATAATAATAAAGCTAGTAGGCACATAATTGGGGATGGGGATTTTTATACAGACAGAGAAGGGCCCCTTGACATGGAAAGAAAATAAAAAATAAAATACTAGTTATCCCAAGAAGACAAGTTGACTGTGGAGGGCAAGGACTTAAGCCTTACATCCTATTTTCACATAAAAGCTGTCCCCTTCTGAGATTATTGACCCGCTGGACCAACCCTGTGATAATACAGGGATGATCAATGACATCAGTGCAGAAAGAAGTAGACACTGAAGCATTTCTGCATCTGTAATTCACAGCAGGCTCATAGCCCCTGTCTGGTCTGTACATTCCCAGGCCACGAGCTAATTAACATGCTGTCAAGGCAATGCTGCTACATTAATTTTTTTTTCCTGGCTCACATATTCATCCACATATACATATGCACACACACACACACTGGCTCAAATTGGAAAAAAATCTCTGCCATTCTTGAAATATTCATTTCATTAGTTTTACCCTCATAATTAATGAACTGCTGCCACATATACAATATATATGATGTTGAGTCAAGAATAGAAGCAGATTCAAGGTGATCTAATAAAAGTGAAAATATAGTTTAGAGATCATCTGAATTTTGCTCATAAGCTCTGACACAAAGATGAAGAGCCAACTCATAAAGACATCATTAGCTCAAATTCTATCACTTTATAGGGGAAATAATGAAAACCAGAACAAACTGGCAGTTTGCTTAAAATTGTAAGTTAAAGAGTGAGCCTCTGGGAACTATGGAAACTGTATTTCCCAATAAAAGTATCCATAATAGTGGGAAAAATTAGTAGGTGACCGGGTCACTAAGGAGTTATCCTGTCAGTTGATGTCCCTTGCCTGGTGCGTGGATTCTTGACTGCACATGTTTCTGTTACTGGCCAGAGGACTCTGGGAATAGATGGCTTTGCAAAGTCTCTTTAGAAAAGACTTGACCCTGACATAACAGACTTGTGGAGATAGAGAAATGGAATCAGATGATCTCAGAACCAGGGACAAGGTCGACATTTGCATAGATGCCAGATCTACAAATTTAGTAGGCAGGAGAGGCCAAGAGTTTAATAAGTGGAAGGAATTCTGGGAATCAGTAACTGAGGCTCAGTTGCTTTGCTTATAAACTCATCACAATAATGTTACCCACTTTGAAGTAAGAGCTAAGCTAAAGCATCTGGTTAAATATTTGACACAAGGTGGGTATGTGGTGTTGGTTCCTAAGTATAAAAGCACAGTTCTCACAATACATTGTGGCCCTAGGAAGTTCAGAAGAGAACCTTTAAAAATGGTTGAGGATCCCATCTTAGAAATCCACTTTAAGAACATTTGACTCCCAATAACAATACATAAAATTTTCAAAGCACGTGTCTAGATCCAAATTCCTTGGCTACTCAGCCAGTTCTGTCATGTATAACCAGCCTTAGGCAACTATCAAAGCTGTCCCTGACTTAGGGGCAGCACCTTGAAAATAGGAGAAGAGCTGTGTCTCCCCCGTAGGAGAATTAAACAAACTAAAAGCTTTAAGGAATTCTAAGGTGCACTAAATGAATTAAAATGAAGTTTTATAGTATTACAATAATTACTGATTGCTAAAGTAGGCTCATTGTCATCCTTGTGAAAGCAAAGTTGTCATTTATTAGATTTACTTTAGAAGTGTAGAATTAATGTAAGAGAATACTCAGAGAGGTGATAATGTGGAATATACTAGTTTGTGAAGAGAGAAGAGGATTTGTTCACACACACACACACACACAAGCCCACACACGTGCTCACGCACACACATACACACACTAAGGCCATGCCTAGGGAAGCTGTAAGGCCCATTTAACAAAGTTCCTTAAAATGCCAAATTATCCCAGTTGTTGAATTTTAACCCTTTAGCCCTCTTTTTTAACTTAAAATAATAAAATAAAATAAAATAACCAGAGAGTTACTGAAACCAGCTGCCCAAATCTGAGCATATTCTGCTTTGTCTGTGAATCTAATCACTTTTAGGAGCTTTGGGTTTTATTAAAGTCTGGCTTTCAAAGCAGTGGGAGATATTCTATTAGTTATCAATTATAAAGAAGCCCCAGAGCCTTTGCTGCCTGTCACCATTTGCTCGCAAAACTCTGGAATTTCAGGCTAGAAAATAAATGAACTGTAGAGGCATGCTTAAAATGTCTAACCAGAGTGGCATCCTTTCATCTGCAGCCACTGAGGCAAGGTCCAGGAAGCTAGTTAACTCTTTGCTAGCCACAACTCCTACTCCAGTGGAACATCCCTGGGGATGTCAGCTCTACCCTGCACTGCCTCAAGTCCCATATGCTCTTCAGCTCAAGAGTTCTCTGTGCTATGGTTTCAGGTTCTACTGAAATGCTCTTTTCACACTGAGATTTGGGCTGATGATTTTCTTCTCTTTGTGTAAGCCTCTACAGATAACCAGACCCTCCTAATTGACTCCCTCTTTCCTCTCTGTGACAGCATCAAATGACAAGAGTGAAAAGCAAATAGATGTTAAGTAAAACAGCAATGCTGTCTTGGCTTAATGCAATGCTCCATCAACCTGCTCCACTGCCTAGCAACCATGGTGGCTCACCCCTAGTTCATTTTCATTTTAATGGGCCACACAGAAAAGCAGCCTAAATATATAGCCCCAGTTCTGAAGCATATAATCTGTAAACTACAGGAACAGGCAGATCATTTCCATTCGTTTCTTATGTAGCAAAAACCACAGTTTGCACCCAAAGCGTGTAATTATATTCAAATCCAGAAAGACTGCTTCAGAAAGAGTTGAAATTCATAGTTTGGGGGAAAGTCACTCAAGAGTACACACAGTGGCTTTAATGTGGGAGTGTGAGAGGGGTATCCCAAAACAATAAAAACGAGGGTGAAGACAATGTAGTTGTTTGGGTTCTAAGGGTGCCACATAAACACAGGTGCTAATGATTTGATAAACAGAGAAGGCAGGATGGGAACTGGAGACACGCCCTTTCCCAATAATTTGTCAGGCTTTCCATATATGGAGTGGTGACAGGTACAGGAAAAATGTGGTCACCGGTTTGCTCTCCAGCCAGTTGAGACTCATCCAGAATGATACATTGTCTGCCAACACACAAATCCTTGAGTTGTACCACCTTCTCACACTAGGGTCCTCATGTAGGCAAAACTTTCAGCACAACAGCCCTAACATTCTATTTCTGAACACAAAGCTAGACCACTCTTAGAAAGATTGCGTGGCGGATTTCCCTTAGCATAAGGCCAGGGAAGTTCAAGACTGTCAGAATGCACAGCTGTAGAACTTCACCTGGATAAAGGAGGGATTGCTGGACGAAAAGAGAAGTGGGAGACAGGTTGCAGTTACAATCTTGAAGGAATGGACAGCTGACCTTATCTACTGTAACTGGGAGAAAGAAAGGCTGTGAACTCGAACTTGGCTTCCTGCCTTTCTCACTGTTTCTGACACTGGCTGGTCATCCATGGCTGAATTCTTACTTTGCTCCTGTGAAAAACTGAGCCCTTAGACCCCCCGAGTTCTATGAGAGTGACTCTGCTTTTTGAGGAGGTGTGTGCCTTCCCCTTCCTCTGCCTCCTTTATAAGCTAGCATCCATCTTCAAGTCTAAGGAGTGGATAATGTGGCATCAACCACATCCTTGGGTTCAAACGGGCTCAGACAAGTGGTCACATTTGAGTATTGATTACCAGTTGCACACTCATAGACACTTTCGGATGTGTGTCAATTCACTGTTCCAAAGGCTTCAACAGCATGTGTGCTCTGGTCTTGACAGAAGAGCCTGTGTATTTCATTCTGTTCCCTAAGATTACGGACTATGTGATACAACAGAAAGATGAAGAGCCCTGTGGTTAGAATTGGGATTGAATCCGGCAATAACACACTACTACTTTTGGTCAAGTCACTTACCCTCTCTGGGACTCACTGATTTCAATTGTTATATATATATATATATATATATATATATATATATGTATATATATATATATATATATATCCACTATATTAACTTCAAAGGCTTGTTTAGACTAAATGAACCCATGCATGAAAAACATTTGGAAGTGTTTGACACACAGTAGGTATGAAGGATAAATGGGTATGATTCAAGCAAGCCTCTCTCTGAAAATGTGAAGTGCAAGTAGATATAAATGGCTTGCTCTTTATAAACTCAGTTGCTCCGCCTCCTGACATGGTGTGGCTAAACACAGCAGCATGTTTTAAACATAACACAGAACCCCTTACTTTATACTCATAAGGTGTGTTTAACTGAAACTTCATTCTTTCCACCTCAGCATGACTATGTCAAGTTGGACTTCAGGCTTTCTACTATCACAGTGTGCTTCTCTTTACAGAGGCTGCTTCTGAGGAGGAATGAGAAAACCTGGCTGGTGGCTTTCGGGGAAAAAATGATCTGACAATTAGGAAAATAGGCCTATGGAACAATGACATACCTATGGAATTCAGAGGGATCTAAGGCACATAGGAGTATGTCTTAAAGATACAGGGGTCTGAGATCATTCAGTATGCTGCACAGGACCAGGACAGATACCCTCACTTCCATACCCCCATAAGGTGAGAAAGAAATAAGACAGAGCGGAAATGTTTTCTTCAGCTACAGAAGTAGAGCACAGAAACAATGCATGCTACTACAGGGTGCAGGAAAAAAAAAGTTAAGAGATCAAGATTCTCATGGAAAGGTCGGAAGTTAAAAGAGCAACCACTGCAGGCTTCCAGGTTCACAGAGCCAGCAAGAAGAAAAAACTTGTAGTGAACTCTATGACCTTGCAGTGTTCTTCCCATAAGAACTACAGACTGCAAACCAGACTACAAAGCATCCAGTATACTGCGTTCCGATCTATTCTATAAGCCCTGGGTCCTGAAATGTTAAAATGCAAAGGAAAAAAATGTCATTAAAATAAGTTTTTCATTTCTATATCTGAAGACAATTGACCTAAAAACAGAAGTTATTTCTTACTGTAAAATATAGGTTTGTTTGTTTATTTTTAGGCTACTTCCCAATGCATATCAAATGTAGGAATGTTTGAATTTTGCATTAATTCATTAATATTTGGAACTTCCAAAAATGGTCTCAGATTCTTTTTTAGAGACTTCATCTTTTTTAATGTCCTTATCATTTTTATTTCCTAAGATCTTTGAGCTCCTAAATTTTTTTTAATTGATTGACTATGGTTAGAACTTACCCAATGTGGATTTCTACCTAAGGAGAGAGCTGCACATCCCAGTTTGATTTCTGTAGTGTGTTATCTCCCACTAGTGCAAAAACAAGAGAATGATGATGAAGGAGTTCTCATCTACATTTTCCCCAAAAGTGGTGTGTGAATGAAGCAGTTCTTCAGAGGCCAAAAATGGGAACTCATGGATACAATATCTTCAACTTGGCTGTCAGCAAGCATTCAACAAGGAAGCTCAGGCTGATTGGAGAAAGTGACACTGACATTACAGTTTTTCTTATAAAATGTGTCACCTGAATAAGTGAGATGTACTATGCAATACTTAATTTAGCTTCTGGGAAACTTTGTGCCTGTAACAGATAAGTAAGTACTACCAACTCTTCAGGTTTAAAACCACGGAGCATGCCTCTCGGTCAGGCACAAAGACTGAGACACAACTCATTCAATAGCTCTAAACCGTGTGCTTGACTGATCTCAACCACACCTAATACCCCACCATCCTTGAAATCCATTCAGCATTGAAATCCTCATTAGCACATGTTCTCATGACTCTCTTTAAAAAGAAGTATCTGAAGCAGGGAAGAAGAACAAAAAAAGAAGAGGAAGAAGGAAAGGAGGGAGAAATGGAAGGGGAAAGGCAGAATGAAGGAAGGAAACTATTTTCCAAGAGGATTGAACAAACTGCTTCAAATTCATAGCAACTTTACAATGTACAATATGGTTTTTCAGTCATTTCACTAGAGCATCATGACGGATAAAGTAGACAGGCTACAACATTTATATTCAGAAATAAGTTTTTTTTTTGTAAAAAACAACTAGAAAAATATTGGAATGATACTTTTTAAAATGTAAAAGTAGGCATTTTTTTTTCTCCTGACAGAAATAGCCATGTGTGCGTAGTTAATCTGTTTTTTCCTCACTTAAGGATAAAAAGGGAAGAGCTAGTGCTCTGTGTGTGTGTGTGTGTGTGTGTGTGTGTGTGTGTGTGTGTGTGGTGTGAAGGAAAGCAGCTGTGGGTCTTAAAGAACTCAGTGGGCAGGTTGTCTGAAGATGTATCTTGGAAGACGGAGAGGTCTGGGTGAGTAAGCATTGGGTGGACATTAGACTATGTGCAGAGCCTCTGTCTGCAGTCAGAAGGACTTAGTCCTGTGCACGTCTGCATCTGGACTCAGGTCCAGCAACTTGGCCAAGAAGGCAAGTAGAAGTGTAGTAAACCTGCTGTCCTTGTTTTCACCATTTTTGTAAACAGGACTTTTCTTTCAGAGGCACCATCTTAGGATCCGGTAAACTGCTGCTCTTGTCATCCAGGGTTTACTTGTCTATTCTGAGTTGAACAGAGCTACTGAATTCACTAAACAAGTAGCACAGGGATAGGGATGACCAGCCCCCATCCTGGAGGCAGTCTCCGCAAAGTGTGCATATGGAAACCCCTCTCAATAGTAACTCAGAATGTGACTATTTGGAGATAAGCCCTGTAAGGAGGCTATGAAAACAAGATAGAGCTTAAAGTGGGCCTAAAGTCAGCTAATGGGTCTTTAGAGAAGGAAAAACAGAAAAGCAAAATACACCGGGATAATCTATACAGAGAGAAAAGGAGACAAGACAATATGGGGATGCAGTGAGGAAACAACCATCTGAAACCAAGCCTGCTTGCATTCCTTTCTTCAACTTTTAGCCTTCCAATCCGATTTCTAGTTGTTCAAAGGAGCTGGTGTATGGCACTTTGTTATGGCAGCCGAATATGGGAGGGAAGTTCATGGGTTACCCTCAGAGAGTAGTGTCTCTCCCGGGCTGCCTAGGAGGTGAACAGAGAAGTAAACTTCCTGAGATCTGATAAATTCAACACTAATCTACAAAACGAAGTGTGGCACCTCTGCCAGATTCACATTTGATATAGAGGAGTAAAGTTCTTACTACAGACTTCCGTGCATAGCTAGCTGGCAAGGGGCATTTATTGCTAGCCCTAAAGGCAACTGCTAGCATTTCTCATCTTCTTTGCCTGTGACAGGGTGGGTCCCCCACCTCCATCCTACATGGCAGCGGCAATAACTTTAACAGTCCTGAAAAGATTTATACTCTGATGTTATAATCTTCCCCTAAAGTCTTTCAGCAGCCGGCTAATCTCCAAACCCACCACTTACCAGTACATTTTAGAGAAGGAAAACAATGCATGCTGCTGAGGATTGAGGAGAAACCAATTTAATTAATTCATCACCAAGGCCAAAGACGTATAAATCTTATCGTTTTATCTGTCAACCAACACTCTGAATTATTCAGTGTTCCCGATCTCAAGAAGGAAGGCAGAGAGAAAAGTGGTTAGGAAGCAACGACTGAGCACTCAGCAGACGAGTGCAGAGCCAGCCCAAAGCTGGACAAACTTTAGAGGCTAGTCCCTGAAAGAAAGTCTTGGCAGAGTCTCATCCAAGACTCCTGGTTCCTGTGCCGCCAGTGAGGCCACCACCACATCTGCTAAGATAGTTTGGAAAAAGAACAAGACCTGTGTGGAAATGATGATTGAAATACAAATACACTCTACCTAATTACATGCTCTCTACCACTAAGCCACCTGGCACCTCCACAACTGTGTTATTTACTTGTGGAAACATAGCATAAGATAGAAAAATTAATGTGGAGGGGTACTTCTAAGTAGTGGGAGAATGAAAAATGTGAATTTTACAAAGGACATTTAGATTTCATATGAAATGATTTGGCTTCCTGTCTGGGGCTCGACCTTCCTCCTATAGTTTCAAAAACTCAGAAGCAATTGTCTTTCATAGTGATGAAATAGTTACAGAACCATGCCAAGCTGAACTCTACAGTGTCTTATTAACTTATGTGTGTCGTGCAGCTAGGACAAAGCCTGGCCCATGAAAACTGTTCTCTCCCAACTGAGTGACTGATGAGTAAAAGAACACATGAAATGGGGATGAGCAGCCTAGAAGAACAGATTGAGCAAGGAGGAGAAGAATATCTTTAAACAGCTCATTCCATCCTGAAGTCCTAACCTGAGAGTATTTGGGATACCCCAGTACCTCACTAGCCTTCTCTCCCAATGTTACAAATGACCTCAACATCACCCAGGCTGCCCTGGAATACAGACTTCACACAAATCTATAGCATAATCAATATTTTAAAGATCACCTCCAAGCAAGGATGAGAGCAGGAATAAAAACTACCAGCTATTTGGAGGATTTCTGCTTTTCTCAACTATCTTAGTGAGAATCCCATAGGACAAGGAGTGGGGGAAGGGGTGGTCACTGATTAGCAAGAGCTTTGAGGATTTGGGGCTTCTTGAGTCAAAAGAATAAAAAGGTTCTTGGACTCAAAAGGAGCACTGGCAAAACTATTCATAACAACTACCCTGATTGCAGGGGTCTATGCCCCCTAGGACCTGAGCCTAAAGTGTATTTAAAAAACGAAACAAAGCCAAACCAATCGCTAACCGAACCATGGTCTGAACCAGAAGAAAGCCAGCGTTTTCAAATATGAATGGGAGGTACGTGTCTTTGGAAAGCTCTGGGGAGTCTCATGGTTCTTTTAGTAAGTGATGTTATAGATGGGTCGCAGCCGGGATGCAGGAAGAGAGCCAAGGTTGGGACTTCTAGTCAATTGCTACTTCCTTTGACTTCAAGTTTAAAAACATTAATTAGATACGGGAGCCACCTAATTAGTATCGATATATTCACTCTCCAAGCCCCAAGTCAGTGGGATGGGGACTTCCTGAAAGAAAACACCCAAGAGTAGAATTTAGAAGCTTTCTTATCTTAACCATAGCAGACCCTGGGGTTTGGTTCATCCCGTGGCTCTGCTGGATGGGAAAGGCTTGCAAGGTGGGGGGGGGCACTCTGGCCACTTCTTTATTTTCTTCTTGTCCATCAACCTGAGTCTTATCAGTTGCCAGGTAATGAGAAATCACAATGAAAACAAGTCAAAAGGGTTTAGAGGGAACTGAAGTACCAATTTTTGCATAGACAAAGTACAGGGGAAAAAAAATAACCTGTGTACAAATCAACCCTTCTGGAAATGAGGGTGTGTGTGAATAGATACAGAAAAGGGGAGGGGTGAAATTCAGAAATCCTTCATGTACTCTGAAAATTCCATCACTTATTAGTAGCTGCTTTTTAACTGTTTACATCTTGAACTACAACAACAAAAAAAGTAGCAAGACCCTGCTCCCCTCTAACCCCTAACTAATGTATAATCTTCAGCTCCCCAGTGATCATTTACACTAATTAGCAAAATGTAGCTAATTATCGCTCAGCGTTTCTGTGTTTAATTATGGCTATTAGTAATAGTCTGTCTGGCTTCCCTCATCTTACCCCATCTCAGGCTGTCTCCTCCTTAGGAGTTAAGTTTCCATTTTAATGACATTCTGTGTGTGTGTGTGGGGAGGGCTTCTGTGATTTTGTTTGTTTGTTCTGTACTGTTTTAGATAGCCTTCAGCAGACCCAACAGAACTCATGGGGACAACAGCACCAGGTTACAAGCAAGCATTGGGCATTCTCTGTCACGCTTACCCCTTCTACCAAACCTTACATGCTCTGAACTACTTGACAATTCCACCACATGTCACTTGAAAGGACAGAAAGAACCAGCATGTGCTGGCACTCTCTTAATGTGTGCTTCCACTTAAAACAACAGACAGAACAGACAGCTTGGAGCAGCCTCCCCCACCCCCCACCCCCACCCCTTGCTTCCAGGCTAGGAGCCAGTGGAAAGAATTACTTTCCTAATGGGGGTTGCATGCCTCAAAATAAAAACCACAACAGGGCCCCTAGAGAGGTTCACAGCACAGCTCACTGGAGGGCTGCTCATGCATTCTCTCTGCCTTTTCTATTTCCCCCTATCATCAGTGTAGAGTGCATAGTAAACACTTCCTGGAAGGATTTACTACAGCAAGCTCCTGCCTTAGCTGCTAACATCAGCCTTTTAGAGGGAGCCTCTTCAGAGCTGGGTATATTTTTATGAACCACAGGTCCCTTCCTTCAACAGCTATGATGCAAAGGGGGTTGTTTGGAGCAAAATGTATCATACATGGCTTGTGTGAACCAGCCCATTTATACTGACTTTAATTGAAAGGTCATTTGCATAAGTGGTGAATCAACGTTGCTATAATTTACAGGGGTAAAATATAAATGGCCTTAGCCTTATTTGACATACTGCTTCCTCTCTGGTAGTTAGCAATATTAGATGTACTGTTTAGGAGACAGCTACTCTTTCCAACAGACATACAAGAAAATGTAAAGCTGCCCAAATGAATGATAACAGCCACTAGCTGTTACCTATATTTTCTTCTTTCTTAGACTCAGTTGTTCGCCCCAGACCTTTACCACACAGGTAATTTTATAGCGGTCCCATCAACTTCAGGCTGATGCCCAAAGGACCTGCCGTCAGCTATTTCTTCACAACGAAACCCCCAAACAAGAACAGAGAAAGGGAGGGTGAATGAATGACTTCTCAATGCGCAGCATCATTGGGAGTTGTCTGGTTGAGTTGGCTGCCACCAGTCGGATGGGGAAGCGGAAGACAGCAAAGGGTAGGAAGTGTGTTGGCACTGCCATGAACAAGGGTGCCAAGGAGGGGAGAACCTTTTATTGGAAAGTGAGTGGCTGAGAGCAAACAGCATTTGCCTTTAAGAGAAGCGACAGTTTTCCCCCTCATGCACATGCAAACCTTCTCATAATTTTAAATTTAATTTTCCTCCTTTTCACACCCTTGACCCTACCTGAAAGACGAATGGTTTAAAGATTTGCAATGCCCCAGTAAAAGATAAAGAGCAGGGAGACCCACCGTGCCCTCCTCGAAGGGAAACAGGGGAGCGATAGATAGAAATAGGCACAGAGTGGTGCTTGCTGCCGTGGAAATGGTGCTCGTGCTGAGAGTGAGATCCCGGAGAGGAGGAAGAAGAGGAGGAGGAGGAGGCTACATTAGAAGAACTCCACACAGAGCTGACAATACATCCCCAGAAGAGCGACCAGATCCCAAGCGTCCAGGCCGGCCGGCGAGGAGGGCTCCGTCTTGCATGGATTCTCAGGTGCATGGTCAACGCACTGGACCACTACAGATGGGCAGTTTAAATTCCAGCCAGTGAGCATTAACGAAGTTCATGATGCCCAGGGGCCCATCATAGCAGGAAGAAGAGTTGTCCAATTTGGGGATGGGGAAGGCAATAAGAGCTTGCGGGGCAATGATGAATCTGTTCAAAAAGGGGGGTGGGGTGGGAGAAAGAAAGAAAAGAAACTACAAAAAGAAGCTGAAGATTAAAAAAAAAAAAGATAAGGCAAAGCCTCTTTCCCTCCCGACTGGAGCAGAAATTTAGGATGCAAGAGTCGACCCAGGTACAGCAAACTGAAAGAGCCCTGGCTTGTCACAATTTCAGGGAAGGACCCGCGAGGTTTCTTCCTGCTGTCTAGGTACCTCAAGTCCGATGTTTTAACTGCATATTCTGGAAAGCCACTCGGGGAAAGGTGGAAACGAAGAGAGAAGACAAAGCAGGAAAAACCCAAGTAGGTTCAGCTAGTTAATCCCAATATCCAAGGAGTTTGGACATTTTTTTTTTCTGTTCCTTTCTTGTTTCGACTTCCAAGAGATGCAATGCAGAACTGCCAGGCAAAATAGGGGGGCTGCAGGTGGAAGAGTTCTCTTGCTCCCAGGAGGCTCCGTGGAAGGGCAAGAAGGCTGTTAACCCTGAGTGTCCTGGATGAGCGCCACGGTGCAGTCGCCTTGAGTCCTGGGTTCCCAGTGTGCTGAAAAAGCAGTCAGCAGCAGCAGCCAGAGAAAGAGATCAAGAAGAAGGACCGGAGGAAAAGAAGCAACTCTGAGCTAGCCACCCAAACCCAACGCGGCAGGAGGTGGAGAGGAGCAGGGTGGGCGCAATCAAGGAGAGCGCTTAGAGGAGGTGGCCCGCGGGCGGGCGGCAGAGGTGGCCGGAGAGGAGGGCCGCTGGCGCCTGCAAAGTGCGCGCGACTGGGGAGGCACAGGTGAAGTGAAGCAAGGAGTTGGGGAGCCAAATTCACAAATGGGCAAGTCATATGCAAATAGCGCACTCCGGAGAGCAAATCAGTGCAGCCCGTGAGCTCTGCCGAGGGACTGGCTGGCTCCGGAGGAGGGAGGGGTGGAGCCGCCCGGAATCCCTGCCCTCCCCATTCAAGTGTACGCTAGCTCACTCGCCGCCTGCTCATACACACCCTCACGCGAACCGGTGCTCTTCCTTCTCGTTCTTCCTCGGTCCCACCCCGCGGGGCGTGCGCGCAGGAGACCCACAGGCCTCCTCTGTTCCTGACTCCCGGATCTCCCCTTTTGCTCCCCTCCCGGAATCCTTAAGCCCCAAACTCGGCGACGATCAAGGCTCCAGGAAGGTTTGGGAAGAAAGATCCGGGAAACGGCACGGCCCGAGTGTCGTCCCTAAACCAAAATAAACCCTAAGTGTGCAAGCGGACTGGACTGCCTACCGTAGGAGCTGGGGCTATTCTCGCCGCTCCTGAGGCGGCCACTGTCCAGTGCGTGTCTCTGCTGATACTGAACAGGAGACCCAGGACACCACTGCTGGGTCGGTGGATAGATGATAGAATCCGTGTCATCGCTCTGAGAAGTATAGGTTATGGGGTGGGTGGCCCAGAAACTCTGTAGGGTGAAGGGTTCAGTGGCTGCCACTCTGCCCCTCCCTAGAAAGAACACCCTTGGAATTAAATCAAATTGCAATAAAGTAGACGCCCAGAAGACTAGGCTTCCAGCGGGTGGGCACCAGAATGTACTAGCTAAATCTTCTCGGTAGGGCATACACTTAAGGGGAGCGTTGTGGGGAGTGGTGGTGGCAGGGGGTAGGAAGAGAGGGGTTTGGAAAAGGGGACTCACAGGAGTGCGTGCGGTGTGCAGCAGCTCCTTTCATGGTCGTCTGTGACTCCAGGAGGGACTGGCCCAGAACCCTTTCAGAAAAACAATGACACTATCTACTACCTCCACTGAGTGGGAGTACAGGAGTCACTAGAAGGGCACATTTCCCAGGCAGGACCATACTATCTGAGCCTTGCCAGCAGAGACTGTGCCCCCCTTCTGGCAATATCTCTATCTATCTATCTATCTATCTATCTATCTATCTATCTATCTATCTATCTATCTATCTATCATCTATCTCAGCAGGTTGGCAGTTTTAAATGAGCATAGGACCTAGTAGTTAGTAATAGTACTACCTGTTCTCTGGAAAAATAAGCCGAGACTTCCAGAAGGTTTAGTACACAGTTAGGGTTATGCTGTTATTGGCAAAGTCAATGAAAAAAAAAAACACTAAAATATATTCCTGAGAGTTCATGATAATTCTTATTCTTATGAGCTGCTTCTTGATTTAGTTCCCCCAAAGGATTCCCACTTGGAACTTGCTCTAACTCTGTCCCATGACCTTAGAAGGACCTAGGTTACGAGGCTTCTGATGAATTGGCCTGCTCTGTCAACTAGATGCCTTCCCCTGACTTACTTCTCTTTATTCCCGCAGACTTCCTTTTGCTGGTTTGAATGTACCTAGATATTTACCAACTCAAGCTTGCTAGGACATTGCTGGGCCTTCTTATCTGGGAGGTTTCCCACAAGGTTGTTGGGTGCTTTCGCCACATGATTGTCTTAGAGGACCTTTCTGCTCTCCCTAAGACTAGCCACTGCCATCCCTGGTGGCTCTTTTACTCTGTGGCTCCAATTTGTTTCTTTTGCAGCATTGTTAGCTTCCAGAAGTTGCTTCATCTGTTCATCATCTATGTCCTTCAAAGAAAAATGGTAAGCTCTCTGGCTGAGCCTTTTCTCTCCTCCCTGATGAGAGAGCCTTTGCCCAGCTCTCTGCTGAATCCTCTGTATGTGGCACATGAGTAAGAAGTAGCAGGATATATTTGCTGTATGAATGATCCCAGTGAGCCAATTGCCAACCAGGTCTTAGAATCTATTAGCTCTTATACCATGAGTTTCACTGACCCATTTATCTGGCTTTAGTGACATTGATTTCCAAGAGACAAGCCTTCCAGAGTTGATATGCAGAACACTTATCCATCTCATGATCTCCCTCTTTTCTGAGTTGACACTGAACACTGGAGACTGTTTTGACTTCATCCCAGGACAGCAAGGGAAGCTAGATGGACATTCCAATTAATCCTCTGCTAGGCTATAAAGGGAAAATAAACCCTAGATGCAGAATGGGACCTGTAAACACTGCTGGTGCATTACAGCTGGAACTATTCCTCCTATGCCTCATTCTTATAACTTATTTATTTACTACTCACAAAATATCAGAAGAAGCAGTCATGGGCTCCAGGGAGGGAGATTCCATTTATGGGCATAGTTGAGTGGGGAGATGGCTAATCAGGTAACAAATCCAAGGCTGCTTCATGTTGCTTCCTCTCCAAAGAGCCAAGCCCCAGTCACCTTGATAAACTGCATATCCCTCTCCAATTTAATACACAATTAATTTTTTCATATGTCTTCCATCCCTCCCTCTGGTCAGCACATTCTTATTTATATGTGTTTGCTAACTCCCATTCTTTTCAGTCTATTGCAGTTTATAACAGGCCAACATGTTTTGAGAATTTTATCTCTGGCATGATGCCAGAGATATGTTCTCAGCACCCCCTACAGCTAGAGTCCTGGTAAAATACGCTTCACTGCCCTCATAGGTGCTCCTTCCTGCATTTTCCCTCCTGCATTCTGTCATTTAGTGGCCCCCTTTAATTGGAATCCCAGGCACATCAGCCAGAGGAAGATGGAGTCCACTTTTAAGAAGAAAAAACCAGAGAATTAGATTGAAAATTGTTCTGCTCACCACAGATTTAAAGCTGAATACTTTCACAAGAATGATCCATCTTAGCCCCCTACATGTACCCCCCCTCCCCCGTGGAACCCAGATGTAACTCTTTAGAATCCCGCATTTCTGAATGGAATGTGGAGTGTAAACACCTCTTGTAGCTAGATCCAGTGGGGAAATAGCTGGGTTTCTGAGTACATTAGACTCCAGAATTCATCATCATAGGCATCCATCCCCTCCTGGCTCTTTTAATCTCTCCTCTCTTCTTCCCTTAAAAAACAATCCAGACAGAAAGGAAGAAAGTCTTTCCTCTTAATTCTTCACCTTTTTGTTCATCACCTCCGCTTGCAAGCAGTTTAAGAAATCTGCTGGCTTCTGAAATAAGCCTCCTGCTTGTACTTAAATGTGTCAGGTGTCAGGAATCTAATGTGAAGTTGCCCTGTCCATAGTCTCTCGTGGCGTGTTTTATCTCCGCACATGCCTCTTCTCACTTGGATAGGCTCTGACGTGCCACTTCACTGTCAGCAGGAGATACCTGTCAAGCTCACCACTGCAGGCACATCTAATGTGATTGCAGACTTAGAAAGACCAGAAAGCTTTGGCACAGTCTGCTTCTGTGAGACCCAAGCCATTAAGTGAAGACCCAGTTTTTCAGAAAACAAAGAGGAGAAATCCTTACTTGTTCTCTCCACAGCCTCCAACAGGCAGTTTGGGAAGAGAAAAGCACAAATAGTGCCCTCCCTCAACTAAACTCTCATAATGTATAGTGAAATAAAAGTCCTGAAAAAATACAGGTGACTGTTAACATGGCTATAAATATATCCAGGGGTCCTACAGTGACACCATAAAGCAGTCGAACATTGCTTTATTATATGTCAGGAGATTTATTTATAGCCACATAAGTCATTCTTCCGTTCATTTATTTAAGAAAGCCATCTTGCAAAAAAAAAGCCGATTTTGAGCATATTTTTCTTTTGGGAGTATAAAAGAGGAAGCTTTTCTTTTAAATATCACTCCTACATGAATTTGATTAAGTGAAAAGGACAGTAGCATCTTTGTATAAATGTGTGGCTCAGAGAACTCCTAGGTTGCTCAGGTACTTTTTTTTAACCTTTTATTGTTGAGAATTTGATACATGACTAGAATATGTTTTGTCTACCATCCTGAGCACACCTGATCTCCTCTTCCTTTTTCTTTAAGTCATCCTTCGAATAAACATCGTTATTCCCTTGTCCTCCTTGTGGCCACAGGAGGGATATCAGGAGTTTAAATGTTGAGCCAAATCTCTTTACATTTTCCAGATCTTTTGAGTTTGATCAGTGTGGTTGGGAAATTTATCGCATTCAAGTTTTTATATATCTCATAAAGGAGAGCATAAAAGAATTCCTTTGTTAAATCCCCTTGAAAGCCAAATGAAACTATAATAATCATTTATTAAATAATTACTGTGATTATTATTTACTTTACCTCAAAGGCATGACCCAGTTCTTTCTAAGTAAATCTGGCTTATATACCTGTTAGTCTGTACTAAACTGTTGCTAGAAATCATTCATCCAAACTTCCCGACCTCAGCACTGTGAAAATGGCTGTCCAGTTTTGAGGAATTAAATAAGATGAATTACTGTTATACAAAGACAGACAGAGTATTTACTTTTGAGTGTGTAGTTCTGGGGCCTTGCACAGGTGAAACAAACAATCTAACCCTGAGCAACAGCATTAAACCCAGGACAGAGTCATTTTATTTGCATAGAATATACCACCCAATCAAAGATTTTGAGACTTAATATAGTTTTCAATATTGGGCTGTGCTACTAGTGAGCCTGAGTTCCAATCCCAATTATTAGCTGCCTTGTAAGTGTTGAAAAGATCTTGGGCCAGTTTCTACTTTAGTTTCTCTGTTTTAAAATAAGAACACTTACATGAACTATAGATTCAAACTGTTTACCAACAGTTCCTGACATACAGAAAATAATCAGTATCAATAATAATGATGGCCACAATAATTCTTCTGCTATTATCTTAGTTTTTTCCAGGAGACTCTTTAGAAGTTATCCCAGAAGCTAGGCGCTTTCTTGGTGTTTATTCAGATTTTCAGCGGAGTAACCTTAGCAACCCCAAGGCACAGGCAAAATTTCTGTCCTACGTATTTCCTTGTCCTTAGCAGAAAAGAAACCATCTCTATCACATTCTTTCAAGTCAGCTCTAAACTAATAAAGATTGTACTGACTCAGAACCAGATAATACCAACCAATGATGCCCAGCATTGTTTTGTACTTGTTTTTCATGGTAGGGTGGAGACTCAACAGGATCTCGGTTAGCTTTGGGATCTGCAAAGACTCCTGGCTCTTCTCTTCCATTTTCTCACTATCTTCTCTCAAATGCAGAATAAATTCTAATTAATTGGCCTTCTCCCTGAATTGAACACTTTCCAAAGCCTTATTAATTTCCATTGACTTTATAAAGAATTTCATTAGTATTGAATAGTCTTTTTAAAATATTGATGCGTCAACCTCTGAGCTTGGTTTTACTCAGTATAGAAAGAAGCCACAGCCCTTGGCCATGACTCTATTTCTTTACTCTATGAAAGTTAACTTTATGCTTACTAGGACAAGATACTGTGTAAAATGCAAAAGAACCAGTGAGGAAGAGCATTCAAGCCTAAGGAACCAAGAGCATTAAAGCTAAAATCGAATGGACTCCCTAAAGAATCATACCACATCCCCCACAGCAAGGTATAAACTAGCTATACGTAAAAGACAAAGGAGTTCATCTACATTGGCAACAGGAAAAAGATCCTGGGTGGATTTGCAGACAAGGTAACACATGCATGAAAAAGTGGAAGACAGATGTCCATGTCCTGTGCATTATTGCTTTGGCCCTGAACAATTTTGAACTCTCCACACTTGTTTCCTTGACAGTAGAATAATTAATAATCCCTAGATTTCAGGACTTTATAGGATTTGATGAAAACATATAGTCAAAGAGATAATTTTTCATTAATGTCCATTATCTGAACCTGATCTACAATGAATGGAAATTGGAAAGAACAATATAAAATAATGAAGTTGTTAACATCGGGTAGCATCGTGTTACGACAGAATCCCAGAGGCAAACCTCCTTGTATATTAAATGGCCAATGCCTGAGAAACTCAGGAAGGAGCCAACGTTTTCATTCTAGGAACAAGGTAAGTACACTATAGAATAATGAAAGACAAGAGAAGAGAAGGAGAAGAGAAAGAAAGTGCAGAGAAACATGGAGGAGCCACAGGAAACATGCATGTCCACAGTCCCGTTCTTTATTTCTGATGGGCTGGTTGCCACATTAAGAGATGTTACACAAATTCCATAATGAGTCAAAAGAGTCAAAGTGTTGCTTATCCATTTTGCTTGTATTGATTTATTATGTTTTTTTTCATTTATTTAGAGAAATAATCTTCAAGCATTCATCTCACTCTCCACTCTGTGGAGAGTCCATAATCTAAGAGAGGCAGAAACAATCAGCAAAGACTTTCTTTTTTAGCCTATAAAAGTATTGGGGTTAGGGCTCAGTGGTAGAGAGCCTGCCTCTTATGGACAAGGCTTTAGGTTAAAATCCAAATGCTACTAAAACAAACAACACAGGTGCATGAGCGTACCTCCCCTGATAGGGTTAAATGATATGTTTCTATTGCAGCAATGGCCTTAAATACATATGATGGAAAAATCTTGAAGGAACGGCATGAATAAACTCCTAACAAGAGGTACAGTGCTGCCGGAAAGGTTTTGGAAATGTTTGCAAGATAGATAATAAGGGCATAGTTCATTAACGATAAGGATGCAGCACATCTCAGAGCTGTTAGGGTAGTTGGGGTTAGGTTCTGACATCAGAGGTAATACTGGAGATAGAACAGGCTGTTCTTAAATAGATGGAGCAACACTGATATACTATTTTAGCATCAATGATATCTATGTGTTCAGATCTATCACTTTCAATCTGGACAGGCAGAATCAGTGGTCTTTTCTATCTTCCCAAGGCACCGTGTGTAAACACTTGTAGCATTCTGTTGTTCTCAGTTAGTTTATGTCTTGGTATTCTATATAATTCATAGAAACATTATATATTAAACATGGTTTGATCTCAGAATCAATGAACTGTTTAAGTTCTAGGGTCAGGCAACAAAAGTTCATGTTCCTTTTCCTTCTTTTTAAACTAGCTTCATGACACTGAATAAATTACTTAGCCTCTGTAAACCTGTATTTTTATAGATGAATATAACATAGTTATATTCCTAATCTCAAATTTAAGACAATCCAAACTCAATGGGAAATAGTTCATGGATGTTTGTTGGGGAAAAGTAAGATATATATAACTAAAATTTGAAAGATGTTCGTGTTATGTATGTATGTGTGTGTGTATGAATGTTGGGGATGCGGGCAATTTGTTCCAAAGTATAGAAAGGTCTCTTTTATATGAAGAAGTTTTCAGAACTTGAAGCTGTTGTAAAATCAGAAGTCCATGAGCTCCCCATCACAGGGAATCTTCAAGTAGCAGATGTTTGGTAAGCAACTTGAAGTAAGTGGGTAAGGGACATACCTTCTCTTACAAATTTGAGATTATAGGCTTATGAAGTTTTTGTTGAGCTTTCTCTTTGCTTTCAACTTCTACATTTGCTGAGACATTATCACTTGACTTTATGCTGAGGATCAAACTCAATTCCTAGGTGCTGCAAAGATTTCGAAAATCTTTTAACTGAAGCAGCATGCACTAGGGTTAGGAAACTTAGCCATCTATAAAAGAAGCAGCAATTGTTTCATGAGAGTTTGAATTGTATTATTGCACACAGAACAATTTCTCTCTAGACATATTAACGATTTTGTTTCTATTTTAAAAAGCAAATATTTTTTCCTACTAGCAACACCTACACATCTGCTGTCCCTGTGATCTAAGAAGGCATTGTTCAGTGATGAAAAGTTTATTGCCATGAAAAGAGTGTGACCCCTCAGCTCTACAGCTCTTTACCTCTCAGCCAGAAACCCTGGTGGGCCAAACATAAATAAAAAAGAACCCTTTTCAATGAAGGCATATGGCTTGAGCACTCTGGGATACAAAACAGCGAAGTAGAACTACTTTCTTTTCACTCTATTTTTTATATGTCTTGTGTGTGTGTTCACATGTGTGTGCATGCCACAGCATGTATGTGGAGGTCAGAGAAAAACCTGCTAGAGCGGGTTTCTGTTTAGTCCAGGTACTCAGTCTTGGCAACAGGCATCTTTGCCATTGTTGTTTCTTCTGCTGAGTTCTCCCCTTGTTTTCTCTTCCTTTTTTTTCTTTTTCTTTTTTTAACCAACACACGGACATTGTTCAGCAGCTGGTATAGACAAGCAGCAACTTAGGTATTTAGGAGGCACTTAAGTTGGATAAACTGAGATGTAGAGACAGAATGACTAGTTTAATACTATATAACATATCTTCATCAGCACAAGCTGGGTATTCTTAGATATTCTTCTGGAATGAGTCATTTATAACTCCCATGGCAACAGAAATCATTATGAAATAAGAACATAAAAACTGAATACAGTAAGAGAATAGTCTCTCATGGTAGAATAAGAATTCCCTTCACCCAAAAAATTACATTATCTATGAATGTAAGATAAATTAGTAAAATAAATATTGTTGAAATCATTAATTGAAGAAAGTATGGTATTATAGATAAAAAAACATCTGTAATAAATGGCAGACTTTGAAAAGAATCAAACTTTTGAAAAATGCAAAATAGTTAACAAAAACAATATAGTTGTTGGGTTGTGTAGCTTGTAGCTGTAAAGAGATAATTAAGAAGCTACAACATAAAACTAGGGGAACTTCTCCAGTTGCAGCACACAGAGAAAGGGATTCAGGAAAACAAAAGAAATTAAATTCATGAAAGAGTTAAGAAAAGTCAAACATGTTTCTGTTAAGACAAACTTGGGAGAGAATAGAGAAAATAGAGAGGGAAATATTTAAAAAGAAAATGGTGGGAATTTTACATAATCAAATAAAATGATCTATTTCATTAAAAGATTGTAGGCAAGGTAAAATAAGCAATCAATCAAACAACAACACCAAAAATCCAGTACTTTAACTTATCATAGGCACAGGAAAGAATATCAAAAATAAAACACAAAACTTTTAAATGAACATATTAATTTTCAATAAAGTCCAGAAAACAATAAATGTTGTAGTATTGTGTGAAATAAAATGTTTACCAATTGAGATTTATGTGTTTAGGCAAATATTTTAAGCAGGGAAGTGAATCTAAGGTATTTTCTAACAAAGTTTGAGTAAGCGTATCACAGGAATTATTTCTGGATAATCCAGAGAAATGAAGAGCAATATCAGAGGCAACGATGAGCAAAGACACTGTTACAGTGTAAGCAAATTCATATAAAGTTATAGCTCTAGCATATCCAGAGCCAATACCAACCACAAACCTGAAATGCCAGTACTCAGAGGCTCGGAGCAGGAGGATTGACAGACAGTTCATTGAGCCTAAGCTACGTGATGAGTCCCCATCTCAAAACGAAGCGAAGTATAAGTAAATGCAATTGGTCAGTATCAGCATAATGGTTGCAAGGCAGATAATATATTCTCCATTTTGCAGTGAGAAAGAAAGAAGCAAGATTGTGACCTGTCTGGGTCTCATTTAGCTAGCAGGTGGCGGATCCAAGATGTGAACTCAAGTTAGTCTCTGATCCAGAATCACTTTTTCGAGAGCTGCAACTACTATATGCAGATTCTACTATGCTCTTTAGAGGCTAAATCCTATATACAACTAATATATGCAGATCCTTCCATGCTTTCAGAGGCTACTGTTTGGTTAACTTCTCCTTCCCTTTGCTAGAATGTGAATTTAGAAATACCTCAAGTTTGACCATGAGGGTGAATCTCCACGTCTTTCCCTCCCCCCCCTTTGGTTAGTGTTTACCAGGGATGCTAATTAGGATGTGGATTTGGCTTTAAAAGAAGGTATAATCACATAATTCGAGTTCCAGTGGTTCTCAACCTTCCTAATGCTGTGACCCTTTAACACAGTCGCTCACGTTGTGGTGACCCATAGACCATAAGATTATCACTTTGCTGCTTCAGAATTGTAATTTTGCTACTGTTATGAATCATAATGTAAATATGTGATATGTAAGATATCTGATATGTGACCCCGAGAGCTCGTAATCCACAGGTTGAGAACTGGTTTAAGCAAAAGAGATAACTCTACAACTTGGATATGCAACGCTTCTCCAAAATCTCACATGGTAAAGGCTTGGTCCTAATGTGATGCTATTGAGCAGCGGGACAGCCTTTAATGAATGGTCCTTAGGTCATCTGGGGTGTGTCCTCAAAAAGGGTCCTCTTCTGTTCTCCTTTTGCTTTCCTGTAACTGTGTTCCCTAGAGAGTTTTCACTTTATATGTCAAAATGCTTTCTTTGTAGTGAAAGAAACAACATACAAATAATAGTCTCATGGCCTAGATGTTGGTGGCACATACCTTTAATCCAAACACTCGGAGGCAGAGGTAGATGGATCTTTGAGTTTAAGACCAGTATGATTTATAGAGTGAGTGCCAGGACAGCCAGAGGTACGTACACACACACACACACACGCACACACGCACACACGCACACACGCACACGCACAGGTACACACACATGCTCACACACAAACACAAACCTGTCCCCAAACCCAAAATTAAAAAAACAAAGAAATACATAAAATAGTCTCAGATATTAACTATGTGATAATTGTGTACAAATCTCCTGTTATCTTGTAAAATGCTGATAAAAGCTTTCATACAGTTTGCTTCAATTTATATATTAAACTAAAATAACATCCAGAAGATTAGCATCTGATATTGATATTTATTGCATGATGCTTGAACAATTTTTGCTGTAGAGATTATAAAAAGCCTGTCTTTGTGATCTGAAAATAGGAAATGCAACATTGGGATTTCATTAAATTAGTGGCGAACCACAACACATTCCATACTCAGATAATGTGCATCTGTTGTTATAATTGTTGTAGTCCTAGGAGTTATAAATAACCAGGCCTGTTCTGAGTTTCCTGCTACAAATGAAGTCAAATCTGTGCTTATCCCAGACATTTCTTTTTTTTTTTCTTTTATAGGTCAGAGTGAGCCCTCAGATCATTCTTGCCCATCCTGTTACTATCTGATGAATTCAGAAGATGTTTATTTCCCCGTGTTTCAGGCATTAACTCCCAAACCCATGATCCTGACAAAATCAATTATAATTTTAAAATGCATTGCCCAGCTTGGGAACAGAATGCAAGAGGCATCTGGGGCGCTTTGAGTTTTGATCCCCTGAAAGTGAACATGTTTGAAACAATATCCCAGGAAAAGGACTTTGATACGATGCACACCATCTGTAACAGTGATGAGTGTGACTCTGCCTTAAGCTACAAGAGAAAAAGAAACAAGGAGACAAGCATGTGTGTATACGGCTTAAAGCCAGGAAAAAAAAACAGAAGGGAAGAGCTACAAGATGAAAATGTTTTGTCTGCTTTGTGAATGTAGGGGCTGCAGTTATACAGGTTTTGTGTACATATGCGTAGAGGCTAGAGGTTGAAGTCAACTATTTTCCTCTATTCTCTATTTACTTTTTGCAACATGATTGCTCACTTAACCTCGACTTTGCTCGTTAGCTGGCCTGGCCACCAGAAGACCCCAAAGAACCTCTGGTGTCCACTTCCCCAACATCTGGATTGTAGGTGTGCACTGCCACATCTGGGTGCTAGAGATCAAACTTAGGTCCTTGAACAAGCCTAGCCCTCTCTTTTCTGTGTGTCTAATTCATACTTTGAATTAATAGAGAGAGGTCTATTGTGTTGGATTTCTGGTGGTTTCATATAGTATAGCCGGAAGAGAGACTCTCCTCCTACTTTAGAAATGAAAATGCCTGGATTTTAATCTTGAGATGTGACATTGGCTAGCAAACATTAGGAAACTTACTTGACCACAGGCTACCTCATCTAGAACCCCAGGATGTTTTGCTTTGTACGTTTTTAACAGAAACTGAGACCCCAGAGTTGCCCAGCTGTGATAACGATGCTTACGGAGATACTTAAACCTTCCATGTATTCACCTTCCACACACCCCTCCTGTCTATCTTACCCAGCCATTACCTGTTAATTTCAAGCAAAGTGATACAAATAAAATACTGCCTGCAGATTCTCTAAGAGTCAAAAGACAATTTACAGGAAGGGATAGAAGAGAGATGGGAGGGCCCAATGGACCTTTTAGTTTGTTTATTTGTTTCATAATTTATTTTATTCTTCTTATTATTATATACAATTCATTCACTTTATATACTAGCTGTAGCTCCCTTTTGCAGGCAAATGGATGTAACTAGAAAAGATCACCTTGAGTGAAGTAACCCAGAAGCAGAAAGACACACATGGTATATACTCACTTATAAGTGAATAATAGCCATATAAAATAGGAAAAACATACTAAAATCTATAGTTCCAAAGAAGCTGAACAAGGAGGATCCTAGGGAAGATGCTTAAACCTCATTCAGAAGGGCAAAGAAGATAGACATCAGAAGTGGGAGAAGGCAGGGACCAGGACAGGAGCCTACCACAGAGGGCTTCTGAAAGACTGCCCAACATAACAGAGCATCAAAGCAGATCCTGAGACTCATAGCAAAACTTTGGACAGAGCCGCAGGGAATCTTAGGGAAGAAGGGGAATATAGAAAGACCTGGAGGGGACAGGAGTTCCACAAGGAGAGCAACAAAGGCAGTGGACCCTCTTACCTAGGGAGTTTGCTATGAGACTGAAACTTTGCTGAGTGATTCACTGTACCTGATCAGTTTACTTTTCCTAAAATGATATCTTACTGGTAAGCAACAAATGACTAAAGGAAGACGTCAGCATATCCAAAGCATGAAAGAACAGTGTGGTTTTGGTGATACTTTATATGCTTATTCTTGCTGGGTCTAAAACGGGACTAATAAGAACAGAGGCTCAGCTCACTCCTTCTGCAACAAACAGCCACAGAGTCATGGTGAAGCCTTTAGAGTAAGAACACGAAGCACTTTTGTCGTCTTCTGGAATGAGTCTGCTCTTGAGTTCCTGCTGGAAGCTGGGGGTGGGGTGTAGCATGGCTGTTGCTTTAGGAGTTACTCAGCAGGTGGTGGTTACTAAATGTGGTGCTGGGGAGCAATAATAAATAAATAAATACAAACTACAAGAAACTCTTGCCCTTTTCTCCTCAGCCCCCGCTCTCCCAGAAGAGTTAAAGAAAATTCAGGAAGAGCAGAAATAGCTGTGCCCCACCCCACTTACCAAATGCTGAAGAAACTTTTAATTGCTTAGTTTAATAGCACACAAATGTGAAAATGTGCATTGGCCAAAGGAAAAACTATAAAGTTAAAAGCAATTAGTATATTAAGTCTCTTTTGTAATGCACTCCATATCCTGGACATATATTTAATCAGTACTTATCCATAATGTCTAATTCCAAGATAACTCTATTAGGAATAAAGCCTGAAATTAAGAAAAGTCATATGAGTAGGACCCTTATTTAACAATTACTGACAATTTACAAGAAGAGGAAAAGACACTAAGAGCATACATGCATAGGAAAATAAAGGCAACATGAAGACACAGAGGACACAGCTGGTCATTTGCAAGCCATGGAGATAGGAGGCCTCAGGGAAAATCTAACCTGACACCTCCATGGCGGGCACTGACTCTCAGTCACTGAGGTTATTTCTGTTCTTTGGCCTCCTGTGCTTGCATTGTGTACTAACAGCCACACAAAGCTAATGTTACATTGTTGATGAGAATAATGACACTTGTGGAAACAGAGACGTTTAAATCCAAGAAAGAATGTTGCACTCATCTGTCCCTTGGGTTCTTGGGTCAAAGCTTAAGAAACTGCTACAAGGGAGGTCCTTTTTGTACCCTTCCCCAGGTGTGTCATTTTAATCGAAGTCTATGTGAACTATGTCTCTTAGAATCCCTTAGTGTATAATTTTCCTGGTCAGATCTCACTGCCTTAAAAATGGTCTGTGAAAACCCTCTCCAAGCTGCCCTCAATTTCATCTGAAAATGTAATTGTTCTGGACAAAAAAAATTAATAATTTCACACTGTTTTTTTCTTTTTTAGATTTTAAGAGTCATGTGACCTCAAAACATGTAGGAAGCATTGATGACTTCAAACCACTCATTTTACAGATGAATAAATTCAACTCTATAAAGGAATATTCCCCCCAAATGTGTTAAAAATGCTAACAAAAATAAGATCCAAATCTCATGCCTTCTCATAAAAGGCATCAAATCATGTTTTCACACGAACTAAACCTTTTACCTGAGCTCCCCTTGGGCGGAAAGATTGCTTTCATCCTTTCAAAGTATATTGATACATACAAGAGACTCAAGATTTAGTGTATTCATTCAGATAGTTAGATTGGTTATGCTATAGATGTAATGCCTTAAGGATGACAACGTGGGGATTTTGGAGGAGAGATAGAGGAGGTGACAAGGAATTCCGTTGAAGAGTGTTTTCTAAGTGCTTCCAGCTCCTAAGTTGCTATGGATGTCAGGTATTATAAAGTCTGTAACCTTTTACGTGAAGAATGGTCAAAAGGTAAGATGTAATTCAAGTTCGATATCCCCAGTAATTCCTCGTTGATATGGGTAAGGCAAACAGACCAGAGAAAGCATTCATGCTGTACTCATAGGTGCACAAACTTCCCAGCCTCCGTCTTCAAACACTGGGTCATAGAGTCAAAAGAAGTCATATGGATGGGCTCTAGAAGCTGAGGACAAGAAGGCCCATAGTTTCCTACCTACTCTCTCACTATATATATATATCAGTGCTGGTATCAATCAGGAAACAACCGCTTGCTCCATGCATCTGTGAATGTCAATAGCCATTTGCCTTCTCTGAAGCATAGAGCTCTCCCAGTGCTTTGAAGGGCTTCTGTGTGGGGAGCATTTTCTTGCTAAGGTAGCTGCCTACCCATCTGTTTTGTTCTGTCCCTGAATTCCTGCAGTGGAAATGGGCACATCAGTGTTTAACAGAAGCCCTGGACTTTGATAGTAAGCACTTGGAAAGATGGTCTTTCTTCCTCTTTCTAGTGTCTCAGAATTCTGAGAGCAAAGAACATCCCCAAACTTGGCATTCATTCAAGGGGGATTGACTTGCAGAGGAAGGGATTTGAGAATTTGGAATTTCATTTGTGCTTTTAAAGTAAGCTGTGGACAGAGGAGGCTCAGGAGAACAGAAGAGTTTGATTATCTCCTAAAACAAGGAATGACCTATATACCTTCTTAAAGCCTACGTTATGTGACAGATGAAGGAACACTGTAAACTTTCCAACTTCTTCTACCCTATGTTCACTTTGGCTCAGGCCAAGGGTACACTGAGATGTATGTAGTGTAAGTCCACCAGGCATTCTGCCTTCCTTTCTTCCACCTCATCAGCATCCATGAGTCATATAATGGCCTGGGTACACTTGAATAAAACAAGAAGAAAGAATAGAATATAAAACTTAATAGCAGACTGCAAAATCCCCAAGCCAGTCCCTCTGCTATAGTAGAATTACTCCTTGTCCATTGCGGTTGGGTATCCCCAAGGGAGAGAAACATTCAGTTTGGAAGTTAAATCACTGCACCCATGCCCTCATACTCTACTCTCCATGCACCCTACCTTTCTTCCCATGGCTCTCTGACTCTTTCTCTACTTCTGGGTTTTGATTTCACCATCTTAAACAATGGTTGTGCTGCTAATCTCAACCTGTGCTAGTCAGTTAATATCTTCAAGCTTGTCTTCCGTGCACCCAAAGTCACAAAATATCCCCTGATCAAGTCAGAACGAACTTTACTTTCACTGTGGTCTTTCTGAAACTCTAGCACAGCACCACACAGATGTGTTCCATGAATGCAAGTCCATGGACCAACCAGTCTGTCCTCCACCAGGCTTGATTGTGAAGATGACTGTTTACTCACTGGCATGTGATCAGAATTGCTTACTTTTCTGGCCCATATAGGGCTTGCTACTCACTAGAATCTTGAACCAGGTTCTGATATTTTTTTATGAGGCATCAAAGAATCTGCATATTTCACCTTATTCTCTGCATTTCCTCATAATCAACAGTGGTATCCTTTTCGAGTATGTATGTCGACTCCCCTCTTCAATCCCCATCTTAGCAAACCAACCCATCATCTGTATGACTATATTCTTTCCTTCAAAGTCCCTCTGAAACCCTGTCTTGACTAAGGGTACTAGAACACACTGGTTGGAAATTTGGATGCTAGCAACTATGTGTTTGGGTCCTGCAGACCTTTTTCATCAACTCTGGGATGGTAATGAAAGTATCTTTGACGGCCCGACCAAAATTCCAAATCTTCATTCATTCAGAAGCAGGTTTCTCATGTCACCAGGTACGTGATCACAGCAGCCATATGATAGGATATAGAGCATATTCTGGGGTAGTAGGTACTAAATCCTGAAAATGGAACACACCACTTCTCTGCACAAACCTTCATCCGAGCTCAGTAGGTTTGTCAAGTAACCCTGTTGAGAACTGAGGCCTGCCTGCTCTTCTATTACGGTGTGGGTGGTAAGTGGGGCGGCGGTATGACTATGATATCGGGCTTTCTATTTTCGTAATGTGTCAAGGATGCTGAGGAATTCAGCCCCCAAACTGAGAAGTGCAGAATAGCACCCGATCCTAAATCATGCAGAGACAATATACACCTATGTTGTGGGTGGCGGTGGGAGCAGGGTGAGGCGTTCGTCAGAAGCACCCCCCGGCACAGACTTCTGTTCGCTGGTTTAGGCTAGTTTGTGGGCCATAAGTGGGAGAGAATTTGCTCTATGTTCTTCTTCATCATCTTAGCCTCTTTTGAGCTCAGCAGGTGGCTTAGTGGGTAAAAGCTTGTTGTGTAAGCACAAGGACCCGAGTTTGGATCCCTAGCTCCCATGTGAGAAAGCCAAGCACAGACAATGTTTGGGACCCTAGTCCTTTTGTGGGGAGGTTGCTTGCTGGTGGATGGAGAAAGACAGATTCCTAGGAATTTGCTAGTAAGCCAGCCATGCCAATACAATGTGTTCCTGGTTTACTGAGATCCACTGTCTCAAAGAGTAAGGTAGAAAGCAGTAGAGAAAGATATTATGTCTACCTGTGGAACCAACATGCTCGTGTGTGGTGAGCACACACTACACAGAGATGTGCACACACAAGCATATCACATATACACCCACACACAAATACATGTTAACCTCTTTATCTTAATGTGTTAGTATGTGCCATTCTTCCTACCTAGTAGCTTTCTAAGATGTCCCTGTCTTTTATCTGTTTACAACATAGATTGACCATAGCTAGAGCATTAGCAGTAGAGTGTACAGGGAAGAGTATTAATTCTTTGAAATACAAGGTAAATGCATAATTATGCTTATGAGAAACATGGTTTATATCTAAGGTAGCTCTTAACACATCACTAATATTAAACAAGGATGAACCAGATGTGTTTATAATACTTGAGAGTTTTCAGGGTAAACAATTCAAATTCATAAGCAATTCTCTGGTATAACTAAGCGAATGGCCTTCTTCTCACCACGGGGTGGGGGGCGGATAGGAAGAAGTGGGAGCCAAGCGTGAGCTTGACTTTCTCATCAAGTTCTCACCTTCCCATATAATCTACATGAAGCATAGGTCATTGCTCACCCAGAATACTCAAGAATATCAGCCTCACACTTTAATTCAATTTTCTGACTCAAAGTTGAAGAAGAAAAGCTAAGTATAAATGTATATATATATATATATATATATATATATATATATATATATATATATATGAAAAGTGATCGCATTATTTTTCTGATGCTAGAATTACAGGGATGTTCCCTGCAGAGAAAGGTCACAGAAAACAGGAAAGCTATAAATACTGGCAACATAAATGTTCTATATTGAAAAGCAGAAAGTTTTCTGTCTGGGATAGTGCAAAGGAGGATAGGAAAAAAAAAGAAGAAGACAGAGATTAGAACAAAAGCATCCTCTCATGGAGCTATAGACAGAAGATAAAGAAGCCTGCTCCTCTGGACACAAAACATTTCTCACACAGCATCCTGAATACAAACAAAGCCCACCTTCTCTCTGGCACTACCAAGGGACAGGGTAATGACGATGCTGGAATCATTTGACAAGTTGTCACAAAGTGACTACTCAGATTCTGATTCTGCAAAAGAACTCAAATGGAGAACCCAGACAAAGAACTCAGAAAAGAGAACACATGAAAGAAATAGACCTGATAGCCCCAGAGCCTTACCAACTCAGTTTGTAAAAGGGAAGTGTTATCTTAATGTGCTTGACATACCCTTACCCATTCCTTTGTGTTCTCTTCCTCAAAAGGGAAAGGTCTGAGGCCTGGTGACAAAGATCAAAGATCAAACTTTCTTTTCCTGAAGTGCTACCTTCACTCAGTCACACACAAGTTCACTTCTCCACAGCCATTAGAGATTTATTTACCAAGAAACAGCTGAGATTTGAATTACAGAAAGACATTGAAGGAGAAAAGATTGTTTTTTAAAACATAAGAATAGACAACTCTGAAGTTTCATGTCTATCCTACAAAAGTTTTCAACACAAGTAAATGAAGGAAAAACCTTAATAGCTGGTGGGATATTTCTATATTAAAGACCAAGAGACCAATGCTGCAAAATTTGAAAACTATAAGCAATCATGACCCATCACTTCCTCACAGGCATTGCAATCTTAGATAGATCAATTTATGGCATTCTGTAAGATGTCCTTCCCCACGGAGATTCAAAACACAGGAGAATTGTCAACTTGTCATAACTCTTTCCTGACTCTGTTTTGATAAGACAGTAGAGAAAAAAAAATTAAACCTGAGCCTGAAAAATATCATCCTACCATTTCTTGACCTGTATGTCAATTGCTCAAGGATAATATGGTAATTTTATTGGATGTTCCTCTTGCTTCATGCATTGAAAAATCAAATGTTACTTGTGCTGTATTTGACATGGCAGTCTTCATGGATTATTAGGTAATTTTTTTTCTCTTGTCTACTTTTTCTTATTTCCAAATGTATAGAATTATTGCTGCGCTCCACTATGAGTAAAAATTTCTGTGGGGTACCATCTACTTCCCAGTATCACACTACCATGATAACTGATTACTTCTCCTTCACCTTTTCCATCGCGGTTATTCCAACCCTACCACTATCCACGATTCATACCACCACCACCATCACCAAAACAAACACCATCCCCACCACCACTACCACTACTGCTACTAACACCAGAACTATCACAACTGTTGTCCAGAGAACTTCTAGTGGTTGCCATTTAAAATAGCTGACATCTTAAGGAACTATCTGATACTTTTACATACACTCCACTCAGCAGGAATGGAGGTTAGCAGAGAATTTAGACGAGTGTCTTATTTTTAAAATATCTCACACCTCCTCCTCACCCTCCCTGTCTTCACACAGAGCATTCAGCAATACAATTTGAGGTGCTCCTGAGAGTCAGCCACCTTCTTCCCAGACACACAAAGCTTCAAAAGAGGACTTGGAACTTTGATTTAATGCCAAGGTGGGCTACCCAAACTAAATACAAATACTACAGCTGCCAAAATCTTCTCTTTTGGGGTATAAACCAATAAGGGAATCTCAAACATAAATTCATACTAAAATTCAAACTGAAATGTGTGTGTTGGGGGGAGGGAGGATGCACTTTAAAACATTGCCTGAGAGGTCATTTTTACTGCTATTCATCCAAAGGAAGGTCATTAGCAGGTGAAAGGAATCAGGATGACTTGATGACATTAGTGGGACTTTTAACTTCCATTTTAACTTGAGACAAAGCCACCTGCCTAGCTTCTGCCAGAATAGGCTCTCCCAGAGATCCCTTTCCTATTTAGCCCAGCTGTTGTGTGGAGTGAGATGAACAGATCTGATCAGGTTAATGCTGAGCACGAAACAGGCCCCTAAACACAGAAGACTGCTTCTAAAACCTGAAAGTCACCCTTTCAGGGCCTGAGAGCAAACAAAATGAGGCCTGTGGAGGTGCCAGGGGAGCTCTGCCATAGGAAATGGTCTTGGTGGTTCAGCACAGAGCTAGCAGAACTGGGGAGTAACGGTTAACAAGGAGATGAACGGTATTTTAGAGAGTAGGCGCTTTAACATCAACTTCTAACAGTAATTATTGTTTGGAGATAATTATAATGAAAATTATTCCAATCGTGTGAGAAGTTTACCTTTCTTTAAAGCAATTTGTGGTGCTTCATGTGATCAAATTCTGTAACTACTCATAATGTTCCTTTAGGTGTGGCCAAATTCCTTTTTTCTGAGAAGGGTGTGTGTGTGTGTGTGTGTGTGTGTGCATATAAAAGAAAGAGAGAGAGACAGAAACATACATACAGAAAAACAGAGGGAGGAACAAAAACAGGGACAGCAAGGGTCACAGAGGCATATAGAAGCATAATGAACCTGCATAAAAGATGGATGTAAAGTAAATGAGCACAACAGGTACCCTCCAGCAACCCTGAAATACAAGGTTATCCTTCTTTTCTCCTTTCTCCTTCTTCACTGATCCTGCGGTTTCTGACACAATATCCAGCACTGGGTTCCCACAGCTTGAAAGTGGAGAGATCCGTAAGAATGACTCTGCCTCATGAACAGTGTAAACTACAGATGGCGGCACTACTAATTGATTTCATAACAAGAGGCTTAAAACCCATCTTCTAGAGAAGCAAATGTGTTACTTATTGTTACAGTTGCCATCCCGTTGTTCTTCAGCCATGAGGCTAACTTTGCACTTATTTCTTTTTTTTCCCAACATAATATTTTTATTGAATTTCACCTCATGCACCCTGATCTCAATCATTTCCCAGTCCTTCCATGCCTGCTCCCCAACCCTTGTAATCTCTTCCCCCCAAAAAAATTAATTAAAAAAAAGAAATTAAAAAACAAGTTCAATCTATGCTATCTATATATTCACTGGAGCATGGTCAAACTCTCAGTGGTCTGCCCCTTAAATCAAAATGCGTCATTCCCTTCCTACACCCCTGCTAGAAGCCATCATTTGTGGAGAGCTAGCTTCAGCATTCTATCACAGTTTTATTTAAGAGTTCTCTTCAATGGCCTCCTGTTTAGTCTGCTACTTGGGGGGTAGGGAGGGTAGAGTGATTGGAGGGGTTATCACAGAAGACTTCAATGTCCTTTCTCAACCACATGAGTGCAGGCATCAATATCACTACAAAAGTAGCTTCCTTGCTCTTTATAGTCAGCAAGACCATGGATATCATGGGTTCTTTCAGAGTACTATCCTTTCTATATATAGCTCATGGTGTTGAAGCGTACATTTAGCATTTGGAGATAAACACTGGATGTTAAGTATAATAATTAGCATGCTATCTCACTTTTTATCAGGTTTGAGATTTTTTTTATCTACATACCATAAGATGACAACTTTCAGTAGCCAAAATTACAGCTGATTTATATATATATATAAATTGTGACTTTAAAAGAGTAGTTATCACAAGGTTTAAAGGGATTAACTGGCAGGATTTGAACCCAATCTCTCTGGCTGTGGATCTTACCCTCCATCTAATTTTGGCTTTTGATCACTACCTATAAAATATCACACATACTAAGCAATCTGTATATATGTATGTATATGTAATATATATGTATATCATATAGTATATAATGACTATATATATATATATATATATATATATATATATATATATATATAGTCATTAGTTCCTATCTTTCTTGGTGTTAGGGTACCTGGCTTGTTTAGGAGAAGGGTCAGGCTACCTCTCGAATGCTCTGGCAAATTCTTTTCTGGTAGTACAGAGATTGGCAGCAGTATAGAACCAGATGGCCTATGATTTTGTTATTGTGTCTCTGCCAAGAGTTTTATAAGACTGAAGAAGTCGAGTTGAATTTTAAAAACAGAGTAAAGGAATCAAGGAATACATCCAGAAAAGGGAAATAACGGAATTTTGTTTTAGTTTATCTTCCTGTTGTAGTGATAAAATATTTTGAGGAAAGCATTATAAAGGATAAAGGGCTTATTCTAGTTCACAGTTTAAGCATGTATGGTTTATCATTGCAGGGAAGTCAAGGCAGTAGGAACTTGAAGCAGTGTGTCACTCTGCATCCACAATTAGGAGCACAGAGCAATGTATATACATTGCTACCCACTCTCTTTTCTCCATTGATGTAGTCCAGGATCCCATCCACAGGGCGATGCCATCCACAGTGGAAAGGTCTTCCCATGACATTTAGCACAGTCAAGATGAACTTCCATAGGCAAGCCCATGGATCCATCTTCCAGATGATTTTAGATTCTCACAACTTGAAAATTAACATTAAACAACATAATTTGCATTTGTGAAATGGTTGATTGTGTAAAAAAGAAAGTCATGCCTGTTCAGTGAGATATTCTTAAATCAACTCTTCTTCTGAGGCATCTTAGGAGTGAGCTTATCCAGTGAAAATGTATGAATAAGCTAAAAGAAGGGCTGATAACAAAGAGGAGAGGGGGAGTAATAATAAAGAGAGGGGAGCAGAGAAAAGGAGAGGAAGAGAGAAAAGGGGAGAGGTAGAAGAGAGGGGGAATCTTTGAGTTTAACATCCACTTTTCCTCTAAGGGACACCTCTGAACCTAAAATTCAAGCCAACTTTTTCTCCTCACAGGTCCTCTTCCTCAACTAATCTGATGGCAGTGGTGGTCTGAGGACAACATGATAATGAACTTCGCTTGGGAGAAAGCACAAGCGTACTCCTTGGCCTGAGAATATAGTCCTCTGCTAGTCAGGACAGAATACATGAGCAGTGTATTTAAGTCATTTCTGTGTTTCCCTATCCCCTGTCCAAGTCCTCCAACCCTGCCTCCTCTCTCAAATTCATGACCAACTGAGTTCTTTTAATGTTGCTTGTCTATGTCTGTGTTTAGGGCTGACAACTTGGGAATGGATAATCTACCAGGGATTCTGCCTATGGACAAAACACATTCTCTCAGCAGTCACAGATTTTTATAGCTCTTCATCTCAGAATGGGGCCTTGCAACGTTTGCTCTGTCCATATTCATAAGTTGACTGGTGGTGTCATTGTTCAGGTCTTGTTTGGGCAACCGTATTGCTGAGACTTTATGGGTGTAGCGCCTCTGTCACATCTAGAAATCATTATCTCACTTGTTTGGCACACTTTATAGGGGCAGATCTTGGCAGGAAGACAATAAAGGAGTATGCTCAAGGTTTTACCTTTCTTCTTAGATATGCAAAGCTGAATAAGGAAATAAACTGTTCTCAATGTCTGAAGTTGTTTCTTGAAGCCACCAAGGAGCTTCATTAAGTAACAGTCTTCACAAATGAGCTGATTTTCCCCATTACTTGAGAATGATTGCTCTTTTCTTTCCTTCACAGATAACAGATGGCTGGAAATGCATTTCTGCCACACAATACTTAGGATCAACTGGGATTAACACAATATTCTCACTGCATCACTGCCCACTATGGGTTATATTGACTATGTACTAAACCAGCAGGAGACATTTACTAATCTCCAAGGACAATGAAAGGGGAGCTTTGGTTTGCATCCAGGATGGCATAGGGACACTTGTAATTCTTAGACCTTCTTTCTCGCCTGGACTATAGGAAGATGGATCTCCAAGAGAGAAGAATTTAGACTACAAGGCAGAAATAGAAAGGGACAGGTTGGTTCAGTCATCCCAGCATTATTTCTTGTAGACCAAATAAGAGATAGTACACATGGGCTGAAACTATAAGCTTACCAATGGAGTCACTTACAGAAACACCACAACCTACTTCTCTCTTATGAACAGTCAAGCAATACACCTCATTAGCAAAATATCTCCACTTGACCTGGAGACCTTCTCAAGTTATTTTCTACTGAACTTCTTGGGTGACAGAAAGACTTTTCACAGTTATCAGATTCCCAGTTTCATTTTCCTAAAGCTACAGATATCTCCACCCTTGAAAGTTCTTCATCTTCCATGAAGCAGCCACGTCTAGACCACTGCTTCCTAAGCATGTCAAGTCCTTTTGTGGACAGTAGAAAAGCACACCCCCTCCCTTGCCACACAAAATGCTTTTCAGGTACCTTTCCTGAAGAGACGTAAGGTTCTAAGTGACAGGGTACCTTCCTTGGCAAACACCCTCTTTTCCAAACATGCAAATGATGCAAAGAACAATCTGGGATATTGAGAGCAGGGTCAAACCTGTTTTGGAACTACCTCCTTTTTCCTTCAACATCAAATCATGGCACTTTCACAGACTAATGACCCTGGTTATAGTTTCATCCATGGTGAACGTCAGGGGGTCTCATCTTCTTTTCTAACCTCCCTGGAACCTAAAACTCCTCAGATGGATCTCAGAGTGCCCAAACTACATAGGACCTTTTGTCAATCAATGGAAGTGCCTGGTCAACTCTTCACATATTTCCTGAGCATTTCTTTCAAAGCTGACAAGGTTTTCAAATGACAGGGAGGAGAAGGATCTTTTACGAGGACTGAGGAAAATGATGTCACGGCTTCATAAGCAAGGACAGTTTTGCTGCAGACACAAGCAGCCCCACACCGCTACTGCTCTTGCTATTTCACTGGAGGCCATTTATTTCTTTCAGTGAATGCTGCCTTCTCCACGCTGTCTGAAAACCTCAGAATTTATTCTTAGGTCTAAAACAGTTTCTAATGTGCTACCACTTGCTGTTCCATTCCTCACCCTAACCCCAATCCATACACAAGCCCTGTTTCCAGTCACCTGCCCCTCTCTTAGGAGCCAATCTCCAAACTGACATTGAGGAATTTGTTTTGTAGACCAGGCTTGGCCTCTAACTCACAGAGATCCAGCTGCTTCTGCCTCCTCAAGTGCTGCAAAAAGGAGGTTCTACTTACTACTGCTTTAATAGTTGACCTGACAGCAGAAAATAAGATGTTAAGCACAAGTTCTGATAGAAATCAGAGGGAACCCCTTTTTTGTATAAATATCCCTGGTAATTAAAGGAAGAAGAAATAACAAGAAGAGTTAGGGCGAAAACCAAATGAAAAATAAATAGATTTCAATTTTGAGCCTGATGAATTGGAAGGCTTTTCTCCTGAGCAGGATGCTCTATTAAGATCTTAGGAGATAAGCTCAGCTCCTGGTTATTATGCATGGCTGGTATGCTAATCACCGTTATACTCAGATGTGCCTCGTTTTGAAAGGTGGGGGCATAACCACACAATTTCCATTTTCTAATGGACAAGTAGTTCTGGTCAGTAAAATAGGATATAAATAATCCTTGTATTGATAGAAGGGATCTGCTGACTAATGTCATGAGCTCTACATATTGATTGACAGGGAGAACGTGAAGATAGTGATGCAGGTAAGCTAATGATTCCTCATCAGACTTTCCTTTAGTTTCTCTTCCATCATTCATCACATAAATTTTATTCTTTTAGACCTTTATCTTTGGTGACACTGTTTCTTAGACTGCCTTCTGGTAGCCCCAAGAACCTATCCTATGCAATGAGCTAATTGTCCTAACTATGAGAATCAAAAGTCTGCATGTCTAACCTCCTCCGATAATCTGACCTCTAACCATCTGCTGGACTTCAGAAATAACAACAATAGAAACTCAACATTTTCTTTACTATTTCTCATGCTTCACTAAACCTCCAAACAGGCAACCCTTCGCTAATGACATTAAATCATTTTCCCAGGCTCACAACACTAAAGCCATTCTCTAGCAGGCTCTCTCACTCTCACTCTGTATTTGCTAACCTATAGAATTAGCTACATTTAGGCCATCATTTGGCTCTGGGCCTCTTTCTGCTCAGTCTCCTAGCACTTCTTTACCTCAATGAATACAACAGGACTCTGTTACAATTCTTAGCTGCTGACTTTTCTTTTTTTCTTCCTTTCTTCTTTTTTATTTAATCCTGAGACAGGGTTTCTCTGTGTAGCCTTGGATGTCCTGAATTTGTTTTGTAGACCAGGCTTGGCCTCTAACTCACAGAGATCCAGCTGCTTCTGTCTCCCCAAGTGCTGCACCACCGCACCTGGCTCTGCTGAATTTTTTAAAACATTATTATTTATTTAAACAAACAATACCTGTTACTTTTTTCCAGAGAATTTTTACTAATAACCAACTTTCATAATTTCACTCTTTTGTAAAAAATCCTCCAGTGGCCACTCACCACAAACATATGGGAAGTTTAAACTCTGCTTTATGGTCTTCTAAATCCTCTGCAAGCTGGCCTCATGTCCTACCACATCAATTATAGACTTCACTTTTGCTCTCTTATACTCACTGCCAGATTTTGAAGAAAACATTGCTTTCAGAAATACATTTTCTATGTAATTTTCCCTGTCTTTTTGTTTGTTTGTTTGTTTGTTTGTATCACCAAAATGTGTATCAAGTGCTGACTGTCAAAGATAAAATGATTCCTTCCTTAACACATTAGATCTGCCATATATGCAAATGGTTGGGAATTTCTTTTTTATTAATTACACTTTATTCACTTTGTATCCCCCGATAAATCCTTCCCTCCTCCCCTCCAATTCCCAACTTCTCTCCCCTTTCTCCACACATGACATCCCCAGGTCCACTGGTAGGGGAGGTCTTCCTCTCCTTCCTTCTGATCCTAGTCTATCAGCTCTCATCAGGAGTAGCTGCCTTGTCTTTCTCTGTGGCCTGGTAAGGCTGCTCCTCCCTCAGGGGTTGGTGATCAAAGAGCAGGCCAATAAGTTCATGTCAGAGGCAGTCCCTCTTCCCATTACTATGAAACCCACTTGGACACTGAACTGCCATGGGCTACATCTGTACAGGGGTTCTAGGTTATCTCCATGCATGCTACTTGGTTGGAATATGAGTCTCAGGAAAGATCCCTGTGCTCAGATATTTTGGTTCTGTGCTCTCCTTGTGGAGCTCCTGTCCTCCTCCCTATCTTACTAGTTCCCACATCTTTCGTAAGATTCCATGCACTCTGCCCAACAGTTGGCCATAAGTCTTAGCATCTGCTTTGATAGTCTGCAGGGAAAAGCCTTTTAGAGGCACTCTGTGGCGGGCTCCTAACTTGTTTCCTGTTTTCTTCTTCTTTTGATGTCCATCTTCTTTGCCTTTCAGGATGGGGATTGAGCATTTTAGCCAGAGTCCTCGCTCTTGAATAGTTTCTTTAGGTGTACAGATTTTAGTAGGTTTATCGTATATTATATGTCTATATGAGTGAGTATATACCATGTGTGTCTTTCTGCTTCTGGGATAGCTCACTCAGGATGATCTTTTCCAGTTCCCATCATTTATCTACAAATTTCATAATTTCCTTGCTTTTTATTGCTGAGTAGTGTTCCATTGTGTAGATGTACCACAATTTCTGTATCCATTCCTCAGTCGAGGGGCATCTGATTGTTTCCAGCTTCTGGCTATTATAAATAAAGCATCTACAAACATGGTTGAACAAATGTCTTTATTGTTTACTTGAGCCTCTTTTGGATATATGCCTAGGAGTGGTAGAGCTTGGTCTTGAGGAAGCACTATTCCTAGTTGTCTAAGGAAGCGCCAGATTGATTTCCAGGGTGGTTGTACAAGTTTACATTCCCACCAGCAGTGGAGGAGGGTTCCCCTTTCTCCAAACCTCTGCAGCATGTGCTGTCACTTGAGTTTTTTATCTTGGCCATTCTGATGGGTGTAAGGTGAAATCTCAGGGTCATTTTGATTTGTATTTCCTGATGGCTAATGATGTTGAACATTTCTTTAAGTGTTTCTCTGCCATTGGATATTCCTCTATCGAGAGTTCTCTGTTTAGCTCTGTTCCCCATTTTTTAATTGGATTACTTGATTTGTTGCTTTTCAACTTCTGTAGTTCTTTATATATACTGGATATTAGCCCTCTGTCAGATGTAGGGTCAGGCTATACTATAGAGCAACAGTAATTAAAACTGCGTAGTACTGGCATAGAAACGGAATGGTGGATCAATGGTACCAAATAGAATACCCAGAAATAAACCCACACACTTATGGACACTTGATTTTTGACAAAGATGCCAAAAACCATACAATGGAAAAAAGATAGCATCTTTAACAAATGGTTCTGGTCTAACTGGATATCTACATGTAGAAAAATGCAAATAGATCCATACTTATCACCCTGCACAAAACTAAAGTCCAAGTGGATCAAAGACCTCAACATAAAACCAGACACATTAAATCTGTTAGAAGAAAAAGTGGGGAAGAGCCTTGAACTCATTGGCACAGGAGACAGCTTCCTAAACAGAACACCAACAGCACAGGCTCTAATATCAACAATCAATAAATAGAACCTCATGAAACTGAAAAGCTTCTGTAAAGCAAAGGACACTGTCAACAAAGCAAAAGGAATGCCTACAGATTGGGAATCTCTTAAGGAAATGTTACATGCTGCCATCTGCAGACATTCCTAAACCAGATTTACTATCTGAGATTTCCTTTTCCTGAATGTTCCTATAACTCATCTAACCTCAGTAATAGAATAACGTGTGTAGTCTGGTAGGTCATACATCTGTCTTAGAATGTAAGGTCTGTGAAGGCTCAATTTATCTGGAGGTTTTATTTAGAGACCAAAACATGATAAACAAACCACTGGCTACGGTTAGATCATGTAGACCACAGAAAGTTCAGGTGGGAATAGTTTCTAAGTGTTTGAGGTTGTAACAAAAAGCAAAAGATGAAATAAGTGGAAATGTAATGACAAGTAATGAAATGTGAATTAGTGTTTTTCACAAACACCAATACACACACAGATAACTTAATTTATAAAACAGAGCAATACAGCTGGAAAAAAATTTTGAGACGTTTGAAAATTTAGTGATATATGACTAGAAGAGCAACCCAAATACAAATTTACAAGTGAGATGAGCTTATTTATCTAAGTAAGGCGTTATACACATATTATCTATAATGTGATTATTATATATGTAAATGTATAATGTGAAAGGAGGGCAGAAAACAGGTTCGATGGAAATAAAAGAATAAGCCAACTACCTAAATGTGGTCTGTTCCCATTTAAAAATTAGAGATTGGGAAAAAGTAGACAGGAAACATATTTGTTTTTAAAATAGTAAAAAAAAAAGTGAAAATTTTCTGCTGGGGAAATATGTGGGGGGTAATTTGTTGGTTTCTCTTCACAGGAAAGAGTTGCTGCAGAATGCTCCCCAGATGAAAGAGTCAGAGGAATGTTGGGGGAGTGGGGCTGTGAAGTGTGGACACACAGAACTTGTTCTATTCCTGCCTGTTATGACGGCAATCTAGGCTTCATTAATTCTTCTTCACCTCTTCTTTACATACTTCTCAAAGCAAAGGAGGGAGAGAGAGGACTGAAGAACTTAGAAGAATTTTCCTTCTGCTCCACAAAGGACAATCTTTTGGCCATGCATCTTCCACTTAGAGTAAAGATATTTTGATAACAGGGATTGAGAAATGGTGAGGAGTAGAAAGGGGGATGAGCAAGAAAATAGGTGTGATTATAAATGCTTTTATCTGTGTGCATGTATATGTGTGGTGTTTGCATATGGGTAGGTGCATTGGAGTGTGTGTGTATGTGTCTATGCTCACATGTGCGTAGAGATGCCAGAGATTGACATTGGATGACTTCCTCTATTGCACTTCAGATTATTTGCCCAAAAGGGGTCTCTCAACTGAATCTGGAATTTAGTGTGTCTGCCAGACTAGCTAGCCAGCAAGCCCCAGAATGCAGCTGTACCTCCCTCCCTCCAGCACTTGGTGCGCAGATTCACACACCACTGTACTCTTTCTGTGAGTCCTGAGGTACAAATTCAGTTCTCATAGTTGAGCACCAAACATTTTACCAGTTGATCTACCTGGCCACCCTGACCAGAAAGGAGGTATTAAAATAAGGTAGTAGCATACCGTGCTGCTACTGTGTGATTTCCTTTCCCATTCCTTTTTATCTCATTGTTTGCAATCTAGAATGTCTCCACGATTCAACAAAGAAGTTCAAATTTGTGGAGAAGCTAAGTTAAAAAAAATTTTTAGACATTTTTTGCCTAGTTGTTACGGGCAGAACTCATCAGTGGCTTCAGTGTCACTGATACAATAGTACCTGGAGCGATGGTAGCTACCTAAGAAAAGTCTGCATCATCCACTATTGATCTACTCCAGCAGATTCTCGATGCACAAAGATACGAAGCTGAGGTTGCAATAGGTTCAGTTGTGCCAAAAACAGCTAATTGTTTTCATTTTCAGGGGAATTACGCCATTTTAAAATGTCTCACTTTTTTTCCCCCAACAGTGTTGCAGAGCACATTATACTCATCCACAAGCCCAGTGCAATCTGTTTTCTACAGGCTGTCATCAGGCTGCAGAACAGCAGGAACTAGGTCCTTTACTCTCTAAGACCTCTCTTTTCAAAATATCTTTCATAGGAAGAAAACTACTATGCGAGCAAAGCCATGCATCAAGAAAAGCTGTTGTGTTTAAAGATGAAAATAGAAGCATAATGTTTTTGTTGGATTGTGATGAAGCTACACTGGACTTTGCGTGTGTGGGAGTGGGGGACAACACCCCAAGCCTTTTAAGCTGTTTAGCTTTTGTCAGCTTTATACAAACTAGAGTCGCTTGAGAAAAAGGATACTTCAGTTGAGGAACAACCTCTAGAAGATTGGGCACATTTGCAAGGCATTTTCTTGAGTGCTAATTGACAGAGGTAGCCTTAGCCCACTGTGGCACCCCTAGGCAGGTAGCCCTGGGTTACTTAAAGAAGCTAGCTGAGAACAAGCAGAAAACGAGGCTGTATGCTGTGTTCCTCTGAAGTCTTTGCTTCAGCTCCTTCCTTGGAACCTCAAAACTGGGCTGCAGTTTGTAAATCAAAACCAACCTTTTCCCTCTGGAGTTGCTTCGGGTCCATGATTTACAACACCAACAAGACACCAAACAAGGATACTTATACAGTGCATCAAACTCTGTGTGAAACAGACAGGGCCACCATTTGTGCCATGTCCCACTAGGGACATTTTATTTGACTTCCTGAATTACTCCAGGAATGAGCAACAAAAACATGCCGAAAATTCTGGAACTAGGAATCAGCCAGTCAGGCTGGATTCAAAAGCTAAGCTTTGTAGGCCAAATCCATCCCTGGCTAGGCCAAATTGTTTTGGCTCCACAAAGAATGGAAGGAATTTGATTTGCCATGAAATGTTGGCTGATTTAGTCTAGCCATGGGAATATGCAAATCTATGAAAAGTTTTCCTTGGGGTATCCATTCTATAATAGAGGGGGGGAATGTGAAAAAATATAATAATATTACTTAATTATAGTGCTTGATTTTTTTTAATTTTGGTTTTTATGAAATACTTTATGCAGTTAACGATTTGGACGGCGAACTGTTCTTTATGCTGATTTACTGGGCACCCTATCACCAACCCTCCACAATACATTCACAAAGGCATTACCTTCCATCTTCCCTTCCATCTCTCCTCCCTTTATAACTTCAAAATAATTAGCTTTTGGGTAATGGCACTGTCCAAAGACAAAACCTTTTAATTCTAGCCTCTATGCAAAGGAAAGAGGGAAAACTGAAATGAACAAGGGCCAATGAGAGCGTAGACTTGCTAGTGCATTACTCAATGTGTGTGTATGCAAGAGAAATGAAACAAGTCACACGAGGCAATGAGATTATTAGATTTAATCTATTACAAATTTCTGTTGGGTATTATGGGTGGCATTAATTATCTTATTTAGTTATCAAAATTGAGTTAAGTTCTCGATGTTGCTAGTTGCTATTTTACTGATAAGGAAACTAAGGACTGGAAAAGGTGGACCTAAAATTACAAAGGAACTCTCAAATCTTTTTCTCTCCCCCCAGCTCCCTTCTTGTTCTTTTCATCTCTTTCTGTATGTCCTCCTTTCCTCCTGCTCCCCTCTTCTGGCCATTGCCACCTCCTTCACCTTTTCCTCTCCATCCTTTCCTCACTCTGCCTTCTACATCCTGTCCCTGTGAATTCAACAGATGATAGGAAGTATACAAAGCATGTCCCATAGTCTATGGAAGCATCATAATGATAAAGGTTCTGTTATTTGGGGGCATGTTCAGAGTAGATGTGGTTTGAATTAAAACTTCAAAGATGTTCAGGCCAAGTAACATCCCCCTCCCCCATTCTAGTACCTCTTAAGAGCTCTTTGTTATAGGCATTGTTAACCTTACATTCACGTGAAGAAACAAAGGCCCACAGAAACTAACCTTGGGCCAAGAAGCTAGCAAGCTGGAGACTTGACAGTAGCACCTAGGTGTCCTAATCAAAAGACTTTTCTGTCTCTGCACTGAGGCCCTTAGGCTCAATGGTTGAAACCTCCCGATTCTTGAGTGAAAGCAGGATGAAACCCAGAACAGAGCCTAGATTCCTGCTAGGCTTTATTCCCTACAGTATATACTTGTCCTGAGAGAGTTAAAAAAAATACATACAAATGAGCAAAAATCATTGCCTATTTGGCAATACTTCCAGTGTGTGCTTACATCTTCTCAAGTAACTTGAATAATTACATGAAAGAAAGGAGGACGAAAGACACCTGATGCAGAGTGTGTTTGCAGGAAGGTCTTCCTAATGAGCCCTCTGCCCATACATCTTGTTGCCTGTAAAGGAAGGGTGTGAATGAATACTGCCAGTGTGGATCTTCTAAGAACTAGCCCAACTTGCTCCCATCAATTACATCGAATTTTCTGACAAACCTCTACTCCTCTTGGGAAATTTCTTGACAGGATGCTAATAAATCTACCTAACCTTGCCACCCTTCCCCAACATGCCAAATTTACAACACTCAAGATAAATAACATTCATGCATTATGAGGCTGAACTTGGCTTCTCAAAATTTCCATAAAGCTCTGTCGGGTTAATGAGAGAAGTTGTTGTTGTTGTTTCTATACAATATAAAAGAAAAGACTCATCTTCAGAAAGCAGCACATAGGCAGTCAGTGAGTGTGGCTGCTAGACCTACTTTAGATTTTAAAGATCATGGGATCAAGAAAGATCTGGTCACTACCCATGTGTTATCTCAACAACCCAGCATCATGTTGCGGAAATAGGCCGACTATATAAGCTCACAAATACCAATGCCAAGCTTCGGAACTGCCCTGCCAAGATTAAAGCAGCTATCTGCAGGTGTGATTTCTACCCAAATCATTAACTTTCAGTTGCAAAAAGTAAATGCTCAGCCACTAGACCTGAGCTCACTGTCTGAGAGCAAGTGTGATTATAAGGTTCGAGAAAAACACATCACTTTGCTGGGTGTTCCTGTACAATAAAACATAGCTAACTGTGATAACTTTGTGAAGTGCAGGGTCAGAGACAGGGGAGCAAATCTCTGTTCTACTACCGGCAAGTTTCTAATGTAGAGATGATAATGTTACACATTCCATTGGACTATTTAAGCAGAGACTTGATTGTGATAACATAGGCAAGGTCATTGGCACTCAACCCCATACCCAGTAAATAGATAACCCGAGTGTACTGTTAGGTAATTCATTGTACAGAATTCCTGACCTCCCCAGTCTTCCTAAGCTGGTTAATTCATCTGCTTTGCTCTTATGATATTCTGCAAGTGCTCCAATAAACATACTCAGCAAATGATACTAAACAATATCTGTTTCCTGTATGAGATTTCAAAATCTCAGAACGATATAGACTCTGGATTTTTTGTTCTATTCCATTGTATTTATCTCTGAGATCTACATAGTACCTGCTATATGGGATGTCATCATAAATATTTGTTAAGTTACTGTATGAATGCATTATCTTATGTCATTCCTCTAGAACAGAAAAATTGAATGATCCAATTTCTAGGTTGAAGGCCAATTGAATAAGTGGTGACATATTAATGTCAACTAAGATTTTTCTGTTCTGTTTTGTTTTTCTTGATGAAATTATGGGATGGGAGTGCTCTTAAGTTTCTGTATGTGACTAGCATAATCCCTAACAGCACATTCAAGGTGCCATGGTTCATTATAAAACAGCCTCCGTTGCTCAGTGTGTGCAGTTATGACAACAACAGTAGTTCCTTCTTAGAACAGTCTTGTCTCTGGCAGATGCCGTCAAAGACATATGAGTTGAACACGTGACTGCAGGATCTGACTGGTGTCACTGAAGGAGATTCTGGATTTCTAGTTTATCTACACTATTCTTCCTAAGAAGGCCAGGACAAGGAATGTACTGAACTAAGAGGAGATGCCATAGACACCTGGAACATAGACCCTAAGGAAGCAAAGATAAATACCTCTGTCTGGCAGTAACTACCCGACCCTAGCTTCAGATCTAAGATAACCCGAACAAATCCCTCCAGTGGAATCAAGAAGGCACTGAACAATGAAAACCCTATAGCGCTCCTGACTCCATTTCTGTAAAACAGTGATTCTCAAACTTTCAAAAGCTGCAACCCTTTAATACAGTTCCTCATGTTGTGGTGACCCCCAACCACAAAATTGTTTTGTTGCTACTCTTAATTGTTGTTACTGTTATGAATTGTAACGTAAATATCTGATATGCAGGATGGTGTTAGGCAAGCCCTGTGAATGGATTATTTGACCTCCAAAGTGGTTGCAGTGCACAGGAGGACCAATGCTTACCAGCCTGGATTTCTGCTGTCAGCCTGACATTGAGCTCCATCCAGTGAAGAGCCCAAAGTCTGTGGTCAGATGGATCCGGGATCATATCCTCGGCTATGTTATCTTGAACGCTTTTGTGGTTAATCTGGATTGTCAACCTGATGGGAATTCAACTGTAAAGGAGATTTACCTCAACTAAGAAGACTCAACCTGAGTGTGGGAGGCAGCATTTCATGGGGCAGGTATCCCAGATGAAATAGAGATGAGAAGGTGCTCCTGTCGGAATACTGCCATCTTTCTCTCTGCTTCCAGCCCAGTTGCCCTCCTGTTTTCATAGCTTATACCTCCTTTCACTGCCATGTTTTAGCTACCATATATCACCCAACTTTGAGTCAAAATAAATGCTTTCTATTTTAAGTTACTTTGGTCAGATATCTTGTCACAGTGGCAAAAAGCTAACCAAATGAAGACATGTTTAGATGAAGATAAATCAATGATAATTAGAGGGATTTGACTCATAATTAACTATGGTGATTCCTTCATCCTATTTTATTTATACATGTGCCAGCTAAGCAACTGTCCTTCACTGGCACCATAGTCATTCAGCCCAGCCTTAAACGGCTTTCAGCCCTATCATAACCATGCTGCAGTACAAGCTTTCTAAAACTTGTACTCAGTGTATTAAACAACAACAACTGTCCAATCTTCTTGGGGTCCAATAAACACTGCATTTGTTTCTTATACCCTGATAGACAGTTCTTTCTTTAAAGTTGTTTGATATGTGGAAATTTCATTTTTACGTTATATTTACACTCCTCAACAGCAATGTAGTTAATCACTTCAATGAAATCCTCTCTATTAATAAAAGATTGAATTATGACTACAGATGTGCAGTGTATGTAAGTTTCTAACACAGGGTAGTTTCTTGGGTGACACCATCTTTGTAGCTCCTACTGTTTCCATTACTATAGAATTTCTATCAGCTCCCTTGATTCTCTCTCTGATAAGAATATGATATATTCAAGACATGACACTATACAAAGTGGTATGACCTTCTGGTGGTTTTTCTTGGTCTTTCCTGAGTTTTTTTTTTTAACTTGTACTATTTTAGAGTGCTTCTCCAAACATGCCCATATGACACCACCAACCACAGGATAAGAAAGTTGGTCTGATCAAAGGCAATTGGCTTTTCTAAAGGTCTTCTACAATATATGTTCTCTCTCTCTCTCTTTTCAGAAAAATACAGGCTGTGTATTTCCAAAGATAAATACACAGAGAAGGACATGAATACATATACACCCAGCCACATTTTAAGTTTTTGTTGCATAGACCCCAGTAGGGGGAAACAAGATTTCCCTTCTAGCTTCTCTACCCGCATAGCACAGGTGTAATGAAACTGCCTGTCAGGGAAAGTAATGTGTTTAATATTGTACCAGTCTTAAACACCAGGAGAGACTTCCGTGAATTGCAAATAATTCCATCACCTGTCCAAATCACACTGCTCTGTGTTTTATCTGTGGTGGGATGATATCAATATGTCAGGCATGAGGAAAGGATGTTTTATGAGACTGATGGAGGGAATCACAATGACAAGCACATAAAAAGGACAGCCAAATATGCCACAGAGTTGTCACAGGGGAAAAGAGCCATCCTCTTCCACTGTTGCACATGGGGTTTATTATTTCCTCAGAGGATCTGGAAACTGTCAAGGATCTTGTGGTCCTGATACGGGATTTTAAAGAAGATAAAATAACATTGATTTGCAAAAGGACTTTGAACAACCAGTAAGCACCTAAGAGGTGAATAATAGATGAAGGCTCTTTGGGACTCTAAGAGAAGCAGACATCAGACTGTTCCAAGATCAACTAGTAAGCAACTCTCCTGAGAGGCTAAGTTTTAAGATATCATTGAAGAAAATTTCCTTGGACCCTGCTGTGTCACTGGGAGGAAATGACAGCCAATTGATTTTACTCTGTAGGGTGAACTGACAAATGGAAAAGAAAGAATATGCTTTTTGGTATAGGCATATATCAAACTTCAGAAATGTGGGCTATGGAGGCCATTTTCTTAATTCACATTGGGAGCGCCCCACTTTGGAAGGGAAGGTGGGCTCACTCTTTCCTCATAACAGCATCTTGGTGATTTCCCTAGTTGCCCTCTCTTCCCCCTATGTACCGGTCACACCTTCTCACCTCTGTGTACTTATTCATACTGGTCACACTGCTTGGAATGCCTTCCTTTATGTTTCTAACTGTAGTAATGGCTCCTATCCTCCAAGGACCAAAACAAGTAGAATTTCCTTCTTGAAACTTTTTCTTATCACTTTGGATTTGGGTGATTAATTGCCTCTAAAACCCCCAATGTTTTTATCGCTATCTTTTAAATGTTTAACAAGGGTTGTTTGCATACAAATACTGAGATGCAAGCTCCTGGAGGGTACATTTTAAATCAGAGGTCAAAAATTAAGCAGTAATATGCAGTAGATATTTGTTGAGTGAATTCTGCTACACATTAGCACCCATTGGTATGTTATATATAATAGGTCCTCAATAAGTAACTATGGATGGAATGAATATAGATAGCAATGACTAACTTCAGGAAGAGCGAGCATGCTGAATGTAGTAGAAAGCTAAGACTGCAGAAGCACAATAGGAGAAATGTAAATGGTAGTGAAGGAGGAGCTTTCCAACAAGCACAATAAAATACTGTAATTTGTGAAAGCTCTAAATATCATGACATAAAGAAGGAGGGAAATTTCTGAGTGTCCATTGAATGCCCTTCTGAAAAGGCCTTCTGGTTTATCTCTAACCCCGTCTTTATTCAGGGTCTTTGGTATGGAGCAGGTACATGATAGGGCATGATTCCGAAAACCCTTTCCAAAAGCTCTTTCCAAAATGAGCTTGCTTCTAGTTTGGTCAGCTGTGTGTGTGCACATTATTATATTACACTGATAGTCATCGGCTTCCAATAGGATCTAGACTAGATGTAGACTCTAACCTGCAGACGCAAACATTTTACAAAGATTTCAAACAGGGCTCCAAACAGCATTGAGAAAGGATAGCAATGCTGGATAGCCTGAGGAACAGTTCAAGGTTGTAATGCAGCATGTTCGGCTAAGTACTGAAAGACCAGACTAACTTTGTAACCTATGTTTCTCTTAGTTGTCTTATAGCTTATATTTTTGTAAGGATGGA
>CM053765.1:24657802-24727938 GCA_028658305.1 Pachyuromys duprasi
GGATCTGATACAAAATGTTTCTAAGAGACACCCTTCTGTAGTTATAGATAAGAAAACCTAAACAATTTCTAACCGTTCCCTCCTGGCTGCACCTGGTGACAATCAATCTATGATTTGTCATAGATTTGACAAATCATAGATTGATTGTGAGAAAAGTCTTTTACCCCTAGACCCCCTCCTGTTTTGTGTTGTTTGCCTTTATAAACTCTGTAATTTCGTTGCTGGGGACTCCGCACTGTTCCTTCAACAGGAGCAGGTAGCGGAGTCCCAGAGTGCTCTGGTATCTGAATAAACACCTCTTGCTTTTGCATCAAGTTCGAATTTGCTAATCATTTTGGGATTCCGCCTCGGAGGTCCAACAGTACAACCCTTCTGCAGGCAGGGCCCTGTGCACCCACACAGGCTGCACTTGTCTACAACATATGAAATGAGCTTCCTACGTATCATTCTCCTATTTTTATGGTAGAGATTTCCCTGATTTTTTTGTACTCTGACTCTACAGTCAAACTTCAATTATTCATATCCCATAATTCAAACTAGGTCATTTTATCCCTTTGACTATTGTGAAAATATTTCCATGAAGTTATGACCATTATTTCCCTTTTACATATAAAACAACGGATGCTCAGAGACTACAAGTCCTATGCAAGACCACAAGATAAGGACTTTAACGATGTTAGTTAAACCCTAGATTCCTTAATTCAACCCTTCTTTGTCTAGTATTTGGCTTCAGGGTAGAATAGAAGAAAAAACTCTCTCTCCCTCTCTCTTCCTTCACTTCCCTCTCTTTCCATCTCCCTCTGCCTCTGCACTTTACTCTCCTGATCTTCTGTCTCTCCAGGGTCTTACTACATACCATAGGCTGGCCTCAAACTCATAGCAGTCCTTTGACCTCAGCTTCCTAATGGATTATATTATGGGTCTATAGTGTATATCCGCCTGTCTTATTACTTAGTCCATAATAAATATTCAAAAGTGTGTGTAAAAATAAAGGCATTTCTCGGCAGAGGGAAATGCAATTGTGTATTCTGATCTCTGAGTAAACAGAGAAGGAGGTGTCAGAAACATTCTCCTGAGGTGCCTGCCCAGCCCAGCAGCCACTTCCTGCCTCTCCAAGCACATCATCTAAAGCGTATCTGCTGCTCAGATTATTATTCCCCTATGCCTCGGCTACATTCATTTGCATTCTTCCAGGCTGCGCTGAATTTAGATAGCTCCTTGTTTCTAATATCTCAGGCTGGCTGTCATCTTCGCCCATTATGTTCAACCTCCAATTTTGCAACTTGTAATCTTAATAAATGTATCACTGCAGTTCGCTATTAAGCCCTCCCCTTACAGTACTCTACGTAGAATCTGGTCAGGACCCAATCCTTTTCCAGAGTAAGTATCTGCCTCATCCCTATCCAGTCAGCTCATTGCTAGTCTCCTTCTGCTCTTCTGTGTTCCTCGGTGCAATGGAATGTTGAGACACAAGTTGATTTTAATTAATTTTTCAAGCTTCCTCCCAAATTTAACAAAATATAACAAAAAAAAGATAACAATGCCCCTGTGACAACACATGGTATAATTATTGTGCAGGGAATCTCATAGATATATGTTTGTGTACATGTTTGCAAGTAGTGAAATGCTTAATAGAAATAAATAAAGGAGGAGAAAACTTCCTGCATGTCATTTTATGATACATAGATATTACACACTTTAATAAGAAGACGCACCCTCCAGGCAAAGAGTAGAAAGAATTTCTTCCCAGCAGTTAATGGTTCATATGCAGTTTAATGCTATCACCAATGCTGATCACATGAAGAGAGGTTTTTATATACTTCAAATTTTCCTGCTGTGTTATGGTGGTGGTGGTGGGGGTTGTACATTGAGGGAAAAGTATAGTAGTAGTGGTCACTACCTATACATGTCAGTGTATAATGACCTCATATATTCTTCACATAAATGTAGTAACTAGAAATAAATCATGCAGTGATTTCTTATGTGAGTTTGTGGGATATAAAGGTGAGGGCAAGCATGTGCATGTGACATCTACATTTGAAAAAGACTTAGAAAATTGACATCCTTGGTTTATAAATACATCTCATTTTTCGCAGCATCAGCCAGACTTTCCTTTCCACTTTTTTTCATGGCATCGAGAGAAGATGTCAACAACATATAATTATTTTCTTAGTGGGCCATATGTGCAGCGGCTTCTTAGATAACCGAACTTTGATAGTTACTGGAAATGTCACAGAGCATTATTTTGAAAAAGTTGGAATCTTGAGTCTCCAAACAAAAATTAGACATTATATTCTTACAGAATAAAAATGATATTCAACTTAATCTAAATTGAATCTTATGACTGAATTGCAAATAATCTTAGGTAACTCCTTGCCTTGCCCCAAGGTACTTTGCTTCTGGTGAGTATGAATACAATCCTTATTTACAGGCATTTGCAACAAATTCACACCTCCATGCAAGATCACTTTGCCTTGTAGCTGTTTTAATAAAGCTACTGTAAAACAACTCTGGACAAAAACAAACAAACAAAAAAAACCAAAAAAACAAAGTGGGTCTTTACTTCTCTCTTGGTCAATGATTTTTATAGCCACAGTTCTTTTTCTTTTATTGGGCTTTCCACTTAAACAATGCCATGGTTGATAATGTTCAAACTTTGAAAAAGGGAAAGTCCAATTGGAAGCAGAGAAGCAAGAATGAGAAGAAATAATTCAAACATTGCTCCTTAGTAAACAGGATCAGATGAGTAAGAGAAACAATTAGAAACACTTCTTTTAACTCTCAAGGAGACTTCTAAACAAAGGTAAGAACAAACCCCACAGCCTTCTCTCTGAGTTATCTCAATTATAGTCAAGGTAAGAGTAGTTCCTTCTTTTTTGTATTTATTAGTATTATTACTATTGTTATTATTATTATTATTTTACAATTTATTCATTGTATATCCCAATTGTAACCCCCTCCCACAATTCCTCCCAGTCCTACTTTCCTTTCCTCTTTCCCCCTATTCCCTTCCCCTAGTCTGAAAGGGGGAAGTTCTCTCCAGCCATCTGCCCATAGCTTATCAAGTCTCATCAGAACTGCCTTGATCCTCTCTACTCTGTGGCCTGGCAAGGCTGCATTGCTAGAGGCAAGTGATCAAAGATTAGGCAACTGAGTTCATGAAAGAGGCACCCCTGTTCCCCTTACTCAACAACCCACATGGAGATGGAGATGCCAATCGGCTACATCTGAATAAGGGAGATAGGTCCTCTCCATGCATAGTCCTTGATTGGTGCATCAGTCTCTGCAGGATCTGCTGGGCTCAAATTTTTTAGCTTTGTTGGTCTCCTTGTTGGGCTCCTGTCCCCTCCCTGTCCATCCACCCCTGCTTTCTCTCAAAAGACTCCTGAAATCTGCCTAAGTTTAACTGTAAGTCTCTGTGAGGGGCCGCACTCACATTCGCCATTACAAGATGGCGCTGATATCCTGTGTCCCAAACCTATAAACAAGAAAGCTGCGCATGTGCGAAGGAAATTTCCACTCATTGTGCTCTGCCTCTCCCGTGCCGTCACCCCGCCTGATGAGTTACAGCCAATCAGAGGCTGACACATCCTAAGTGGAGGATAGTTTTCTATATAATGGCTGGGTTTCTGCTGCTCAGGGTCTCCATCTCTACTCGTTGTAAGCTTATGCTCTCCCTCTCAAGATGCATTAAAGCTTTACTGCAGAAGGATCCTGTGTGTGCCGCGTCGTTCTTGCTGGTGAGACGGTAACGCACGCAGTCTCAGCATCTGCTTCAATCCCCTGTTGAGTGGTGCCTTTCAGAAGACCTTCTCTAGTAGGCATGCATCCTGTTTCCTCTCATTCACTGCTTCTGGTGTCTATCCTGTTTGCCTTTCTGAATGTGATTTAAGCATCCTTTCTAGGGTCCTCCTTCTTGATTAGCTTCTTTAGGTCTGTAGATTTTGGTTTGATTATCCTATATTACAAGGTTAATATCTGCTTATAAATGAGTATATACCATGAATGTCTTTCGATTTCTGAGTTTCCTCATTCAAGTTATTTTCTTAGTTCCATCCATTTGGCTGCCAATTTCATGATTTCCTTGTTTTTTGTTTTTTTTTGTTTGTTTTGCTTTGTTTTTTGTTTTTGTTGTTGTTTTATAGCTGTGTAAATGCTCCTAAGGTCTACCTAAAAAGGAACTACTCTTCAACAGAGGAATATCAAGTGACTGGAGAAGAGTAGTTCCTTCTTAGCTAGACCTTAGAACAATCAGGAGCTCATGGAACATAAACAAGAAAAAGCTACACAAGACAAAGCCCTTAAATATTCAGTTACTGATGGAGAAGGGCTCTCGGCAGACCAATGCTGCTGAGGAAAAGGAAGTCATTGTCTTCACCGTTGTAGCCAGACATGAGATACTCATTCTCCAGTCAATAGTTACACTCTAGGTCATAAGGTAAAAATTAAAAGATATCAAAGCTGGATTGAGGAGTTAATGGGAGGAGAAAGAATTGCTAGGTGTGGGAGGAAGCTAATAGAAGGTGGGGAAATGAGTATAACTATAGCGTATTATATCATATATGGCATTGTCAAGTAATAAATTAATTAAAAATGTAAACACTGCTTGATTTTTCCCTTATTATTTCACTATTGTCACATATTGACTGGCTATCAAGAAAGAGGTTTATATCCCTTTCTTATATAACTTCAGGTGTGTTTTTCTATTACATAAAAATGTTTTGAAAAGTTGTATGGAAGCTTGCTCTATCATCAATAAAATACTGAAGAGAAGAACAGCTGGACTAGAGGTGGAGTAAGAAGAGAGAATTTACAACATTTGCATTTTAAAACATATTTAATATTTGACTTTTTTTCGAAAAATGATTGCTTCTTTAGAAATCACTTAAATGCTCTTCTAATGTTCTTGAGAAATGTGCATGAAAAGAAATTTTTCATAAAATAAAACAACTCACTAATGCAAATAAGCACTTTGTTGCTTAGCTGGGTTCCCTTTATCTAAGTTTTTTCTCCCTAGTGTAGAATTTGCCAGGCTGTTCCCAAGAGTGGGATTTGAATAAATATTCTATCAATGAATACAATGAATGTTATACAAACAAATGGTCAAATACATTCAAAAAGCCTTGTATTAAATAAAATTAAAAGGGTATATTTATTACAAGACTTAAGCAAACCTTTCATTTACTAATATACACTGTGAATATATAAGAAGGAAGACTGTTGAAAACTACTGTCTTTCCGCCAATCACTTTGGTCCTTAATTCTTAGCACTCATTATTATACCACAAGACATGTGCTGAAAGCAATGAATTTTGGGAAATGGGAATCTTATGGCATTTTTCATTAAGTAGAACTACCAATAAATATTTCAGCTGTTCTCAGTTGAATGCCATGCCAGACTGAATATATAGACGAGGTGAGCATGGTTGCCTGCTTCTTACCGCTCGAGCACCCTTTAGGCATGAAGTAGGAAGGCCCTATTTACACCCGGGGCCTAAGTGCTGTCTTCTTGTTTCCAGGGCAACATTGTTCAAAATAAACATCTAAATATTTCAAAGATCCCCACAGCATTCCTTCAGACCTGGCCTGTGATTAAATCAAATGTCAACATATTTAGAATTGGTTTGGTCTAAAAGAATATTTAGAAAGTACCATAAATCTACACAAATAAAACCAAAATATGGATATTCAAAGTGTTCTTAACTTCTTACCCTATCATCTTTTTAGGCTCAGCATAACCTCCTCTAGGATTTACCTGGAAAATCTTGTGACACACAAGCACACAATATGAAATCTCCATAGCACCCCAGCTTTAAAAAAGGAACAAAAGTCACAAGAAGGGTTTAACTTATTTCTGAGGTAGAACATAATCAAGTTTCTCTTAATGACAGGTGATAGGGCCTTACAAACAAACCATGAATCTGACTTGACTTTCTTATGCCCAAATCAAGGTGGTAAATCTATAAGAAGAAGACCACAGTAAGTGGAGAGGCATCTCTATGGTCTAGACATGAGGGTGGCATCCTGAGCTGTGCTTGGGAATATTTGGGGAACTTTTCAATATTTATTCATGGGGCCTGCCTTGCATGTGGTTGACTGCCACCTGGGATTTTTTGAATGGATACATGTGAGTAAGCCAGAAATGAAAAGTTCCACTTAGCTTTGTTAGAATACTAAAAGCAGCTGCAGAGAAAAAGAGAGAATTGGGCAGGGGTGGAGGGAGAAACTTGATTAAGATAAGAGAGAAAGGGCAGAGACAGCGAGTGAAAAAAATAAAATAAATGAGAGAAATGGGTGACCCTGCCTGGTAAGGTCAGAATCTGGGAGGCCAGAGAGATTGTAAGTGCCAGAGAGGTTTGCTTAGGGGTGAGCTTGAGCCATGGTAGGCTCAGAATTTTTATTCTGGTTTCAGTGCCATATGTCAGATTATTAAAAGTAGCTGTGGAGAGAGGGAAGGCAAAAAGAGACTAGTTCTGATCTTATGAAGGACCATGTTTATTCATAAGGAAGAGACATCTTTATCACTTATGTGTATGGATGGCCAAAGTGGCAACGGATAAGATGGAATGTGGCCCCTTAACAGGGGCTGAAATGACTCCATCATCCACAAAGGAAGCTAAAAAGTATGGTCTTTCAGTGGGAAACTATCAAGCTTATACAGTGTTTTAAATAAAATCTCTACTGAGATATCAAGGCAATAAATGTGTTTAAAGTACTGTAAAAACCTTGTGTTCTAAGGAATTACTGATTAGTAAGATGGGGTCAGAAAGAGGGCTCAGTTGATCAAAGCAATTGCTATGCAAACCTGCTGACCTGAGTTAGACACTGGAAACTTAGTGTGGAAGGAGAGAACTGACTTCCAAAAGTTGTCCTCTGACTCTACATGCATGCTTTGATTCTCACATGCCAGCATTCACACACACACACACACACACACACACACACACACACACACACACAGAGAGAGAGAGAGAGAGAGAGACAGACAGAGACAGAGAGAGAGAGAGAGCGAGAGAGAGACAGAAAGAGAGAAAGAAAGAGAGAAAGAGAGAAAGAGAGAGAGACCACACACAAACACTCATAAACAATAATGAAAATTAGTTTTTGAAGACTGTAGGATGGACTTTTCAGATTGGACCTGTGCAATAGAATTGATGTGACAGAATATTCATGAGGATTAATGAGCTCAACTTAGAGAAGGACTTTCAGCCCACAGAGAAAATATGGGACGATTGTAAGTAGGAAGAAATCATATTTCATTTGTGTCAACCAAACTGTGTCTTAACTGATATAGTATTTCTTTTTGTTTTTTTTTTTACTTTTGAAAGAGTTAGCCTTGTATGGACATCATCACATAAGGCACATGCTAGAATAGGGTCATATATTACAACCTGCATCTAATGAGGTGCAATGAGACAACGTTACCACAATAGCAGGTGGGATGCTGGATGTGGCTTGTATCTCCGTGAAATGATAATGAGGAAAATGCCTTCCTGACCATCCCAGGTAGTCTGTTTATTCCCTGAAGCATGAGATCTGATTACTCTTATCTGTACTTCTCACACATACAGTATATCGGATCTATCACTTTAAATGAAAGACATTCTGACATGGTACCCATGACTGAAAGAATTTCTTCAACTAGAGAGCAAGTGCCACTTAAAGTGAGCCAGCTGTAGGGGATCTGGAGGAAGAGATGCACTTTAATGCTGAGATGCTCAATAAGTTAAAAATATGAAGATTTTCTACATGTTCAAAAAATTCCATTTGGGCAGGCATAATTGATATGGATTTTCAAGTTTTTTTTTAAAAAGCTCCTTTTGAACACAAATGTAGAGTAGTAAATCAACTCACTCAATCTTTTGTGCCTTAATAATAATCTGAAAGTTGTTTTCAAAGACTAAGGAGCTGAGGATGGAGGGAAGCAATGGAAATATGGCTAAGGTCACACTTCTACCTGTCATATGATGCCCTTATCCTTCTTTAGAACTATAAACAGGCCAAGGAGGCTCTTCCTCAAAATCTAAGTCCTCTGCCATGTGAGCTGGCCAAATACATAAGAGGTTTTATGCCTAGGTTTTTACCTAATAGCATGTGAAATAGTCTTTATGTTTCTTCTCTTTTTAATTATCTTCTATGATTATATACCTCTCAGAGAATAATTACCATCGGTTGTTCTTCATTGCTAAGTATTTTCCAGTTTTATTTGTTTTGTTGTTGTTGCTTATTGTTGTGAGAATCCCATGCACACATATGATGTGTTTTGACCCAATACTCCTCTACCTCCACGTTCTGTCTTCTCTTATCCACCACCACTTTTTACTCCTAACTCCATGAACTTACTGTTTTTAAACCCAGTGAGTCCACTTAATGTTACCAGTACATGCACAGGGCCATTGGCTGAAACATGGACAGTCTCTCAGGACTAGAATTCCTGGAGAAAATGGACAGTCTCCCTCACCCACAACCATCCACTCATACCCACCCCTTTCACTTTCACTAAGAGAAAGTTCATCTTTCTCTTATCTCTTATCGACCCCTGGATCTCAATCTACCACTGTTAGTGAACATTTTCTTCTAATAGAATAGTCATTTCAGCTACTCACTATAGAGCACCCTGGTTTCCCCAATTCAACACTTGCTATTTCCTATGTTCAAAGTTGCCCATCACTTCAAATCAAAGCATGCCTCCAAAACAAGCTAGACAGCTGTTGGTAAGTGATAAAACCAAACAGATACTCTTTTCTTTGCTGAATGACTAGAACTGTCGCAACATATTGACTGTTTAAACATTGAGTTCATCTGATTTTTATTTTACTGATCTGGGCCCTATGGAAGGCTTAAGCATAGTCTAAGGGCAGCTTGTCTAGAGAGCATCAGTGCTATTATCCTCCCATTTTACTGACAGGGGAACACCCTGGTAATCTCCTGAGATCCAGAGAAACTTTCATAAGCACAGTTGACAATAAGTTGGTATGTGAGTTAGGGCACAGCGAAAGGATTTTGTTGTACTCAGTTATCAGCATGCCTGTCTGTGCCAACCATCACCGCAACACTATTAAGCATTCACTCTGGAAGAGAATGAAACTTAGGGTGAATGAATGTTATCACGTCCTTTACAATTAGGCACATACTAATATAAAGGAATGAATAGTGGCTTCACTATTCAGACTCCTAGAGATATCTTAAAGAGCTTTTATAAAGCTCAGGATAAAGGTTTACCTAATTCCTTTGGCCACTGAAATACGATAAGCTACCAATGAGATATCCCAATGGTATCATAAAGAGAATCAGACTTGCTTTTGGATATTCTATTTTGAAGCACATAAGACTTAAACTACTCAGGAGTAAGAGTGTTCTTAGCCACCATTAGCCAGGAATCATAACGTAGTTAGAATATTTGAATACATCATCAGATGCCCTAATTAAACACACCCCCTGCTCCCATGACTCATTATATTATACAAAATATTCTCAATAGCTCTTGTCTGCTAAAGAAAGGGTTAAAGACAGGAGAACTCCTATTGTTTCCACTTAACCAACAAATAGAAATAGACTCAGAGACACTGAGCTGACATTGCCAGCAAGCATCTAGGTCTGCTTTAGACATCTGTGTTTTGGTTCCTAGTTTACTATTCTCTGTAGACTTCGGCTCTCTGCCTATATTTGGAAAAGAGTAAGAAGTGGGCAGAATATCAGAATTTCTGGCTTCATGATATAGATGAATTAGGCCAACAATTCACTTAAATGTTCTTCCCTCTTGGATCACAAAGGCTAGGGAATATGCAAATGAAATGGAATTCTGGGCTCTAGCTGGGAGATTTAAAACACTATGACAGAGAGACAGACAGAGAGAGAGAGAGAGAGAGAGAGAGAGAGAGAGAGAGAGAGAGAGAGAGAGAGAGAGAGAGAGAAAGGCAGACCCAGGGAGAAGCTAGACATTATCCTAACTCTCAGGAAGCTGAAAAAAGAGGAGGAGGATACAAGTTCAAATCCAGCTTGGGGACATCCTGGGGTACGGAGTTAGACCCTGTCTTAAAAGAAAACTGCATAAGAACATCAACAGTAACAAAGCCATACAGCAAAAGCCAAAGCTAGCTGAATCAACCTTTAGCCCTTGCCTTTCTGTTAGGTGTATAACTCACATGTGGTAAAGGATGCTTCAAGCCTCCTTACTAATCTCCAGTTCACACTGCCGAGGAATTGTGCTAAGACATTTGAGCAGACAACTTCAGTGGTTTTAAAGAGACAGACTGGGCCCACAGCATGGCTCAGCTTCCCCGAAAAATATAATCTGGGGAACTGTGTGAGCTAGTAATGCACACACACACACACACACACACACACATACACACACACACACACACACACACACCCCTCACCAGGCTTCCTTCTTGAAAAGAAAAGAAAAAAATGAAAAACAAAAACAGTTGCCCAGGTAATATGCCCTAAATTCCCTTTGCAAGAAAAATGGAATGATTTCCGGTCTATTGTGCAGGTTCCCCAAAGCCTTTTTCTTTTCCAAATGTCACTTGTACCACTAAATCTCAAGTCTACATACAAAGGGTGCAAAGATTGATTCATTCAGTTATCCCGACTCATGTTGGCCCACCAAGGGTACAATCATCCTTTCATTCACACAACAGGATCATTCTCTAATAAGATGCCCATTGAAAGAGGTTTCCCTACGGGGTGGGTCTCAGAGAGCTCCTGCTTAGACTAATAGGATGCAGGATGCAGAAGCACCTTCCTGGAGTACTCCCCCTCGGCCCCCCTCAGGCCAGCACCTTTTGCACTTCTCTGAAGGTTAGATCTACACAGTGCAGGCTGGCTTCTGGCAGCAACGCAATGAAGGAAAAGACAGAGACTCTCTAGGACAAGACAGACAGCTGGCAAATTATATCCAAGTGTGCTGCTGCCCACGGCGGAGAGGAGGCCTGACTTCCTAAGGTAATCCATCTTTCTGACACCTCCCTTGCCCAGGAGTTAGTTTTCTCCAGCACACTTTCTGCTCCTGACAAACAGGGCCAGGCTGCCCTCACTCCTCCATCCTGCTGACATGCAGAAAGAGTCACCCCTAGAGAACTTCGGCACCCCCCCCAGTTGCACTGCCATGTATCTACCATCCAATTTATTGATAATTATCAGAGACTGAGGGGGCTGCAGCGATTAGATAATAGCATCTGCCTAGCGTTGTATGGCACATCATACGGAGGCTTCCCAGGGCCATTTGCCCCCTCAACCCCACTTTAAATCAAACAAATAGGAAATGCCTTGGGGTGAGAGCATCAGAACAGAATGATGTTTCACCCTGGAGAAGCAGGATCCATTGAGTGTTAAGTTGTGTTCTAATTAAACAGATTTTAAAGGCACAGGGCTTTGACATTGTACGTAATGGAGATAAGGGAGCATACTCTTGTGGAGGAACTATTAATAAGAAGGAGATACAATTCTATATTTAAGATGTTTATTCCTATAACCATAATAAAGATGTAGGGGAAACATACCATTACATTAATCTTGGCCCCAATCCTGGCCAGCCTCTTAAAGATTTGCATGATTTTTTTTTTAAGTCTCTACCTTATCTTCTCTGGAATTCAATCTGCTGATCTATAAAGGGGTTTTAGTAGATTGTTTCTATGCTCCACGTGGGAGTGAAAAACTCCCTGAGGGCTTCTGTAACTAGCATTGCTTCTCTAAGGCAAGATGAAAAGGTGAACTTTCACAAATGAGTAACCAGAAAGACAGAAGGTATGTTTACACTTTCAAATGTCTAAGTTTGATGGAAGAGCTTTCAAGGCTTCACAGGCTTCACCTATAGGTAAAAACTTTCTGTATTTGGAGACTACAATCAGGCACCAGGTGCAAATAAGCCAGCTGTAGCTAATGGGCTTTGACTGTGAGTTTAAAGTACAAAGCCTGCCCCACCCTCAGCCCCCAGAGAAAGACACTGGAACTATATTGGATGCCATTTATTTATTTATTTATTTATTTATTTATTTATTTATTTATTTATTTATTTATTTATTTGGAAAGAACCTAGGTTTATTTGATGACTATAAATAAGACAATCAGCACAAAGTACTGCTCACATACATGATAACAAAATTATGAGCTGTACACAGCTTACACATGGCATTTCTACTAGACATGAGGTTACAATGACTGGCTCATTCATGCCCCTTGGTAGTTTCAAGGGTTTAGTATTCTCTATCAACTATCTCTTCTAAGATTGTAGCACAATTCTGTTTCCACTGATATAAGAAGAGATGCTATTGGTGATAAAGCAGTTTAGCATTGAGAATTTGTCGTAGAGGGGTGTCTACCTGTCCCTGATAATAACTAAATTTTTAATCATTCGTGCACCCTTTTCCCCCACAAAAATTCAAATGGAGGAAGCTTCGTGCAGAAACCAAGACAAGTGAGTCCATAAAGGAGGGACATGGCTCAGTGGTTCACAGGAAACTGTGCCTTGAGGAGCTACATAGGTTTTGAGCGAACACAGGTAGAGTGACTAGTGAGGTACTCTATGCCTAATAGGCATATTGACTAGAAAAATAGATTGGTGGCAAAATGAAATGGCTCTCAGTGTTTCTGGAATGTGCAAATTTGTTTCCCCTTAATGTTAACATCCTGTTGTTTCAATCCACTTAAACCATTACTTGAAGAGTGGCCTTCCCCTAACTTGCTTTGTGGGAGGGGGAGGAAGGCTTTTGACCTCTGATTAACAGATTGATTTAAAACTGGACAAAGTCACACCATTTGCAAGGTTGGGTGGAAAGAACTGAAAAGGAGACATTGTAGAGGAACTAGGAATGGGCTCTAACAAACACATATTCGGGAATTGCTAGTTACAGTCCGTACACATGCCTCTACTTCTATCCATAGAAAGCCGCTCATTTGTGCTAAGATGAAACCCCTGACAAATAAAAAACACATATAGAGTTATTGTTTTCAACTCCTTCTGCGACATGTGCTTGTCAGACACATTCCGAATGGAATTAGCTAAAAAGGTAAGCCACGGCCAAATGAAATTCAGGACGCAGAATCGGAATAGGCAACAGTAGCATGTAGATCCCAAGAGGACTCAAATGTCTGTAGGAAGATTCTAGAACAAGTATTAATAAACACAAGGATGTTCCAGAGTGAATATCCCAAAAGAGCCTCCAAGAAGCTACTGTATTCCCTGTGCTAACAACATTGTTGAGCATATAGCAGGTACTCAATAACAATCATCACACAAGCAAATAAACTCTTTCCAGCCAAGCTCTTAACTCTATTCTATTTTGTTTGGTTTTCAGAGGGACTAAGAAGAGAAAGGAAGCAAAATATGACTAAATACACATTGGAAAACTAGATAAAAGTAAGTACCTGTATTTGGTGGTAGAGTAAGAAGATGTAGATAAAAACAGCATGGGTAGCAATGCATTTTAACTTAAAGGCTTGATTAGTAACTTGCCAAGAAGTAAGGACCATCTACCCAAGGTGGTATGTAAAAGGCATTATACCTTACAGATGCATGAGATAACATTGTTCACCTGGATACTGCTAAGCAAGAAAAATTCACCTTAAAATAACTTGTGATTTGTGGAGATTTATTAAGTTTGGAGGCACAATTAGAAGGGAAACAAGAGAAAATTACACTTGATGTGCCTAAAGTTAAAGTCAAAAATTAGTCCTGAAGATGAGACTTCAAGCAAGCCTCTGTCATCCTCTGGTCTTCCAATAACTTCCCACCTAAGTCTGATGTTCTTAACAGCCAATTATCCCTATTATGGGGATTTACCTTATAATTTTCAAATTACATCTTTATAAGGATAGACTTAAACAAAGCTATATAGCCCATCTCTCATGTGACCAGTGGGACCAGTGGCAGTTTTCAGGAGCTACTGTAACAAATGCAACTGGATGACTTAAAACAAGAGTTCAGAGCAATTTTCTCCCTATTTTGGAAATTCTCCTTCTGAAATCAAGAAGTCAGCAGGGCTAGAGTATACCCACATAACCCCTTACACACACACACACACACACACACACACACACACACACACACACACACTGTATTTGGCAAGTCTTAGCCTTGGATTGATGCTGTATAACTCCTAAAACTTTCCTTCATTATCACAAACTACGGTCCCTCTGTTGGGGCGTGGTATTGTCCTCTGGCTACTTCTTGTCCTTTGTTATAAGAACACCAGTTATGCTGTATTACTGTCTACCCTACACCAGGATGCCATCAAACTAATTACATCCCCAATGAGATCCCATTTAGAGGTCCAATACAGGTTGCTCTGTTTGTCATTTTGTTTATTTGGTTTTGTTTTTAGTTTGGTGGAAGCTGCCTGGGGGCATTAATGACATTTAATTCTGAACAGGTTGAACTTGCTATCTCCTTAGGAAAGTGAGTCTCTGCACTCAGCACTACTTTGACCACCCCATCATGACAGCCAAGCAAGAAAACTATAGAATGCCACCTACAGGGAATGCAGGTAAACTCGTAACTGTTGTCTTTTGTTATGATTTGTCACTAAAGCTACGAACTTGTTTCGTATTAGCATAAGTAACCCACTTTTCATTGTTTTCATTTCTTTAGTGATATACAATGGGAAAAAATAGCAAAAGAAAATACACTTTTTGAAATTCTACACTGGGTGGAGAACCAAATTAGTCTACTTGTTTTTTAAATGTCTCAGTTTCTGGGTCTTCTTCTACAATCATGATAGGAAAGACTCATGTTCCCATCCCAGATTTTAAAGTAGTCTTTTCAAGAGTTGAAAGGTCTTAGTAGGATCTATACAGATCTTCACTGCCATGGCGTCTTCACACCTTCTCTTGCTTGTGGCCTCATTCTTTTCTCTTACCCAGGAATAACATAAAAGAGAAATGCAGAACCAACATATACTGACGTCATTTCTCTTCCTTTTACATTCATGAAACACATGTGGACATTTTGGCATACCAAAGATATACAGGGTGTTTTGTTTCAAAAACAGTTATGTAAAATAAAATTCATCTGAGTATTTCAAAATTATGTTTCTCATGGCTACAAGAAACCATTTTATTAGTATTTCAAAATGTTGCTTTGATTTATTATTGTCATGCCTGGTGGAGATAATCTATAAGAAGTTAAAGTGCTAAGGAATGTGTATGTATAAGCCGAAATTTTGATCTCAGAAAGGGGTCACATTCTTGTTGGTCAAGAATAGCATCAGCTCATACTCATTCGAGTAAAGAATGTTCTTTTGTTTCCTTTTTTTTTGTATAGGAAATGTAATTCAGAAACATGATATTTCTGTGAAAAGGATTTACTTGTCCATAAAGATGAATCACATCCTTTTAAATAATAAAAAAAAAAACTCAAAAAAAAAAAGAAAAGACAATGGCAAATTCCTTAAAAGAAAAACAAAAACAAAAAGACCAGGATACGAGTATTCTTAAAACTTAGAAATTTCTAGCAGGAACTTGTTCCTCAACAGTCTAACTTAGAGTATTGAGATTTTCACATGGAAAAGAAGATTTAATAATTTAGACACACCCAGGAATCTTGATGTATTTGATTTCTGCTTCTCCCTTAAATTATTATTATTATTAAATAGAACTAAATGAAAGTGAAAATACACTACCACCACCTCTGGAACAATTTAAAAGCAGACCTAAGGGAGAATTTAGAGCTCTAAGATTCTACATTTAAATATCAGAAAAAGCACAAGTAAGTGACTTGATTTGGTAACTCAAGAATTTAGAAAACAAACAAACAAACAATCAAAAAAAGAGTTGACTTAAATTAATGGAATCAGAAATGAATAAGTAGGAAACTAAATACAACACTCCTGGATTTAACTTGGAGTTCATTTTCCATATCTATTTAATTTGATTTTACTGGAATTACTATGTCAGAGAAAGTCAGGGCAGCTTAGTCTTGTATAACAGACAAAATAAGGAAGAAGAAGACAATGTACTCTCTAAATAGTGTTGCTAAAAGTTTGGTTCTTCCTTTGTACAACTTTACAGTTAAAAGAAAAAAAATGTCAACTGTTAAAAAAATGGAAGTATAATGCAAAATCTGGAAGAAATATTTACAAAGACACAGCTGATAATGAATGCTTAGCCAAATATACAAATAATTCTTACAATTCAATAAGACAACTCAATTTTAAAATAGGTAAAAATCGAAAGAAATATCCCATCAAATGAAATACGCAGGTATCAAATAAGTACATGTTTAAACTATTCATATGATTCACGTAAGTGGGCAATGAAACTTAAAACAGTAATGAGCTCCTTTTGCTTGACTATTCAGATGTACAAACTCTAAAACACTGTCAACTCTAAAAGCAAGAAAGAGCAAGGAAGAATTTATCATCTACTTTCAGGGAATGCAAAATGATATAGTAACTTTGAAAGATAGTTATGCAGATTTTTTTAAAATACAGTGTAGCAGTTATACTCATGTTATTTATTCAAAGGAAGTTTTGGGTTTTTTGTAATTTGTAACTTCTAGAACACAGAAGCAACTAATATATCCTTTAGAAGGTAAGGAGATTTAAAACAAGCTGAGGTACAACTACACACTGGAATACCCAGCACTCAAATGAGTGATCAAGATATGACAAAATATGGAGGGAAAAATACATGCATGTTGCAAAGTTAAAGAAGCCAATATAAAGAGGCTGCACACATGCTGTGTGGTCTAACTAATTGATATTTTACAAAAGAAATACAAATCTATGGAAACTGTAAAAAGATTAGTGGTTGCCCAGGACTGAGGATACAGAAAGACAAACAGCATAAGAGACTTTTAAACCTGAGAAGCTGTTAGGGACCATATTATGATTGTGGGTATGTGTCACTTTCCAAACCTATAGAACACAGGTTCATAAAATGAACAGTGATGTAAACACCAGGCTTTGCATGATTATAGGTCATCACAGACTCAATTGTATCATAGTCCAGCTGTGGTAAAGAACATTGCTAGTACCAGAGACCAGGTACTGTGGGACCAGGGAGAGGCTGTAATAGGTGAACACTCTGTGCTGTGTGCTTCAGCACATCGTGAGTCTAAATCTGCTTTGAAAATACAGTCTATCAAAAAGGAGAGAAAGAGAGAAAATAAACCTCTGAGGTGAGCAAAATATTATCTGTCCAGGAAGCTTCTCTTTTTTAAGTCAACCAAGTACCAAAGCAAGATTTTTCTGAGGCTGGCCACATACGTTAAACTGAAAAACACACAGTAATTTTGTCTTATGGAGTGAAACTCAGAAATACAGACCAGAAGTTATCTAGTCGAAGATGAAAGGAGGAGACATTTGGGCTGGGAACCGAACAGTATCTTCCAAGGTGGACCGACTGCCTTACTTAAAACTTGTCTTCCTTTGTAGAGCCTGTAAGACAGTTCCTTGCAGGCATCCTATTGCAGGAGAGAGTGGAAATTTGCATTCATCTCAGTGCAGATCAAGGGTAGCGCTATGAGATGTGGTTTACTTTATTTTTTACGTGTTTCATTTTGATAGGAAAATAGCTGAATGGTAGAATATAGCACCATGGCACATGCTGCAGTGCTTTAAAATGCACGTGTGAGAACTACACTATTCCATGGTGAAGGTGTCTCAGTTGCTATAATTCTATTTGACCATCGAATTTAGAAATAACAAATTTAGAAGTAACAATATGGAGACCAGAGAGAGGGGTAAGTGCCTAAGAGTATCGGCTGCTCTTCCAGAGGACTTGGTGTTGAAATTCCTACCATCCACATGGAGACTCACAGCCATCTGCAAGTATAGTCACAGGGGATCCTATGTCCTCTTCTCGGGTGTTGCACAGTCAGTCATGCATGCAGGTAAAACACCCATACACATTTTTTAAAAATCATTAAATGACAATAGAAAACCAATCTATTGTAATTTGTGGCATTTGGAAAAGCAAAGCTATAAGAACAATAAAAGTATTAACGATGGCAGGAGATTAGGGAATGGAAAGTAGGACAGAACATTTTTCCCTAGAAGACTGGGACCAGTATGTGGTCCCTCTTCTGTTAGAGACCCTCAGGTCACTAGGCCAATGTACTACCATAGTGCCTGTCAGAAGAGAGCTTGTGATAGCTACCATTTGCAATCACCTCTCTACTTACTGAACCTGTTGCCAAAACCAAGCGAATGACAGAATAAGAGCTTGCCTCTAGGCTTTACTGACAGCGATGCTAGCTTAACAAATCCGATAGCATTTGCTGAGAGCTCACCATGGAAGGTTTACTTGCATTGATGCATGTTCTATGACTAGATTTCATTTTTCCTTTATACTAGTGTGTGCTTCCCAGGTAAAACTGGGTGTATGCATTTTCCCTATCCCACATCTCACTGGGTCAACTGCAGTAGCCTCCTACATGGGCTTTTTACTCTTCTCTTTCCTTTCCAATCAAAACCAGATAATTTATTCCTTACGTGAAATAGAATTACCAGAAAACTCATCAATGATGACGGCTCTGAAAGCCTTCTCCTACCTATCCACTCTCATTGTTCACAGTGCAGATACTGTCCAGGATCCTTATTTTATTTCTTTTGAAATTTATTGTAATTTTCAGTTTCCAAACAATCTGAGCTAGGTTTAGCTGCACAGCCTTTTCAATGTCACTCAGTTGACAGAATGCTTACGTAGCAAGTCTAACGCCTCAGATCAATTACTCACACCACATAAACTGGGTATGGTGCTGAATTCTTATGATGTCAGAACTGAGGAGATGGAAGCAGGAGGAGCTGAAGTTCAAGATCATCTTCAGCTGCTTACTGAGTCCAAGGCCACTTGATCCCTCATTATAGAAACACACACACACACAACCAAACAACCCCTCTGCTAGTATGTCCGCATAGCTTTTTATCATTTTTGTCTAGGCTTCCCCCCAATCCCGCTTTATTCAATATAAGGTATTTCTCCACCGTACTCTTGTGCTTCATTTTTTTATTTCTGTTTCTATCAGAAGCTGATATTGTCTCCTCCCCTCTAACTTACTCCCTTTATCTCCCCAGAGAATGCTAAGTGAGGATGTCTCATTCATTACTATGTTTTCAACGAAAAATAACATGATCTGGAAATACTGTCATTCTCAGGACCAGTTTGCTGAATGGAAAGGAATGATGTTTATTCCCACAGCTATTTTGGAAAACAGTTACTGCATTTTTCTTCAGATTTCTGGAGGCACAGGGAAAGAAAGATTGTTAAAAGTCACTTGTTTAGCTGCAGAGCTAGCATTCAAAACTAGGCCCAACTTCAGAGTAGATCTGCCCAGCAGACAGATCAGGCTATAAAGGGTTTGTGTTTACCAGGAGTACTGGAAAATTTCTAGGTTTAGAATATTTCATTGTCTGTATGAAACACAAAGGAAAGTTATCAAGTGGTTTTAGAAGTTAAAAAAAATAAAGCAACTATGAAGTCACTGTTATCAATATAAAAGAAGATTCACCTAAGCTTATTTTTATTTTATATTAATCACAGGTTATGTACTTTGTATCCCAGCTGTAGCCCCCTCCTGCATTCCCTCACTATCCCATGCTTCCCTCCCTCATCTCCTCCCTGCACCTTTCCAAGTCCACTGATAGGGGAGGACCTCCTCCCCTTCCATCTAACTCTGGCTTATTAAGTCTCTTCAGGAATGGCTGCAATGTCCTCTTCTGTGGCCTAGCAAGGCTGCTCCTCCCTCAGAGGGCAGGGAGGTCGAAGAGCCAGCCATTGAGTTCATGTCCAAGATAGTTTCTGTTCCCCTTACTGGGCATGCTGAAATCTATACACCTAAAGAAGATGGACAAGAAAGAGGACCTGGGGTAAGAGGATTAATCCTCACCTAAGCTTTTTATTTTGTTTTGAATATTTGCATGGTGATGTGTCCACAGGCAAACATGTCACCTATGAATTGCACACAATAATCTGTAGAAGAATAAGAGACAAATGATTGTCATATGATTGTCATATTCATTAAAATTCTGGAGCCTACCAATAGTTTTCTGTGACAATAAATACAATTCAATACTATTTCATTTTATACATTATAAGAGGTTCAAAAAAGCATTTCTGAAGATGAGCTCTGCATTAGAATTACATCAGAAGATTTTTATATTGATGCCTGGTCCACATATCAGATCAATTGGATCAGTATTTCTGAGAAAAGAACCAACCAGAACACCATGATTTTCTGTTTTTGTTTTTTTCGTTTTTCACTTCTGTGAATGACTGTATTATTCAAGAAGGGCTGAGAGCCTCAGCACATAATTTATGAAAGCTACTCCTATCAAAGCATGTCTACTTCCTGATTATCTATCAGTCTTTCTTGCTCATATGTTCCCACTTGGTTCTTGCTTTCTCTTCTCTCATTTTCCAATATTACTCATCAAACAATGGTTATTATTAAATAAGCTACACAAATGATGACAGTATTGTTAACTGGTTCCTGTACATTTATTTATAGATTTTTTTATGATTTGTATTGGGAAAATGTTTGAAATACAGAGCACTTTAAAGGGCTATATTTTACATTAGCATGATAAAATGACCAAGCAACACAATTCTTTCTTTCTGTTTAAAAAGATCTTTTTCATACAATATATTCTCATTATGGTTTCTTTCCCCAACTCCCTGCAGATTCTCCACTTCCCACCCACCCCAATCCACACCTTTTCTTTCTCTCTCATTAGAATACAAACGGGCATCTGAAAATAAAATAAGATAAAGAAAAACAAACTAGAATAGACCAAAACAAACAGAAAAATAGAACCAAAGAAACAGATGTTGAAACATGCACATTTGCACACACACAAAAAAAACCATAAAAATAAAATCAGAAAACATAATATATAAGCAAAAGATCTGTAAGGTGAAAAACAAACCCCAAACAGAACAAAAACATGCAAAGCATTGTGACACACACACACACAACCCTCCAAAACACCACTGAGTTCTTACTGTGTTGGCCCTCTACTGCTAAGCATGGGGCCTGACACTATGAGTGGCTTGTTTCCCCATCAAGACTTCAATGGGGGGAAAAAAGTGATCTTTCATTTGTGAGTAGTTGACAGTTGAAGACTGATGGGGTTAGGGGTATTTCTTGTGTCCACTTCCCCTCGTAGCACTGTGACCCCCTCTAGCCCAGGCATGTGTATGCTGCCTCTGTGTCTGTGAGTTCATACGTGTGTCAACCATGTTGTGTCTCTAGAAGGCCTTGTTTCTTTGGTGTCTTCTATCCCCACACTTTTTAATGAAACATACAGGCAACAATCACTGCTTTTTAAGATGATGGTGACAGAGAACCATGTTTTAAAATTCAGGCATCACATCTTTTATAGAACATACTGTTTTTCAATGTGGTCTGGCCTCTTTCCCAACAAGAACTTGAGTGTGGGAGTGTGTCATAATCTTCTCTTTCCTTGAACCTGGTTGGCCTGAGTCAAGCACGTGCAGCTGCTGATGTGTCCCTGGCACACTGGAAGCTTGTTCAGAGAAAGCAACTCCTTCCCATCTGAAGAGCCCTCTTTTCAGCTCCCCAGCTCCCTGCAGAGATGCTTCCTCCATGCACATAAATCCTGAGCCACAAGGAAAAGATTCATAGCTGGCCTCAGCTAAGCTCAGCTTTCAAATCATCCCAGACTTTGTTCCAGTGGTTTGAGTTAAGAGCTCGCTAGGTAATTCAAATCTGATTACCCTAAACTCTTCAAGTCTTCATAATTTAGTCTCTGTAAATAGGAAAACAAAGAGTGAATAAATATACACATGGTGGGAGGGAATGAGGGAGGGGGCTACGCCTGGGATGCAAAGTACCTAACCTGTGATTGATATAAAAATAAATTAAAAAAAATTTTGACTTCAATAAATAAATAGATAGATAGATAGATAGATAGATAAATAAAACAAACAAACAAACAAAAAAACAGAAAAAGACAACCCAACCTTGTTATACCCTTTCCAAACCCCTGAACCACAGAATCCATGATATCACAAAAAGCTCCTTTCGTTTAAGGCAGTGAAATTGGGACTAGTAGGTACCCAGTGCTCAATGACCAGAATCATTTCAGGAGACTCACACTGAGAAAAACACAGACCTGAGTTTTATTCTTTCAATGTTTCTGCTTTTCAACTTCACAAAAGCTTTCTCCAACATTTACTCTTGTTTCCAAGAGTGTTCAAATTTATTTAACATCTACAAAGACAGGTTGAGATGGCCCATTAGATATACTTACAGGGGTAATAGTGGGCCCTGATTTTAAATGCCTAGAACCCACATAAAAGCATATGCAGTAGTGGAACTCTACAACCGTACATTGCTACAATGAGGTGAAAGGTGGGGACCGTGTAATCCCTGTAAGATTGTGGGCCAGCTAGTATGGCATATGTAGCATTGAACCACAGGAGACCCCAATCCCTAAGAATATCCTAAGATATCCATACACATCATGGAATGAGCACTTACACACATTATTGTATGTATGTATACATATATATGTATAACATATATACACATATATGTTATACATAAATAAACAAAAAATGTTGAGTCAGGCATTTCTGTTAGAACAGCATCATAAAGTTCTTTCCTCAAGCAGTTCTTGAGTAGACCTGGATAGAGCTGTATCTTTAGCACAGATGAAATATAGTGATAACAGAAGGCTTGTGTGTGTGTGAGAGAGAGACAGACAGACAGACAGAAAGAAACAGAGACACATACCCAGAGACAGAGAGAGAGACAGAGACAGAGAGAAACATGCTGGATGGAAGACCTAGAACCCTAAGCATGCACAAAGGTGTCTCCCTTGAGCTTCATCCCGAGTCTTGAGATGGGTCTTCTTGACATAATCCATTCTGCCTGTTTTACCAAGTAGCTCATGTACCAATGTCTTCTCAGAGGAGATCAGAAATGTAACTACAGTTCAACACAAAGACATTAAAGCAACCTGGGTCCATAGCATATTCTCAACTCTCATCCTTTCTCCCCTATATGCAGAGAAGGTGTGACAAGAAGAGGTAAGTGGAAGAAGCAAAATAATGAAGGGCTGGGAGAAATCAAAAAGAAAACCAGAAAGGACTTATAGCAACAAATTAAGAATTTGTACTATAAACATGTCTTCCTGGGAGAGCCTCATCCTTCTTTGACAGATTGCGGGAAAGATAAAATGTTTGGTCACAGAGCACAAGAAGAAGGAAGTAAAACTGTGCTTTCCCATTTCAGGACTAGGAGGAAACAGCATCCTCAGATTATGCTCTCTGAAGCAGACACCATAAATTTGCAATAGGCAGAAAAGCAATTTCCTTGCCCCCCTTGTTTGGCATCAATTGAAAACTGGGCTTGTAAGCAACTAGCAAATGGGTCAGCCCTCTTTCATATGCCTAAGGAAGCCTTCCAAGCTGACCACAGATGGTCTCTGCTACTACTTTTCCTATGTATGTGCTAGAGGATGCCAGAATTCAAACCATAGCAGAACAATGACCTGGCTACTTTCCTAACCCAAACTGGTTTTCTTCTTCCTTTAACCCGCAAGTCACTCCAAAAATAGATATTCTGACAGAGTTCTACTAAGGATATATGTAGTTATACATCCACAAAGTTCAGCAATACCACTTTATGTTATTTTTACGGAATTATTTGACTTAGAATGAAATAAAAACACATCTTGTTAACTGATCCCTCACAACCAGTGTTTTCCAGGCATGAACACAATACTTGGACAAACACAAGCACTTTACCTCATGACAATTGTAAAGGACAGATTTCTGTCCTGTAACCAGCAGTATCACATGGAAAGAAAAATATGGCGTAGCTCTGAGAAACATCAAGGACACTATCCCATGATCTCTGATGACACCATTGTAAGCATTTCTGTTTAAATTTGTGACATATCAATATCTTACACTAAAACATAAACTGCAAGCCAGGTGTGATGATGCAGGCCAAAAACACCTGGCAGGCAGAGACAGGAGGATCAGTGGTTCAAGGTTTGCACTGGCTGTATCACAAGTTCAGTGCTAGTGTGGATTACATGAAGTTGCTTCAGAAGATACAACTGCAATCCAGGAGTGGTTGTACGTGCTTTCAATATCAACACAAGTTCAAGGCCAGTCTGTTCTGCACAGGGACTAGCACACCATCCAAGGCTACATAGGTAGATTCTGTCCAAATAAACTAATGAATAAGATTGTGTTGTACTTTTACTATGTTATGTTCTGACTCTTTAAATTCATCTTAATTCTATGAATGTGACAAACCGAACCCACTAATAGAAAGAAAAACAGCTTTACAATGTATTCAAAGAGGATTCTAGGATGTGTCCTCTCCTTAAGAAAGCCTACCTACAGCTGGTACAACCAGCATCCCTGCCCATCCACAGAAGAGTGCACCTGTACCACAATTCATCTCCTTTTGTGGGAAAATAATGTGTTTGTTTTGTTTGGCTTTGCTTTTTAAGACTATGGAAGAGATGGAGGGAGGGAGGAAAGGGGTAAGATATTTGTGAGACAATGTTTTTGTGTCTCTAAAAAAATCACAGCTTCTTGTACTTACTGTAAAATTACACTTCCAACCTGGAATAAAATGTATAATTTTCACATGAACTAACAAGCCAATTTACTCAAGCAACAAGCTAACTTTGTAAGCCAACCTGTGAAGATGCAATGAAAATAACATAGCCCAGTTCTTTTCAAACTCTATTCTGTGACCGTTGGTTCTACAAGTTGTACCTAAAAATGACATTTCAAGGTCAAATGAATTTAAGGAGTCCATACTTTACATCATCTTTAGCAATTCACATGAGATTTATCTGTGTGTATGCAAATATACGTGTGTGAGTATTCATATATGTGAGTTTGGATACACTCAAGGCAGAAATAGGAGAGGACTGCCTGGGGTGTTGGTCTTCACCACCTTCTCTACATTATTTAAGGCAGTGTCTTCTTAGTAGTTTACCACTACACACAGAAGGTTAGTTGGCCTGAAAGGTTCTGGGGACTGTTCTGTCTCTGCCTCCCATCTTTTCACAGAAGTGCTGGGATGGCAGATGTTTGCTACCATGGCTAACTTTTATATAGGTCCTGGAGATTTGAACTCAGGCCCTCACACCTGCACAGCAAGCATTTCACCCACTGAGCCATCTTTCCCCATAACATGACTATTTTACTTATTTGTCTTGGAGGTATATTTACTTTCTATTCTGAACGTATGAGTGTTTTGCCAGCATGTACACTATTTATGCACTATATACATACAATGCCTCTGGAGGCCACAATAGGGTATTTAATCCCTTGTAACTAGAATTACAGACAGTTGTGAACCACCTGGGTCCTCTGCAGGAGCAACAAGTGCTCTTAACTACTGAACCATTTCTCCAGCCTCTACCTAAATGTTTTCAAGGACTCAGAGAAGAGCCATAGGAGAAAGATACAATAAGCTTTATTTTATCCACTTTCCCACTCTCATTAGAATGCAGATGCACTAGTATGTGTGCTCATGCATCTGCCTTTCCTTGAGGTGACTTCAGAAAGACAGGTAAACTATCTATTGTAACCATATGTGAGAAAGAACTGACTTAACTTAAAATAACAGGTATGTAGCAGAGCTCTCTGACTAGGCCCTGCTGCTGTAAGGTACTTCCCAGGAGCAGAAGAGACAGTGGTTGAGATTTTTTTCAGAACCTTTATACCTCTGTTTGCCTAGCATTCCAGTACATCTTCTCTGTCCTCCCAGGCCAACTAGCCAGCTAACCTAAGAACACCAAGGATCAGAGGCCAAAACCTGAGAATACATTGGCACTTCATATGTACAGAAGAATTTATCATTTACAGTCTTTCTCCAAAGAATCCTCTAAAGGAATTTGTCCAGGAGCATTTGTCCCTTAGATGGTTAGAGCAGGTAGCAGAAAAGCCAAGGGAAACTGCACTCTGGCAAGTGCACTGCCTCCTAAACATGATGGTACTTTCAGAGCCACTGTCCATAGTGCTGACTGCCAAGTCCAGGGAGTAGTGCCCAGAGGAATAGCCCAGCTAAGGGGCGTCTTCCCTCTGCCACATACTCCTGGCAGGCAAAGGAAATTACCCTTTAGGTCAAGACTAGGAAAAAAAAATGGATTAAAGCGAAAGGGAAACACCAAAACCAACATCTACAGAAATAAAATAAAGCAAAGTTCTGTCTGTGGCCAAGTCCAGCCTCAAGTGTTCTGAAACTTTAATGCCTAGAGAATCCCAAGGGAAATTTAACTACAGCATAATATCAGTGGAAGGGTGAGGTTGTGTTCTCAGCTGTGGGTATGTTGAAAGGGGAGCACCTAGAGTCGCATTTTGTTGATGTAGTTCACAAGAAGCAGTTTTCAGGATTGGCATTTGCCTTTGGAATTGGTAAAGTCAACTGCCTAGAACTCCTCTGAAAAAGCCTCTGAAATTTATGGGGGGAAAAAGGACTAAGACTCAGTAAAGGGAGATTTCAGAGGCAAGGTGACATGATGCTTATCAAGATTAACTTCGGCTAGAGCCACAACTGCAGTCGGACCTGCACACTACCAGGAAAGGGCCATGCAACTCCAAAGAATTCAGTGTTTGAGATAGCAGGAATAACCCTGCTTTCTTCACCATGTTGTACAGCAAGTACCTTAATTAAATGATTTTGTACTATGATGTTCTATTAAGAGTGAGTTAATCCAAGACAGAAAAATACAGATATAATAATGATGGTGATGGATGATAGCAATAAAGATTGATGATGATGATGCTATTTCTGATTTGCTTGATATTTTGCATGAAAATTAGCCTATTGTTAAGCTGCAGTGACAAGAATGACTGACAAAGTTTTGAATTTAAATTGTTTCTACTTGCAGAATTCTTGTGTACATCTCCTCTTAGCTTTGCCAGTGTCTCTATGGCAATGCCCTTTAGCTCAAAAAACCCAAATTTCAAAATCACATTAACAACTATTGAAAACTAAATGGTATTTGATAAGGTTTTGAATTGAGCTACAACATCCAGACACAGCATGCAATTTAGTTTCCAACTTAAGGTATGAAAATATATAGCATACTTAAATAGTATGTATGCTTTCCCAATAACATTAGGAATGATATACTCTACCTGCTTACTCACTGTTCTTCTGGCATTACTAGTTCCCCAAATCAACAACAGTCAAGTGTTAAGGAAGAAAATTTTTATAACCTTTGAAGCATTAAAAAAAAGTCAATGCTGATGCAATCTACAACGCCTAAATATTTACAAAACACAAAGGGAGATTTGTGTCTTAGTCGGGGTTACTAAGACAGAGAAACACCATGGACAAAGAAACTTAGGGAGGAAAGAGTTTTTGTAGCTCACACTTGGAACTCAAATGGGAAATAAACTCCAAGGTAGGAGTTGATGCAGAACCCATGGAGTAGTGCTGCTTACTGGCTTGCTCTCCATGGCTTGCACAGCCTGCTTTCTTTCAGAACCAAGGACCAGACGCCAACAGGTTTGCCTCTAGTCAGATTTCACGGAGCCATTTTCTCAATTGCGGTTGCCTCCTCTCAGATGACTTTAGCTTGTGTCAAGTGAACATAAAAATAGACAGCCCAGTCCTCACTGAGTATGCTGTACAAGGAGAGAAATTTGATGTCACCTGCCAAAGAGCTGACAGAAAAAAGCAAGCAGCAAAGAAAAATGCAATGCTGTGTATGGCTCTGTACCAAGTCTCGGCTATGTCATGTTTTTGAGGACAGAAAAGGAAGCAGCGCTTTCTAAGGAGACAGCTAGAAAAGAACCTGGACACATGCCTTTTATTTCCTTCCCTGTGCATAAATATCTCCTCCTGTGCCCGAAGGAGAAAACAGGAGGGCAGTACCCAGGGAGCCTCTCTTCAGTATCTACCTAACAGCTGCTACTTTTCACAGAACCACTGGAGGAAACCTTTGAGAAGTGCTGAACAATCTGGAATTGATGGTGAGTCTAAACACGAAAACAGTAATATTCAGACATTTGTTCTTACATAGAAAGACTATGCAGCCAGAAACTGAACAAACCCATTCCTCATATGCCAAAATCTTGATGCCATGCATTTTGGGCAGGTAACACTTTGCTGTTATATATTCTTCGAAGCTGAAAGCTATCTCCACTGATAAGATATGGGCATCTTGAGTTTATTTTTCTCCTTGAAACTCAGAATTTCTCATAAAATTTATCACTTCCCTTGGTAGTTGTTGCCGTATATAGCATGTGTTGAAATAGAGATAAGTAAAGGGAGAAAGTGAAACAAATAAAGAAAGAAAAAAAATACAAAACAAAACAAGAAAGCCTGGGGAGAGAAAACGGTGTTACCATGCCAGGAGAGAAAGCTGCAGCTAAAATGATCACTTCTCTTTATCAGGCAATATCTGCACCTGATGGGAGCGCTTGTAATATGATTTGTTTCTGTGTATCTTTTAACTCACATATTAATACAACAAATCTTGTGAGTGGGAGGAGATGGCAAGCATGGGCCACACAGGGCCATGCTGGAGCTGGCTCACAATACCTCCTAAAAGCTGTTTGGTTGTGCATACTGCTTCCCAACCGGTGCCATAGCAGTAGCTTGAAATTAGCATCAATGGGAGAATTGATGTTGCAGAAATCAACAAATATCACAAAGCTTATCCTGCAGAAAGGTAATGCTTACATAAACTGGCAGTCCATCTGACCAGACACTTAGAGTCTCCTAAAGTTATAGCACCAGTCATAACTGAGCATCTACTGAGCCTGAGGCACTTTGCAGGTGTGTCATATTTAACACTTATGACTTTCCTTAAGAATGATATTGGGACTAATTCTTTATCACTGCTATACAAGAAGAGCAGAAAGCTTTAACTAGGATACAATCTGAGTCTAAATCCACCCGTATTATCACTACAGGACACCATTACCTGAAGTTACCAGACTATGGAACCTGCAGTAAAAGAAAATGTTGCCACAGGCATTCTAGGCATCCACATGCCATCTGGAAGCCAACATCGAAGGTAAAATAGAAAGATGTGTCATGGATATTTGAAGACTCTTAGGATGGAGCTCACACGTTTACAAACATGCTTTAGGTATCTATATACTGTACACTCTGTTTATTACTCAAATAAAGACACAAGAGGCATCTTTACTAAATCTATTAATGCCAAAAACTGCAAGGAGATGGTGCATATATTTACTTTACTGAAAACTTGAATGAAGTATCTAATATCTTTTATAGAATAGACATTTATAACATATCCAGTTGATGAATGCAAATACTATCTGTAACAGGTGAAAGAAAGAATAATATTAATCTCAGAGAAAAAAAAAATTTAGGAGGCCAGAAGGCCGACTGTAGGCACTGGGTCTTTCCGTAGAAAGGCTGATTTCCATCAGATGTCTGGGAAGGAGGATTGCCATTCATGAGGTAGAGAAAGTGAGCTAGTAAAAGCTAACATAAGTCAGTCCTATTCCTAAAAAATCACTTAAGGGGGGTCCAAAAGGCTTCTGTTATGGAGACAGGTAAATTACACAGGATTTAGAACTAAGCTCATATCCTGGCTAGGTTGCTTACTAAGCATTAAATCTCAGGAAATGCTCAAAGGTTTCATCATGTGCTAAGTAAGGATGATAACAATACCTACATCAACAAGTCATTGTAGTAACAGAGCTAGAGTTATCTAGAAAGTGCTGAAACATTGCTTACCAAAGGGTCACTGCTAAACAAGTATTCACAATTGAAATGTTGTTTACAAAATTTCTTTTGTCAGTTTAAAAAAAGCTTTGTCAACTTTAGTAGTTTGTGGGTTTTGTGTTTGCTTAATTTCCCACTGGAACACAGTGCCAAGCTCTTGATAGGCTTATAACAAATGCTTGTTGCTAAAACAGTACCACTGTTCCTCAGTAGCTTCATTAAAACCAAAAGAATAAAGGATGACACAGATTCTAGAAAAAGAACATGGCTTAACAATTGCAGAGCTTAGAATATCTCTGCATACATTGAAAGAAAGTATCATACTTCAAATATCCAGCTTAATAATTGTCCTTGATTTCATGTATTAGTACATTTTTATTAATGCTGTTTTCAAGTAAAAGCAGAGGTGTTATGTAGTACACATCACAGACAATAAGAGACAAAAGCTACTTATCTCTTGGTGCACGTTTATTATTATTATTTTTAAAAAATTTTAATGGGCCCAGAGTTTTGATAAATGATAATGTGAATGAGACATGGAAAGTTGTTCCTAAAAGACCCATGATAATTTCATTCTGGCATTTCTACCTGAGGCAAAACTGACTCCAAGATTACTCACTCATACAAACCTATAATGTCAATGAAACTCCACCCCAAATTCAGGAACCAATGTTGAACTAGTTGTAGTCGGTATTATAGACAGATACTCCTGTGGACAGGACATGATTGTTAGTATTATTGGGCTCAAAGAATAGAAGGTTGTTTAGAAAAAACAATCATGTGTAATAACTAATTTAAAAATGTAAGGGCTTACTTGTTGAGAGATAGTTACCATATTTTTGCCATGTACAAACAAAGGGAATTCAGAAAAAAAACTACGCCTTAAATTAGAATAATGGATAATTAATTGATAAAGAACTCTTGGGTAACAAATGTCACTGATTATTGGGCCAACTTATCAGGGGACAGACAGTGTGAATCCTTGTTCTCTATGGGTTGTAGATGTGAGTATGGTGGTTTTCAATTTGTTTCACTACCTATTTTTTTCCATTTGTAAATCAAAGAAAGAGTATTCAAAAACTAGCTAACTCACTCCTTCCCAGAGTTGTAACTCTACAGATGAATACATCATCACTGCAATATGTTTACATTTTCTTTTCTTCTTCATCCCAAATAATATGTTTTCTTTTCTAGTCTCAAGATGACACAGTTGCCTTAGACTCCTGGAACCATCACGGCTTCCATGATACCCACTGTTCTTTACATTGTCTGACACCTCCAGTTCTGCTAACTATTCGTTCCCCTTCCCGTGGTTTCTCACTCTACTACCATATGCTTGTTATAGAAATGCCAAACTCTAAACACCATTCTATATTTGGAAAATATCACCCTTTTACGTCAATTGAACTACTCTCTTTAAGTGGATAATGCATATGTCACAATGTCTGAGAAGTCATGCTTAAACTCTAGTTCAGAATATAATATGGATTACTGTGTAGCCCCACAGAGTTTTCTCATAGTCATCCAAACACCGCAGTTACTGACTTCATCTCTTCATTTTTTTTATATGCCAGCCTTCAAAATGTACCTATTCAGCTCTTCTCTGGGTGTAGGCAACTCTATCATCAGTCAGTGACCTCTCAATTCATGCTTTCACCCTTGTTCTCCTCTTGCCAATCTATGCTGAACTGAGTCCATGCTTTCAATTTGGCTTTCAAGATATTTCACAAACTGCCCCAGTCATGAATCACAGTTATCTGCCATTTTGAAGTCCTCCTACAAAGACCAAATGCACACACACTCTTACATACTGCTTTTGACTCTTTGTTTAAACTCAGTCCCACCTATGAAAAGCCCGTTTGGATCTTATACAGTAGTATCTAAAATCTAGCTCCTGACTTTGACCACAACAGTAAATAGCAGTTATATTTATAATCCACAACTTCTACTCATTTTTCCTAAAGTTTATCACCCTTAATATCACTTTACCACATGACTTTAAAGAGACTTTCAAATAATCAGATGCTTATTGCATTATAATACCCTATCATTAGGTGTATAGATTTCTGTATTTTTATCCTATCTTATAGGTCTATATAAGTGAGTATATACCATGTGTACGCCTAAAGAAGATAAACAAGAAAGAGGACCTGGGGTAAGAGAATTAATACTCACTTAGAAAGTCAAATGGGACGGACATTGGATGTAGGAGTAAACAGGTAGCAGGACAAGAGCCGGCCACAGAGGGCCTTGAAAAAACTCTTCCTAGCAGGGTATCAAAGCAAATATTAAGAAACATAACCAACCCTTTGGCAGAGTGCAGGGAATCATATGAAAGAAGGGGGAGTTAGTATGACCTGGAGAGGTCAGGAGCTCTGCAAGAACCAAATATATGAGACTGTCTCTCCAACCAAGGACCATGTATGGTTATAATCTAGAACCCCTGCTTGTATGTAGCAAATGGTAGCTCAATTCCCAAGTGTGTATACTAGTAAGGGGTACAGAAACTATTTTGGACATGAACTCAATGGCTGGCTCTTTGACCTACCCATCCCCCGAGGGAGGAGTAGCCTTGCTAGGCCACAGAAGAGGACATTGTACCCATTCCTGAAGAGACCTGATAAGCTAGAGTTCGATGTGGACTTGGAAAGGTGCAGGGAGGAGATGAAGGAGGGAAGGGGGGGGGGGATATGGAGAGAATGTGGGAGGGGGCTATGGCTGGGATACAAAGTACATAACCTGTGATTAATATAAAATAAAAATGAAAAAATAAATAATTACATTAAAAAATAAGAACAGCAACTAAAAACTAAAAGTATTTGTAATCCTGTCAGAAGAATAATATACATGTGTGCATGCATATGTTTATGTTATGTACATTTCCCATAAATACATACTAAAATACAAAAAAAATACCATACCATTGTATCTTCTTTAAAGAGCATCATAAATACATATTGATCATAGTTTATCTTTACTATCTTTAATTTTTAGTACTGCTTTTTTTTCTGCTTTTTTTGTGTGTGTCTTCAGTACAGACACAAATAAAGTCCAGCACACCTCTTTGTCCGTATCAGATTGGAAGCACTCAGTCACACCACTCCCTTTCTCCCTTTCTCCACTGATACAAATGGGAAAGAAATGAGAGAGGAAAAATAAGTTAAATATAGAGGAGAAGAAAGAAGTAGAAAGAAAATGAAAAAGAAGAAACAAGAGAAAAAAGTCCTAATATTTTGCTTCCTCTAAATTTGACAACTCACAAACTAGTTGTGTGTGATCCTTCTCACAGTTCAAGTCTAGTTTTGGGTAATCAGTCAAGAAGGTTATAACTCGCAGCGGTTGCCCTCTGAGAACTTTCCCTCAGTTTTCTGTTTCTTAAGTAATACAGATAACAACTGCATTTATTCAATGAAACAAACTCCTACCTCACCTCACTGACCTACTTGAATGGAGTCAACTGATATTCAGGTTCTATGCACCATACTTTTATTTCCACTTATTAGTTCCGGGGGTATTGCTTCTTTAATTGACTTAACTCTATGCTTAAATTTCTCTTCCTTTAGTATCAAATAAAAATCATCACTTATCTTTCAGCCATGACTTTGTTGTCTACTGAAGCAAATTATATCATTCCCACTAAATCTATCAAATTCAAATACTAAAAATAAATCCCTCCTGCTGGCACAAACTCATCTTTAATACACAGAACATCATCACAGATTGTCCTTGGCTGTTCACTATACTGTATGTTCTGACACTTGTTGGTGTATTTACAGGGTTTCTACTAAAAAAAGAATTGATCAAGGGAAAACAACCAAGTTCAGAATGTTTTAAATCTACATTACATTCTGTCAAAATAACTTTTAAATATATGTGAAACAGAATATTTGCAATTCAAAGCAAGAACCCATCAGGGGGAAATAGAGAATGTTACCATACCATATAAATCATGTAAGAATGAAGTTACTCGCACCATCCATATTCTGCCAGACTTACTAGGAAATGCATGGCCAGGTAAAGGAAGAGTTTCCCACTCCCAGAAATTCCCCTGATGGTGAAAAATGCTCTCTAAGAAGAAAATAATAAAGACTGAGCAGTAAGCCTTGAGTGAGAAATGGGATCATTCAGTGAGAGATGACAAATGTCCTTTTGATTTCAGTATAACTCATCTGAGATTCTAATGAGGATGCTGTGATCAAATAATGTGTGGTTATTAGGAACCTACTGTGTGAATGGAACTGTCTCTGCTTCTCAGGGAACAGGAAGGAGGCACTCAATAATTTTTCCTCCTAGGAAGGATTTGTCTTAGACACTGTTCTGTTGCTGTAAAAAGACACCATGGCCAAGGCAACTCTTAATTTAAAAAGAGCATTTACCTGGGAGCTTGCTTGAAATTTCAGAGGTTTAGCCCATTATCATCATAGCAAGAAGCACGGTAGCAGGTTATACATGATACTGGAAAGTAGCTGATAGCTACATCCTTATTCATAAGCTGAGAGGTCCACCAGGCCTGTCATGAGCTTTTGAAATCTCAAAGCCCACCCTCAGTAACATGCTTTCTCTAACAAGACTACACCTACTCCAAGGAGGTCACACCTTCTAATCCTCCTAATTCTTTCAAACAGTTCCAGTCCCTAGTAACCAAGCATTCAAATATATGAGCCTTTGGGGGACATTCTTATTTATACAACCACATTCCCCTTCCCCACCCTCATAAGCTTGTAGCCAAGTGATAATGTAACAGTGCATTTACTTTAATAGTTCCCGTAGTCTACCACAGTCACAACATGTTTAAAAATCTAAAGTTCAAAGTCTCTTCTGAGACACAGGACATTTTTTAACTGTAAGCCTCTGTAAAGTCAAAATCAAAAGGCAGATCACAACCACATACTGCCAACCTGAAAAGGCACAGCATATACATTACCATTCCATCAGGAAGAAAATCGAACATGGTGACCAAATGCTGACCAAAACCTAGCCAGGCAAACTGCATCTCTATGTCTAATACCATAAGGCTCTTCAGATCTCCAACTCCTCTCTGCTTCATTGGCTACAACATTTTTGTCTTTTTTGACCTGGGTCAACACCCAGTATGCAGCTCACACTGTGTCTCTGGTGTCTCCAACATCTTAGAGTCTCAAATAAAACTCATGCTTCATCTTTGTAACTTCATGCAATGGCCTCTCAGAGGTTCCAAACAGAGACATCCCTGACACAGGCCTGGCCTCAAATGCTTTCCTTAGCCAAGAAGGGAGATTCCATAAGCCCTTTCCTGAATCCTTGACTCTTAAAACAGAACAACATGGATACAGGAATGACACATGGGGAATCTTGAGAGACCATCCCCAATAGAATAGAAAGCTATATATAAAAGAAATACTAATGTTGATAAACTTATTTCAGAAAACAAGAACTTGAAACACAGAATGGAATTTGGTTGAAGCACCATCTGAAACTTAAATCCTGGCTTGGATATTGGTTATAGTTCCATCAACAGCAAGGAAAGGCAATATTTAGTTCATGTAAACAACCTGTGAGATTTCCAGTAAGACATGGAATCACAGAAAAACAAAAGTCTCAAGTGTGGCAAAGCAATTGACAAAGAAAAGGAAATGCAAACCATCTACAGTCTTCTCATGAAGAATCAAACTCAAGAGATTTCAATTATCACTGCACTGAGAACCTTGTTCTGTGCAGGAGTGAATGAGAATTATTTCTTCATTGCCTCCACTGTTAGCAAAATGCACTAACTCAAAAATATGTCACTGACATAGCATAATGTATGAATATGGCCTAGAACCCCCGCTCAGATGTGGCCCATGGTAGCTCAGTGCCCAACGGAAGACCCTAGTAAGGGGAACAGGGACTGTTCCTGTTATGAACTCGATGGCTTGCTCTTTGACCCTCCCCCATACACGCCAGGGAGTAACAGCCTGGCTAGATCCCAGGGGAGGACATTGCAGCCAGCCCTGAGGAGACAAGATGAACTGGGGTCGGATGGAAAGGGAGGAGGTCCTCCCCCGTAGGTGGACTTGGAGGGGGCGGAGAGGAGATAAGGGAGGGATGGGAGAATGGGAGGGCATGAGGGAGGGGGCTATGCCTGGGATGCAAAGTACCTAACCTGTGATTAATATAAAAATAAATAAATTACATTAAAAATATTACAATCTTTGGCCTTCCCCCTTATTTTCTTGTTTTCTAGATGCATATAACAGGTCTAAAGTCACCTTTTCTTACTAGAATGCCACTCACTGACTCAAATGTTCCTTCATCACTTTCACCATGATTTTGCCTTGGGACCAATCTTATTCTTACAGTAAATGCATATGAGTTAGGTGTCAGTGTTAGCATTGCCATGAATGCAAATGCACCAGGAAACATTAAAAAGTATTATGCAAACCCAGAGAAACATGCTGGAGCTATCTGCTTGGAAAAGGAGAGAAGATTGTAGATATGAAATGCCCCAATGGAAAATGCCTCTACCACTTGAACACTGGATCCATGACTGACCTCAGCTGAAAGAAACACATTTCATACAGTGCCACCATATAGTAGCTGACCCTTCATTAGTCACAGATGCAGGGAAAAAAAGTTTACTACCTAATACTGCTGAAATATTGGGCTTATTTGTTAAGCAGCAGGTTGTATATATAGGCAACTAAATTAAATCAGTAACATGCAGAGCCTAGTATGAATTTCACAATACACTTCTCTGTCCTTACAGTATATTTCTTTCTTTTTTTTTCTTTTTTTTTTTTTTTTGCTTAAAACAGTTTAAGCAAAGATGATCCAACTCAAACACTAAAACACACTGAGGGCAGAGCAGCCTTACCAGGCACAGAGGAGGACAATGCAGCCAGTCCTGATGAGACCTGATAGACTAGGGTCCTATAGGTCCTATAGATCCTGATAGGACCTCCCCTATCAGTGGACTTGGGGAGGGGCATGGGAGGAGATGAGAAAGGAAGGGCAGGATTAGGAGGGGACAAGGGAGGGGGCTACAGTTGGGATACAAAATGAATAAATTGTAATTAATAAAAAACAAGTTAATTAAAAACCACACTGAAAAGGAACAAAGGCAACAGAACGCATTGAAGCCAATTTTCTATTTATAAGGCAGGCCTTCTGTGACAACCACAGATACATATGATGTGAGCCATTAAATCACTTCATTCAGCTGTTACAATCTGACAATAACCCTTTCATGTTGTCACTCTTCAGAGTAATATTTCCAGGTACTATTGTTGCCCTTTCTCAGAGGTTCCCTAAAAACCTAATCCAGGGCTTTTTTTGTTTTTTTGTTTTTTAATTTTCCATTGCCTATTGGATATACTTTCAACTAGTATTCTTTGCAGTGTGTCCACTAAATGAATTTGTAGGAGGATATAGTTGAGTGATATTGAGTTGAGGATATTGTGCAGCATTGACTCTACATAAGGCCATTTTTGTTTCCAAGGAGCCCATTGGCAATGTGAAGTCTTAACTCGGAGGGTTTGAATGTCTAATAGAGCTACAGGCGCTGGAATGGGTGCAGAGAACACTTCTTAATTTCAGTTAAATTGTAGGATAAATTGATTCTTCAATATATCATACAAAGGGGAAAGAAATTTATGAATAGTTTCATAAAATAGAACCTTTGCCTAATCATGAATTTCCTCATAGACATTTAGGAAAAACAGAACTGGAGGGAGAACAGAGAGCAAGAATGTGCTGGTGTGTATTATTTTGAGTGACTATCTAAGCTTCAGAAACGAGTCAAAACCATCCATTCCTAGAACTCCTGCAAACTTACCTGGAGGCTACTTACAGTGGTGAGACTCAGGTCATTGAGGGAAGCAAAATACAGAGATAAGAACCTTTTATTTCTGACTAGTTTCTGCTTTCCCCTAAAGGCCTCCTGACATGAAGAGATAGATGGCGCCCATTGCTGGGGGTCAGGAAGTCCACCTATTGATGCCTTTGCAGTCACATTTGTCAACTGACTGCTCTCCTCTCAGTTGAACGCCTCATCATGGGCCTGGCTTGAATGCTCCCAGGATAAGGAGTCAAGGATTCAGGACAGCAGACATCATTCCTCATCACTCAGGAAGGGGAAAAGAGGGGAAAAAGGGGAGAGGGAAATGAAGTCATCTATGACTGAGTTTTGATTAATTACCACCCTCGACAGTGATGAGTGTGGTAAGTAAAAAGCAGGAGGGGGAAAGGAGTTAGGAGGAAGTGAAAAAAATTAAGGAGGGGTAGGAAAGTGAGAAAGCCACTTTAGAGACTCTTCCTACAGAGAAAACAAATGCATCTTAAATTAGAAAAATCGGTTACTCATGTCAGATGTCTCACAGAGAGGATCAGAGAACTTGGGAACTATAAATAACACAGACAGCTCAGGGCCTGTGTTTCTGAGGCCCAGCACAACATGGAGAATGAGGTGGGAGATCTGGAAAGATGATCTCTGAAAACCAATGAAAACTTAAGCCTGGTTTATTCATACCAATTGCACCTTGTCCTGAGTAGCCACAGTCTATACTGATGGCAAACAGCTACTTTCAGCAAGCACATGGACATCAAGATCTCACAGGTCTCACTGCCTATCCCACCTCCACAGTGAAACTGTATTGTTCTTGGTATCTTCTGTGTGTTGGGGGGTGGTCTTCAAAGAGGTCTCTTTGCTGTTTCCTTACTATCTCTCATAACATCTTCTGACCTCCAAGTCACTGGTATAGACAGACCCTCCAGCTGCCTTTGGGTTTGCTAGAAATTCTCAAAAGTAGGATTCATCTTCACACTGGAAAATCCCGTCCCTGGGATTACTCAGTGAAATATAAAATATGTTCACTTGAAAGTTCCTAAGGCAAACATGAACATTTTGCAACTGAGCCCAAGGCTACACAGTACTTCCTTTTTGGAAACAAAGGTAGGGAAAAGATACTACTGGTAACTTAGAGTGTCACAGTAAAAGGATAGCCATGCCATCATCTAAGAAAGCAGTTCTCAAGCATTGGGTTGCATCCCCTTTGGGAGTCGAATGACCTTTCACAGGGGTTGCATATCAGATATCTTGCATGTTGGATATTTGCATTACAATTTCTAACAGCAGTAAAATTAGAATTATGAAGTAACAATAAAAATAACTTCATGTTTGGGGATCACCACAACCTCTATTAAAGAGTCAGAGCATCAGGAATGTTGGGAACCACTGATCTAAAAGAATCTGAACAAAAGCCGGAAGTAGTCCAATGTAAGAGGAAAAGGATTTCTAGATAAATGCAACAGCAGTGTCCAGGTCATCCATGGATCCTAGAAATCTCAGAGAATCCCTTTTGTTATAAATGTGTTCTCTGAACATTGCACTAACCATTTTGGGCTATAATTTAGATATCATTGCCTAAGGGTTTGAAAACAGTTAAAACACTTCTGTTTTTAAATCTGTAAGTAGCTAGTTCATACATTTATAGGATGCCCCATCTGGACTGTATTAATCACATCTGCATTCTGAAATATGCAATCCAAAAATTAGTTCACAGAGCACTGTTAATTGCAAGTAAATAGGGTTCTGTTCAACAGGGATTCCCAGGTGAGCTCAGCCAAGGAAAGCACATTAGGAAACCATGTACCCATTTAGCACTATGTTTCTGCCAAGTCATCCTCTCCATCACTTTGTTCTCTTTGTAAACAAATATCCTCAAGTTGTTTCCATATCAGCAGGAACTTGTTTCTTTGGCTAATAAGAACCTCAATTTCATTAGATTAATGATTGGTGACTTGTTTTTTTAATGTTCAGAGCTCATAATAATTAATAGTGCTAAAAGTTTGTAAAGTTGACAAACTAAAATTTATTAACTTCAATATAAGCTCTTTAAAAGTGCTTGAAACTATGATTTATACAAGAGTTAATATAACAACAGTGATATAAATATGTTATATTCTAAGATAATTTTTCTTCTTTTTCTCAACCATATCTTTTGCTCTGTGGTACTGGTAATATACTACTGAAGGCCAGAATAACTGTCTGTAGCAATCTCTTACCTGTGCAATTTCAAATTAAAGGCAGATTCGGGGTGTAAATATTTCTGTTTTGCCTTTAGTTTTTTTCTTTCCTTTTTGAATTTATGCTCCTTGAACATTGCCATTCCTATTTATAGATCATGGTTTATATTTATATTATCACTGTTCTTCTCAGAAGCTCAACCTTTTTATGTATTTCCTTTATTCTTATTCTCTTCTATGACAAGGTGAAAGGTAAGTGTAACATTTGAGCTAATCCTACAGAAGAATGGTTTGTCACTTCTTTTCATGTTATTGCTCTCAAAATGTTCACTTCATTCTTGGCTAACATAAGGTACATAGAATACTTACTTACCAAGAATAGTCACCGACCCTCAGAGATGCAGGAAACTTGGGGATATCTGTGTGGTGAGTCTCAGGACCAGGGAGATGAAATTGCTTATTCATGTTTTAGGGTTTGTTCATTGGATTAGCTGTTAAGTAATATCGTTTATTGATATAACATGGTATGTGTCTACTAGAAAAGATAGTTTTGCCATATGTAAACATCCCCTCTTGGGTTCAATACCCCACTACACATGTTCTATTTCAAGGTTACATGTGGTCATTTCTTCCTTCTTGTTCATGGAAAGAAGTAAATCATAGGTGATTATAACCACATACTTCATTTTCTTACCTGGTTGAGCTGATAATGGTCTCTATTATACTGAGCACTGTTACATTTTTTAATTGTGTTACTTCATATGTGGGTTATGTATATTTGTGTGCTTATACAGGTACAACTTCCTCCACATGCACCTGCCTAGAATGTAGGAAGATGTCATTGTCCTGTTCTATCACTCTCCACCCTATGTCCTTGAGATAGTGTCTCTCAATGAGCCTGGAGCTCATCATTTCAGCTGGCCTAGGTAGCAAGCAAACTCTTAGTATTTCCTTGATCTCTGACCTGCATGATGCCAGGGCTACAGATTAAAAAAAAATCATGCCAAGGTTTTTATGAGGGATCTAAACTCGGGTACTCATGCTTAAATATCAAGGGCTCTTACCCACTGAGTGATGCCCCCACTTCTGGTATGTCTTACAGAATGAGTCATATACCTGGATGGAACTCAGTAACCACAGCTGAGTAGTGGCTGGACCAAGACCCCAATTCAATTTAGTTTGACTGCAACTCTGAGGTTTAATAACTGTACCTACAGTGTACAGCATACCCAGGATCCTGGGGGACACTATCTTTTTCTCCCATCCTGCAGCTGCAAAAGATTTATTTAAGAACCCACTTTAAATCTAACAAGTAAAAAGCCAGTCTGACGCACTGACAATGCAATGGTAATATATAACATTATAACTGAGAGGGAAGTCAGGTGCCTTACTCAAGTTACTTTCACAACCCCCAAACACATATTATTAATTAGCTACTGTGTCATTTCAGACAAACTTAACTCCTTTGAGTCTTACTAAGTTGTTCTACTCATAGTGGATTAAAGCATTCAAAGTCTTATACTAATTTCTTCCCAGTTTGAGAACTGTCAGTTAGTAGCATCTACCGTGACTAATGACAAAAGGAAAGTTTCCATTTACACCTATCTATACCAAAGCATTGTAATGGGGACTCTTTTATCTTTTTTCTGTATCAATATTTTATTCATACCAGTATCTTAATGGAAGTGGACACGGTATGATGTTGGAAATCACAACGCAGGCTGAACACCAATCACTTTGCCTATTGATTCCAAGATTGGACAAGCACGTGCCATACACACTGAGCGAGTACCGCCAAAAGACAGCCTCTCTCCAGGACTGCCATGAGGGCAATTGATGCACAAATCATCTTTACATGTTATGAGTCTAGAGCTTGCCTTCCTCTGGCTGCTGGCATTGCCTCCTCATTAACAACTACACTTCGTCTTTCCAAAACATACCTCATGTGTTAGGCACTGTAGCATCCTTAGCACCCTCCTCCCAACTGGCACATAGGCCTCTGTTCCTAGATCACAGGGAAGCACGTCCTGCTGTGGAGCTCCTTGCAGACTTCTGCTTGTTCCCAGTGGCTATACCCTGAGGTATGAAAGTGACCTCAACTCACTGAGGAAACTGAATACGGAATGATACATGCCACAGTCATGCATACATAAGACCTGCTCACGGTGAATTTTTTGACCCTGTGTATTTGGTGCGCTTTTCATTAGGGTACGCACTGAAAACTTGAAGAACCCCTGATACTGTAGGATTCTGTTACAATGATTGTTTGTTCACACTATCTCTACTTCCTATGTGGTTGAGTAAACAAGCAAGATAAGAAAGAAGATGTTTACAATAAACAGAGTCAAGTTTCACTTTCTCTTCCAGGCATCTCTAGCAGGAAATTCAAAACTCCAGTAGACTGTAGGTTCTTCTCAAAGATCCATGATAGCACTAGTCCTGAGTAGTTGGCTAAGCTTCCAGTACCAGGCATGGCTACCTCTTGTTGAGTGGGCCTAAAGTCCAGTTAGATACCTGTTGTTTACTGCCAACAAATGCATACTACTGACATACCTTTTGTGTTACTGTGCCATACTCATTGCTGTGATTCATATGTGGCTAGGAGTGTCTGTTCTTCCCTTCATTGGAAGTTTACAAGGTGCTTTCTGGTTCCACAAAAGCACATACTCAAAGAGGGGGATTTCAAATCAATGGTATTTCAGGGGCCCCTGGGCCCTGTTTATGAAGTACATGGTATATTGAGCAATAGGGACTCTCTTTCTGCATATTGAAGATAACCAAGGCCATTAGCAATAGCCTACAATGTTTTGAGAATCTCTTGGACAATTATGATCTCTAAAGAGTGCTGCTCATGCCTGCTGTTGGAATTTTGTTAGTTGGCCTTTTAAAATGCTTAGGGTGAGCATTTTCAGTCCAAATAGGAAATTTTTCACTTAAACTATATATGCATATTTAAATACTGACTCATGTATTATAGGGTTTTTACGTAGAAAGTTAATGGCATTATTCTTTTTTCCCCACAAAGCCAGGGGACCTCTAGAATAATTTGCTTTTGGGTAGACTATCTGGATTTGTAAGCAGAATAACTGTGGCTTCTTTCTGTGTTAGAGTATTGAGAAAAACTAATAATCATCTGAGTTCTGACATTTATTTCCAGTACCACCTCAGAATTATCAAAGCATCCAAATGCCAGCTGTTGTTTCCAATGAATCCTACAGTATAAGAAGTCACTAAATTCTCATTAGAATGACCAGAGGAAATCCTGCACTTAAAATACCTAATGTTTGTAAAATATAGAAACAAGGGTTCCAAATATACTTACTTGACCAGAATTTAGGAAACTTTTGAGTCATAGCTGAGCATCAAGGATGGGTACAGATGTGAAAAAGGAAGAGAGAAGAGAGTGTTTGTAGGTGAAATGACAAGAGGTGATGGTTTACTTATTGTCAAGAATAGAAGGGGGGTAATAAAGAAAGTTTTCCCAAAGAATTATAGACTTTTCAACTTAATCTGAAAAATCTCTCCATCACAAGAGTTTTTCTTTCCTTTTGACAAAATTATTCTCCTAATATAGGACTACTGGCAAGAGCCATCACAGAAAATGTTAGAGAAATCTGAGCAAACAAGTAAATAAAACATCATTTCTCTATAGAGTATATTCTCAAGGAATGTCCAACTTAGCCCCGCTCCATATCCTAATGCACTTCCTAGTGAGAACTTACACTCAGGTGGGGTATAAATTTCTTCTGCCATGAAAACCATCTTCAGGGAAACCTCTCTGAAAGAAGAGAAAAACTACAACATAATGCATTTGGATAGCCACAACAAACCTGTCTTCCTTTTGATGAATAGATAAATATGTTTTTATTGTTACTCTGGAATAAGTTATATATGTGATTACTTGTATGAGTCTTTTGTTGTACACAGTAGAATTTGGCCAGCACTCACCATGGGCTGACTTATAGTTTTCCCTGATCTATGTCACCTCAGAACATTATATCCAGTCCTATGTGGTATATGTCTTGCTTAGGAAAGACTTAGAAATATTTTTACTAGAAAACAAAAGACTTTTGCCTGTAGATCTGTAGATGACTTGAATCAATCTCTCTCTCTCTCTCTCTCTCTCTCTCTCTCTCTCTCTCTCTCTCTCTCTCTCTCTCTCTCTCTCTCTCTCTCTCCCCTCTCTCTCTCTCTGTTTCTGATTGCCAAGACTGCCACACAGATGTCTGGCTCTGTAGTTCTACATCTGACACTCTTTGCAGCCCCACCTAGAAGCAAGCCCATGGGCCCTGCCCAAAGATCAAAGGCATGAGTGCCAGGGTGGAATGTAATAGTCACCCCTGGTGATTCACAAGGACAGTGAGAGAGGGGGGCAGTGCTAGTGCTACCACTAGGGAATTAATAGTCCTTTGACTCATATTTCTTAATGATTTTATTTGGAAAAGAAAATTGCCTTTTCCACTAGACACATGTACATGGGTGCTCCTGCTTTGCCTTGTGAATAGGAAGTCTGTATGTAAACTCTTTTCTACTGGGAGAGAGTATGAAAAATTCCATCTTCCAAATAGATTCTGTTGGAAACCATGTGCCGCAGAAGCTACAGGGCTAGTAGCAATGTAAGTTGGTTCCTTAAAGCTCTGTGTTTCTTTTTATAGCCCCCAATTTAGATCTGAAGCATCTGAAATAAGGAAGTTAAAGACAGTTTTTAGCCTTTCATTTAAGTATACTCCCTATTATCACCACCAATTTTACACACAAAGACTGCTTTGAATTCATGCACACAGTTCATTTGAATTCATTACTGAAATGATGGATTTTAAGAAATCCATACTACTTCTCCAATTTATTCATTACATTTTACTTGTAACTTAAAGCAGGTTACAGGTACTTTGTTTGTAGTGTTGACTGAGAGAACAAGGGATACAGATAGATAGATAGATGATAGATAGATAGATAGATAGATAGATAGATAGATAGATAGATAGATATTCCTTAGAAAAGTCTCTGATAGAAAAATAAAAGCAAACGCATGGACCTTGAGCCCGTTTGTTTTACATATATATGTTTTACATATATATATATATGTTTTACATATATATATGTTTTACATATATATATATGTATGTATGTATGTGTGTATGTTTATGTATATATGTGTGTGTGTGTGTATTATATCTGTGTGTTCAATTCTGTGTAACCAGGCAGAAATTCTAGCTGACCTCCTACAGTGACAACCTGTGAAAGACAAACACAACCCACTAATGTTTTTCCCAAGAAACAGACTATTGTGCCTCAGAGAATGTAGCTATATACATGCACAGGAAACAGCCCAAGTTCATACGTTACTCAAGAGTTTTTGAAGAGTGGTGCACACACAACACAGGACAAATATTGTCAAAAGGAAACAGCTCAGTACACCAGCTTCAATGATTGCAATCAGTTAGTATACATCCTCTAGGGTGAATGGTCCCTGAGAATTCCATAATCTTGGGGACAGCGTGACTTGGACTAGTACCCAAGAGGAAGGTCATCTGATCTGTCTTAACTCTAGATACTTCTTCGGAACAATGGAAGTAGTAATATTTTCTACATTGTGTGTTTATTGTGAGGACTAAGGGAGGTTACAGCTTTGAACTATTTAGTCTCGTTCTCAGAAATAAATGTTAACTCGTCATAATAAAATTAACAACCAGCGCCGTGCCACATATGAAAACTGATAAGTGGTTCTGGAAATTTACCTATCACTTTAAAGAGGCTTTCCAACTCCGCTCATGGTACACTGGTTTAAATGTGTTCAAAAGGAAATGATTTACACGCGTGAAAGCTGTGAGCACCACGCTCAGGTACCCTGGTCACCATCCTCAAATTCATAGCTGCTCCAGGTGAATGAAACCTGTGGTCTTAGTTCACTACCAAAGTAGAAAAATGGTGAGAAGGAAACTCAAGCGCAGGGAATCTATCCAGACATTTATTTCGCTTCATTTAGAACCATAGAACATATAGATCAAATGCTCAGAGCTATTAGGAACAGAAGAAAATGCCAGAATCGATGCTGCAACGCATTTTGCTCTTGCCCTGAATTAATGCTCTTGTATCTGTGTTGTCCCTGATTTAACTTCTTCCTAATAGCCTTAAACATTTGATCTATATCTTTTGCCAGTTGGAATACAGGAAAATCTGTGTCTTGGATTCCCCATAGAGTCACTAAGAAAGGAATTCACAAGTCAACAGCATTCAGGAGGCTTCTGCAATCGCCCTCTTCTGGGGTGGTGTTTCCTCAAAGGAAGCATTTTCACCCCCGCCCCCACAATGTTCAGTGACCCTCAAGGTGGGAGCTTGTGCTGCCCACAGGGCATTTGTTCATTTGTTTGTTTTTTAGAAAGAGGGAGAACTAATAAATATTTCCCCCTTTCTCTTCCCAGTATAACCACAAAAAGCATAAAAGGTTTAACTTTGGGGTATTCAGAAACATATCTTATCTTGGCTCCAAACTTAACTCACGGAAGATGTTAGAGGTTGAACATGAGAATAAAAACTATTCTGGTAGGGTAGAGAAATATGAAATACAAACTGTTCTGGATATATCTTGCAGAAATTATTAAGTACATATTCCACTCTATATTTGCCAAATATGTTTAAGAAATACTACCATCTCTTCTGGTAATGACTTTGACATCATGGTAGAAATACTTACTGGGGAAAATCTATCGTTTTTAGGTTTACCCACTGAAATTGCATGAGGTGAAGTAGAAGCAATAGCATTATTGAAGGCTTAATATGGGCCAGCTAAATGCCTCCATATTTTCAATGCATTACTACAGTTTTTTGAATGATATTTCCACCTTACAAGGGCAACTATAGGGGAGGGAGAGAGGAAATTAGGGTCTAGTTTCAACCCAGGTGGGCTGCTCCCAGGTGACGTGTATGCTCCAATGGTACAGAAGGGTCAGAAATTAGTCTACATCTTAAAAAGAGATAAAATGATAATCTAGAAAATGGAGAAGTGTGTGTCTGCTTTTCCTCTTAAAGTGAAAGCAATGAAGTCCTAAGGAATTCCTCTGATTGTTTCCCTCCCTTGTATCACAGTTCTGGGCACGAGACATCAGTGTGATGTCATTGCCCATAGGCTTTTTGCTGTTCTCTGGAGAAACTCTGTTAGTAGGTGCAGGGGTATGATCCTTAAAGAATGTCTATGAAAATTTTGGTCTGTAGACTTTGAGTACAAACTTGCTTGCTTGCTTCTTTTCTTTCCTTCATTTTTTGCTTCTTCCTCCCTTGTTTTCTTCCTCCTCTACTTACTTACTTCCTCCTTCCCTCCCTTCACTTCTACTTTTCTACTTTATTTTTTTCCCTTGACTTGATTTTCTGATATAGGGCATTGCAATATAGCTGGGCTGGCCTCAAGTTCTCTAATACTCCTGCCTCAACCTCCTGAATGCCAGGGATATAGACACATATCACTGTGTTAATCAGCTGCCTTCCATAAACATTTTTGCACCACCATTGACAGAGCACCAATACTCACAAAGTTAGAGGTTACAATTTTCCTAAGTTCTTCTTTCCCAGAGGAATAACCAAACCTAAAACTATTTTCCATCTCCAGCAAACGGCATCTTAGAATCCATTTCCTTTTGTTTTTTTCTACAGGTAAGCATGAATGATCGACTTTTGCTGTTCCGTTTCCTTCTTTGCCTCTTTGTATTACAAAATTAAACATTATTGGCAAGTAGCCCAAACCACCACAGACTTTACCTCTTGTTTAGACTAATTATCTCATGCAGTCTGCCAAAAAAACCAGTTCCATCAGTGAGCTCACATTGCAGGAGCTTTCCTAATCAATTCTTTGACACTTAATTACAGAACGAGCATATTTGAAGATCTGAAGCCCGAAACAGGGTTTGTGTGTGCAGGGTAGGTAGTTGGCGTCCCTGGCAATCCGAAACCCTCCCTTGTGTCACTTCTCAGCACCCCTAGCTGCTCTGATATTACTTCAAATACGTAGAGACTCTCTGTAGTTCCCCAGCCACAGCTTTTCTTCTCAGTTAATACAATCTCAGACCTTCTGGTAGTAATGGCTGCCAAAGCATCAGAGGGTTCCAGATCTATCCACTGACAGATGTGCTAGGCTAGGTAGGGAAACCAACCTGGGGTGTGGGGGTGCCTGAAGTTGGCTTCCATAAAGTCTTAGGTTGTAAAAGAGAAGCAAGTTTAAAAAAGGCATGGAAAGCACTAATGAGAGATATATCTATTCTGTGAGCATAAAGCAAGAAATGAAACTGCACATTGAGACTGTAGAGCCGAGTTGGTTCAACTGAAAATTTGTTAAAAGTTTGAAGTTCTACCTTTTAGATAGCATGCCTGTTAATTTAAATAGGTGCCACTGGACACAAGTAGACTCTTGACCTCCCAGCACAAATGCTTACCATGTATATGTGGGATGACGGGCCTTTCACTCACGACTTTGAAAGTTCATGTGGAATTTGGTTTGTTTCGGTCCTATTACATTTGAACAGCGGCATACTGGAGAATCAGTCAACATATGAAATAGAGAGAACCATCAGGCTGTGTGGAAGCAGAGATAGGGTTTCAGGCTGAACTGGCTGACTCCATTGAAAAGTTTACTGTATAGTGTAAACATCTGAATTATAGACGAGTACAGTGACACCAATAATGTCAACGTTGTGACTCAAACAAGTAAAAGCTATGGATTTTAAAGTTTAATGCACTTGTAAATTTAACAATTAAGGGTATGGAGAAAAAAAAAAACATCAACAGCAGAACAGTAAGTAAATTTGTCTTAGAATATATGTTTGACAAACCTGAAACAGGAAAGAACTAAATGAAAATTTATGGTAGTATTCACTCTGATTATGTAGAAATGTGTGTGTTTACTATCTCCCCATTTTTATGCTTTTATTTATTGTGAGTATACTCATAAAAGTTACTGATTTTATTTGTATTTAGCATATTATACTAGGTTTCTTTGGTGGGTAAACTGTTTAACACTCTAGAATTTTGTGGTTAAACTAGGTGTGGGGTAATATGGTTATAATCACAATAGTTGGGAGTTAGATAGAGGACAAACAGGAAGTTGATGAGTTTGAGGCTAGTTTGGGCTACATGGGGTATACTTGTCTCAAAAAAGAGGAGGAGGAGGAAGCAGGAGAGGAAAAAGGAAGGAAAGAAGGGGGGATGAAAATTTATCCTCTGTTTTAGTAATTCTTTTGTAGGATATATCATTTCTTTTTATCCTATAGAACTTAAATCATTTGTTGTGTAATTATGTGTCTAATGGACACTAATGGACACTAATCCTTCTAGAAAACAGAATCTTGAGACTAGAAAGTGTATGAAAGCTTTGTTTGTGTTAGTCCTCGGAATAAGGCTTTCACACACTGTATAGCACTGTATATATTTGGGAAGTATAAACATGAGAAGAGAAGAGGTGCATTCAGAGGGTACAGCTGTAGACTGTAATAAATACCAATAACATTAAAGAAAATGCTGATTGATTATTCTTCCAATATTTTTATTTCAAAGATGATGAATGCAGAGTAAGAACAGTGATTGAAAATACCAGAGAGCAGATGTTTTGTTTTGTGTTATAACCCAAGCAAGAAAAAATAATTATACAAATAATTCACTATTATAAAAAAAGCCTTTACTCTCCAACTCATTTTTTTTCTTCTTCTAAGAGCTAAACTTTGGAATCCATGATTGAAATGTCATCCACACATGCTACCCATATACACACATACTGAGAATAGAGTCAAGCAACATAAACGCACAATTTCCTGGATCATTTCATTAAAAATAATTTTCCAGAAGATCTTACAATCTTTATTTCCCATGGACATTTTACTGTATCTCTCTGCAAAACTGTTCAGATGTTTCACTGCCCTGAATATATTTATTTCTTTCATGTGACCCAAACAAACTCTATTCAGTGATGTCTCACATGTTTGTGTCTGGAAATGAAAATCATCTGACTTCAGAGGAAAGCCAAGAGAAGAAAAAGGAGTTAAGAGTTACTGAGTTGTTCCTTTCAATTTACCAAAGTGATCAAGGAGAAATAGAATGGCCATTTTGCCATCTTCATGATGGAAAATTCTAAATTAAAGTGAAAAGTAGAATCCAGATTTCTGCTCACATATTCGGGAGTTTTAGACATAGTCCGTACTTTCTTCCTCTCTCCCTTCCCAGCTCTCTCCCTGCCTCCACTTGGTACCTGTAATTTTCTTCAATCATTGCCTTATTTTTTATTTTGTTAATTATTGGCTTTGCTGTCTGTACTAGCTTTCTATCATTGAGGGGCAAGGTATCTGTAAGCACAGAGTCTATTCATTTCTGAGTCCCCTGTGTGCATCCTCCTCTGTGCTGTGGGAAGCATTCCAGACTCTGTATGATTGTAGCATATGGCTGGGCTACCACACAGAGACTGTTAGATCTAAAGCAAACAAGAGGCACTAGTATTGACGTGGGACCATACATGACTACATATTTATTATCGTTATTGATGCTTTTCCATTATGCAAAATCTTTCATGGTGCTGTTTGATGTTAATTGTGAAATAACTTCTGATATCCGCCATGAATTTTTAAGCATGAACTAATCTTAACAAGTAAACCCATTAAAGAATCTACTGTGGAAGGGAAAGTAGACTATACAGGGCAAACAGTTAAGAGAAGGGACTTATGAAAAAATGCAGCAGTAAATTAAGAATGCAAAAACGTGGGCGCTAATTCAATGCCTGTTCAGCAACATATCACTCATTTGTCCCCAGTGACCACATGACTACTGGAAAATATGCTCTCAAAAATCCTCTACATTTACCTTTAAGAAAATGGTTACTTGATCCCTATTTTTACTTGTGTCTTGGTGGATAGGAGAAAAATGGGGAGTGGACCCATTTATTTTTTTTCATGAGTCTATAATTTCATCTTTCAATTAAAATGAAGTGAGTAGCATGTTTATCACTGGAAAGCAGGCTGTAGGTAGCAGCTATAGGACTTCTTTCATTGCTATGGCAACTGGACTCCATTGTCATGGCTACCTTGGCGCTACATGTAATTGTCAGTGTGTGAGCTAACCTGATAATACACAATCAATACCCCATAAACTACAAACCACATGTTAGCTTGAAATAAGACCTATAGAAAAAGGCAATTTATTATTTTTTTTGTAATTGTGGTTTAGAACGGACATGTGCAGCAACTATATATTTTGCTGGAAGGGAAGGCAGTCATGCCTGGATTGGACTAGCTGGATTGAATCGTTCTCACAAATGGATAAGTTTTGATGGCCAAGGACAATAATTGAGCAATAATTAGAAGAAAATTAGTTGGTAATTGGAACTTGGATGCTTTGGAAGAAAAATAACCTACTAGCCCACATCCTGCGAATCACCTGTGTAGAAGTTTAGAACAAAGACTTCTGTCCATGGGGCTGAGGAAAGAAATATGTATGTACACTACTCTGGTATCCTTTGCACTGTGGTCAAACTGCCAGCTTTTCGTACAATTAGATAAAGGTATCCTTTCAAACCCCCGGTTCACTTGTGCCAAGTGAGCAGCAAACACAGAGAAGTGATTCTGAGATGGTGACTATAGCCCACTGTTCCTAGTCCTTACTCCCAGGAAGGCCAGTATGGTTTGTTTGGTTTTCTCACTTCTTGTATGTGTCCTGGCTTAGGAGCTCTATGTTTGAGAAGACTCCCAAAATGAGTCAAGAATGAGAAGCACCAGACAGGACAGAGAAGGTTTAAAAAAAAAGTATTGCCAAGATTGTGTAGTTATAAAGACAAGAAAAATGTTTTAAGGAAAGTTAAACTCAGAGCTGGGTTTCTTCATGGAGATATGCTTATCCTTGGCCTCACTGGGAAGTATCTGTGAAGGAAGCCCTCTCGCCAGTTGAAAGTAAACAAAGGGCAAGCAGAAGCCTTGAGTCAGAAGGACCTCTTGGTAAGGACAATGCTGAGTGGGAGAAAATCACTGAAGCAGCTTGGTCCTGAGCAGAGATTAATGACTTTCCACGAGCTGCTGACTTAGTGACATTCACACCTAAGGATAAAGTCATTGCCACTTTGGGGTTCCAAGGTCTAGGATGGTACCAAGCCAGAATTATGCATTTAGAACTAGGGAGATAGCTTAGTACATAAAGTGCTTGCTGTCAAACAGGAGTTCAGAGCCCCAGCATCTACATCAAAAAAGAAAACCCCGGCAGTGGGAGGGGGGGTAGAGAAGAAAGAAACTTTCACATTCACTGGTCAGCCAGTCTAGCTAATCTGTGAACTTCAGGTTTAGCAAGAGGCTCTATATCAGTGTTTCTCAACCAGTGTGTCATGCCCTCTTTGGCTGCTGAACGACCCTTTCACAGGGATCACCGAAGACCATTGGAAAACACTGATATTTACATTAGGATTCATAACAGCAAAATTACAGTTATAAAGTAGCAACAGAAATAATTTTATGGTTGGAGTTCATCATAACATGAGGAATGGTATTAAAGGATACAGCATTTAGAAGGTGTATATGAACAGATTAGGTAGAAAGTGATAAATCAGCCTCTGATCTCTCTATACCTGTGTTCATGTGTCTACATCCCACATAGAAAGGAAGGAGGGATGGAGGGAAGGAAAGTGGAAGGGAGGGGAGAGGAAGACAAGGGAAGAAGGAACGAATGAAACGTAATTTGGGTAGATTAAAAAAACACATACTTGGACATATGCACTCTCATAAACAAGTGTGCAGTTTTATGTTTTTTGTTTCTGTTTTTATTTTTATTTTTCTTAGATCTTCTTGTATCTTCAAATCCAAAGGGCGGGATCTGGTAGAGTTTACTAAAATCAAGTTTTGTTGTTTAAAATTGACTCCCAATCTCAACCATGGGAGAAAAATAAAATTATAGTGATAAATTAGTGACAAAACCTACATCTCTGTCAAGAAACTAGACAACTGCTTTAGGAAAGAAAATGTTATTTTCTTTTATGTCCTTAAGAAACAATGTCTGTCCCAAGCTGTTACAGAAAATGTACACTGGTTAACAGCATTGATATGAGAGAATTTCAACCTCCACAATTGTAAGATTAAGACAATTGCATCGTAAATAACCATATGGGGGGAGAGATAGACAGAGAGATAGAAAGAGAGACAGAAAGTCACACACACAGAGAATGGGGGGAGGGTGGGAAGGGAGAAAGAGAGCCCTATACACTTAAGAAAGAAGCTCCGATCAAAGAGGTGGCAACAGAGTCCATGTCAGAGGCAGCCCCTGCTCCCCTTACTAGGAAGACACACTTAGTGACTAAGCTGCCTATGGGCTACATCTGAGTAGCTGGGCAAGAGGCGGGGAGGGCACCTCCTTTCTGAGGACTAGGAGAGGGGGATATGAGGAGGAGGGAGGTAGGGTGGGACAGGGAGGAGACGAAGGAGGTGATATAATCGGGATATAAAGCGAATAAATTACAAAAATAATTGAAAGAAGGAAAGAAAAAATAGAAAGGACCTCTTTGTTTAACTACAGCCATTGTATTTTCAAATTCAGTTTTACCCATCTAAGAGCAGCGGTTAAAATGTGACCTCTCAGACAGCCACCCCTGTCCCTATTATTTGGAAATTTCTCAGAGATGCAGGTTATCCTGATCTCCCTGCACCTATTGTATCAGGAACCCTGAGCAGGACTCAGAAGTCCTGGAATGGTGGAGCCTAGCCAGCCGGTACCAAGGTTGGCCAGGTTGAAGCTTGTCCCCATGAATACCTCTCTCTCCTTCCCCCAAGTCTCCATTACAGACCTTAAAGCACCAGGCTGTTTTAGTCACAACTGGTTTTGGAAATGGCAAACTGTTCTTCAAGTAACACATCCACCTCAAATACTTTATTTTCATACTGTTTCATGATTTGTATCTTAATGTTTACACATTTCAATTTGGCTCAATTTCAGTATCATTTTGCATCACCTGTGTCACTCTTCTCATTGGGTTGTTTACTCTTCCATTGTGTTTTAATGCCTGTGCATTCATGCTGACAGAAGTAGATTGATTAGGCTATAGTCTGTGATTAATGGTTTAGTGATTAAAACGGGAAGAACCCAGATCATCATCTTTATCTTATCTCTTATGATCTTCCTGTGTATGCACACCTAGTTCAAGTCTTCACTACTTTAGAAGTCAAGAATAACAGTGAGAAACAAAATCCATCTTCCACAAACCTGAAAGCAAACGATACTATTTTACTCTCATTTTTTGTTGTTAACATTTAGCAATTTAAGATCCAAATGGCTCTGCAGAAATCACCCACTCCTCAAACACTCCCAGGTGCCTCTTCAAATGCAAATAGACCTTACAAAGACACCCCCTGAGAGTCTCTCTTTCCCCCCATGAAACAATTTGCTCATAAATTAGGTTTAAACAATCCCTCAGAAACCCTGGATTGCAGCATTTGGTACCCAGTTTGTTTAGGGAAGATACATTTTTCCATATTCATTAAAATTAATTTGTGCATTTTCTAACAAAATCTTATCTAAGCATTTTAGCTGTGAAACTAGCTAAATAAATATCCCCAGCAGTCCCCACCTTTAAAGAGATTATTTATTTTCTTTTGGGGCTGATAAAACTCTGATGGCACATTTTCTAATTTTAAAAACATTTTCATTTCACACTTCTGAAAAACTTGAAGTCAGGAGCGAGCGGGTGGGTCTGCTTGAAGTGTGATTCACACCCTAGGCTCTCTTCCCCCAACATCTCATGCATATTTATAATGCCAGCCAGACTTCAGGTTTTAAACATGCCCAAGGAAGAGACTATTTTAGAGAAGCCTAAATAAGTATACTGTGGTTATGAGGCACTTCTGTCCAAAATAAACCTCCTATTTACAATGTTAACCCATAATTTCTAAAGATAAAAGGAAAGAAAGTATCCTTATCTTTATCTTATCTATAGAATTCTTATTCATAACGGTTTCCTTGGGGCTGGCAAGATGGCTCAGTGGTTTAGAGAACTCACTGCTCTTGCAGAGGACCCAGCTCTGACCCCCAGTTCCCACATGGTGGCTCACATACTCCAGGGTATCCAATTCCCTCTTTTAACTTCTGAAGCTACCAAGCACACATGCAGTATGGAGGCACACATGCATGTACAACATTCATACACATAAAAAAATACCAAATAAATCTAAAAATAATTTTAACAAATTTCCCTGGTGATAACTAATATTAGATTTTGATTTCCCTTGTGTATCATATTCCTCATTTCACTTACTAGCTCAATCATTCAGTCACTCTCTCATCTGCCCAGTTGACACTTAAGAGACACCATTACAAGGATTTTTATGATAGAGCCAATGGTCGGCTAACAGTAGGCAAAGAAACAACTCTGTTGTAGTAAGCCAAAGAGTAAGGTAAGTGCGTTTCATTAAATTCATATTTTTGTAGATAAGTTTAAATAAACCATGCCAAGAACAGTGATTGTTTAAACAAACATGGAAGGCCAGGGCTGATCGTCCTATTTAAGTGGAACAGGACTTGCTTCCTTCAGTGGAAGGAAGAAGCAGGCATGGGTCTAGACACCTAGACCAGCACAGTGAGCTAGAACACGCAGGTGTCTCATTGTGTCTGGAGTGCTGATTGCACAGGGCGAAGGGCGGGGCTCAGACAGATGAACAAAGAAGCACAGGGAGCCTGCTACATCACACTGAGAAGGTTAGCCTTTACCTGTCGACGAGACTTGGCTACACCCCGAATCTCCATTGACTAGAGGTGTCATGCTGGAAACCGATAGCATGCGCTTCCTTCTATCTAGTTAGTTCAACCAAGTGCAATTCCAGCCTGAAATGCGGAGCCCCTTTCTATTCCAAGCTAACTGAACTCATGGAGGAAATCATGTTTTCATTTAAACGCTTAGAAGCTAGATGGATTCTGGAAAAAGACAAAACGCTCAACTAAATGTTGCTGTAACTGGCCCTGTTCCTTACAACGGGGTTGATTTTTACAGTCGTTCAATTGTTGTTATCGAGTATTTAAAATGTACAAAGCCTGGAGCTAAGCTCCGGCATCAGATAACGCAGTTTGGGAAATCCACTGGCTTGCTTTCTTTTTTGGTTGTTTGTTTCATGTTTTTTTTTTTTTTTCGGTCGTCCTTTAGTTTGTAAGCTTCCTACAGGAAACAACAACACCTCTTTCAAATGGAATCGCGCACTTGCCTAAAGCGCTACTACAGCGTGGAGCGTGCTCTGTACATGCCACAAACGCGTGTTGATGACATTCAGTTTCACGACTACAGCGTTGTTTTGTAACTTAGCCAGGAAACAGCGAAGTGCTGTGATTTAAACAACACGCCATCCCACTTCTTCGGTGCCAGCAACACAGCCCAGGAGCCAAAACTCTGGGCTTGGCATCAGATGGCTGGGAACATTCTGGGACTCAGTTACGAGCAGAGAGGAATCTTCCGCACACTGAGGTAGCCCACACTTTGCAAGCTCGCGTCGCAACCACGCAGCCTTCTCCTTCTCCCCTTTGTAGACACGACTCATTTTCTTAATGTGAAAACATACATTTACCACCTGCTTTTAAAAGAAGATATTTAATTTATTTCTTATAAAAGAGAACTCCGTACTGTTTACTACTTACATAAAGCACACGCCACGGATCTTTTGGCATTTATACATTCTTCTATGAAAAAGAACTGTCCATAGCCCAGACCATCTATCATCTAATGAGGAACAGCTGCAAGCAAATTCTCAGTTTACTGTTCTCTATCCTGCATTAACATTGCTGCGCCCTGTTCATACTGTGATTTCTCTTCCATGATTAAACAAATTCTAAATCATTTTATTATGTACACGTAAAGCAAGATTTGATTTCTTTTGTTCTCTTCTTCCCTATTTCCCAGTTGCTTTTTTTTTCTTCCCTCCCAGCCGTGGTGACCCATATTAATAACTTACATCACTCTTATTTTTCTCCGTTATTGCTGTATTCTGTAACATAATAACACATTGTAGAAGCGCTTCTATGTTTTCATGTGTAGATCAAGATAGAGCAAAATCTGTGTTTTCAAACAACTGCATAATAGTATTTCTATTCACCATAATTTACTTAGCAAGTCCATTTTTCTTTATGAACATTTGTTTAACATCTCTCTTTTTAACCACTACAAAAAATGATACAATAAAACCCTTGGAGATAAATGTTTGAATCATCATATTTTTATTTTGATGAAATATATTTTATTTCTAGTATTTATGGATCAAAGGATATGCATGCATACAAAAATAATGTATGTTTGAAGTTGGGTGAAATTGCCGTTCAAAAGTTGATCTTTAAAATAAGAAAAGAAGCTGTAGTCATTTCTTTCGTGCATTTCAAACAACAGCAGGAATTAGCTCACCATGAAAGCCGTGTGGACAGGATGACAATTAAATGTTATATCACTGTTACTCAAATGCACAGTTTCCCTTTCCATCATGTGATACACCGCTTGAAATATTACAAATCTGAGCCTCACTTATTTTCCTTTTGAGTTGTTTTCTTTAGGTATCAGTTTGAAAATACCCCGTGAATAATCCAGGCATTTTCTTCTCTTGCACAGCAGGCACCCTGACCCATCTATCTAGAACTGATGTACCTCTGTTCACCACAGCTAAAGAACAGTGGCGATAAGGTGCAAATAGTTCATGATTAAGCAAACGAAAGCAGTTCCTCAGACCTAGACATTAGCAAGTATTTCTTGTACCTGGAGTTATCACAGGAACTTTCTGTATCCCTTCTTTTCTCTTTAAAAAAAAAAAAAAGCCCATTTGGGCCAGCATTTTCAGCTTGTATTTGAAGTGATAAACATGACGATGAAAGCCCACAATGAGAACTGCTAAGCAGAGATAAGTGAATACACCTTGAGATACTGCATGCAGCTACTGTAGCAGGTTGGATTGCTTATCTTCTGGTTGCTTGTTACATGAGATAAAGGAAACCTCAGTTTGTTCAATTTCTTACAATCCCCATGAACATATGGTTAGCATATTATTTACATATTGAACTTGCTAAGGGTATTATTTACATATTATTTACATTTCAATATTATTTACATATTGAACTTGCCAAGGGTGTATTTTAACTATAAAATAAATTGTTATTATAAATTTTACTTTAAATTATATATATATAAACATTATATATATATGTATATGCATGCATTTATCTGGGATTTTCTATGCTGGCTAGAAAAATGTCAGTCACTAGGTTGTCCAAGTAACATAAATTTTCCTCTATTTTTTATACTTTCTTTTAATTCTTTTGGAATTTGTTTTTAAGATGAGCTAGTTATTTAATATATGTTTATTTCATATGGATAGACAGTTGGGTTTTTACCATTTGTCAAACAAATATTTCTATTTTTCCACTACAACAATTCTCAATATCAAATAAAATATCTAATTCTCAAGTATGTCAAAGACAAATTTGGAGGTATTTCTGTTTTTTCATTAATACAGTCATCTCTTTATCAAAATCAGTTTCAATTTCTTTCATTACAATGGTTTTATATTAGAATTGTATCAGATTTTCAGAATCTTTTCTCTTGTGTTTCCCTGGACATGCTTATGTTTGGACATTTATTTTTGCATCTGAACTTTAAAATCACACCGCACAATTAAACAAAGCACTATGAAGACCTTCTTCAGCAATGTGTTGGATAAACAGTGTTCTTCAGTCAGCTCACTCAGACCAAGCTTTCATCTGGTTACATAATGCCAATTTTGAAAAAAAAATGCATGGGCTCTTGTTGAACTATTCCTAGGTATTTTTGATTTTAATATATCTTCATTCCCCTATGTCTCATTGTCCCAGACAAGGCAAATAAATATCCCTCTTTCTCTTTTGGCTGCCCACTTTCATTATCTATCATTTCCATTCTCTTCTTCCCTTCCCCCCATTTTCTTCCCTTGGTTTATTTTGTTTACATTCATATACACATGTAATATTGATAAAAGAAGCAGAACAAAAATATAAACCCATCAAAATGGATGTGATGGGCAGGGGAATATTTTTATCTCTTTTCACTGAAGCTTTGGAAGTAACTGCTTTTTTTTTTCTGTATTCAATGTTAAGCAAGGCAGTAGAAGCCCCAAGGCAGGGGCCAACTGAACACCATAGTCAAGATTCAGACTCAGCACTGCATGGCTCCATCCTTTTCCTTACCTTTTCTTTGGGTACTTTCTCCAACTATTTGTTCCTTTTTACCCTTGCTTAGGCATGTATTCAATTAATTAACTCAAATACCAAAAGTGATTAAAAGAACTTGAACTCTGTTCCCATCAACAAAAGAGGTCTTTTCTGTTCTCAGTGTATCATCTGGAATGCAGTCTTCATTTTTATTAAAGTAAAAGTAAAGTAAAACATTTCTTTCCTGTTTTGAGCACACTGAGAAAACAAACTTAACACCCTTTCATATCCTGGATCTGGGCTGCACACAGTCTAAGTCATTTATTCTTATCTCAGTTGGGATTTGTTTTCTCCGTGGGGCTGAAAAATCAAACTAAAACAAACAGACAAACAAAAGGCCCTCCCTCTCCACTCCAGAAAGCAGAAATGTCTGCATGTGGTGTTTATGTATCTAAGGTATAAATTTAGTTTTCATGCTAGGATCAATGAAATAGAAAAAAAGTAGAAGAGCAAAAAGACAAACTTTGACACAAACAGCATAGCTACTATATAATCAATTACACATTTAAAACGTTGTCTACAGACAGGATGAACTGCCATTAGAATTTAACTTCCTTAGATTTAAAGGATTGTGTCACTATGCATGGCCTACCAGAAGTTGGGTTAGGATCAGCCATAGGACTGAGCATGGTCCATGCACAGCACATTCCAATGAGTTTGGCTTTATTAAGTGCAAGAAATTAAATGAGAGGTAGAGAAGACACCAGAATGACTTCTGGGCATGCATTTTTAACGACTTCATACTTTCAATGCTGCAATATAGCACAAGGGCTTTCTCTTCAAGTCCAATTCCTATTGTAAAATGGGGAGGGAGAGCTATAGGGAGAATTTGAAGGAAAGCAAAAGCAGGTGTCCTACTTAGCTTTAACTGTCAACTCCATGCAGCCAATAGTTGCCTGAGAAGTGAATCTCAGTTAAGTGATTATCCACATCAGATTTTCCAGTGGACATATCTGTAGAGAATTGTCTTGACTGGTATTGTTGTAGAGGGGCCTAATCCACAGTGGGTGCCTCCATTCCCTGACAAGGTGCCCCTGGGCTTTGTGAGAAAAGCTAAGGAAACATAAACTTGCAAGTAAGTGATCCAGGAAGCCAGGAAGCTAGGAAGCCAGGAAGCAGTGTTCCTCCATGATTTCTGATTCATGTTCCCACTTGAATGCCTGCTTTGAGTTCCCTCAGTAGGACAGTAAGCCAAAACACAAACTCGAAGCTGCATTTGGTCAGAATGTTTTATCATAGCAACAGAATAAAACTAGAAGTGCAAGCCCCTTCCCTTTCTTCCTCCCGTCCTGTGTCACTGGAGAGGCAAATAGACATTATGTGTAGAGATTTAATTAAGGTCAGAATTAAACCGTGGAGCCTGCTTCTGTGCCTGAGGGGTTGTCAGTGCACGTAGTTTTGAAGTGCAATTTCAAGGGCACAGTGAAATCTTGTAGAGTGGGTTTTTCCTACTAATTGGGCCCTAAGTGAGGAGCCTGTGTATTTCAAGGGGTTCTCAAAGAGTTATTTGCATTTTCCCACCTCCTCAGAACAATGTATTAAAGAAGAAATAATCCTACTACTGAAAATATATTTTGAGATGTGAAAATTCTTGATTTGTGACAGGTTCAGAGATGCTTCTAGGGAAGCATCAATTAGTATCCCAAATCCATGAGGCTGGATCAGTTCAGGTACCAAAAGCACAATTCTATCTAGAAATCCTGAGCACCAAAAATTCCTATACAGGTTATAGCACAATGAATCTGTGTTTTGTTTTGTTCTGTGTTTTAAGATATTTAGTACTTCTCAAATTCTTAGATCCTAAAAATACACAGATAAGAAATATCTGGGGGAGAGAAGGGGAAGGAGAGGGCTGAACAATTCTAGATGCTCCTTTGGCTGAACCGCTTTCCTACCCAAAAGTGTAAATTCCCAATATCTTTGCCCATAACATGAATTAGTAAAACAAACAAACAAACAAGTTTCCCATCCAAATATATCATTTTAAAGCTTATCAAAAATTCCAGTATCCTGATTATGGTGGGTTGAAAAATAGTCTCATTATGTTCATATGTTTGGTCTCCAGTTGGTAGAACTCTTCAGGAAGGATTAGGAGGTATAGTCTTGCTAGAGGAGGTATGTTGTTGGAGACAGGCTTTGAGGTTTCAAAGGCTCATGCCATCCTCTCTCTGACTCCTGCTGTGGGTCAGATGCTATGCCTGCCAGCTGCCATGCTCCCCTCTGTGATGCTCACGGACTCTAGTTTCCCTGGGCCATGAGCACAAATTAAGTGTGTTCTTTTATAAGTTTCCTTATTTAGCCAGCCCCAGTAGAACATGCGTATAATCCCACCACTCAGGGAGGCAGGTGGATCTCTGGGACTTTGAGGCCAGCCTGGTGTACAAAGTGAGTCCAAGACAGCCAAGGCTACACAGAGAAACCCTGTCTGAACAGTTCCCAAATCCCCAAAATATGTTGCCTTGGTCATGATGTTTTGCCATGGCAACAGAAAAGTAACTAAGATACTCATGAATACCCAACTTCTTGTTTCCACATAATGATTTTTTTCCTGGGTATCTTTGACACCTAGTATGGCTAGTATCCACCTGGAAATAATTAGGCAAATGTGAAAGCCTCATGTTCTTGAAATTCTAGAATAAGAATTCTAAAAGACTAACTGACTTCAATTCCTATATAATTTTTGCACATGTAAAGCCTCTATTGTGACATAATAATCTCCAAATTATACTAACAACTATCGTTGGAAGATTTTTCTCTGGAGCTATATTGTAGACATATATGATAAAGAATAACAGGCTTATCTTTCTTGCATGTCTGTGTGTTCTTGCTAAATGACTTTCATATAATAAATATTCAATTGATATGTGTAGATTGAAGGAATAACCTTAGGCTTGTCATGACATGTTGAGGATTAGGTAAGGGCGAAAAGCACATGAGGAGGACTTAATGGTTGGATATGTGCAATCTGGCTTTTCATAACCATCACATACTTTTCCACTATGGCTAATGCCTTTGTTTCAGTTCGAATAGTCAAGTCATGGGCTGTTTTCGGTCACTTCTTTTCTGGGAAAAAGATAAATACCCTTGAAGGCAAAGAAAAGCGCACTTAAGCCTGGTCTGTATGGAAAGATGGAACATAGTAAAACACAGTCCATCTATACCTGAACTTGATTCAAGTAGATAGGCAGTGGAAAGAGAGAGTTCCTGGAATCTCCAGAGATGTGGCACATATGGAGAGGACCTACTATATGCATTGAGGAGGACAAAAGCTAGGTGAAAGCAAGGTAAAGGAAAGGCTGGATCCAGGGAATTCATGAGTTCTGGACCTTTGGCCCATCTTGTATGCTAGGCTGGTCACTCTTCAAGAACAAACAAGTTAGGGAGCTCCTTAGCATAAACCTCCTTAGCAGGTCAGAGAGAGTTTTAGAGTCCCAAAAGAACCCTGAAAAACCTCACACTTCTTCCTTCTTACCTTATTTTCAGTGGCTGTCTACCAGAAAAGGAACTTTCTCTCCATATAACTAAAAGTGTCAGTGGTTTCCAATAGCAACTTTATTGGCTTTATTTTCTTATTTCTTGTCATATTGTGGAAAGTCCTATGTTTAAAAATAAATCCTTTAAAACATAGTATGTGGCCCCAGTCACTGTAGCATTTAGAACATTTGAAAACAGCCCAAGACTGGAATATTGGTACACACAGGAGGGGTTAATTTTCGAATAAGGTCACAAATAGTTATGATCTAGTGATGAAATAATAATGTCACCACCAATTGCTTAGGATCTCTCAGCACATGTCAGCATGCCCCAGAGAGGACACTACAAATAGCCATAAACATTTCATTATCCATGCTGCTGATAAGTTGGAAGATTGAACAAAGTAGAAGAAATCCTAAGTAACTACAGTGGTCCAGATACTTCATGTAGACAGCTTCCTCCACTGCACCGCAAATCTGATAGTAAAAATTAATTACTTGTACATATATGTTAATTAATATATAAATTATTAAAATTATATAAAATAATATATTCATACACATGGCTAGCTCAAAATCTTATACATTTGTTTCGTGTCTTCCCCCCCTCTACTCTATTGAAGATTAAATCTAGGATGTTGTACATGTTTGGCAAGCATATTACCACTGAGCTATTTTCCAAGCCATCTCATGTTTAAAATATCTGTTCCACAACTCTGCCTAAGAAAAGTTACTGTAAGCTAATCAATGGTAATCTCATTAATCCTCTGAGCTGAGCTAAAAATAGGGAATCTTTTCAATATCTATTCCAATAACGATTCTCATTCCTCCAACCTTAAAATAATAAATAAGTGAATACACATTTTTAACATGTACAAGAAGTGAAGTTCTTTTTTTCTTTTTTTTAATTTCCCAGTTATCGTAATCAAGCATCAAGGTCACTACTCACGGTGTGTAACTAACAATGGAATCTTTGGGAAAACTGCCCATTCTAATCACCGTAACAATACCAGTGGGAAAGAAAGAGAAAATGATCAAGATAGCTATGTCACTGATTATTTCAGGTTTGACCCTCAGCACAAGCATGGGGCAGCTTGACATGTGAAGATTTAGGTCACCTCTTGACACCTCCAGGGTGCTAGGCAGTTTCCCTCTCCTGTCTCTATTACATGAAAGAAGTTTAGTAACTACTCAAGTTCGGGTGGCATGCATCTTGAATTCTTTCCAGATAGAAATTATTTGGAAGTTGGTATTTTAGGATGTGGAAGGACATCCAGTTTTAACATTTTTTACAGGCCATAGAATGTTCTTGTCTCCATCCCCAGTTGCATTGCAATGGCCATTTGTAAATCATTTTTAATTGTCTTATTAAGCAGCTTAGAGTGCAGCAATCAAGAGCGTGCGGCGTTTTGAGACCTGGCATAGCCATCAGGCACGGATCAGCAGTCAGGATAATAGAAGATGCAGAATTATATAACCAGTTATGGTCAGTAGGGAAAGTGCTTTGGAGAGAAAGTGGTACACGGCTGGTTCCAAAGAGAGGCTGTTCTATGACAACATGAAACCTGATGGCTCCAGAGAATGAAGACCTGCCTCCTTGCGTGTGCACGCCTACCAGTTACATGCTCTTCTATGACTGTGGTGGAAAAAGGCAACCATCTGAAGCAGTGATCTCTTTCCTAGGAGAACTTACTCATGCAGTGTTCTGACTCATGACATAAATGACTTTTTTTTTTTGACCAGAGGCTCCAAATATCGAACTTTGTTTATATGTGTGAACTTCCAGTAACTGAATCAAGTATTAAGATTTGTTCTTTGATGAAGCCGTTGAAAGGTATACAAGAATGTTTTTTTTTCTGAGATGAAATTCAACTGTAATTACATCAAGACAATTATTTTAATTATTTTATACTGTCCCAAAGCTCCCAAGGGAAAATTAACACTGTTCTAGATTAATTTATATGCTCCCTTAGGTAGGAGCAAGTGCTACAGAAAACTGTGGTAATGGAATGAAGGACTAGGAGTTGGGGTTGAGGGTGGGGGACTCAGTAAGTAAAGTGCTCACTGCGAAAGCCTAGGGACCTGTGCTCAAGCTCTAGCACACACACACACACACACACAAAGTGGGTATGGTGATTCAGTGCTGTGTAGACAGAAACAGGAGGGTATCTGGGACTCTATGGTTAGCAAGTATAGCTGAATTTGCAAGCTTCAGGCTCAGTGAGAGACCTCCTCTCAAAGATAGATAGATAGATAGATAGATAGATAGATAGATAGATAGATAGATAGATAGATAGATATGCAAACATATGAACACCCCACACACCAACAGATATACATATGAAAAAACATACGGGATTGAACAGATACATATGGTATTCCTGATGAGGTCCTATATGTGTATCGTTCTTCAAAGATTATCACTTACTATGCATTTAATTTTTAAAACTCAGCCTCCAAGAGTTTGGTCAAATATTACGAATGTTAAAAAAAGAAGGAATTTACATAATTAATGTCTATATATTTATAAATACATCAAGGGGAGTTATGCTATAGTACATTAGTGAGGGAAAATTTCTCACCTCCAAGATTCAGTTTTTAAATTATGTACTGTAACATAAATAGTACATGGTGGGTTTTTTCCCATCTTTTCTCTTTATTTCCTAGCTATAGGCAAAAATATTTAAATCTATTTTTCTATGCTTCTGGCCATGTCCAGGAAATGAAGCCATAAACATTACAATAAAAAACACTCTTGGTTCACATGCATGGCAATCTTGGGAAGCGTGATTACTAACCATTTTTTAAAATAATAATCTATTGACTTAGCTTTATATTATTAAATAAACTTAATTGGTCATATAACACAATTTCATTGGTATGAACATAGAAGGGAAAGTGAAAAAAATCCCAATTATACATATTGTTTCTCATTTCTGTAAAGAACGGTCCCTTCTTCCCAAATGTTCCCCTCTAGATTTGACATTGAGGGAAGTATTTCTGAAACATTTTGGTATACTATTACAGAATAGCCTCTACAAAACTTTGATGATTTTAGTATGTTTATTCTATATTATATGTCTAATATCCACTTATAAATGAGTATATGCCACGTGTGTCTTTCTGCTTCTGGGATACCTCACTCAGCATGGTCTTATCTAGTTCCCACCATTTGCCTTCAAATTTCATGATTTCTTTGTTTTTAATTACTGAGTAGTATTCCATTCCGTAAAAGTACCACAATTTCTGTACCCTTTCCTCTGTTGAGGAACACCTGGGTTGTTTCCAGATTCTGGCTATTATGAATAAAACTGCTACAAACATGCTCAGATGTAGCCCATGGCAGCTCAGTGTCCAAGTGGGTTCCCTAATAAGGAGAGCAGGGGTTGTCTCTGACATGAACTCAGTGTCAGGCTCTTTGATCACCTTCCCCTGGGGGGGAGCAGCTATACCAGGCCACAGAGAAAGACAATGCAGCCAGTCCTGATGAGACCTGATAGGCTAGGGTCAGATGGAAGGGGAGGAGGACCTCCCCTATTAGTAGACTGAGGGAGGAGAAGAGGAAAAGTGTGGTTGGGAGGGGGTGAGGGAGAGGACTACAGCTGGAACACAAAGTGAATAAATTGAAATAAATAAATTAATTAAATAAATAAATAAATAAATAAATAAATGAGAAAAAATTTTGATTATCTTGAAAGTAGCCATACTCCAAAACTTCCCAAAGTGACTTCATTAAGTAAAAGCAAAATAATTAAATTGGACACACCATTGCAATGAAATAACTGTGTTCCTTTAGAAAGACAATGGAGGAAGCTAAGAGAATCTTTGTAGGCATGAGTGACCCATGGCTTTCTTGATAGGTTTTGTTTCCTTGTTAATGGATCAGTGGCATATAAGTATACTAAAATGTTCACATATTACAACTAGAGAAGACACTCAAGTTATATATGACCAGAGTATTGTAAGAAGAATTGATGAATGACAGGCTTACAGGTTTGGTTACACAAAAACACCATATAAAAATATAGTCACAAGATTTGTGAAGAGATCAGAATCAAATTAGCAAACAAAGATCCAAGACTGAGAATAAGGTAGAGGTCAGAGAGGATCATTTTGATCATTGTTGAATATATGGATGTAGGCTATGTTGTCAGTTTAAAGAACACATAGGGCCCTGATGACAATATCACTGCCCATGCTATTTTTTATTATAACAATTAATTTTAAACAAAGAGCAGTATTAAGGGAATGGTGAAGCGGCATGATTTTATCGTCACTCTGCCATTTTCTGCAGTTCATTAAATGGAAGAAATTGATTCAGCAGAGCTAATTTTGTAATTAAAAAGCTTATCATGGTTTTCTGTAATGAGTTAAGTAAACAGACAGTAATTCAGTTACAATATTTACACAGCTTATACCAGGGGACATTTGCTTTCTAAATTAAATAAAAGGGGGTGGGGGAGTGAGGAGGAGATAAACTTAAAATAGGGGTGAAAAACTATACCAAGGGCAACTAAGAACTCAGGCTTGACAGGAGGTCCCTGTACTTCTTATATTGATGCCAAGATAGAAACTTAGCCATTTGAATCTAGGATATACTACAGTAAGTGCCTTCAGTGTATTTGTGTTTATATTAAGAAATTCTGTTTACATTTTTTCATCTTAAGACAGATCAAATAGTCTACTTGAAACTAAGTTTCCCTTCCTAGTTAAAGGAACACTTTTCTTATGATCCCTTTTTTCCCCAAGAAGTTCTACTGATGTATTATCAGTGATTATATATAAAATGCTCACAAAGAATCTAACAAACGAGAGGGTGTTTAAACAATTGCAAACCTAGATGGCTTTCATTTCTGTATAGACTATAGTCACTCAGATGGCAGTTTTGGAATAGCCTCATGGCCCACCACTCATAAATACCTCTCTTGGAAATAGCCTCCCAATTCTGAAAACCATTAAGGCCCATATTCCTGAAAAGATAGAAAAAATTAAAAGTTAATAAATAAAAGGAAAGGAACAGAAAGGAGAAGTATGAGGAATGGATCAGAGGAAACATAGTGGAGAAGAGAGGGTAGGGGAAGAAATAGGATAAAGAAGGAGAGGCAGGCTGAGAAAAGAGAAGAGGAAAGAAAAAGGGAAAGAGAGGGGGCACTTCCCCAGAATTACATTCTAGCACAGTCATTGATTCATTTGATAAAGCTGAATTTGGAAAGATTATGTCAAACATCCTTCAGAAAATATTGCTTTGAGATATAACACAGAGCCCTGATTATCTATCTAGCTTAATATTCTGCTTACAGAATGCTGCTCTTCGCCTGCATACTAAGAAATGGCTGAGCTGGGGCTCACTAGTTTACCGAGTAAGTTTTTGTTTGTTTCTTTCTTTTTTTTAAGTGAGGTATGTTGAATGGGGAGAGTTTCTTGGGGTCCCTAACCGAGTTCTCTGACATTCACACTACTGGCACTGGCATACAACTTGTCCTCTCTAGAGTCACTTGTCTATTCTTGTCCTCAGCTGTCCGTGCTTTAGCACTAAGATGCCCACATCTCAGTGCACTTCCTACTCCCAAGTAGAATAGGCTAGATCAGTAATCCTGCTGTCCGGCCAGCAGAGAATGCTGCTCTTTGAAATTAAGCCTTGGCTGCCTCATCCTTGCATATGCTACCCCCCTTTTCTTTCTTTCTTTCTTTTTCTAATCCCAGTGTGACTTCACTGTTCTAGTGATTTTGTTACTGTAAATCAGTGCTTATTAGGAGGCTCTCAGACAGTTTCTTTGATATACGTTCCTATCCTCATTTATGCAGAAAACATTCAGAACCATGGACAGCTTCCATTTTTCCCAAGGAAGAAGATCTACACAGACTTGGAAAAGCCATTTTATTTACACAAGGAATGCTTTGTAGAGCAAAGCAGACACTTATCTTTATTCAGCTGAGACCCTTGTTGGCGCTGAGTGGATATGATCCATACACAGAAAATTTAAATAATAATCCTAGGACCTTCAATAACTGACCTCACATCCCACCATGTTGTGTTGTCTCTTTGTCCAGCCCCTCTGAAAGTGTCATGGTAAAATCAATTCACCCTTTCCCTATGTATCAAGCATTCACCTTCTCTTTATACTTATTTTCATGACATGCACTGGAAAGTGCTAATTGAAGACTCTATGACAAATGTTTTTTGGGTTCTCCCCTCCCCTTCAGAATAAAATTGACAGGGTTAAATTCTTCAAAGTCTTACATTGTAGGCGTCTAGAGAACCTGGGATTAAAGATAGAAAATCTTGTCCCAGTATCAACTCTACAAATATATCCTGAAAATCTGTGATGTTTAATGAATAGGAATATGTCCCAGGGAAGACACAGTTTCAAGAACTCATCTACTTACCCTCCGTTTTCACCTTGGAGAAAACAAATTAAGGTGTGAGTTAAAAAGAGGAAAATCAAATTCCAGATATGTTAATCCAAGGATATAAATTATATGGAGAAATAAAACAGGAATGCTACACACTGAGTCATCATTTTAGGTTGCATGGCTTAAACTGGATGTTAGGACATTCCCCTACACAACAGACTTCATGGAAGTTCTGTTGCATTATCTAGGTCCCAACACAATGTGTAACCAAGTCATCAGCCCTTCACATAAAACAGCTACTTAGAGACTATAAGAAATCATTGTTCTCTGGCAAAGAATAGGCATGACCTTCTTCCAAGAGGCTTGCGCACACTGCTGTCTATTTGTTTCTGCTTCTCTTCCTATGCTGCTCCAGCCTACCACATGGGCCATCTGTCAGTTTCTCCCAACATGCAAAGTGTCTTAAGGATCTGAGTATCATTTCAGATCCCATTTTTTTTTCAGGTTAAAAGCAGCAAATTGCAGATGGCAAGTGATTTTTTTTTCCTTTAGATCACTGAAAGCTAGGGTAATTCTGTCATGAGTCACATTAAAAAAGAACAAGTGATGTTAAACAACACCTACTCAACATGAAATATGTGCAAAGAACAGCTCTACACCCAGCCATCCATTCAGCAAAATGATGGAAGAAGTTCGCTTGAAAGGATTTTAGAGTGAGGGTGTGTGTGGAGGTCAAAGAGCCAGGCAATCACCATCACACTTCCTGTGAGGATGCCAATGAGACAGAAATGGGCCTGGGACAGGAGTTAAGAGATAATGAATGCTTAGAAGGCTCAAGGCCCTGAATTACACCCTCAGCATAAGAAGAAAAAAGACGAACTGGTGGTACACTTGCAGTATGTTCAGTTGTGATTGGAAATATGTAGAATGGACTCATTTGGAAAGCCTGGGAAAAAAGCCAGGTCAGAGAATAGGGCTAAATCACTTGCCTTCTTTTCCAGCAACACATAACAGATTTCCTGTGAAGGCTCTTCATATCTCACATACAAACATATGTATGAATGAGTGTATATATATATGTATGTATATATATATATATACACACACACATATATATATATATGTATGTATACACACACATGTTGTATTGGTGGGCTTAATATTTCTACCTTCAACTTGTTTGTTACAGTTTAAGAAGCCACTTAAAGACCTTTCATAGTTCGATTTGAGGCTATTTGAAAAGCCCCTTGAAAGGACATTTGCTCAACTATGTTTGTGGCTGCTTTATTTGTAATAGCTAGAACCTGGAAACAACCCAGATGTCCCTCAGTTGAGGAATGGATACAGAAATTGTGGTACTTTTACACAATGGAATACTACTCAGCAATTAAAAAGGAGGAAATCATGAAATTCGCAGGCAAATGGTGGGACCTGGAAACGATCATCCTGAGTGAGGTATCCCAAAAGCA
>CM053765.1:24728038-24804668 GCA_028658305.1 Pachyuromys duprasi
AGCTCATTGTCGGACTGAAGACTGTAGTGAGGGAAACAGGGACTGTTTCAGTCATGAACTTGATGGCTGACTCTTTGACCCTCCCCCATACAAGCCAGGGAGTGACAGACTGGCTAGATCTCAGGGAGAACATTGCAGCCAGCCCTGAGGAGACAGGATGAGCTGGGGTTGGATGGAAGGGGAGGAGGTCCTCCCCTGTTGGTGGACTTGGAGGGGGCAGGGAAGAGGGAGATGAGGGAGGGAGTGGGAGGGTGGGAGGGAATGAGGGATGGGGCTACACCTGGGATGCGAAGTACCTAACCTGTGATTGATATAAAAATAAATAAATTTTTAAAAAGAAAGGTATAACGGCTGCAGAGGTTACAGGTCCAGGAAGAAATATCTTGGGTCATGATGAAGCAAAAGATGGAAGGGACCTATTAAGTTCTTTCAAAAAGTGGTTGGAATTTTCTCTGAGTGATTTCACTTCAATTATTTGAATGTGCTAGAGAGATCTGAGTGGACAACAGTTCTGGTGACCTGAGGCATTATTTTTTCTGCAATCATTGTCTCTTAAAGGGGTTTGCTTTTACAAGCCTCAGTGGAAGAACCTTTAATGTTTCTGCAAGGACTGAACTCTCCAACTCTGTTAAAATTAATCACGGGCACTTTTCTCTGGAGTAAGTTCCATTATAGATATTAAAATATAACAAAAGATGTATGTGCAGATGGATTTATGTATATATAATATTTAATTATGCACAAAGCCTCTGCACACCAGTCATATATCTTTCAGTCTGGCCTCTTGACACATGCCTGTAATTCAAATGCTTCAGAGGCAGGAGGATTAAGAGTTCACACCAGCCCTCTGCTGAAGGCTTGATTGTGAGTCTTAATATCTGCTTTGATACATTGCTATATCGATTCTTTCAAGAGGCATTCTTTGGTATGCTCCTGTCCTGTTGCTTGTTTTCTCCTCCATTCAATGTCCACCCCATTTGTTCATCTAAATGAACATTGATCATCCCAACCTGGGTCCTCCTTCTTGTTTATCTTCCCTAGGTGTATAGATTTCAGCATAACCTTCCTATCCTATAGGTCTATATAAGTAAGTATATACCATATGTTTCTTTCTGCTTTTGGGATACCTCACTTAGGATGATCGTTTCCAGGTCCTACCATTTGCCTGCAAATTTCATGATTTACTCCTTTTTAATTGCTGAGTAGTATTCCATTGTGTAAAAGTACCATAATTTCTGTTTCCATTCCTCAACTGAGGGACATCTGGGTTGTTTCCAGGTTCTGGCTATTACAAATAAAGCAGATACGAATATAGTTGAGCAAATGTCCTTGTTGTGTACGTGAGCATCTTTTGGACCAAGTCTTCGGCAGAGGGCTGGGAATAATAATGAAAATAGGGGAAGTTATTAAGACTTGGGGAGAACAAGAGCTCCACAAAGACCAAATTGAGCAGGGCACAGGGGTCTTTTACGAGACAGTTTCTCCAACCAAGGACAATGTATGGATATGGCCTAAAACCCCCGCTCAGATGTGGCCCATGGTAGCTTGGTGTCCAACTGAAGACCCTAGTAAGGGGAACAGGGACTGTTTCTGTCATGAACTCAATGGCTGGCTCTTTGACCCTTCCCCATACACGCCAGGGAGTAACAGCCTGCCTAGATCCCAGGGGAGGACATTGCAGCCAGCCCTGAGGAGACAGGATGAGCTGGGGTTGGATGGAAGGGGAGGAGGTCCTCCCCCGATGGTGAACTTGGAGGGGGAAGGGAGGAGGTGAGGAAGGGATGGGGAGAATGGGAGGGAATGAGGGCGGGGGGGCTACGCCTGGGATGCAAAGTACTTAACCTGTGATTAATATAAAAATAAATAAATTATATTTAAAAAGAGTTCACACCAGTCTCAAAGCGGGATTCAATGACTTCCAGGCCAGCTTGGGATATACGAGAACATGGCAAGAGCACAGAAAAAGTAAGTCAAAGTATCTAATTTATGCAAACAAGTGCAATAGTAGAGAAGTGTGCCTATGCTGCATGTAAGTAAAACAAGCTAATAGTTAGCATTGCAGCACACAGAATGAAGGGTTTTGTTAGGAACTTTTCAGGTACAAGTATCATTGTACCTTGTTCGCATTTGTCTCTTTTCCCTCCTTCCCACCTTATTGGTCTCCCTTTTCTGTTCAATAGTCTCCCTTCGGACTTCATATCACACATACACAAATATTTAAATATGTGTATATGTATATAAAGAATAATATGCATATTTATATTTATTTATGTATGTGAGTGTAAATATATAATACTTGGTCCCTCTCCTTCTAGTTCTTCTTGTTCTCCTCTTTCCCCTCCTCTCAGACCTCTTGATAAACCTTACAGTCATCTTTCTCCTTTGATTCTTTTATAAATAAGTAATTCTTAATAAATATTGGTTCTAAAATATATATTTCAAAAGTACTTCTTTGAGGTGTAACAAAAAAAAATTAAGCTTCACTCATGGTAACAGAGATTGAATAGTATTCTCAGAATGAACTCCACCATACAAGCCCTTACTAATTATGTGATTAGATACTTGCATATTTATTTTATTTGATATATTAACATATAATATATTATAAATATGTACTTCATTATTTAGATATTTATTAGTGATCCATCTTGATGCACAGCTTTAGAAAATCTCTCCTCTAAGAAGATAAATGGAAAGATTTGGATCTGGTGCTAAAAACACTTGGTGTGTATTTGCTGATACACAGCGATTTTTGCACCTTTCTTTTAGATCTTGGAAAGCAGCAGATGTTTATTTAAATGAGGCCCAATTGATTCTAAGCATGCCTCCTCTCTGAGCCCAGAAAGAGTGAACTAATAGCAGCACCTTCAGCCACAGTACAGATTGCCAGAATAGGCAGACAAGCAACCCTACCGTGGTGAACCTGAAATGCTTTTCAAAGCCTGTAAATGAGTTTGAAAATTACAACTTGGGCAGGGGAGACTACTAGTGTACTGTAGGTTGAGCCCAAGAATGTCAAGATCCACCTATCACATGCAGAAGAGCCATTCCACTGACCCGGAATGTAGACAGTGTTGAGGTTGAGAAAAGAAACTGACAGTGCAGACAAGGTGGCAGCAGAATTCTAAGTACTGATGTTAGAGTGGTTACTGACAATTTGAGGCAGTGTCTCACATTATCCAGGCTGTCCTGGAACCCGCTGTGCAGTCCAGGCTGGCCGCAAACTCCAGATCACCTCTTAAAGGTGCTCGTGGTAGCACACTACCAACTTGTAACAAAACCTTCTTTGCCAGGGTTCTGCAGACTTCCAGAATATTGTACTTCTACAAGCCTGCAAAATCCCTGAGAATTTTGTTCCTAAATTTGTTGCCACTTATTCAAGATTAAATGGAAGTAATATATTAGGAAGAAGAGATATTGAATATTTGTTATTAAATGAATAAAAAAACAAACTCCTCTGTGATACATAGAGGAATTTGTTGTTGGTATAGTTTCTTTTTTGTTTAACCTTGCTTGTAAAACAAAAGTCCAAAATATAAAATATGATTTTTCTAAGCATATAGAATGTTAAGCATATTATTATCCACCCAAAATAACCTAGATTTTTTTCATAATTAGCAATTCTTCTGTGAAACATTTTATCTCATGAAGAATATAGATTACAAACTTCAGGATGTCTTACTTATTGTATGCCTGCAGCAAATTGAAATATCCTATAGGTTCTGTTCTCCACATCTGTAAAAGAAGACTATGACAGCTTTGAGTTTATAAAGCTGGTATGGGAATTAAACTGGGATATCTAGGTAAAGGTTCATGGATCTAAAAACAGAACAATCTAGAGGTTTCTGCTACAGGCATGGGTCTTTACATAGTTTTCTTTTACACAGTACAACTTTTACTTAAATAAAGAAAATATCATGCTCCTTTATGAAGAAGTAGGGCAAGGAAGAGAGTTTCAAGTAGTATTTAAGATTTATAATACAAAGGAATTTGGGTCACATTATTGAAAACATCTGTGGATAAAGATAAGATTCCCCATAGTCTATCCATGAATTCACTAACGTTTGTGTCTACTGCACTTGATCCACTAAACAATATCAAGTCAAAATGAAGAAAATGCTAAATCCTATCAAATCACACATACAGAAAATGAATAATCCTAAGCTCCTTTTTGATTTATCTTATACTCACTCAGAAAACTGGTACTTACAGATCTCTAATAAAAAAGTAGAAACTTAAACAGACATATGTGGTTTTTTTTCTTTTTGTTTTGTAATGGGAGAGAAAGAATAAACCTTGGGTTTTGTCACCTTATATTCTTAAATTGTGGAAACTTAGTAACAAAGTTTGTTTAAATTGCATTTATCTTTAATATTGTCTTTTATTTATGAGAAGTGAAACTGATTTTCCATATACCTTAATGTTATGTTACTTTTCAAACAAATGTATTTTTTTCTAATGAAAGTAAATCAACTTAAGACCATTGACTAAATAGTACAGGTGATAAGTGTCTTTGACAAAGTACGCCAAAGGTGGTGTTCAAATGACAGGAGCAATAAATATCACACAACCGTTCCCCATGCTTCTATTTGAGGGAGGACTTGAATCTCATCAATTCCACAGATACTTACACAACATATGTATTTCACCTGTCATTTCACTTAGAATTTTTTCCAGGATTTGATAGGTTCAAATCTTAATTTTTGTTTCAGGTTGAAAGGGTCTCCTGATAAGCCCTTTTAGTAAGACACACCCATCTGTGGATGTCAACCTTTAATGGACCCTTCTGTTCTGAGACACACAGCTATGGATGTCAACTTTCCAGGTTTTGGAGGCTGTTCCACTTTTGTGGCAGCAAGAGTCAAGAGATGCTCCAGGTGACACCAATTTTCTGTGATGAGGAGAAAAAAAAAGTTCCAAAGCTTAGCCACGAATAGGATGTCACAAGTTCCTGAATGAAAGGTGACCTGCGAGGTAGCCTCTTAATCTCTGTTCACTCACAAGTGATCCCCAGGGGAATATAAAGCAAGAAGAAAACGTGTTCAGAGACTCAAGAACTCTCAGGCTTTGCTATTCTGCCTCTCAGTTAAAGGACGAAGCCTCAGTGTCATAAGATGAAGCTTGCAGAGTTTTGCTTGAATATGAAAAGGCGATTTTGATCTTTTTTGGTACAGTCAAAATGATACAAAACTCATGAGATGATTAGTTAAATTTAATGATAGCATAATCCATTTAAGTTGAATTTTGTGATTCAAGCCTTCCGCATTCTTAGATCATCATCATAAGATCTTGTGATGCACATAGGGCACGGATGATGCTAATTTTGTAATAGGAAAACTGCAGCCAAGAGAGGTCCAGAAAGGGCAAGCCACACTTTGGCGCTCTTACAGCAGAATGGCAGATAAACAAATTAAGGAAGAGTATTGCCATGATGAAAGAGGGAATGAGAGTCATGAGGGAAAACTTGAAGCATGTGCCCAACAGGAGGCAGCATGGTTCCAAGTGTTCAGAATATATTTCAACAAGAAACACACGGTTGCAAGACAGGCTCTACCCTGGAGAAACCCACTGACTTTTCTGGCAGACAGAATTGGAACAAGTCTCTCACTTTGCCAGTTCAATTGGATTCCTTGAAGACATATCGAGCTTCTTGTGTGTTCAATAATCTCTGCACTCTAAATGTTTAAATTCCAGTTAAGACATTGACAACAAGCTATCAAATATAGTTATATAGGTTGTGAATTAAGCATTTCCCAAAGAGCCAGTTGCATTCCAAATGAAGTGAGTTGAGGTGGGCAGTACAGAATTAGACAACCATCCCCAAATGCCCTAGTTAATATTTCCGACAGATTAAAAACTAAGTACAACAATTAAGTTTGATAGAGGAGTAGAAGGGTTCTAATTGCTAGAAAAGGCAAAGGTGTGGAATGTCTCAGGTGTTTGGTGAGTTTTGTGTTCCTTGCAGAAAACTCAGGAATGTCCCAGACAACCCAAGCTAAGGTATGTCATTCAGACTCCACTTAGGAGACTGCTCCTTTTCTAAATCGGGATTTTTCAGCTCCATAGTTGTATCGGTCTTTTAACTTTCTCAGGTCTTGATTTCTAGCATGCTTGAGATCCACTAAAAGACACACTGGGTAGAATAGAGGTGGGAAACTCCATGTTATTATAGCACCCTGGAAAATGTCAAGTGAAGAAGAGGTGTGCTAATGAAAAATTACTGGAGATTTTCAAGTCTAAGTGCTCCCTGAAATTCTCACAACAACCAAATTAGTGATCAGCTGACCCACATCAGTTTCTTTACAATAACATTTCAGCAAAGGGGACTGGTGACCAAAGCGGACAGTTCAGGAGCCTCAGTAATATTAATCTAAGCATTAGCACAATAGCTCAATCAAGGCAGCATGCATGTGAAATGAATTTTTTTTCTGGCTGTATGGAAATTCTTTCTTTTAAGTAACAATGAATATTATTCATTTAGCTTTAAGTCTTCTGTTTAATAGATTCTTTTTCTTATGTGCATATATTCTCACATTAATAGAATTGTGACATGGAATTTTTTCAAAGCCCAATTCATATTTAAAATCATTTTTTATAAGAATAGAGAAATGTTTTGAAAATGGTTAAGGTTAGATAGCATGACCAATACACACTGAAGTGATACAAGCTATTGAGCCACATAATTTTAAGATCATTAGTTTTCTGGCAAATCAGAAAAAAATAAAGTGGGAAATCAGTTTCTACCTCACTACCTATCTCTCCCAAAATCAGGAAAAAACTTCTTGTCACATAGATATAATTGTGTGAACTCTTGAATTTCAGGAGTAAGGTTAAAAGGGAATGGTGGAAAATGACTAAGTAGTGTTCATTTCATTATCTTCCATCTCTACTTGACTTATAAAAAAACATTTTGTACTGTTTGTGCAACTTCCTACGTATTTGCAGGAATAAAATATTTTGTACATATAAAAATATTGTGTGTGAATCCATATTTGAGTTTGTGTGCACATGTGTGTTATATTATAGACTGGTAGAAACTCCTCTAAATTATTTCAAAACAAATTCTTTCTAAGGAAGTCCATTTTGCTTCCACTTGCCTATCAAATGAAGCAAAAATCAAAAATATTTGAAGCTCTAACAGAAACTTTGTGCGCACAGACCTGATAATTCTCCAGTGTACACACATATTGGGAGATGACACCGTATCCCACACATAACCCACACATACGTAAAATTACCATTTGTCAGCTAAAAATAAGATAAATCTAAAAAGGGTGTGGATCTCTTCAGAGAAGGGATTTTGATAATGCAAATAACAGGATAATGAGTTGCAAGGTGGTTATTTCCAAGTGCCACAGGCTTAATAGCCTGGCGCCGGCAACTGAGGATAAATCAAATTCTGACATCAATCAATCAGGCCTTCATTCACATCTCTGTGATAAAACGCTTCAAGAAACACATACCTTTTGTCAATATCAATGACTTAAAATGATTCCAGAGCCTGATCACATTTTAAACAAAATGTCATCCAGAAAGTTATTTAAAAGATGGCAAGCTCTAGAAATCTCTTTCCAGTTAATTTTGGACAGCCATGAAAAATGGCTTCTGATATCTCTTGCTGTGTAGAAATCTTGGACTTGTGTGATGCCCTGGCTCACACAGAGACTGCAGTTCAGCTTCTGCCTTCATTTAAGTGATAAGTGGTTTCAAATTATTTTGATTTTTGAGTAAAGTTTTAAATTGTGTAACTGCTTTAGTTTGCCTTATTAGAGTTTTTCTGCTCCTATTTAATGAGGCTGTAATTTCCTTTAATTTTTCTGCTCTAATTGGGTTAGCAGTGTCTACAGAGATATAGAAGTCCTTATTTTTAGCGTCTGTGGTGGATCTCCCACAGAGAAGCTGCATATCCTCCCCAGCCAGGTCAGACGGCAACTTCACAGGGAATGTGGGGAGGTGAATGTGCTGGCAATGCGAAGTGGCGGCTTTGGTCTCAGCGCGAGGCATGGTTGCGGAGGGTGTCGGTCAGGCTTAGTCCGCTAAGCCCGCTCTTCTTCACAGTCCTCCATCGCAGCTCTCCCCATACCGACAGTGCACGCTTTCAAAACTTTGCGGTGAAGCGGTGAGGGAAGAGGAATTACAGAAGAAAGAGCTATTTGTAAGTATCATCATCATCATAATAATAATAATACCCAATTTTTATATTCTACTCAGTTTCAAAAGTTGAACATAACCCTGCCTAATGGAGAAAGGCAGTGAAAGTGGTACAGAGTTAGCCAGGCAGTGGTGGCGCACACCTTTCATTGCAGCACTTAGAGGCAGAGGCAGGCAGATCTCTGAGTTCATAGCCAGTCTGGTCTAAAGAGTGAGTTCCAGGAGAGTCAGGGCTACACTGAGAAACCCTTTTTGGAAAACATACAAACCAAGAAAAAAAGATAGGAAGGAAAGAAGGAAGGAAGGGAAAGAAAGAGGTACAATGGGGCAAGAAAGCAGGGATGAGGTTCTTTATCATGCCAGGTTGAACTTCACAATAAAGCCCTCTGCCAATGACAGCATGTACAGCTAAAGCTGCCTTCCTAGGCTGGACAAGCCCTGCTTGCAGACAGCCATGTGGCTCTGTGCACGATTCATCAACTCTGCAAGTGCTTTCCAACCTCAGAACTTTTGTTCCAGCACTCTTTTCTGACAAGAATATTCCTTCCTGGATATGTGAAGAGCTGCATTCTTCCAACTGTCTTCTCTAAACGTGAGCTTGATCTTTCTACTGCTCTGGCGCAGCACATGGTTTATTTGCTCAACAACTCTTTCCTGTTCCCTAAAACAAAGGTTCCTTATAAGTATGTGCCCTGCCATACTAACATTGTTTGGAGAGTCCAGTATTTAGAACAGAGAACAATATAAATTAATAGGCTATATTCATAGCCCTTTGCAAATTCATAAGGGACAAACACCACTGGTGGAGATAAAGAAGCGTCAGGCATCCTGAAAGTGTGATTTTTTAAAACCTCTCCATCTGCCTGCCTTTGCACTGACAGGATCAGTATATAGCAGGATGTCCAGCTTCAGAGGTAAGGTGCAGGACAGATGTTCATGAACTGATTTAGAATGAACTTAGACCAAAGCTAGAGGCTTTGAATCATGCAGAATAATGGTGGCTCTGGGAAGGCTAGAGAGCTGGTCAGTTGGAACAGCCCTTTCTACTCAAGCATGGATACCTGAGTTGCAGTCACCACCCAACACTCATACACAATGCCAGCAGATGCAGTATGCACTTGTAATTCCAACAAGAGCAAGGCAGAGATAGGTAGATTCCTGGGGCTTGCTAAGTAAATTGTGAGTACCAGGTTTTTAACATACTTGGTAGAGAGCAATAAAGAAGGACACTGAAGATAGTATGCAAACACATATATACATATATCTGTACACACATATACTTATCACATACAATAAGATACACAAAACACACATACACATACAATCTTAAAATAAAAATGGTAGGTCTTATGAAGGAGGTCATATTGCCTTCCCTGTACCCCTCTCTAGTTATCTCAGAAAGAATTCCATTTGGCCAAGTTGTTATAAAAGGCTCTTGGGAACTTAGGAGGGTCTTTCTTTCTCACTGTCTTTGAATTGCTTTTACTAAGCATATGATAAAAGGAGGAATATTTGAAGAGTATCTCTCTAGAAAACACCCCCATGGTATATCCTTTTCCAATCTAAAAATATAGGAAATTAAATAGAGTACTGGGAAATGTGGCTTTCCCAAGAAAACCTACTGTCAGCACCAATCTCTGCACCCTTCCAAAGGCTTCAAAATGCCGATTCCACCTCCGCACAAATGCTGACATGCCATCACTTGACTACTGAGTTGTTCCTCATTTGTCAACAGAGAAGCTGCTAAATTGCTACCCTGAGCAAATTTACATAGAAATTACCAATGATACTCAGCAAACGAAAGAAGGAATTACAACAGAGGGGCGTGTAAGCTTTGAAAGTCAGCTCCCTCCCAGAGAGCTGCTGCTGGCTTCTGCACATCTCAGTCAGGGTAGGGTTAGTGTAGAAAGAGAACACAGGGATACTGGGAATCAGGGGAAAATAATTGGTGAGTCCCCTCCTTGCTCTCACCCTTTTGCACCCATCTGGCTGCATTTTAAATCTAGCTGGCTAACTCACTGATCTATTTCCTTCCCTTCATATTTTTTTTTCTGCAGTAAACCCCTCCACACAGGAGAGATTGCTCTTAATTAGAGTTTCACACCCATCACTAAAGGTTAATTGCCCAGTTGCCTTTGTTCCCCTCAGTCTCAGAAGTCATTGGCTGATCACTGGTATTCATAGCCATGGTTTGGTGAAACGTGTGGTGTCAGACCTCTTGTGGAATCCACAGAGCCATCTTTCTTCCTTCCTGGGCAAATTACCTCTTCCTCCCAAATTCCTAGAGGCCAGGAAGTTCCCTTTCCAGACCCAAATAGGAATTTCTTGAGGTCTACCATAAGAGATGAGTCCTGCTTTGTTGCCCTAATGTCCAGATCTTTGCAGAATTGCACAGCAGCCTCAGTTTAACCAGGTGGTGGTCTTATGTTTGTGACAGATTTGCTAACACATTATCTCCAAGTTATGCAAAGCCTGCCCTCCAAAGTCTTCCACTCCAGGTGACTGCCACCCTCCCCAAGTCCAAGATCCTTACAAGCCCACATTCTTTCTCATGTTAGCATACGCTTCTCTCTGAATGAAAATAAAATGAAACTGAATTGAATGGCCACGCCAGTCTCACACCCCTGTGTTTTCCATGTTCTTCAATGTCCAGAAATACTTCTTCAAAAATTTGCCAACTCTGTATTGGTATCATCTGACCACCTAGACTCTAATGCTCTACAGAAGAGCTATTCTCTGTAGTTGGGTAATGGTCAAGAGCATGTTTTCTGGAGCTGCCTGAGTTCTGACTAGCCATCTTCTCTCTCTCCTTTCCTCTGTCTCTCCTTTCTTCCCTCCTCTCTCATTCCAGGTTCTCAGGTAGCCTAGGCTGATGTCCAATTCACTGTCTCCATCTCTCAAATACTGGCATAACAGTTGTATGGCACCAAGTTCAATTAATATAGTGCTGGAATCAAATTCCAGGCTTTATGTATGTATGCGAGCAACCCCGCCAACCGAGTTATATTCCAAGACCTGAAATACACTTTGTTTCTCTCTCTCTCTCTCTCTCTCTCTCTCTCTCTCTCTCTCTCTCTCTCTCTCTCTCTCTCTCTCTCTCTCTCTCTCTCTCTCTCTCTTTCTTTTGTTATTTCGCCCTTGCCAGTCTGGAACTTTTTCCATAGGTTGGCTTTGAACTCAGAAAGATCTGTCTTTGCTTCCAGAATGCTGGGTTTAAAGGCTTATGTCACCATGCTTAGTTGAATCATAGTATCTTTAGCAGCAAATCTGAGGTTCATCACAGTATGTACAACACAAGCCTATGAAAAGTGGATGAGAAAATGTATGCAAAGCATTTACATAGTAAGCACTGTGGTTGGTGATTTCTGTTACTATAATGCCCACTTCCAAGCCAGGCACACACTAGGAAGTGACTACCTGTTGTCCAAATCCACATCTATAGTAAGACCTAGAGAAAGACAAGGAAAAAAAAAATACTCCTGCAAAATGCCCTGATGCTTCCCCCAGTCTCTTCAATGCAAAACACAAAGCCCTCTTTCCAAACCACTACTACCAATAACAACAACAACAAAATAAGACTACAAAGAATTGCAGTGAAGCTATGAATAGATAATATAAACAGAAATATCTGGGGAATCATTAAGCACTTAAGCATTGGGGTAGGAGTAAGTAGAAACAAGTCCGTGTTATACCTGGCACCCCCTACCAACAGGGGAACTGTGGTTGGTGGCAGGTAAGCAAGGCAACTTTCCGAGGAAAGAACAAAGCCTTGAACTGTATCTCAGTGGTTCCATAGCCACGTGAGCTTGAACCTGTGAAGTAACATCTGCATGCCTCTATTTCCTTATCTATAACAACTAGAAAAGCAGATTTATTAGTTTATCTACGTAAGCAGCACTGAGAAGGTATTAACAGACTTTGCCCACCTTCTCCCTCTTACTCTGTCACAAGACTTCAAAGGGAAGTTTGGAGCTACAAAACAGAAAGACACACCTTAATGATTAGTTACAATGCAATGAACCTGCACGGGCAAGGATGAGCCCATCTAAAACCACAGGAGACTCTCAATTTCTCTTCCTAGAAGGAGCGTTTCTGTCTTCCAGAGAGTCTAGCTGAAAGCAGATTTAATACAAGCCATACAGCCGACTCAAAAGTCAACACACCAGAGCATCCTTTTGCAGAAGACCATAAGACACTGAAATGAAATTGATTTAGCACATGTATGTGTCCCTATGGCCCCTACAAAGGCTCATTAGAAACTCTCCATAGTTAAGAAGCAGGATCACATTATTCATAGTACTCTCTGCATTGGGAAGAGAATAATAGCTTCTTTACTATTTAATCTATTTTGAGATCAACATTAGATTATGGGATGCAGAACTAAATGAGATAGGACGTTGGTATGATGGCAAAGGAAGGTTTGAAACTTCCCAATGGGGATGTTTTATGATGAAAAGTAACCAAGAATTCTTATTAATTGTCCAAGGGAAATTTTGGAAAGAGATTCAAAGATGCAAAAGTCAGTTCTACCCTTTACTCAAATAACTACATGTGAACCAAGACTTGATATAGATTTAAGGCACCCGTTGCCTTATGAGCCTCAATGGCTATGATAAGTATGCTTGCAACACTCAAGAGAACTCTGAATCGTGCCCTTTGATGAGGAGACAGGCTTTCAATTTAAATGATTCATCTAAAAAAAGTCTCCCACACAGGAAATTGCATGAAAATTCATTTACCTAAAAAGGATAAAGAATTAACTCAAGCCAAGGAGAATTCAAACATCAATTCTCCAGGATTTATGACGGAGATCTTTAATAACCTAATTTTTACATCCGTTAACTCTTGCCAAGCTAAAAAATAATAATAATAAAAGGATGAGAGCATGGGAGAAATGAAAGAATGAGAAGGCAGGAAAAAAGAAAGCAGAGGAAAGGGATAAGAGAGAAGAAAGGGAGACAAATAGAGAGACAGGGAAGGAAAAAGAAAACAATCCACTAAGAAGATGAGCATATTCCTTGCTTGGGAGAAAAGTGAGCTCATTAGAAAGTAGCTGGTCAAGAAAATGCACGGGCTTCCAAGACAGAAGGAAAGCACTTCAGATGCACAGCAGAGTGGTTATCTTGGTAACATTTCACAGGACAATACTCTTATCTGCTATCTTCACATAACAAGTCACCTGTTCAGCAAGAGCTACCCCAACAGTCAGGATGCAGTTTTATGCCACTGGAGATAGTTACTATACTGTCAAGCACCATATCTGGAGTAAGGTGTCTGAAGTGTTACTAAGTTGACTTGGGGACATGGTCCGGGTGTGAATTAAGCAAATTTTATTTGTCCCTTGTCCACTCTACTCCCAGAAGTTACACATCCGTCTTCACTGGGCATCAAACAACCACAAAGCTTTTGGAAAATCTGTGAGCTGGGAAGTTGAACTCACCTCACTAATTCTCACTTCGGGGAATTAGATGTTTGTATGAGTTTGGCCCACCATTGTGCAGTGATGGTGGCAAGGTGGAAAGAGAAAGTACATCAACCCAGTGTTATGTAAGTATTGAACAAACACATGCACTCAGTACAAGATGTCAAGATGGTAAACTAAAAGATGATTACCTGAAATGCTTATAAGAGAAAATAAATTCTACTTTTTTCAGTTGTGAGGATGAGTATCTCACAATCAAGCCTTTTTCTAAGTGGCAAAGAAATGTTCTCTACAAGGTAACTGTCACAGTGCTATTGGGCTTGCTTTTTTTTTCAATCCACCTTTATAAACATAAATTAATTCCCCTTCCAAAAAAGAAAACCTAGGCAAACTGTTATTTTAAGACTTTAGTAGAAAAAATTATAAAATATATTCATTCCTTGCCTAGAGGAATGTATTTTTCAAGAGATATACCATAACACACAGAAATACCTGCAAAAGTTTTGTGCATTCATATTTAGTTAATAAAAATAATTACATAGGTAGAAAAAGTACTATTTCTTGTAAGGTAAGCAAACCTTTGAATCAAATGTCTATAAAATGGAGGGAAATTACCCTGCAGTGAGCAAAGCCAGCACACCTGCTCCCAGCTCTTAGATCTTAAAGCAATCAGCCAGCTAATATTTATTCTACAGTATAGACAAAAGTCTACCTTCTGTCAAGGGGAAGAGAATGAATTGTTTTCCCATAATGGTATTTTCTTTTCAATCAATTTCCCTTCAAGCTTGATTTAAGAAGGTACCATGTCAGAACTTTAGCCTGGTGGATGAAGTCTGGGACAGTTCCCCATCAAAGGTGAAAATTATGAGCGAAGCAAACCCGTGGAGTTCAATTTGAAAGACACAATGCCCCCTCCTCTGCTTCACTCACTCACTCACTCACTCACTCACTCACTCTCTTTTTCTTTCCTGTCAGTTGGAAGCATTTGCAGAACTCCACAACACTCACATGAGCCAAAATGAAAAAGGCTGAGCTTAACCAAAGAATTCAAACACAAGCAATGGAATCGTTTAAGTTTTCCTGCCACTGTAAGTATATTTAAAATTGAACATGTCTGCAGCTCTACTCTACGCTGAGCACCAAGATTCTGGGGTGGGGAGGGGTTCCAAATGATGAGTGGACTGTGGTCAGCAAGCTCTGTCCTCCAGGGACTTACTCCAGACTCCTCCAAGACAGAGCAGAGGAGCAGAACTACATTTGCATAAAATGTTCACTGTGCTGTAATAAAGAAACAAAGGAATAGATGGAAGTCTAAGTCTCAAGTACATTGAAGAATGAAACTTACATGTCTTAGTTAGAGCTCTACTTATCAACACATTTGTCTAACCTAATTTCCTGTCTCTTCAGTCTCAGCCTTCTGTATATTTTATTAGTTGCTCTGCCCTGACATTTGTTCTCTGTCTCACCACTTGGTCACTTCCTTAGCCTCAACATTCATCTGAAGATCGAGAAATACCGTGACAGCCATAAAAGTTCTTACCATTTGTTCATGTTGCTGCCAGATTTGTCCTTCGAAATCACACAGCTGGTTATAGCATGGTTCTAATAATGCTCATAAAGTATCAATTTTCTTAAACTCCTTAACCTGGCATGCAAGATTTATCTTGGGCTGACAACGACAGCTACTTGGTTACACCCCAGTCTGTCATATTCAGTATCTTTGCACAACTGTATCCTTCAGTCTGAAATGTCACCCACCCACCCAATCTTATCTCTCCCTTTCAAATAACCCTCCTCTCTGGACACATGACTAGTTAATACTCTCTACTCAGTTCGAAGGACACACTCAATGGAAATATTTCTTCCAATGAATTCATAGAGTGCTTTATGTGTTCCTCACTGATTACTGATATAGGTACGCTGACTGCCAAGATTCTCAACAGATGCTGATGATAGCTGGAAATTAAGTCAATGGTGATTGATTTGTTTATGACACCTTTATAAGATCATAGCTAATGGAATATACTGAATATATCTAGATAGTTCTAGGCCCCCAGAGAGGCTGTTTAGGATTATGCATCAGCTGTCACTTCAGTGACATGGAAAATCTTAAACAAGTATATTATTTTTACGTTAAGACAAGGCATGGGCTTAAAACTTAGAGAGAATACATAAGGATAATGAAAAGCAAAACCAAAACACCCCAGCGAAGTACTTTTAGGAACCATCACTGGCCTAAATAACTAGAGCTCTTAGTTCTAATACTTATCATACTGTCCGCTAATCATGAGAAACCCTGAAGACAATCAGGTAACCGTCTCACTTCTATTAGTTCCAGTTTCCCTTTAATAAAACTGGGATTAAATTATTTGCACTAAATACATCCAGGGGGTGTTGCAAGGATCAAAGTGCAATAACAAGCATAGCTTACCTTTATTGAGTGCTTATAAGAAGCTATGTAGAATGCTAAGCGTAATCATTAAATAAACTCATTTATTAGTGACAGTAAAGAAGGAACTCATCAGTGACATGGTTAAAGGGACAGTCATTGACAGGAAAGGACGATTTGGCTGAGGTATATACAATATGATTTCAAAGCAATATAAACAGCTGGACCTGTCTTACAGACTCTTATGGCTGTAGAAATCTACACTTCACTTTTATTTCATTATTTTTGAGCTCATCACAGTGAGGAAAAAATAATCTTCAAATGAGGTGTCAAATCAAGTTGAAAAACTTTTCTGCTGCTCTATTTGATAGGGTGAGATTGTTCATTTCCTTCACTGTTCAGTGTTTCTTTTAGCTTAATGCCTTCTTGAAATACATATATGCTGTTAATATGGTAACTTTTCAGCTTGTTTGACTCTGGAATCAACTAACAGCTCTATCTCCAGGTAGGTCTATGCGTGCATATCAAGGAAAAATTATCTGTAGAGGCTTCGCCTTTCCTCTGAGTAGAAAGCACTGTCTTCAGGTCCAAGGGAGAAGCTGCTGCTGTCCCACCCAACACCCCCATTGCTAGTGAATGCACGTACTTTTTGCTGCCTCATCACTATCTACCCTGACATCAGAACTCAAGATCTTCCAATTGTTAATCCTTCAGGACTGAGGACCCTAAAGATTGGAGACTCTCCAGAAATCCTTCAAGCTGCAAGGACTACATCAGGACTGCCACACATCCAGTCTTAGGAGTGACTAGTTGCTGGGTTTTCAGCCTCTATATCTTGTAGACAGTAATTGTTAGTCTACCTAGTCCAAATCACATAACCTAATACATATATTAGTATCTGTCTTTGTCCTTATATGATTGGGTTTGCATTTTTGTTAAGGACACATAAGACATACCTTTTAGAAGCTAAACACTAGGGAGCTTAAGGCACTCTAAAAGAGTTAGTAGTACAAATTGTTTATTAATTGAAATTAGCTGTCAAAGAGTTAAAGGGGGAAAGAATTAAATATCACATTTTCTACCCTCCTAAATATCTTCCATATTTACACCTTTTAGTGTGGCCGTCATGCTAATTTAAGTGACTTGTGTTTCAATTGATTTTTTTAATCAACAAACTGCTCCTGAGGATCACTTAAATTCTCTCCCCCTTTTGCCACAAAAATGATAATAACAGTTGCTACATGACATAGTTACAGCTAAGAAAAATGATTATCCACTTATAATCAGGAGGCACAATTAGAGTGATCCAAAATTAAAAATGTCCTAGTAGTTAGAAACATTCTCACCTCGTTAGTAGCCATTCTTGAGGGGTACAGAGAACAGCACCTTTCAACTTGCTCAGAAAAGGCAAAGAAAAGGCCATGATTCCAAATCTCTGAAACACCAGTACTCTGGTGTTGTACTCTGTCCAACATATGTATGTAAGGAGATAGCATTAAAATCTGAATTAGCTCAAAACAAAGATTTCCAGTTCAGGAAAGCACCATATATCCAAACAAAGCATCCATCATTAGTTTCTCAGTTCTGTTAGAGAGAGAGAGAATGCAGAAGAATCATTTTCCCATGGCATCTTCATGGCCTGTTTCCCCAGTCACCAATCCAAGAGCAATGGGAAGAGGCAGAGACTAATAGATAATGAAGCAAATAGATTTAGTTTGAGTGACAAACACTTTTAGTGTCTTCTAGAAAGTGAAAACAAATATAGCTTTCAAACATGAATAAAAGCGGTTTTCTTCACATCCCTTCCTGTGTTTCTATTGAAACTTGCTTATATACATATGTAATTTATATAAGCCATATTTAGAAGAAAACCTTGGAGTATTCAATCCTGAAAGTGCTTAGTTCTGAAAGTGATCTCAAATTCAGCTTGTGATATGCAATCATGATAATATTGATTTTTTACTTTTTTTTGAAGGTTTGCTAGACTTTTGTCAAAAGACTCAGGACATTTAGCTTCCACTATTAGAAAATAGAAATTTTAATCATTAACTAAGCACTTTCAAACATGATGTGAAATTTTCTACAGTCTAAAATAAAGGTTAAAGAGGCATCTAGCTGATGAGGGGATTAAATGAGCCATTTAAAAATGAGTCGCAAATTTTCTAGATAGCTACTTGATATTGGTAAAATTATAGACCAGCCATGACATTGAGCATATGTGTTAAACATGACATGAGAATAAGCTTTTACTTAAAAATTTACTGGATAAAAGCGAAATCCGCAAGACTTCTGTCTCAAATATGGATGGTCTTATTTCTGAGGACCCCTTTCATGTCCTTACCACAGAATATACTGGGGGTCAAGGCACGTGATGCAAGCATATGCACACAGGAATAGACACAGGACTGGCTGACCACAAGAACTTTTGAATGTTCTGTGACAAAATGGTGGAGCATTACAAAAAGCCAAATAAAACTGTGTCCTTGGCTTTTGAAAGTCGTTAGATAAACCTGTTCATGAAGATCAGATGTCACAATTACCTCTCAAGGAAGATCCAGAAATGATGATTGGACAGTTATCTAGAAGTGCTACACTGTTCTCATTACAGTTCCATCATTACTCATTCAGGGACACAAGTAAATTGGTGTTGACGGTGCTGTTGGCCTTGAGAATGAATAAGAACTATTAAGTTACAGGGTTACAAAGAACTTTAAGAAGATGGGTATTTTGAAAATTCTTCCTCGGATCACTACTGGTAGCCTCTGACCCTCTCTAAAGGAAGCTCTTCCCATGGTGGCTTTTCTAATTGCCTCTGCCTTGCTTATTTTTCTTTAACTTATACTTCTTTCTGAAGCAAAGAAAAGCCTATGTGTGACAACAGGAATTTTTACTTCCCGTTTCATGCATTTTCATATGGCTAGAATATTCTCTATCTCGATATTTCAGACAAGTTCTATCTCAGTCACTACCTTGTGCCTCCTGACATTCCCTCTTGATTTTTTGCTGGATGAACAGTCATTCGCATTCTTCCCAATGATTTCTGCCCCAAAATTTACAACTTAGGTTAAGTATTGGCCCAGTAAATCCTAATTAGAGAATGACCTTAATGGTTTAGGCCATAAAGCTTTATGTCTCTGTCATACCCCATCCTTCAAGAGTCACAGAACTCCATAGTGACTTATTTTCAACCAACTCCAGTGTTTTCTACAACACAGTAACCATGATAGATAGAAAACAACCTGCTACATCAAAGCCATATCTCTCTTTTTAAGCTTTAGTCAAGGAGTATTCCTTACAATAAACTTTAAAAGAGTACCATCATGAGCCCCCTAGCCTTAGAAAATGAGCTACTGACAGAAGATGACTACTGGGAAAGAAGAGTCAGTTTTGTTTTAGGGTATGGTCCATGGTAGGTTGACCATGCTTTAGTAGACTGTCTCATTTGCACGCACATATAAGCATCACTAATTTGACTCAATGACTAAAACATATATGTGTGTTTGTATCCGTCCAATGTGTGTGTGTGTGTGTGTGTGTGTGAACTTGAGAGGGGTATTTGGGGGAGGTTAGAGCCAGGAAAAGTTTGAGATAGGGCATAGGGATTATATATGATCAAAATATGGTTGTACTCATATAATCAATTCTTCAAGCAAAAATATAATATTAAATTAAGTATTTAGTTAAAAGTATCACTTATTGACAATTTCTAGATGTTTTTCAAAGCATCTGCATAAAAAAGTGCTTTGCTTCACATAAATGTTACTCTTTTGCTTTCTAGAGAGATATTTGGACTCGGGGTGAAAGGTCCCCAACACAAGACTTACCATAAGGAATGGTTGGCCTTCTCCAATGACAATGAAATGCCACTGTGAACTTCTGAGGGTCAAACTTACATAGACCCTTATGATCTGCTCATTTGAGGGACTAAAGCTACCTATACCATGATGTCTACAAAAATAGATGTCAGAAAATAGAAAAAAGGAAAAAATTGCAATTCAAAGTATAAATTTTTGCACTTTTTTTTTTGACCATGACACAGTGGGCAAAGCATTTGGTTTTTAATCTCTTGGAGTTGAAAATGGGTGATGTATAAATAGCCTGTGTAGAGTTTGTAGATGGAAAAGAGAAAACAAGTATAAAAGCACTGTTATCAAACTGTAAAGCACTAAAAGGATCTGAATAATTTTTATCAGAACTGGTTTATGTAACAATGGTTTTTTGTCGTTTCTCACTCTTCACAAGTGATTGGGTTTTCTTATTGTTTGAAGGGCTCTGCATAAGCATTCACGATTTCAGACATTAACACTATATCTCGGGCTCTTTGGTGGGGTGTGTGTGTAAGCTCGTGTGCAGAGGCGGTGTGCATCACTTTTCATAATTGATTCACACCCAAATGCTAGCTTTCAAGAGGCAGAGCAATGTAGGCAGTAGCTGTTTCAACAGCACGCAGTGACTCTGATGACAAGCAAATTTTCTGCAGGAACAGAACAGTCTCCTGTCACCTTCCCCCAGATGAAGGCCAAAATACTGCAGAAAGAACAGATGGTGAGAAGCTGGGACCTAATTGAAAATCTACCTATTGAGACAAGCAGCAAATGCTTCAGAACTTTAGGGTAAGCCCTTCCTCTCTATGCAGGCAGCAGGCAGAATCCAGAAGCATAGCAACAAAAGAGATTGACATCTTATTTTGTGAAAGGGTTATCTACCCATTCTTGAGACTTCATGAATAGCCAAATAGCCACAAGGGCAACAGCAAATTGAGGGGCAGACATGACAATGCACTTCTTAGCATTGGAGGTGCTCTCTCATCCTTGGGTTGTTCCTTTAGTCTCAGAGAATCTTTGCTATATCCCAATTCCAAGCATCTTGCAATAGTCTTAATGTTCAGTCTAGAGGACAAAATGCTGTTACTGGCTTGGTGTTTTGCTTTGTGTCCTACTTGCCTTTATAACCTTCTGAATTCTTTTTCTAATCTTGGCACATAAACACCACCGGCATCTGGGGAATGTGCTATTATTGATTTTGGAATCTGTAATTGGGATCCTCATTTTCTCTTTTGACTGTCACTTACAAAGCACTCTGTGGTACTACACATACCTTTGCCTGATTGTAAGCGCAGCAATCCTGGCCTCAGCAGTGTAAAAACTGGCATGCCTCTGTTCATGGATGATCAGGTCCTGTTCTTCAAATCTCGTTATGTTTTACTAGATGAAACTTATCTTAATGGATTTCTCTCCTTAGTCACACAATACCACTGAAGGAGAGATGTAGAAGAGAAACGCTACTACTTAGTATTTTGAATCAAGTAGGTCACTAAAGAGATCAAAATGAAATAGGAGACAATACACATCATCTCAAGGTTAGTAGCTGCATGGTCTGAAAAACATACACCAGGCATGCGCTGACAGACCTTCATGGCTTTATATGCTGGTGTTGAAGGGTTTTGGGGAAAGTGCAAGAGCAGTCTACTCTAGTGAAAACACTCTAATGTGTCTTGAGATCATGGGACTTTCTACACCTGAAGAAAGTAAAATAGACACCACTGAAATAACCATGGGCATCATCCATCCATGATTTTATGTGGGGTACTACTAATTGTTAGGACTTATGTCTCTGAAAACTTAGGCCATCTACATGGAAACATACTTTTCTTCTACTTTATCTTTTTTATAAATTTAACTCTAGACAGGAGTTGGTGAGTGTACTCTTATAGGAAGAGAAAAAGACACCTAGATATTAGGTGATATAGCAAGGAAAGGAATGAAATTTTTTAAAAAATGAGTATGGGAGAATTATGAGGAGGCAAAGTAATACAGCAAAAAAAAAAAAATAGCCCTGTCTTTAAATAGATCTCTGGCTTCTTCTCCAGGTTCAGCCAATGGGCTATGTGATGTTAGCCAACTGACATGTCTTCACCAAGTTTCATCTTCTTCATACATATTTCTTCACAGGAATTAAAAAGAATGATTGATGTAGAGCACCTGTACAACTGAATTATCTTTGCAAATGATAGTTAATGAGTATTCAGATCTTTTCTCTTTGAATTTAATGACCGCTTATTTGGTTTAATAATTCAGATGCAGTGTAATTATCCTCTTGATATTAAAAAGCTGCTTTTTCATGGGAGGAGGGATACAGTAGATGGCCAAGAAGCCCATCATCTTCCTGTGCTTCATTTATATGGAACCTGCATATCTGCCATCAAGTTGTCAGTTGTCATATAATTGACCTTGAAATGTTGTTTAGATACCATCAGTCTGGTCAAAAGCCTATGGATGGGGAAGACAGACACAAGGAGGAACCATTCTTTCCCTGAATGTGTGTGTTATCAAACTGATGTTTTAGTAGTTATATTTAAGCCCCGGATTACTATGGCTCTCTGCCTGGACAGAGAGGTCTCCTTCTGCAGAAGGTCACTGTTAGATCAGCGATTCATATCTAATAAAGGGGCAAGGAATAAGTGTTTGACGAGCACTCTGCTTTAAATGTGGCATCTTTCTCCTCCTACCAAGGGATCACAGAAAAGAGAAATGAAAGAATTTAAGAGCTAGAGGATACATGTTATATTGCCTCTGTAACTGTGAGTACAGAGCACTTATGGTCACCTGTACAAGATTAAATTCTCCACATTTCCATTAGGGGTGGACAAAGTATCCATGCTATCCCATCCTTTCCTGGGGAACTATTGATCATTATTGGTTGCCGGGGGAGTGATTTTCTCCAACGGCATAGTCACTGGGGAACCATGTTGGAGAGAGAAGAGGTTCTGCAGAAGAGAAAGAGGGAACTCAGAGTATGATGGGGTTCAACATAATCAAAATATATTGCATATGTATATGAAACTATCAAAATAAAGTCAGATTGTACAGTGTGTGTCTGGGGGGGGGGTTGTTGTTTAGCAAGCTCCGAGAGAACAGTGTAAATGATTACTGTCATTTATTTGTAGTGTACCATCTTTCTGAATCCTGTCTGGGAGATATTAGTAGGGTGTATCTCAGCAATAAAAAAAAATAGAGAAACATTGGAAATGAATGATTTTGTGAGTTTGCTGAGGTGAAGATGTCTTAGGGGTGAGGTTAAAGTCAAACTCCTTTCTCTTTCCTCAGTGTTGATGCCCCATAGGTAAAGAAATAAATAAATAATTCTTTGGGTAACCATGTTCAAGAGCAAATTTGTTGTTGACAGCCTGTCCTAGCATTGAAACTTTTTAACCAAGATGTGTGTCATTCTATACATAGATATATGCATATATGCGTATATGCATATATACATATATATCCTGGATTTCTTTTTATTATGTTTTAATTAATAACACATATGTTAGAGCAAAAAGTTATAATTGGTGATCTAGGTAGCTGCACTTCAAAAGTAGTCACTAGCAATTCCAATGGAAATTTTCAATTTTCTTCTGACTCCTTAGTGAAAGGAAAGATTCGGTGAATACAATGAAATACATGTGATTTACAACTTCTCACATCCACACAAAATATTTAATATTTTGTTAACAGTTAGAGAAGCTATAATGTTGCAGGTCTGAGACACAGAAAGTAAGATTCTGTTCTTTCTACACATGGATAACTCGGCACAACACACACACACAAAAAAACCCACTGGAACCCAGTTTAATTATTTCTAAAATAGAGATGAACAGATTATTCCTTTATATCTCCCTCAAAAGGGCAATTTGAAAATAAAGGAAAAAAATTGATAAAATGCCTAGAATTTTCTGGACACAAGCAACACATAATTCAAGTCATTACATCTCCCTAGAGTCTCAGCAGCTGCAACTTCTCTATGGCAATGGGAAGGAGAACATTACGTAACTTTGCAATGGCCCCATGGTCCATTGCTAAAATGGGCCTCTCCAAAAGTATCAGCTAGCCTCATTCCAAAATACTGGCATGCCTTTGTTCTTTCTTTTAACTGAAATTAAATTGCTGCCTGAAGAACAAAAGATATATTTAGAAGTCAGTCTTTTCCTTTTTTTTTTTTTTTGGTCTGTGTTAAAGTTTCCTAATTGAGAATCATAATCCATAAAATTACACAGCAGTGGTAAGAACTGGGGAAACAGAGAAGGCTGGCTGCCAGGGGAAGGCTTCTTCATCCCAATACTTTCCATGTTTTTTCTCCACAGCAGGTACAAAGTTGACCTTTCCAGCACTGACATTCTGTGTGCATCCTCCTGTTCCACCCAGATAGTTTCTTCCATTCTGAGTAGGATGTACACTCAAATCGTTATTGGTTTTAGTCTCAACATTTTACTTTTACTGCAAAAGACACTGGGGGAGAAATGACATAGATGTGCCACAGCCTTCATTGAAGGTAGAGAGGCAGAACCCCACCGTTACATAAACCAGCAAGACCTTTGAGTGTGTGTGTGTGTTGGTTAGTCCCTGTCTTCTAGAAAATAAGAAGTAATCATGAGTTAAAGAGGAAAACTGACATCAAGGACACACCTTACCTATAAGCACTCATGGACAAAAGTAGGACCCGTGTCACCTGCTGTGATGAATGGTTCAAACTGTCAACTTGATAGGTCCAGAGGAACCTAGAAGATGGGTCTCTGGGCCCATCTGTGAGGGCTGTTCTTGATTCACTCAACTGAGCTGTGGAGATCTACCGCGAGGATGGTGCTATTCTTTGGCTGGATGAAGGTGAGGGTGGTGAGCTGAGCACCTGCACGCATGCGTTCACTGCTGTTTTCTGATTCCAGACACAAGATAACAAGCTGCTTCAAGCTCCTGCTGCCTTGGCTTTCCCACCAGGGTGGACTGTACATCCGATCTGAGAGCTGAAATAAACCTTTTTTTCTAGAAATTGCTTTTGCCAAGGTATTTCATCACAGCAACAGGAAAGGAAATTGAGTAGAAAGCATGGAACATAGTTTTCAGTCACCCTGGTCTGGGATTATAAATCAAACACAAGCATCTAGAGAGGTTAATTTCTAGATTATCTAGATAATCCAAGATGAAAGAGTGGTCAGTCAAACTTGAAGATTCATATATTTTATTTCTATTTTTATTATTAGTTTATCATGTAAACTCAAAATAAACTCAACTGAGGTCTCACCAGGTTACTGATGAATCTCTATAAAGTATATTTTAAAAAAAACAATCTGGGTTTAGCCAGAGTTTCAGGTTTCTATATGCACACTGTAACACACACATATGTTTGCATACATGTTAAGATACACACAAAGACATACACACTACACCATAGCACACATACACACAGCGAACGAGAAGGAGAGGCTTTCTTTAATGGAGGAATGCCAGTATAGCAGACACACAATATACTGTTAAATTACCCTCTATGTATTTGCTGCCTGAGTAGGAAAGAGAACTGCAATATGCAGCCCTTAGCAGTCAACTCCTTCAGCATTTAGCCACATTGAACCACTTTATCCATGGTCACAATCTTCTACAAGTGATCCATACTCAATAACTTACGTATGCATCAGTGTTGAGCAAGGATCATCTTGCTAAATCCTTGACACTCCAGAGGCCATAGTAACCTTGGTGGTATTTGTGAGTCTAACTGTCATTTCATGGTGCCTTGGCTCAACTTCTACACAGTTTTCCTTCCTTCTTCACTCTCCCAAGAATACCTTAAAATCACCTAGGACACTAGCTTTTATCTCCAATTCTGTTGTTGGGGAAGCTGACTTCTTATTCTGCCTCATTTTTTGTGAAGCAAAGAAACCAATTCCATGCAGACTGGTATCAAGTAATTTAAGGAGATAAACTATCTAGGCCAGTAATGACCAGCGGAAATAAAAAGCAAGTCAAGCATATAATTTAAAAATGTCTAGTAATTGTACAAGAATTAAAAACAAATAAATTAACTTTAATATTTACTTATTTGTCCAATATATTAGATACAATTGTTTTAAAACATGATCAAACATAAAATAATCAAAATAACAGACTTCTAATTTTCTTACAAAGTCACCAAAATATGATGAGCAGTTTATTTTTAGAGCATCTCCATTCAAATAGTAAATTTTTATTATATGTTCTGTGTATGAATTTTATAAAATTTATGATTGAAAAATAATTTAAATCCCCAATGAGTTCTATACATTATTAAGTGTTTTCCAGTGTCTGAATTGCATATCAGTTTCAAGTTTCAGTTAAGTAAAAAGTGAATTGAATTATAAATCCAGTCTTTCAACTATACAAACCATATTTCTCTTGTTCCATAGCAATGAATGGCCAAAATTATCTGTGTTGGATGTAACTGGCATGTGCTTCATTTCATGTTTTTTGGGTTATTTCTGAATATTATGTGTGTCTCAAAAGTCAATCCATAAAAAAGCAGTAAGACAACAGAATGAACAGCTATTTAAATAAAGGCAGCAATGTGTAAAGATATATTTTAATGGAATGAGTTGCACAAGCATATAGAAGCATCCACTAGGCAATGACAATAATTCCAAATGACAACAAATAAATCTTGTAATCAATGAAAGTGTCAAATCTTTGCCATTGACAATCATCAGCAAAAAATTCTTAAAAAATGGGGTGATCAACAAAAAGAAATGAACATATATCCACATCTAATTATATAAAGTTGCACGAATAGAAAAGCAATCTTAGTGCAGGATGCTCCAAAGCTAAGACAACTCAAAAGAAGAGTAAACACAGAGGGCAACAGGCCAAACACAATGCAAAGGACACTAACAATCACAGAGCAAGATGAAGTTGAACCCATGCTCTAGGGCAGTGGATCTCAACCTCCCTAATGCTGCGACCCTTTAATACAGTTCCATATGTTGGGATGACCCCAACCATAACATTTTTTTTGTTGCTACTCCATAACCATAAATTTGCTACTGTTATGAATCATAACATAAATTTTTTTTTTTTGAGCTTAGAGGTTTGCCAACTGGTTCTTATTTTTGGAGACAGGATTTCTCTGTGTAGTTCTGGCTGTCCTAGACCTTACAACAATGTCCTCGAACTCACAGAAATCTGCCTGCCTCTGACTCTTGTGATTGAAGGTGCATCCACAACCAATCTTCTTCTTTCTTCTTCTTCTTCTTCTTCTTCCTTTTTTTTTGCGTTTGTGTGTATATGTTTCTGTGTGCCATTGTTCTTTCTTTCTAACATGTGGGATCCAGGCATTGAACTTGGTTCTTCAGGTTTGTGAGCAAGCACCTTTACCCACTGAGTCATCTTCCAGGACCCTTAAATTCTCACAATGAGGAAATTATATTATAAACTCTTTGGTAAATAAATAACTGTATGTACTGATACATGCTAAGAACATGATGTAAGCACAGCGTGATAGAACATGACATGCATCTATGAGACCTTTCAGCTATGGTAACCAGAAAAGGTGTCCCTGAAGACAAGAAGGTGGCTCATGTCTACGAGATTAAACAGAAGCAACCAGAAGACAATTTCTGGGGAAATATGCCAAGTAGTGTTTCATTTACAACAGTTTAAACAATAAATATTTAAGTGCTGAATAATCAAATTTGAAGCTGCCCTTTCACATATGTTTTAGTCTGAGTTGCAACGCTGTCTCAAATACAGAACCATAGCTCCTGCGAACTGTAATGTAGTTCTGATATTCTTATGTGAAGACCTATGTATAATTAATGACCTCTATCCTGTGTCTCAGTAAAAGGTTTAGGAATTGTTGCTCAAATCAGAAGTTTTCCCAAGACTGCTGATTCCTGGAAAGATAAAACAACTAATTCCCCGCACAACTTCCTGGGTTGTGCTTCATATATTATATATAACTATTATGTATAATATTGTCATTTTCTTTGGAAATTTATCTTCACATAGAACGAATGTTAAGGTGTTCTTACACCCCCCTCTACCCTCAACCCTAGTTTTCCTGTGACTACCTGGTACTGTGTGTCTCATTATGCAGGTACGTTTATCTGCAGCATTTTCTCTCTTTCTTTAAAGCTCCCTGGTTTGGAGAAGGACTACAGTCACTTTAGTTGCCCTCAGAGAGTAGAGACTAATTCTCTTAGCAGATCTTTCTGGAATATAAGCACACACAGCGTAGTCTGTCCCCTGGTGGGCTCACAGCAAGATGCTACCTGCTAGAATTGAGAGCAGGAATGAAGAGCACAAGGAAACCATATGATTTACCCTAAGCACCTTGCTGCTCTCATTCAGGACAACAAAGTAGTTATGAGTGGTCTTATTATATTCCTTTGCCACCCTCTGAGCTGACCAGCAGAGAACCTCGATCACCCCTCACAACATGCCTGGGAGAATTCTAGCTTTCTTGATTCCACCTCGGCTTCTTTGTTTCTTTTAGCATGTTTGTTTTTTCCTTAAATTTCATCTAACACAACCGACATATCCCATTGGATATTGTGTGTAGGGCCAAAACAACCATCATAAAGTTCAAGTAACATGGAAAAAGTCTCGGGTCTGCATTTGAGCTGTATGTAGAACTTTCTATTGGGGCCAGGTTCTATTTCGGGGACCAAGCTGATGATGTGATATGGGAATGGAAAGGGGAAGAATATTATTAGATATAATTAAAATCCAAGAGAGAAATAAGCATGAGAAAGCCATCTTTCAATGAATCAAAATTCTGCGAGCCAGAATGTGCATCCATAACCTTGCTTTTCTGGCCTGCCCAGCTTATTTATTTCTACAACCACTTTAAGTTAAATCTCCACCAAAACAACCTCCCCTGCTCTATCCCAGCCTCAGAGAACTAAATCATTCCCTCTGTCCATTTCTCCAGTCCCAAGGGCACTCTCTTAGAAATCAGAGCAGAAGGTGTGCATTTATACATCTATCTCGTCTGTAAATTTCAAGCCACTTGAGAGAAGGACACTTTCATATCCATCTCCATAGTTTCACTCTTTCAGCCTGCATGCAGTAGTCACTCAATAACTGTCCTCTGAAATTCCCTGAAACCTACACATATCGATGCCTTTTAGGGCCTATTGTTGAGGGAAGGAATGAATAACTTGAATTATAGCGCTATTATATGGCTGTTTTATTATACAGCTATTTCCTAGCAGAGAGCCCAGCTCTAAACTCTACATGAGAGATTCCATTTAGGGGAAACAGTAGAAAATTGGAAAACTCATCTTGACAGTAAACATTGAAGTGAATAATAGATGAAATGTGAGGGCTATTCTTTCCTGGGCTCATGTGCATATGTAGACATGCACCCCACCACACAAAACTATACCAAGTCACTTGATTACAGCCAGAGCTGCAGCCCTGTGGAGGGGACTCGGTACTTTGTCTTCTAAATAAAGGTAAGTTATTGCCCACTCCTTGCTACTGTACTCAGTGTGGTGATAAAAATAAGCTGAAGAGGAATTGAAAAATACTTTACCCTTGCCTAAACTGTGAGCTCCATCCTTAAAAATTATATTGCCATTACTTCCATGAAATTAAGTTAGAGTCACTCGTGACTTTAAAAGACAAAGAGGCTAATAAATATTTTCAAACTTTAGAGCTGCCTTTTGAGTGGGTGTGTATATTAGGGGAATGGCATTAGAAAATTCACTGGTGAAAAACTTAGAAGATGTAATACTCTGGCCTTGACATCAAATAACTTTCTGTGCTAGCCATGCTATAAGGCACTTGTAAATATTTCGAAGAAAATAAGCAAATATTTGCCAGTGAAAGGTCAAACACACTTTGGCTGGATTCTGAGTTAAACCTAAGTTCTGCCTATTTCAGGTTAAGTGTCCGTTCCCATTCTATACCCACTAATTCAGATTATGAGGCCAAAACAAATGCATGTTTGATTTCTAAATAATACTACAGATCTTTCGTCTTTCTTTTTTGGGTGTGAACTTTAGAGTGATAAGTGGGAAAGCACTGCATGGGGCCACAAGTTCACTCCAAAGGGTAGAACTGTTCAGGTCTTCCAGTATTTGTACGCTGTTAATAGTACTGCTTTTCCTCCTAAGGTGTCCAAAGTCAGAACATGCCTCTGGCCAATTTCTTTCAGCCAAGCTTCCTGCAGGCTCCAGGAGGGTGTAAAGGATGCTCCTCAGAATACCAGAGGACACTGTTAGTCTCATTATCTTGCCTCCCCCTCCACTGCCCGTAACCTCTAGAAAATTATACCATTAACAGCTACAGTGATGTGTTGGTGCATGATCCCCACACATATTTGTCAGTCATTGTGAGCCCAAGTATCTTGCTACAGCACAGAATACTCCACACAACAAAAAGCCGCACTGGGATATATTGTCAACGTGATTATCATTGAACACAATCAACCTAAGCATTAGGTAGCACTAAGTGAGTGACAGAGTGTGCTGGAAATACAGCAATAGAGCCTTCAGGACACGCATACCCAAAGGTAGAATCATTTTTCATGGGCCTCAAATGTTTGGCTTTCATCCACCATGATTTAGCTAACAATGGGTAGGTTTGATTTTCATTACTGCACTGTAGGAATTGAGTGCTTTCATGAAGTAGGAACTTAATTGCCAGGTCTCTGTTGTACTTCCTGCATATATTACAGGTTCTCAATGATCAATCAAGTTGGAAATTTTAAAATCTGCGAGGAAATTATCACACACTCAAGCACAGCAAAGTCAGCAGGATATCTGTCTTTTTCCCTCTCGGTGGTAAACACCTCGAACATTTTAGAAAAAAAAAATGGGTGACCAAAGAAAAGAACTGGTTAACAAGGACTAAAAAAGTGAAAAAAAAATGCTGAAAGAGACACTTTAGTTGGATATAAGCAGAGTTATAGAGGTCTTAACTGTGAAAGCTGAGATGCCTGAAAGAGAAATTCTCTGGTTTACCTTTGAGCAAAAAATTCTTTCTAAAATTCAAGTTTGATTATTTAGCTAGGAGTTAGCATTCTCACATACACCATTTACACCAGCAAAGAAAGGTCTTACTTTTTGGATTATAGCACACCCATCAAGTTGTGATCTTACACTCTTATGCCACTCATGTCAGCATGGCTGAAAGAGGTCTGGAAGCAGGCACTCCCAGTTGCCTTTAAAAGCTACTTGGAATATTGTCCCATCCCTCATTTCTGGAAACAGGACCCTAAACTGAGGTCTCTCACACAGTGAAATGGATTGCATGCTATCAGCATAATGGAAACCCTTTTTCCTTGTGTTTTGAGAAATCTATGCGTCCATATTCCCTTAGAATTTTGTCTCTCTTTTGCTATATTCTACCAATAACACACACAGTAGAGAGGCCATGAACAAACTCAGGTGGCAAGTCCTCTGCTGCTCATTTTACCCAGAGTGCAGTGCACTGAAGCAAAAATATGACACAATAATACTACCCTAAGTCCTCCTTATTCCAAAGGGAAAGTATTGGTGTAAAAGGAAAATACATCCAAGTTGTAAAGAGTAAGTCACTTTTAAGATTGTATCAATATGCTGTATATAAAGGTTCAAGGAGGATATTAAATAATACATAGTTATTTCCTGGCAGAATTTTTTCTTTCATTACTTAAAGTGTTGGCAATTCGTTTTTTCTTCTTTAAAAAATTAAATATGCTCAAAGAAGTGGAGTAGAATGTATTAAAATCTAAAACTGGAGGAGGAGCCATCAGTTTTAGAGTAGATTCTGGGTATGTAGTTATACTAGGTGAATTATAATCTTATCCTCTACCTTACTTTCCTATAGTTTGATTTTCCCATCAGCCATGAAATCTGCTGATATTTATTGTATACTGCCCAGCTATATGAAAAATCATATGGTGGAACCAGCCAGCAGTTTATAAGAAATTACCTAAAGTTGTGCCTTTTTTTCCTGGGGAAAACTCAGGGTGAACTCATGCCCTTAAGGAGAAATGTACTTCTTTTTAACCTTGTAGTTATTAAATGTAAGGAGCAACACACCAACTGCTTACACTCATATGCAAGATGCCTGGTCTTCTGATGATTTAACAGTGTAGGACAAAGAATCCTCTCCTTGAGTCTAGAGTGTCTACTGATCCTGAAAAATGAGCCCATAAATAACAAAGGGTCAAAGGCCACCAGAAGGAAATGTGACTAGCCAACAGGTAACAATATGAGCACTAACTGATTAACAAGACAATCACCTTTTTTTTTTGGTTCACATATATAAAGTTCATGAAAGATGATAGTGATGCCCCACAAAAGTAAATATAAAGCATATTTTGGCCATAAAATACAGATATAAAAGGAATGCATCAATATGAAAGAATATATTTAATTGTCATTGATTTTAGTTTTTAAGACACGGAGAAAACATGTAAGCCTGTATGTTTTAGTTTGGTCCTTATGTAGATGCCTGTTTAGAAACTACTGGATGAGTACAGAAGAGTGAATGAAAATACCAGTGAAGATGTCTTTAGAGCATAGTAGATAATAAAAGAGATGAGTCTGGTCAGCGTGGCACTTCATGGCTAATAGCCTGATGGAGAGGAGCTCAGCACAGCCTCCTAGGAGGAATATTGATATAACATACTAAGAAGAATAATAGATGCTGGATTCATCCTCACCTGTTGGGAGATGAAAACCCCAGAGAGTCCTTGATTTTTACTAAGGCTTTTTTTTAATCGAATATACACTTTAAACACTGATGAGTAAATTGCAACATCTAATACTGAACATGAATCATACAATATCACCAAGCAGAACACTGGATAATTTGACTAGGTGCTACCGACCTGTAGTCTCAGCACTCAGGAGGCAGAGGCAAGTGGAGTACTGTGAGTTTGAAGCTAGCCTGGTCCCCATAGTGAATTCCAGGCTAGCCAACACTACAGAATATAGAGAATGTTTCAAAACATACAACGCAAAAATCTGAGCCATGGTACATTTGATTTAACTCTAAATTTCTTAAAGGTATTTATTATCACTGTAGAGTTTTCTTAAAGAGAAAATTGTGGATTTTCTTTTCTTTTTTATTTTTAGTACAAGATTTAAACAGGTTGAGCGTTTACTAAGAGATACAAAGTTCTAATGACATCCCTCCCTGCACACACAGCCCTCAGATTCCAAAGCACCCACAGTAGAGTTTCCAGTCTGTTGTGTTTCTATTAGTATGGTTTATTTAAAGCTGGACTTATATACTTCCAGAGCTAAAAGAAAAGGGAATCAAATAGCTTAGGAGAGTGCATCCAATGAATTCTATTACAAGAGTAAGAAAATAAAGGTTTGTGATATGATATAAATACTTTCCCAGGATTTAATTTAAACACATAATGGTTTACTTCTATACCTAATCAGTTGCATCCCTTGTAAAAGTCAGGTTATAGGGCCTCAACCTATTTAAAACAGCAAAGGTCCTTTCTGGTCCACTGTGGGTGGGCTGGAGGCTTTACTGGGTGTTGCCTGCTTACCCTCCAACAGAGGAAGCTGAGTTTATGGCCACTATCTGCATTCTGTCACAGCCAGGGGAAGTGTGTTAGAGATGGACGCTTGAGTATGTAAATGCTCGGCTTGAAAAGGACTAACATAGCTCTTCTCATCTCTCCTTAGCAAGCTATAATCACATGGCTCCATTTAACAGGGCAAATACAAACTTACTATGTGCTCAGCACATGGAAAGGCAGAACCGCTCTATAAAGTTTGTTATTGCTCAGACTTTCACAAGTAAAATAAAGCTATAAGGCCATCCACACTTTCTCAAAAAGGATACCAAATTCAGAGATAAGGGCTCAATTTTGTTGAAGAAAGAGTTATTGCTTTTGTTTTCTCCACCCAATGAATGTGGATGATTTGTGCTCCCCACTGGGATGAGATTTCTCCTCTCTCTACTCAAATGCCAGGGCCTCAGCATGGGTCTGCTCCAAAGATTTTCAGGAATGTCTGCCCTGAATCCTTGAGATGGCTCTGCCTTTTTTGCACAAGAAAACTCAGACAATGCTTCCTTTTCCACTCTTATTGCTACCTCTGCACCCTTACTGTATAAAACGACTTGCTCTCTAAACACTGCCAGGCTCAGTGTCATTCCCTCTCCTCACATGAACTACGTTGTGGTGGGATCATTTCTCTGTCAACCTCAAGATGCCTTTTTTCTTATTTTCCTTTCCTTTAGGGTTCACCTTGAGAGGAGGTGCCTCCTTCAATCTCTTTGATGCTGACAGATGAATAAGTAGATTCTGACAAATGCTAGAAGAGACAGAAGTGCTGCCCAGGACGGGAAATTCTTTTTATCCTCTTATAGTTCTCACCCACACTCGCCCATCAGCTAGCCCTACCCATCACATCATTCCACGTATTTTTTTAAAAATTGCACTTTCTTTGCTACATATACTAATTTTGGTAGAAAATCTCAAAATAGAAAGTTCATGACCAAAAATTATAAAGATTTCTTTAAAGAATAGCTAATTATCACTTATTTTACAACATCTAGGACCAGAACGGGTCTCCTAAATGTTATTATCATCATAATACAATCCCTATTTTTGTGCCTACTTTAAAATGAAAGAAAGCCTGCCCCCCTCTGTGAGATCACATTTCCATCAAAGTTTTTTCCTCCATGTAGACAGCTACACACACACAGACACACACACAGGACGTGTATATGTATATGTATGTATGTGTATATATATATATATATGTGCATATTGTTAAGGATCTTGATATATGTAAAACACATCATTATAGTGGTTTGAATGAGAATGGCCTCCATATATTGTGTTTGAATACTTGGTCCCCAGTTGGTGGAATTGTTTGGGAAAAATTAGGAGGGATGGCCTTATTGAAGGAAGTGTGCCACTGAGGGTAAGCTTCAGGTTTTCAAAAGATTCCTACCATTCCTAGTATGCTCTTCTCCCTCTGTCTCTGTCTATCTCTCTGTCTCTCTGTCTCTCTCTCTCTGTCTCTCTGCCTTCTACTTGGAGTCAAGATGTGAATTATCAGCTATTCCTACCATTATGCTTTTGCTCTACCGTCACGGACCCTAACAGTCAGAAACTGAAAGACCAATTGAATACTTCCTTTTATAAATTTCCTTGGCATAGTATTCAGTCACAGTAATAGAAAAGTAAGTATGATAACCACTAAAATTGTGTGTGTGTGTGTGTGTGTGTGTGTGTGTTTGTATTACGATCTTTTATGAAATGTATGGAACAGCACAATGAGATATAGGGAGACTTTGAAAATAAGCAAAGGACCCAAGGAAGCCTATCATTGTCCTATCATTGGCTGCTGTCTGGAAGATATTGTTAGGACATAAGTTCTAAGTCAGGGATCATTTTGCTTTACTAATGTGTGCCTAATGCTTTCAATGGGGAGAACAACAGAGCAAGCGCACAGTAGTTTTTACTAAATAAATGAATACACTTTCTTCCCAGTAGATAACAGAATACAAACTATTGCTCCAACCAGTTTTCTCATGTTCTGCAATAAAGACTATCAGCAGGTGTGGTGGGAAAGGAGTTGCAAACAATTTTGAGAAAGCGTGAAGAAAAAGAGGGAAGATAGAAGACAATACAATCTGGGCATCACTACTATTCCAACTTATTCTCTCCTGAAAAGTTTAATGCTTCTACTCTCTTACACCTTTTTCTGTGTCTTTACAGCATGCTCTCAGGATAAAGAGACACCGAGGTGAAAACCAAGTCTCTCTTCCAGTTCTTGTAACTATTACATGGGAAATGATGCTTTCCTGGTACTTCTGACCTGGCTATCATTTAACGACCATTCACAGACCAGAGAAACATTACCATTAAGAGGGAAGTAAGCAGGGATCACTCCACCAGTGATCAGAACAATGTCCATTTCAAAAAGCATGCTGGCCTTCTTGTTTTGAAAATGATACAGCCATTCACTTTGATGGGAACTGTGGCCAAACCTCACACCTCCCAGTCTCATAGGAGTCTTGAACATGCAAATAGTAACTAAGCCAGGGTTTTATGAGCATGCTGTATTTGTAATGGGGTCAGCCTGGCAGAACAAAGTGCTGCAGTAATTTTGCATCCATTATATCTTAGAGGGGGAAGCTATGGAAGAGAAAGGGTATGAAGGAGAGAGTGAGCAGCCTGCAGATGTCTCTGTAATGAACTCCCACAGAGAAAATCTCTCCCCTGTGTCTACTTCCATTAGGCAGCTGCAGGGCTTCTAGAGGGCATTACACTATGCTGTAATGGAGACCACACCCACCACTCCTGGGAGACACAGTGATCATGTGCATAGTCTCTTCTCCCCACCCAGGTCTTAGATGCTCTGGAGGATGTGTTTTGTTATCTGAGAAACCCAAGTTCTGATAAACATGTTCCTAGAGCAACCCAGTTTCATTTCAGTGTGGCAGTGATCTGAAGAATTTAGTTGTTAAAGCCTATCTTCATACATTACTCAATCAGACCAGCTATGATCTAAATATATTCAACTATATCCTAATTCTTTGTGTGTGTGCACACACGCATGTTCATATGTGCATGCATATGTGTGCTTCTTCATTGATGTGCAGGTACATATGTGGGTTTAGGCATAAATGAATGAGTGTGCTCTTCTATGTAGAGATCAAAGGTCAACTTCAGTACTGATCTTCGTGTGCCATTCATCTTTGTTTTTTGACTGAGGTCTCATACTGACCTAGGACTCATTGATTGGGTGAGGCTGGCTGGTGGGAGAGATCTATCTTTCTCCATGATAAGATTAAGAGAGTGCAGCAGCATGCCTGGATTGTGCGGGGGACGGGGTGGATGGGTAGGTGGGTGGGTGGGTGAGTCTGGAGAGTGAACATAGGTCTTTGTGCATTTACAGCAAACATTTTACTAGGTGAGCTGTCTCCTCAGCCCTTCTTCGTTTTAATTATCAGTTAACACAGGTGTATAATAGGCACTTACTATAATCTACTACACATGATCTAGCATGCAAAGCTACTGTTAGTGCTTAGTAAGTGCTAAATAGCAGCTACTATTTGTATTGCTATCAATGCCCTCAAATAAAGATTATAAAAATACAATTTCCCTCAAATATACAAAATACATGATGGCTTCCTAAAAAAACAAAGAGAATTAAGGGATCATTCTATTTGTGAGATCATATTCTTATATATGATCATAGTTTGACATTTAAATAATGGGGTTAACATTTCATCCAAGAAATCTGTATTAAGGTCTAGGCAAATTGATACATTTACTTTCCCTTGGAATGTAAGGATGTAATCGTCCTCTTATAATATCTTACATGAAAAGGATTTTGCTGAAAATGTGTGAATTCCTCAAATTACTGTCAAACATCTGAATCATACATTTGATTTTATACTTCCCCTTTTAAAGGTATTATCTTTAATCATTCGTATAAGTAATAAAAATCAAAAGGTATAATGATATGCCTTATTAAATAACTCTAAGGGAAATAAAGTCTCTCCCTTTAAGCATCAGCTGAATTGGGTGCAAACAAAACTCATGTGGCTGGTGTCTCGTGTGGTTGATATTTTATCAGGCTATTGAAAATCTAGGCCAGACACAGGAGTAATGTTTTATTTAAGGACAATACCCCAGGGAGTCATTTCCTGAGATGTGACAGTTGAAGTTGAGCATGCCCGAGATCAACAAAAGAGACTTATATCCTGATGAGAGTATAAGACCGTTCTCCTTGGAGAATGGCTGCATTAAGAGGAGCACTTCTCAATCTTAGCCTTATCGGAATTTTGTTATGGCAAATTCTTTATTGCAACAGAATGCCCTGTGCACTGTAGCATGTCAAACACCATCTCTGGCCTCTACCCACTAAATATTAATCACACCTGATCCTATAACTACCACTTTTCCCATCCCCCTTCATAATTTTGATAACTCAAATTGTCTGCCATCATTAATGAACGTTTTGTTGTGTGAGGGCAGTATTTTTCCATGTGAGAATTACTGACTTAGAGGTAAGGTGTAAACAGAACTAGAAAATGTGACTAAAAATTTCAGTGGAACATAAAAGCAAGAAACTATAGTATCAATGGGTCCAAATGAAGCACTCAAAAAGAATAATGAAAACATACCTCTTGAATTATGATCTTCATGCCTTTGAAATAAGCTTCACCTGCAATGTTTTTTTGAATTTGATTCTCAAACCCTGCTAGAGAGCAGTTGAATCGGAGACTCTGTGTTCAAGGCCCCAAACCTTGGGGCCCCAAACCTTGGCAATGCTTCTCAAACAGCCTAACACTGGAGAGCTATGATCATGGAAGTCCTTAAAGAAGGGTCAGCTGATGTGATTATTAGGAGGTTGAATGGTAGCAGTCAGGGGAACTACAGTGTGTTAGTGGAGACTAAGCAAACTGGATGTCTCCCCAAAAGTGGGTCACGAGGAGGTGGATGCAAATACTATAGACTACTTTTATAAGATATGAGTCATGATGGAAAGGGAAAGAGGATAGCAATTTTAAGACTTTACATTGTGGAGATAAATTTTTATTTTCCTCAGGATGAAGGAGAGGGACACTTCCATGGCTAGTAGAAAGAAATCGCTGGAGAGTGAGAGCCAGAAAACTCAAAGTCCAGGAGGATAGTTGGTGGATAAAGGAAGCAATGGGCCACCTCTCTGTCTTCTTCCAGGCACATGCCTAAGGCATTCAAAATGTCCAATGAACAAAGAGACCTGAAGGTGGACCACTTTGGAGAGTTGATTACAGGTTTGATACAAATAACGAACCTTAATTAAGTGCACAGAACCTCCTCTGGTCAGTGTGGGCCATGCCTTGGTCTAGTGTTGTAATTATTTTATCCGTGGGGTCTTCCAAGAGACATGTGTTGGTATCAGGGGATGCTGGTGGTTTTACATGTGGAAGGGGAGTGCAATGGACATCAAATGGCTCCAACTCAGAGATGATATCAAACATCCTATAATTTAAAAGCAGACCCTTAAAACAAAATTATTTGCCTTCAAAGACCATAGACTGATAAAAAGTATTCTATTGGAAGAAAACAAACTCATATTTCAGTCTGTCATAGAGCCTTTACATAACACTGATAGGCTTCTCAGAATAGGACTTAAATTTCTAACTTATGCCTAATCTTTTTCATCATGGCTCTTCTACTAAAAAGAGATGCTTGGGGCTGGAGGGATGCCTCAGCAGTTAAGAACACTGGCTATCCTTCCAGAGGACAAGGGTTTAGTTCCCAGCACCCACATGGCCGTTCACAACTGTCTGTAACTCCAATTCCAGGGGATACAACATCCTCATACAGACACACATGCAGGCAAAGCACTAATGTACATAAAATTTGATACTAATTTTAAAAAGATGCTTATCTCACATATCTGTGAATTCTCTTATTTCAGCTCAAGAATTTGTCTTAAATTATTATTTATGTTTGTATGTTTATTATAAGTGTGTGAAATTGTGTATGTGTGTGCGTGTGAGTGTGTATGTGTATCCAAAACATGGGTAAACGTGGAAGCCAGAGGCTGACATAAGAATTTCATCCCCAGTTGCTTTTCCAACTGTTTCTTTTCTTTTCTTTCTTTCTTTCTTTCTTTCTTTTTTTTTTGAGACTACCTCTCAGTGAATCTGGAACTCCTTGTTTCACCTATGCTAGCTCCTTAGTAAGCCACTGAGACCCATCTATCATACATATAGCATATAGTTTTTCCACTGTGAAAAACAACATTGGTGTTACGAATATGTGCTGCCACACCCGGTCTTTTATGTGAGTGCTAGGGATAGGAACTCTGGTCTCTATGCTTGCAAAGCAAATGTTTTACCCATTAATCTATCTCCCAAACCTCTTTTAATTCTACTGCTGTATGCTTTGGTCTGTGTTAGCTCTATTGGTTAATATATTTTCAGTTTATACGTCATTGCACATAATTTTCTTGCTATGGTCAGTAGCAAACATTTCTGCAGAAAGCAAACTTTGCAGAGTCCCAAGACTAATCTGGTTCCTGTATATGGTGCTGCATCTTACTTCTTCCGTATTCTAAAAATATGTTTACCCAACACTTCTGAAAGTACTTTTTTTCTCTTTTCTACACATGGTCAGCTGAGCAAGTCAACAAAGACGCCAGCTTTTTTTACATTGCTCCTGCATCCTAGTTTATTCATTCTAAGTTGGAAGAAACAAGACACACAACAAAGAACTCTGCCAACAATTACAGAAGGAAGGGACAGACAAGGGTCTGCTTGTTTAAAAGATCTCCTGTTCACAATATTGCTGCCAGCCTGGCTTCAATGCTGTTGTACAACAGAATGCGGAATGCATTATTCCTTCTTTCCCCTGCCAGCTCACTCCTACATGCTGAAGTACACATAACTACAAGGTGCCTAGTGTGATAACATGAACCGCTGAAGTAGGCGCTTGGAAAAGAGAGGCTGGCAATTCTAAGAACTGTGAGTTTTGCAAAGTGTTACTTTCCAAATATCTTCCCTTGGAACATTGAAGATTAATGGGTAAGTGTAGGAAGTAAGAATCTGTTGATATTTTAGTCACTTTTATGTACTTAGTGTATCACATAAAAATAAAATTATTAAATGTCATAATTAAATGATTACTCAGAGAGGATTATATTAGATTTTGTGAATGTTGCTTAAAATGGGGTATAATTTCTTTTGGCTTCTGTTTTTTTGTTTTTGTTTTGTTTTTTTTAAAGTTTTGAGTGGTTAACTCTGACAGGCATACCATATTTTGCATTGTGGAAAACAGGCTTTCAGGAAAAGTGGCTATAGAACAAGTCACACTTATAGTTACCCATAGTTTTCTCTCCAAAGCTTTCTTTTTTCTCATAATATGCTTTTATTTATTTCTAGTAGTTTAATTTATTCTTTACATGTAAACAATGTATTTTTGATATATCCGTTCCAACACCAACTCATTATGCTGTTGAGTACTGATAATATAATACTCCTCATTAAAACTTGTAAGCAGATGGGTTTGATGTGCATGCTTCTGGCACCAGCAGCCACAGAGACATAAAAGTGGCAAGGAGTAAAGATATCTATTGAGGAAATTTTATGTTAGACAGTGAGCATTTCATGTTTTAAGTCAGGTTCTTCCCAGTGCTTATTAAGGGACCTTTTTATCCTCCCAGGAGTATTTACCTTTGGAACACACTTCCACTTCTTTTGGCCTTTATCCAGACCTCTCTTAGACTGTATCAGAGTACATGGTTTCAAGTTCTACTCCCTTTCTCTTTCTCTATTCATTGAATAAATTCTACTGGATGGTATTTTATTGACAGAAGAGTTACAGAATTAGTACAAACTTTTCAGATACATTTAATTCTTCTTCTTCTTCTTCTTCTTCTTTTTGTTAAACCATCAAACAGGGCTCCAAACAATGAAGTTAACCTACTGAAGTACTGCATTGACTAGACCATGGTCCATGTCACTTGCCATTAAAATAATCTATGACTTGTTCATTCATTGCTATACTAAGTATTTATTAGGTACTTACTATATGATATCCATCATTCCAAGCACTAGAAACAATCAACAAAGAAGTGAAAATGACTTCAGTGGTCTCCTAAAACTTACAGTCTTACTGGCAGAAGCCACTGAATTCATTCTGAAGGCAACATCATTGTTGTACATTGTTTCAGATAATGGAGAACTAAATGAGGGAACAGCTTTAGATGAACATTGGTCTATGCCACAGGTGACATTAATAATCTCCAAGATGCTTTTTGTAATACGCTTTTTGAAAAAAAAACATACATGTGTATATGAGTGCTTTCAATACATGGTTCTACAATGTATCTTGAGTGTAAGACGTGTTTATGTAATGAAAGCAGCTATTTAATATTTTGTAATTGTTAATTTTGCACATATAAAATTTTATATGCTATCTGATTTCCATTGCTCTCTCATATATTATTTGTCACAGAAAGCTACAAATCACAGAGATTTATCCAGGGTGCTATTTTGCAAGTACTGAAAATTTGGCCCAATGCTTATTTTCAAGGTCAAGTTAGCATTTACATGATAGGTGATACTTTAAACATATTTTTGCTCCTTTAAAACCTTAAGAGAAACTGAGGATAAAATATTTAGTATTCAAAATATTGGGTACAGTTGCTAAAAGAGCTACCTAAAAGTAGGTAATATGTAACAGAGATAGAGAAGGAAGAAAATGCTTAATGAATAGGCAGCAGGATGCTCACATCCACCAGATTTTATCATAGAACACAAAGCTGCTAAATTCTCAGAAGTCCAAAATAAATCTATCCAAATATTTATCTCTTTCATGTATGAGATTAAAATGAGAGTTTCCTAGTATTGTGACTCTGAGTTATCAATTCAGTTGTCTCAACTTTCTCTTTCTCTGCTGGAGACTTTTCACTTCTTTTTACAGGCTTTCAGAGAAAGGGATTACCAAGCTCTGATTTATAGAATCTACAGAAAGAAAACCATTTTAAAAATGAATAATAGGAGATTCCTGATATCAGCCTCTAGCTTCCACTTGCATATGGCATGCTGCCCACACACACATGAACATGTACACATGGATATCCCATACAAACACACACACACATATAAAGTTATGTCTATTACTTCTAAATTTGCTAAATTTTGTTATCTGTCATAAAACTTGTAAAATTGAATTTATTAATCTCTAAACATCATGGCAAATCAAATCCCACTGAAATCTGCCAATAAATAGATATCCTTAACAGTTGAACTTAAGCCATCCAACCACTCCACACTTTGTTACAGCACAACATGAAAGTGCCATAAATAAGGTAACAAAGATGAAAAATAATGAAAGTAAAATAAATACCAAGTAACTCCTATATGAATAAGTAACATATTTTACAAATTGAAATATTATGGGTCCCTAGAAAGAAATTCTCATAGTATCCATGTTAGGAAGGGGCTTAATTTTTAGAAATGATAAGAAAAGTGTTTCAAAGGCATTGATCTGAAGAAAGTTGGGATTAATTAGCAACCATCATGACGGTGTGAATGAAAACATCCCTCATGGTGTAGAATCATGGTATAGAATCATCGCAGTTGAACCTAAGTGCTTAGGAGATGTAGGAGGTGCAGCCCTGTTGGAGGAAGGATTTCACAGGCGTTGACTCATATCATTTCCAGTTTGCTCTCTCTGCTCCATGCTTGTTATTCAAGATGTGAGCCATAAGCTTAAACACACCTTTTCTTCTGTATTATAGGAGTTCCCAGCCATCTATCAGTTCAGAGGTTCTCACCCTTCCTAATGCCATGACCCTTTAATACATTTTCTCATATTGCAGTGACTCTTAACAATAAAATGCTATTCATTACTTTTTCATAAGTATAATTTTCGTACTCTTCTGAATCATAATGTAAATATCTGTGTTTCCAATGGGGCTGAGACCCACAAGTTGAGAACCACTGTTATATAAATTTAGTTAGTCATAACGGTTTGTAACTGCAAAAGAAAATTAACTAATACAGTAATGCATATGCTAGTGCTCCAAATAAATAAGCAGGTGACAAATCTGATTCTCCTATTTCACTTTCTTCTGTGCTACATCACAAATGGCTTTCCATTTCTCAAAGTCAAAAATGTTTCTTTCTTCCTCTTAAGTTATTGAGGAGTGTGTGTACGTTATCATTTTTATTGAACTGGTTCATTTTTAGGAAAAATTTGATCCTATTTGGTGCTAGTCAAAAAATATGTTGTATTGTACTGTGATCACCAAAAATGTAGAAAAGTTTAAGACTGCCATTTATTCATTTGAATTTCAAGCTTCAACTTTCAGATGGACTTTAGGAATGCTCAGCATCAAAAGAAAATCTATCCCCTTCACATCTCTTATATAACTTTGTTTTATTTTCTCATATATGCATATATAATATATGGAAAATATATGGTTTATAACTAGTGTTTTATTGTATTTGTGTATATAAAGTCTGAAAATAACAGGGATGCGCTCAGTTTTTGTAGGATAGGGAAAAACCTGGAAGGTTGAATACATTCTTGGAATTATGAAAACATTTGCTGATGCTAAGTGCATAACAGGCTATTTTCATTTTAAGTAAAAAAGAATTGGTCTGTCTGCGACTTGATAAGTATTCCTGTAAAATACTGGGTTTTTTTTTTTTTTTTGAAAATTGCTTGGAGAAAAATGATTAGGGTTTGGTTTGAGGAAAAAAAAATGAGTAAGGTTTCCTACAGATTAAGCTTGAAAATACAGGTCTGCCTTCAACTCAAGGACATCCTAGGGACATTCTACACACACACACACACACACACACACACACACACACACACACTGCTCAGAGTAACACAACTCTCCTTCCCATGTTTACAGACTCAACCATTTCACATTCAGTTGCAAGATGGCTCTCACCACTTTGAAAATGGTGCTTTTGTTTGTGGTATAAGAGGAAAGCATCCATATTTTAACCATTTAGCAAATTTATATTGGTTCTGACAAAATAAAATATGTATTTGGCTTCAAGGGAAGCTTGATATTTTTTAGTTGAATTAGGCAACACAAGTCAAACAGAGCACGCATTTGTTTCTACCCCTGCATTCTCCATCTCAGGAAACACTGCCATTATTCACTCAATCTCAGAGTCAGAAATTAAATAGACATCCATCCTCAGTTTTCCCATTCTCATTCATTCTCCTCCAGTTCTATATCTACAAACTCCCGAAAAGGCTTTTTCCTCTCAATACCAGACCTCATCCAATATACCTGCTTCTATCCACCGTTAATATTAAGACTTCCTAAGGGATTTCTTCTCTAAGCTTCTCTATAAATCAGTTTTCATAAAGGAACAGAACTTCTTTTTTCAAAATATAAATTGTGTGCTGGCAAGATGGTTCAGTTGTGTGTTTACCGAGATGCATGAACGCCTGGATTCAATCCATAATACCCATGTAAAAAGCTGGGCATAGCCATGTACATGGCCATAATCCCACTGCAGTGGTAAAAGATACAGGAGGATTTCTGGAACTTACTGTCTAGCTTTTCTTGCCAAAATGGTAAGCTTACACCCTCCTCTGGCTTCTGCAGACACAAAAGGGGTGGATTCACATGTATACCACGCTCATTCACACACACACAAACACACACACACACACACACACACACTACCCCCACCTTATTGTATGCATCTATATTTATAGTTATATATTAATTGGGTTATGGCATTACCCTACCCGTAACCTATTGCCATTAAAATTTTATATTAATTCTTCACCAGAGGTATCAATCTTTACCAAATCTGGCTATTTACCTCATCATATAAGTAAATCTTACAACTGATTTCCACTCCACTGAAATGAAATGATGGTTTTTATTCCCTAAGATAAATTGTCAATATTTCAAAAATAGATTTCTGATCTTGAGTTACGTTTTAGCTCTCTCAACTGTCTTCACATTGTGGCCTACAATGTGACAGTTGCCATAGTGTTGGGAGATCATGGATCTTGCTTTGGTGTTCTCAGATATGCATGTAGAGCTGGTAAGCCTGGCATGCATCACCCTCAGGACATACGAACAGAAGATATATGGTACTGTACTGAAGGGCGAAAAAAGCAAGATAGTCATGAAAGTAAGGAGGTATTTCGAAATGAGTAAAACTTCAGTGAGAGCAGTCCTACTCTAGATTCAAAATATTTATGTTTATTATCCATTACATGGTAAATAAAGGTTATGTAATGGTGATAAAGGAAAATCTGACTCCTATTATCAGGGTACTCCAAGTCAGGGTTAGAGAGCAAAATGTAGGAATGGAAACTGATCAAGGAGGGTAAAGATCTCAGGTACATGTTATCAATGGGATCGAATAAAGTACTAAATCCCCTTCCTTCACCCTTGTGGACTTGTTCCTTGAGCATTCCTGTGGGTGTTCTCTTTGGAGGTGTTTATAATGGGAGGCCTACAAGCCCACTGTTTTTCTCTGGCAGCCTTTCCTATTCCTTCCTTCAATGGCTTAGCTCCTTAGTCATCCTCTCTTTCTCTCAGTATTTGAGACTTCTTGGCTCAGCTCTGCCTGAGATGGCCAAGAATAAAAGAGCAGAAGCAAGTAGAGAAATACTTAGACGAATACATCAAAATGGAAATTTGGAAACAATCAAACAGTTTCATTGACTATGTAAAACACAGGAGGACCAAGGAAAGTGAAACGATCACTAAAAACTTCAAAAGGAAAACTATATTAATATCCTTAAGAATGTATTTTATTTAGTGCTCTTTCTTTAGCATAGATATAAATGAAGAGAAACATACAAATAGTCATTTGAAATTTCATGCTCTCTCCTTTGGAAAGCTCTTTGCTGATTTATTTTTTTAAGTCAGACAACTCGTGGGAAGCCTCAAACTTTGCTTAATTAGTTGAAGCTGTTAGATACAGTAACCGCTATGCTATGCATAAGAAGTTAAAATGTTGTGCATTGATAAATGAGAGTGATGGTGCCAATTTGACTATGGGTTATTTTTTCCCTAGTGGCTGGATGTATGTGACACAATCAAGTTATGTTTTTCACACCATTTCTTTATAATTAAGACACATACCTTAGATCTGGCTGCCTGGGATTAAATCAAAGATCCCTATAATCATAATTACAGGGGAAAACACTTTATTTAATAATAAATAAACCATTTTTTTCACTCTCAATTTATTAAGATCAAATGAACAACCAGGCTCAGACCTGAACTACCATGAAAACCATTTAAATCTTCCATGCAATGAATGTGTGCTGGCAAAATAAAATCTTGATGAATGGCTCCTTCAGTTCACTAAGAATAAAGCTTTAAAATGCGGGATGGAGCAATGGCTAAAGGCTTACCCATGGGAAAAATTAAAATGCTAGCATAAGATTAAAATCTTTAGGAAAACCAGAAAAATTAAAATGTGATAACCAGAGGGGAGGTGACTCTCCTTTAAGAGATAAATAGGAAAGCAATGATAAATGGAATATCCTAAACTCTGTGCCAGCAGGTAGAAGGGAGAGATTTCTGTCTAACGTGAGCTCTTAATGAGAAGTCAATTATCTCAACACCAACATTAACTAATGAGATGGTACACACAATGATAGGAAGAACTGCAGTTTTCCTCTTGTACTTTCCTTAGAGCCTGACTTTGACAAAAAAAAAAAAAAAGGAAATTTTTACTTTTATCTCAGAGATCAAAAAGTTTGAAAAAGTCTTCAAAGTTTACGAAATCATTATTCTTATTTTAAAAGAAATGGTAGAATGAGTTTGAAGTCCACAATACAAATAGCACTCTTATATTTGACCACCATGCCTGTCTTTCTGCTATAAGAACACTTTGTAATTCGTCTCAAAGTTCATTCATTCATTGCCTCATCTTTGCATTCATTTTTCTCATTATTCATTCACTTATGTGTTTCATTGTCTATAGATTGTATCAACCTCCCAAGACAGGTGATGTACTGGAAGAAAGAGAGAAAGATTTAGTTATGTTTCCTGCTGCTAGTGTAAACTACTGTGGCAAAAGCAACATAAGAGAGAAAAAAGTTCATCTGGGCTCACATTTGAGGAAAAAGGCTCTCATGGTGAGGAAGGCCAGGTGGCAGGACTTAGGAAAGATGGGCATTGCTTCATCCATAATCATAAAACAAAGAACTATGAATGCCTGTGCTCAGACAGTTTGCTGAGAAATGCAGCCCAGGGAATGTCCCGCCCATTTTGGGATGAATCTCTCCATCTCAATTACTCAAACCAAGATAATTCTTTACTGGTATGGCAGAAACTTGCTTCTTTGATTCTGCCAGGATTATAACGTTAACCATTACAGCGATAAGCAACTTATCACAGAGAAGAAAGGTAAATCATATTCAACACAATTCAGTAAGTGCTGCAACAACAAAGGATCATGGCAGTTTACTGTGAGACCATAAAAATTTTTCTAAATAAAATAATAATATTACGTTGGATATCTTGGATGAACTACTCAAAAGTTAAACATATCTGTGTGCATGCATACAATGTTTATGTATGTATACAGATTTTCATATGTGTGTTGGTATGTGTGTGTGGTGTGCATGTAAGTCTGCATTGCAACACCAGCATCAACTCATGAGACATTTCATACAATAATGGAAGACCTACAGATATATAAACAGGTATTTATAATCCGTGTGTGCATGTGTATGTTCACAAGTCTCTGTGCTCATTAGGAGTGTTATCTGCGCTGAGGTAACTGAGTAAAAGAGGAGTCTTATGTATGCATCTGAGAACTGAAATACAGATTCAGTGCATGTGGGGAAACATGAGGGTAAGGTTGAACCTTTGGCAGAACCAGACAAAACAATATCTTGAAGACAGTGTCAACAATAACGCTCAACTTTTTCCTTCTAAGACTTTCATGTAATTGTTACAGGGACTTAAGGGAAATGCAGGAATGAGATTTGTGTCTCATATAATGTCACTCTGGCAGCGCCACTATATTGATGAATCACAAATGGATCTCTGGCTCTGACTTCACTGCAGACCAGCATTTGCAATTGCTTGCTGGACATCTTCCACCAGGCACTTAAAACTCAAAGCAGCTATAAACAAACTCATTATCTTTCTCTCCAGAATGTGTCCTTCTCTCCCTCACACACCTTGGGGAGCCACAGTATTCTCAAACCATTACTCAAGTCAGCTATCTTGTCGCTGCTCTTCTTTCTCATTGTTTTCAACCATCAACTCACAAACTGACCGTAAGCTTGCAAAAAGGGGTCTCTCCTTTCCAATAGGATTCTCTCTTTTCTACTCCCACACCAGCTCCGTTTTATAGTGCCAACTCATTCTGTATTCAATCTCCGAAACACAGTGCATCTTCAAGCTAGCCTTGCTATTGTCACGCATTTTCAAGATCCCCAAATGGTCCCTTCGGCCTCTTTTTTTTATTATTATTATACTGTAACAGGAAGAACAAATGCTGTGTGCCTGGTTGGAAGTACCTCAACCCTTCCACCTGAATTTCTTAAATGAATTATTTATGTTTTCTTTTCATATCCATCAGCTGTACAAGTGGTTAGCTCCCAGATCTGATGACAGGATATAGAAAAACAAGTAGTACGGTGCCCTAAGACTTTTATACTCTAACCTTAAGTTACTATTTTTCCTACTCATCCTTAATGATAAAGTTTAAAATGTCCTGTAAATGAAAGCATCTGTGAATGGGATCTACCCCTTTTACCCTTAGAAATTACACCTTTAGTGCAATACTATAGCACTTTACAAACATATCTGTGTAAGTCTTTATATATCTCTGGATTGGATACCCTTTGAACACTAAAGCTATATTTCTCTTTGGGTTTACACATGCTAGGCAATTTAGCCACATTTGCTAAAACAACTGACAGGCCTAAGCTCCAATAAATACTCATTGATGAACATGCCAATGTGAACAAGGTCAGGAAGCCTACAAGTTTGATGTTTGAAATCATTAACACATTCTTAAGTCCTTAAAATGTAGGGTTACACAAAAACTGAGACACAATTGTAAAAGACAAAACAGTAATGGCATTTTCTTTATCTACTCCAATGCCAGGAAGATGGGTAGACTTCTGTTTCCAAATGTTCAATGAAAAGGGATTGTGTTAAATGAGCACAGTCAAAGGGAACTAAAGAAAAAGACTATCTTCTTTTCTCTTCTGTAGCTAAAATAAAATACCTGACCAAAAAAAACTTATTAGAAAAAAGATTTGCATGCCATAAAATTTCTGGTTTACTTGGGGAAGTTAAGCCTGGAACCATCCATAGTCAAGAGCAGAGAGAAATGAATGCATGCATGCCTTTCAGTATTCAGCTTGCTTTCCTTACTTACATATACCAGGATCGCCTGCATAAGGAATTGGTGCTACCTAAAGTGGGCTGGATATTACCACATCATTTAACATAATCATGACACCCCCCATCCCCAGTACACAAGAGAGAGAGGTTCACAAACAAAACTTATCTGGAAAACCCCTCACAGAGAAATTATTCCCAAGGGATTCAAGATTTTGTCAAGTTGACAATTAAAACTAACCATCACAGTGGTCTAGAGGGAGCTAGGGGACAGGATTATTTTACTAGAGTTTCTATAACATGTTTACCTAGTGATGATTTAACAAACTTGATGGGTTAAAAGAACAGAAAGGTATTTTTAGATCTAGTAGAGATTAGCCAGGAATTAGAATATCAGCAGAGTCATAGACATTTGAAAGCTACAGGGAAGAATTGACCCCCATGCCTTGTTATTAGCTTCTGGTAATGCTAGCAACTGTTGGCATACTTTGGTATACAGATGCATGGCTCTAATCTCTGACCTGTTGCAATGTCGCATTTACCTATGTGCTTTTGCCTTCTCTCAGGGGATCTACTTTCTGTGTTTGTCTGCTTATAAGGTTACTACTTTCAGTTAGGACCCCTTGGTGCATTCCACTGTGTTTATAACCCCATTTTAACTTACAACTTAAGCAATCTGCTTACATGGAAAAATCATAGTTCCAAATAGGGTCCCACTCACAGGTACTACAGGTTAGGATCTTGAAGTATCTTTGAAGATACTTTGAAGGTGAAAGGGAAGAGACCTCCACATCCATGTCAAACTCAAATTAAAAGAGAGTTTTGTCGGAGCAGGTTGGTGTTACTGAAAGCATTAATGTCCAAATGCCACCAACCACATCTGGTGTGGTAGTGCTTGAGACAGAGGACACATCTGAGAACATCCAGAACTAAGAAAAGGACAGTGAAGTTCACTCCATCATGAATAAATGGCTATTTTTTTCCCCAAGATTCTATGTCACATTGAACTAAAACTAATGCATGACTCCAGTAAGAGGTGAAGCAAATTTTTTAATTCATTGCTAGTAAAGAAAATTAGGGAGTCTGAGACCATTCAAGGTAATTGGAAAATGAAAGAGAAGCATCAATTTTTGCACATAAGTAGTACCACAAGGTCAGACTCCATCGGTAAATATGGACATGGAGAAGTCACCACCACGAAAAAGTAAAAACATTTAAACAAACAAACTTCTATCCCTAAAAGTCTCCCTTCCTTTGTTGATTAGCTACTTGCTGGGCTGTTGGAGGTCTATCAAGAGTAAGATGTGGGAAATAGTCAGTCTGTCAAGTTCAAGGACTTTACAGAACTGGATCTGTTGCTCTCCGTGAGTGTTAGTAGATTCTGTCTGCACGTTCTTATCTGACCCTTAGGAATTAAATGTAAAGCTCATGGAATGATTAATTATGCACCACTGGAGATGTATTAATTCTGGAGCTTCTGTTTCAACATTCATATGAATTCATCTATTCTATGCAGCTTTTCACTAAACATGTTCTCTGGGAACTACAGCAACTATGAGAACTGTGAGCCCAAGAATACCAGACACATGACACAATATAACACTCCAATCTCTGATTCTGCCCAAAGGTGAAGGGTTTGTGTCCCCATTTGGTGGATGTTGAGCTCTGTGATTTACTATTTTATGCCTTGTTTGCCATCTAAATGACAACACAGTCATCAAGTCCCAAGGGGTATCCTACTCTTTCTGGTTGCCTACCTGGACTGTAACTCAACTGCTCTGCAGATCAAGAAACACCCTTCACAAGGCAGAGAAATCCTGCTAAGACACTTGAGCTTTCTCCTAAATTTCTAGAAGGTTTATCTCTATGCGCAGGAAGACATTATGTTAAGTAGGAGACACAGAAACACAATGCATGCTCTCACCCATATGTAAAAGCTAAAGAAAGTTTATTTCAAAAACGAGGCTAGAATCTTTTCATCACTTACTAGAAGAGGAGAAACAGGGATGGGGATAGGAGGAATGTAGATAATTAGTACCAAATTACTGTTAGATCAAGGAATGAGTGCTGGTGGTCTAAAACAAAATAGGATGACTATTATTCACAACTACTTATTATATTGTATATAAAAAACTGAAGAGATGAACCTGAAGGCTGTAAACATGCAGAATTGTGCAATATATAAGGCAATGGAAATACAAATTGCCATTTGATCTTTGCATTATATCCATGTGCTGAATTAACACATGATACTCTACAAATACATCCAATTATCATATACCAAAGACAAAAAAAGCCACTTCTGATATTCAAAATCTGAACACAAAAACTGGAAATGACAGCAAAATCTTAGCGTCAACTACTTCTTAGACTGTTTTATAAAGGATACTGAACCTAAAAGAAGAAAAAAGACACTAGATCATGTTCTTAGTCATATGAAAGAGTGGTTAAGATATCAGAGCTAAAGAAGGGTGACTTGTGTTACTATTAATAATAGCTTGCATTAGTGATTACTTGAAATTGAGTGGAAGAAAGATGATTTGGCACTTTAGAAGTAACCCCTCCTGCTATCTCAGTGCCAACTAAAATTCAATCTGAAAAAACTCACCTTAGATATGAATGTGTTTAGGCTTTTCTTATGTCTTCTATTCTTTCAAACACCTACAGCCAATCCACTGCACTCCTAAGACAGCTTCAGCAGTTGCTTCAATGAAGAATCTTTCATTGTGATTAACAAAGAATGCTGGCATGATGGCACATGTCTTTAATCTCAGAACTGAAGGAGGCAGAAGCAGGCAGATTTCTGTGTGTTCAGGGCCAGCCTGGTCTACAAATTGAGTCCAGGACAGCTAAAGCTACACAGAGAAACCCTGTCTCAACACACACACACACACACACACACACACACACACAAATGTGTGTGAGCATAGAAGGAAAATACACGTTTAAGACACACGTCAGAAAGGAAACACTTTGTATATTCTGAGAGCAAAACCCATGGTTTCTTCTTCTCCAAGATGATTGTCAGTCACATGGTATGTTCATGAACTTGAACACATCTTTGTCTATTAAAGTTTAAACATATTTGGAGTTACTCCTTTCAAAAGAAAGCTTTTTGTTCGTTTTTGTTTCTGACTTTCATTCCAAACCAAGGCCAAGAAGATTTTTCCTTTGTAAGATTATCCATGACAGTAAAGTCTTTGAAGAAATTAAAGGAAGCCTTCAAAAGGGAATTAGGTAAAAATGAAAGATGAATATGTGTATTTCCAGAAAACAGAGAATACAGTGCAATACCTTATTTTACCTTAAATTTCTCAAAATTTATCCTAGAAATTCAGAGAATCTGAGGAGTTAAAACAATCAATGTACTTTTTGTATCTTACTTTCTCTTGTCTCATAAGATTTTGGACTTAAGCAAAATTAGCCTCTAAAATATTTTTATGTGAATTTGAATTTTTGTGAGTTACAATAGAGCAGTATCATAGAATGTATAATGTTAAGTGAGGTCACCCAGTCTTGGAGAGAAAAAAAATGCATGTTCTACCTCATATTCAGCTCTTAGTCTTTAACATATATATGTAACAAACGTATATGTGGGTCATAGTATAGTTTGTAGAAGAGGGCTTACAGAATATAGACAAAAGACATATGAATCATTATAAAGCCAATTGTTTTTCAGTGTTAAGTGTTGTGAATTCTTCTGGTTCTTTTCCTCCTCCTCCTCCTCCTCCTCTTCTTCTTCTTCTCCATAATAGAAAGGTTCATAACAATGTGATTGATAGTGAAAATGTAAATCAGAATGGCTGTTCTAACCGTACAGAAGTTCACTGAGATGAATAAACAAAGTCTGGGCAATTGTGTTTGGTGAGATGTTAGTCTAGTTCTTTAGGAATTTTTTTAAGTTTATAATGAAGTGATCTTCCTTAAAATAATTAAATATACCAATATCTCTACCTAAGATATTTTAAGAGAAGAAAGTTGTTTCTCCATCACATTTTAAGATGGCACCCCTTATATAACTTGCTAGCACCCACTGTAGTTTGCTTAGAGCCATTAATCACTATTGACTTGATAGTTACTTGTGACCATTTTTTTCAGAAGTATCTTGATGTAAATTGTTAATTATATGATCACTATGCTCATATTGAAATTCTTTTTAGGATACTCTTCTGTCTACAGCACACACACACCCACACACACATTGACAGTCACCTCCACTTCCTCAAGCCTCTTTTTCTATAGTGAAGGAATCTGGATCTCAGATGAAATTCAATAAATACCTTAAAACTTATACAAAAAAACTATCCCAGATAAATCAGTCAACTCTACTCAGAAGCTCACAAGTGGTGTATAATGTACCAGAAACTTCCCGATGATTCTTCCCAAGCCAAATGATGATTTTATGTGGTGGCCCATCTTACACCTATTTAGCTGTACCTGTTAACATATAGAATTTTACTGTTTTTCCTGAATTGAGCATATTGGACTGTGCACATGAAGATGGGCATGCTACCAAGTTTATGCATCATGATAAACTACGCTAATTGTGAAAAACTCTCCTGTGTAGCTGTTGACCACCATTTTGATTTTGACAATGGCTATAAAGGCCACTCTGTTGGTGGTTAGGCTATGGGTTGTCATGAGACTTCCTAAAATTGTTTTTCTCCCTAATAGAGATAGAAACACACAAGGAAACTCTGTCTGCTTTTAGTCATTGAGTATCAACTTGTGGAGGCATGCTGTCTTACAAAGTGGTCAGGAGTCCCAGCTACTCACTATAGATGGCACGCTGATAGGCTTATTCTAGGCACCTTGGAATCCAGAAATATCAATGTAGAGCAGTGCTCTGAGCTCAAAATCCACACCAGCTCTGAGCTTATCACACTTTCAATCCAACTTAAATAAAAGCAACTTAAATTAGAGAAAAGATCTAAATAGGCCAGACTCAGCAACAAGAAAGAAGGGGTAGGGTGAGAATGAGTGGGAAGATATATAGCACGCTCAGAGCAAAAGCGATGCCTCGAGCTCCTTTCCTAGGAAACCACCCAACGAGGAAGAAAATGATACTCCCCTTATCACCAAAAGATGATACACATGGCTGCTAATTAGAGAAGAAAGTACAACCAGGCTGCAAACAAAACGAAACTGCTAAGTAAACAGTTTTTAGAAGCATATGCAATAAAGCATGTATTTTTGAAGGGGCTGTGGATAGAAATTTAAAACAGGGAGCCAAAGATGCATTTTCATCTTAGAAGTCAGATTAAGTGAGATTTGCTCCATGCTGTGTACCTGAGCCCATCACACACAGGGCCCATGCAGAATGGGTGATTTAATTCAGCAGCAGTAAAATGACTTGTAACCCAGCTGAAGGAAACATTATAGTCCAGCCTCTTCTCACATGACTTTGCTAAGGACTCATGTTTCTACTTTGTTTGGCAATGCGGGCTCACGTACTGGCCTAGAAGAGTTCTCTGCACTTGGAAAGTAGGAACAAATGACTTGTAGGGCTATCCGTTTTTGAGAGTCAGTTATAGGAGCCTAACACAAACCCAAACAATTTGCTGACCAATTATGATGAGTCTGCATGTGTATTACTTATTTGATCCCCAGGGTTCTTTTATTTGTGGTTTATAATATGAAATACAAATTGTAAAATTCTTAAATGTTTGTACATGGATATATATTGCACTGATTAACAGTGATTATCACACACACACACACACACACACACACACACACACACACACACAGGAAAGGACAAGTTTTACCTTTTAAAGGAAAAAAAGACACCCTTAAATAACTGAGCTTAAAATGATTTGAATATTAAATGGCCCCATAGGTTCATGTCCTTAGTTATCAAACTGATGGTATTAAGAGGTGGTAGACATTTTAGGAGGTAGAGTTGAAAAGGAGGTAGGTCATTTTTCATCCTTATGACTCTCTTATATCAGGTATTTTGTGACAAGAATGAAAAGCTGACCAACAGCACCCAGGTGTGAAAATTATTCATTCCGGGCACTTCCATTGATGTACAATTTTGGAAATAAGAGGAGAAAAGTACCAGAGCCACAAGTCTAGTAAGGAAATACTATTAGCTCAAACAGTTCAGCCACAAGCTACTCATTCAGTGAATTTGGCCTTTTTCTTTAGGACTTCATACTCATCCCCAGAATTTACACAATCAGAAATCATTTCCTAAAGATCAATTCAAGTTTGTTCCTTCATGTTCAAGATGAAGTGTCTTCCTGGCTGGCCAGGCCCACCAGGAAGCAGGCAGGAAATAACTTCCCTTCTCCTTTTGCCATGCTCTACAGTCAGAAGTTTTCCAAATTATAGCTATAGTCAGACTTCTAGGTGTGGAGCAGACATGCTCCTGGAAAGACCAGGGCATGGGATTAACTCATTTGAAGCACTCTCCTTCCTTCTCCTCTGTTTCTCTAACCTCAGGCTCTATTGCTTTTCTTTAGGGCTTTGATTTCAGTTTAGCCCAACTCAGGTGCCAGCTACTGATCAGATATTGTACTGAACAAAAGGATTTGAAGTTTAAAAAGAAAAGTCAAGAAATCTTTTAAAGAAAAAGAAACAAGTCAAGATTGAAGAAATACTGGATACTAAGACAGAAGAATATGGAAAAGAGCATTCTGGTCAAGAAGACAACATGATTGCTGAATGAGAAGGTGCCATAAAGCTGAGAGTTTCATTACCGTGTAGCAAAGTTATCTTAAAAATCTAAATTTCTTGGGAACACAATGAGTTATTATCAGACCTGGAATGTTTTGTGATATTCCAGGTTCAATAAGAGAAATGAAAATACTTGTAATAACTACAAAGTAGGAAAAAAAAGTTAACAAGAAAACTTAAAGGAGAGACTCAAGCATGGGTACCAGGAGCTCCTTGGAAGGGGATATATAGATAGCAGTGACAGTGACTGGGCTTTAAGGGTCTAAAGCAGGCAGCAAACCTGCTCCCTCATTTCATCAAGAAGACAAACAGGAGCCATGTGGACCACGTAGACAATATGATGCTATTCTTTATTCTACACATTATCACACAGAAAATATGGTCCAATTGTAGAGGCACAGAGACATGGTTCTGAAAGTTAAGGAGCATCTGTGATGATCTAGCACACACAAAAAAGTCATTCTCTGGATGCTGATAGATAGTAGCTTATGACTGAGAAATGGGAGATTTCAGAGAAGAAAAATCCAACCTACCAATAGGTAAGCAGTAAGAATCATAAGCACTTTTAAAAATTCTAGAATCCAGAACAGAAAATACCTTTAGTTGGTACAGAAATACATGAATTTCTAAAATACATTTTTCCTATGCAGGTTTCCAATGGTAATTTTCATAGTCACCAGAAGAAGAGGGAAGGAAATATTTTCCCTAAGATGTTGGGGAGAAAAGCAAACACATTTTGCTGTTGTTCTCCTCTTCTTCCTCCTCCTTCTCCTTTTTTTTTTTTTTTTTTTTTGGTTGTTGTTGTTGTTCTGTGTAGCCTTGGCTGTCCTGGACTTGCTCTGTAAAGCAGGCTGGCCTTGAACTCATAGAGTTCCTCCTGCCTCTGCTCCCCACCCTGGAGCTGGGATTATAGGTGTATGCCACCACACCCATCTCAGCTCCTTAGAACACAGACAATGTTTTAAAAAGGACAAAACTTTACAAGAGCTCCCTCGGAGATAAATACACAATGTGGGAAAAATACTACACGGAGACTCTAAATAGGAAGTGGCATTTGTTCTCCAAATCTAAGTATTAATGTCTAGAAATTCCAGGTGATCTCTCTCTGTGCTAATCTATCTTATCTACAGAATGTGTAACATACTGTACATGTACACTGTATATCGGCGAGTCTGCAAATATCTGTGTGTACACACAGAAGCAAGAGACAAGCCTCAGGTGTTATTCCTCCCTATTGCCATTCCACTTCTTTTGACATGAGCTCTCACTGGCCTAGAGCTCACCAATTAGCCTGTCCATTGAGCACCAGGCATCATCCTGTCTCTGCCTCCCCAGTACCGTGACTACAAATGTCACTGGTCGCCATGCCTGGTGTTCTTCATGTGTGTGCAAGGGATCAAACTCAGACCTTTGTGCTTGAAAGGCAATCACTTTACCAACTAAGCCATCGCCAAAACCCCCATATACCTCACTTTTATTTTCTGCACATCGAGCATTGACTGGCTCATTGCTGGCTCTCAGTAAACAGTTACTACTCAGGTAACTGTATGAACACACAAGTGAGTTTGGGGTACTCCCTGATATCTGACCAGTCCATCTTGCAAGGGCTTTAATTGCTTAGTACATAACATTTTAGTTTATTGCAAATGACAAGAGTTATAAGAAGGAAGACATGAAGCTAGTTTAGGCCTATGCTTCTAACTATATTTTACAAAACATGAAAAGAAAAAATATTATAGCAAATGATGCTAATAATAATAACCAAAGGTAGAAACTAGGTCTATACTCGTAGCCAGTTAAATTAGTAAAAACTGATTATAACTACCCAAGGTCCTACCAGTACAGCTTGAGAGGAAATTAAGCAAGAGTAATATGGCAGTCTCAGCAAAAGCACACAAGAGAGGATGGCTATACCTCATGGTGTGAAAAGGCACAGGGTACAATAAGGAGTGCAGAAATGTACCAGAAGATCTGGAAAGGTAAGGCATGTGGCAGAGCAAAGCAAGACCCAAGGCATGGCGATGCACAAGGTACTGTAATGCGTGCCTTAATGAGGCAAGGCATAAAGTATGGTAAAGTGCAAGGTGTGTAGTTAGGTAGGAGAAATCATGGCAAGGTAAATCATAAGACATAGTTACCAGTGGTCATATCTGCTTTGCATCTCTAAAAAGTCAAGAGTTGGGTTATGTTATCAATAAATCCTATCTTCTGTGATAAACTCGTATTTATTCACATTTCACAAACACTTATTCCTCTCCCCTGTCTTTCATAAACACACACACACCACACCACCACCACCCACCACCAAGGCTCAGGGGAAGAAAGATTGTATCCGATGGAATTTGGGGGAAGACCTGAGCTAAACAGTGCCTTATTAGAGTAACAGAACAGCTGCACTCATGAACCCCTGGCAGCTATGATAGCCTGAAAAATTCCTGCCTAATATCAAACAATTCAATATTCTAGCATAAAGAAGAAAAGGGCTCATGAGACCCTACTGCTTACTGGGGACCTAATGACAGTTGATGGCTTCTGGGGAAAGTCGAATCACTTTTCTTTAAGAGTATTTCAACCATGCTACAGTGGATGGCTCCACACCCATAGGTACATGAGAAGCAGAAATTGGAGCTGTGGGCTTCTTTTAATAAAAAATATAAAGTTTGGGTGAGGAATGAATCTGCAAGGAGTTGAGGGGAAGTGTGAGGATGATATCATCAAAACATATTTCATGACATTCTCAAAAAAATCAAAAAAATAAGAGAAGGGGAAGTGTGTCAGCATTTAACAGCACTTGTTGCTCTTGCACATGACCCAGGTTCAGGTTCCAGCAGAGATAGTGTCTCAGCCTTTGATAATTACATTTATAAGCAATTTGATACACTATTGTAGACTCTATGGCCATCAAGCCATGGTACACATACATACATACATATATACATACATACATACATACATACATACATACATACCAGCAAAACACTCAGACATATAAAATAAAAGTAAAACCATTTTTAGAGACTAGTAAATACAAAACAAATATTTCCAATACTTTAAATAAGTGCTGATACTCATGGGTCTTTGACTTTGGATTAACACTGTAAAAGAAGCAAGCTAAAACAACACGTTTGAAAACTAGTATAGGAATCAAAGGCTGTGAGAGTTTTGGTGAGCAATTACTAGCTCAGCCTTATTCCCCAGCTAAGACAGTGGCTGGCATTCCTACCTCCCATATATCTCTTCTTAACATCCTCCCCCAGCAGAGATCACAATACCCAGTGCCTTGGCTACTTCTCTTTCTCCATCCTTTCTCAGAAACTGATGTCCTTCAATCAAATGTTCCTTTGATCTCAAATACCAAGAGACAAGAGCAACACAGCAGTGCTAGGCTTGGGGTCTCCTGATGGTTGTGTGCTTGGGTTGGTATTCCTGGTGTTTTGTAGGAATCTCTATTTTACCTCTCCCTCCTCCATTTATTTGAGAGGGAGAAGAAAAAAAAAAGAAAACAAAGAAAGAAAAGAAAATCAATCTGAGTGATATATGACTCGTCAGCTATGAAGTAAAGCCCAGTCATGTAGAAAATAGACCAGGCGCTGTACTGTGAGTCCAAAAGATAGGGTGAGCACACTCCAGCCTTGGGTGCAATTATCTCTTGAAAACAAAACAAAATAAAAAAAATGCACACGTGAATATAGCCTCCTAAAGACAGATATTCATCTCACCTCTGCAGTGGCCACATTCAGCTTCACAATGGCAGCGTTAACAGCTTTGTTTGTGTTCTCTGCAGCCCCTTGGTATCGCCAAATTCAATTTGAGTGCTTAAGCAATTGCACAAGCTCACTCACATAAAACAAGGCATGTCCCAGGAAGAGAGGAAAACAGCTTTATTTCTCCGGGTACAGGTTCCACCAACACTCCAGTGGCCCCCTAAGGATGTCTCTGCCCCTTTCTGTCTGTTCTCCAGCCTACACATTTTTAAAACCCAGGCCCTTTTGTATCGCAGGATTTCTCCGTTGTGTCTCAGTATGCAGACAGCAAAGGCTAACTTTAAAGCATCCTATAGGCAGAGATCTGCCCTGCTTCTTTTCTGCCTAGAGCATCACTTGTTCCATATAGCCAGTCCCGGACAGGCTCCCTTGTGTCTTTAGCATGAGGCATCCCTTTTCATCCTCTACCCCATTGTTCATCTGGCTAACCTACAAACAACAAATTAGATGTCTTCTTATGCAGAGAGTTTATCCACCTCACAAAGTTTTCTCGGAAGCTTCTCTATGTTCAGCTAATAAATATATTACTTATATTCTTAATTACCTATTGCCCTGTCTTTCCTTCACTGACTTGAAAAGTCCTGTCGGTGAATAACCCATATCTGTCGGCTTTACATGTCTCTGCGTGATATTTGGCATATTCTAATGGTAAATGATATTTGCTTAATATGAATGAATACATGAATGAATGAATGAATGAATGAATGAATGAATGAATGGTGAGTGATAAGTATATCTAAACGGCACACTCTGGCTAGACCTGGAACTCCAAACACATCAAAACATTCAGCTCCAGACTGTAAGCCCACACACCAGCAGAATTAGGATCTTTGGAGAATGATTTTTTTTACTTGATCTTTTTAAATCCAGGCAGAAGGAAGCCTAAAGTTCCTAAAAGATGAAACAGTGTGGGAGTTTCCTGTGCTCTTTATTGGGTTTGTTTTACTGCAGAACTAAATCATCATGCTGTCATTAGTGTATACAGGAGTTACAGAACAGGAGAGTGATGTGAAGCTTCCGAAAGGCCACTTAAAACTTTTGAACACGAACATTTCATCAAGCAATCTTCAACCTTCTTTTCACTGCTTACTTAAAAATTAACCAGAAGAACAGCCAGAGGCCTTTTAATCACTGAACAGAGCTAAAAGGGTAAAGTGAGAAGAATAAACACAATTAGCTATGCTTTCTTAACCCTAACCTAACACAAGAGAAACTCAGGGTAATACACTCGGTTCTGCAACTTCTGTGCCCACCTTGATAAAAGCTTAGGGGACGAGGAAGGCAAGTCAAAAGGAACCTGAGATTCCACCCTCACACCCATCAGAATGGCTAATATCAAAAAATCAAGTTACAGCAAATGCTGGAGAGGTTGTGGAGAAAGATGAATCTTCCTCCATTGCTGGTGGGAATGCAGACTTGTATAACCACTTTGGAAATCAATCTGGTGCTTTCTCAGAAAGCTAGGAATACTACTACCTCAAGATCCAGCTATATCACTCCTGGGAATATACCCTAAAGATGCTCTACCATTCAACAAGGACATTTGCTCAACTGTTTTTAAAGCAGCTTTATTCTAAATACACAGAATCTGGAAACAACCTAGATGTCCCTCAACCGAGGAATGGATACATAAACTGTCGCGCATCTAGCCATTAGAATATTATTCAGCTATTAAAAACAAGGACATCATGAAATTTACAGGCAAATGGATGGAATTCAAAAATATCATCCTGAGTGAGGTAACCCAGAAGCAGAAAGACACACATGCTATATACTCACTTATAAGTGGGTATTAGACATATAACATAACATAAACATACTAAACTCTTTAGTCCTAAAGAAGATAAACAAACAAGGAAGACCCTAAGGAAGATTCCTAATCCTCATTCAGAAGCAAACAGGATAGATATTAGAGGTGAGAAAAGACAGGGAACAGTACAGAAGCCTTCCACAGAGGGCCTCAGAAAGATTCTACACTGCAGGATATCAAAGCAGATGCTGAGAATCAGCCAAACTTTGGGCAGAGGGCAGGGAATCTAATGGATGAAGGATGAGATAAAAAGACATGGAAGAGATAGGAGTTCCACAAGGAGACCAACAGAGCCAAAAAAGAAAAAAAATCTGGGCTCAGGGGGGCCTGCAGGACTGATGAATCAACCAAGGAGCATGCATGGAGAGGGCCTAGACACCCTCTCAGATGTAGACCATGGAAAGCTCAGTCTTCATGGAGGTTCCCTAGTAAGGAAAACAGGGGCTTTCTCTGACATAAACTCAGTTGCCTGCTCTTTGATCACTTCTGCTTGGTGGTGTGGCCTTACCAGGCTACAGAGAAAGAGGATCCAGACAGTCCTGATGAGACCTGATAGGCTAGAGTCAGACAGTAAGAGAGGAGGACCTTCCCAACCAGTGGACTAGGGGAAAGACATGGCGAGGGAGGAGGAAGAACAGTACCAGGAGGAGATGAGGGAGGGTCCACAGCCACACTAGTAAGTGAATACATTGTAATAAATAATAAATTTTTAAAAGTCTAAGGGACAAAGGCTTGACATGACTTGTTCTCTGTTCCTTCTCAAGTTCATACACTTTGTCCCTTCTTTCAGGGCTTATCATCCTTTCCCTGCACTCTGGCTTAACAGTTACTTCAACTCTTCTTCCCATCTCCATCCGGCTCTTTGCTTAGGAAGATGCTCTATGGGATGCAAGCCTAAACTTGGGTCATCTTATTCAAAGACTAAGTCAATTCTCCCATTCTCTGGTAATGCTTGAGTAGGCACTAGCTAGTTAGAAAATGCTGAGGAGGGAGCTTCCATCACCCCATGTTTGATCTGCTGTTGATTTAAAGTAGAGCCTACACATTTCTACAGGTACCAGAAAAGTAACCAATATGTTCAAGACATAGATATCCTATACAAAAACACTTTGTACATGCATGCGTGCATGTGTGTGCGTGTGTGTGTTTGTGTACATGTGTGAGAGTGCAGGTGCTTGTTTGTGGGTGAGCATTAGCATGCACATATTTACATGCTCCTGCTTGTTAAGGCTGATCAAGTTTGGGCATCTGCATATTGAACGTCTGTGTCTCTACTTGGAAGGAAAGAAAAGTTAGAGATTCTCAGAGTAGACCCCCTTTCTTTTCAATATTCTTCAACATATCTTGAAATAGTTTTAAGTAGCAGGTATTCATCTTGTTACTGAAAAAAAATGAGAGAAAGAAATAAACGAGTTTCCAATCAGTTTCTTCCATCTTACAGACAAGGACAGTCCTATGCCTGAATATTCTGCTGAGCTCGACTTTAAATGGGTGACTTATGTTATTAGGATTGGTAGCTACAAATAGAACATATACTATAAATGCTGTACAACTTTAATTTCCTCTCAAGTTTGATATAAAATTGCCCATTTTAAGTAACCTTAGGATAGAGAAAATTTTAAAAAGACAACAAAATAAAATTAATTCATTCTTCATTATATTTCCTTGTAAAAGTAACTTTATTTTTTCTTTAAAGACAAGTGGGAACCATACTCATTTATAATGCATGTGGCTTAGTGTTATTGTAACTGAAAAAAACAAGAAAATATACACAGCACCCCAAGGAACACATTACAAAAGATTAACTTGGATTGTTTGGGGGTTCCCTCCAAAGCACTGGTACACACAGTCCCCCTTAATCATTCCCCTTTGTTCCTGCTTGATAAGTAGAGCCACTTTGCATTGTAAGTATGATTACAAAGGTATGAGAAGAAGTCTTGTCTAGGGCTCCTGTAGGACTAACCGGGTCTTTAAGATCACACATACCTGACTATAATTATTGTGACACCATCTCCCACTGACTCAAACAATCATCTTCATAGTAATACCGTTAGCACACAGAATGCTATGATTATATAAGCCACAAGCAAGAACATGTGGGACAAAGTACCCCTCAGGGAACCTCTGAGCTAAGCTACTTGATTTCTTAATCCCTCTGTCTTCTGTCAAATCAGTTGGGAAATAGGAATAGGAGAAGTGTGTGAACAGTTTCTGAGAAACTGAACACTGAATCAGAGCTGGTTGCAACTTATAGTTCAGTTATGAAGTGCTCCTGTTAATTCTTCTTGCTTTCTACATACAGACAAAAAGAATATCATTTGTTCAGGAATGTGGCATAACATTCTCACTATCCATTATATTAATGCAGACTTTTAGCTCTTACACTCATGACTTTGTGCTCTCTTCAGCCTCTTTTGTTACGGTCAATATCGTTCAAATAACATCTGTGTCCCGGAGAATGAGCTAGGTGGATTTAATAACAGATAGTTCACCAAGACATAAAATTGGCGCTGATCAAGACAGAATTTTGTTAGGTGGGGTAAAAGAGAAAGGATGCCAAGTTCTGTCTGTATTGGGCCATTTTCTTTACTGAAACAAGATGATGAGATGCTAAGATTTTCTTGTTGAAACAGATTTGAGGGACAAGTCTTGGCAGTGCAAGGGCTTTGTTATGTGTTACCTATTGTTGGACTAATGACATATGTGCTGTAGGACTTTTGTTTCTTATGCTCTTTTCTATCTAAATTTTTGGACTTGGGTTCCTGCTAAGGTTCTACACATTGAAAAATTATCAGTCAATTCCTATTATAGGTTTTGTTCTTATCCAATCCCATGAATGTGTGTACCTGCATGCCATGTGTTACTGAATGCCTGCTGTGTTTTATGCAGAATGGTGGATGAAGCTTACTTCCTAAAGAGACTAGAATTATTTTCTTTTCTTCCTGTTGCTTATTTATTTATTTATTTATTTATTTATTATTTAATTTTCAGTAGTAGACAGAACAGCAAAATAAGGAGATGTGGAGCAAAGCGACTCTGTGATGAAAGGAGGTGCCAAATATGATGTCACAGTGACAGTAAATGGTAGATGGGAACACAGAATGCCTAAGAGGTACCATATGGAACCAGGCGAAAGGAGAATGATTCTATGGTCACTTAATGCACAAAAATAAGCACTAGAAACCAAAGAAGAACAGTGAGGGAAAAGACAGTGATCCAACCCAGATTTTAAATATAATCGTGGAGCTTGTGACTCTGCAAGAGAAGGAACCCTTTTAAAGGAGACTTTCTATACATGGTAGCAGGATAGCATCCTTCACAGGGAGAAGGCAAGATTTTCAACTGCTTGATGCTGTAGTTTGGATTAGTGCTTCCCCAAAGACCATGTGTCTTGGTCACCAGCCAGGGCACTCTTGTAGCGCACTGGAAATTTTAGTCAGAAGATCCGAGTGGGAGGACCTGAGGTCATTGGTAGCATGCTTGTAAGGAATATTGTGACTCCAAGCTTTTCCTACACCTCTTTTGTTTCCTGGCTGCCGCAAGGTGAACAGTGTCCCTCTGAGACACGCCTCCCTGTAATGTGTTGCTTTGTCACAGGTTCCAAAACACTGCAGCGTACTGACCATAGACTCAAACATCCAAAACTGAGCACTAAAATCAACTTTTCAGTAACTTGATTGCCTTGGGTGTTTTTTAAAGGAAGAGAAAGCCAATTAGCACACATGGAATCCTTCGATCCCTCGAAGTACATCCAGAAATGCACATGCAGAGTCTTGAATAATTACCATGTCAAACTAACTGGGAATCAGCTACCAGAAATCCAGCCAAAATTCTTTGATATTTAAAAGACAGAGTAGTTCTAAAGTTATAACAAGACCAGACCTCCTTTAAACTGTGAACATGGGGAAGTATTCTTTGATATATCAAAATGAAAGTTGTTTCATCATTGAGGAAATCAAAAATGTGTTAATTCAAAGGCTTTAATATTATTTTTAGGTTCATTTAAAAAATGATGTACAATTCCCACCTGATTTCTGCTTCAACTTGAGAAATAAAAACTCATTGTCTTAAATTTGGCCCAATGAGTATTCTTAAATCAAGTCAAGAGTTACAGAAAGTTTAAACGATTCCCTCCAAGTTTTTTCTGTGTCTACCAAACAGCATAGCAATATGCAGAAGAAAAACCTCTGGCTGCACTCAGCACTAGTCTGAGGCCGTAAATGAAAAGTTCTGTATCCATCATCTCTACAGAGGAAAAACTCGGGTTTTAGCAATATATCATGGACACAAGTTATTTCCTTAAGAAAAGTTTTTGAGCTTGTCAAACTATTTTAGGTGTGATTTTAGTGTCTCTTGAAAATTTGAAGAGGCAGATAATAAGAAGGCACTTAGCTGGTCTCTTCCCTTCATGCATGGAATAGCTGATGAATTAAGAAAACAGAAATCCCCTACCTGGAGATGCTGTCTGCCTGTTCACTGCACTCTTCTCATTTCAGTTTTGTACCTCTCCGTCTTTTTTAATTATCCAAAGTTTTGGTTTCATCCATGGAAGCTCAAAGTAAACCACCTTCCTCCCAGGGTACCTTCCTCACTTCCTTGCACTTTAGAAACCCAAAGACTTTATATCTTCTTTTTCTTTTCTTTTTCTAGTTTTATTCAGTGAGACTGTTAATGTATTTCTGGCCAATAAAACATTTTTTTTCCTAAGAGATGAACAATTCTTTAGAGTCAGTGGTAGCTATTGCATCTGTATTCTAACAAGGCTTTACTTTGGAAAGCAAGTCACTAAGTTTCCTCCCATTAGCTCATTTGCTCCAGGGCAGGACAGACAGATGATAACAGCAAGGCAGGGTGGTGGTGAAGTCTACGTTCCTCCAATCACAATGCTATTGTTTGCTCTGATTGTGGTAACAGGACTATTAATAAAACAAACACTCACTCAGAACACATTCAAAATTTCAAAAATAAAAAATAAATTTAAAAAGCCTGTTTCTGAGAGCACAGTGAATTACATAGATCAGAATATTTGTCTTTTAAAAGTAAAGACCTGTAGAATGATTCAAGTTGACTTATGTATAAGTATCCACCAGAAAATTACATGTTCCGCAAGATGTGCAAAACAATCTTTCGGTGAAAAAGAAAACATGAGGAATATCTAACCCAACACAGTAAGAAGGTGTTTGCATTTAAATTAAAAACAATAAAATAAATCAGTGAAAATTCTCAAGTTCCCACTGTAACTCCAATTGAAAGGAAGGGTTATGTTATATTTGAAAGCTTTCCCTTTTTCCTATATAAATTTTGAATATATCATAACACAATGCTTTTCTACAGGAATTACAACAGGAAAACTTGAGACTTTTTAAAGGCCTGTTGTGTGCATCTTTATGTGCTGGGAGGGGTTGGAATAGGGATTAGGAGAGTACGTGAATGTGAGAGCAAGAGCCCGGAAGAAACCATTGTGTCCCCTGGAGCTAGAGTTATAGACAGTTGTGAGCTGTACTATGTGGGTGCTGGAAACGGAATACAAGTCGTCTCGTCTGCAATAGCAAAATATGCACTCTGGGCCATTTACTTCCCCAGTCCCTTAAGAGACTTCTTCAATTAAGAAAAGTCTGGGGGGAGAATCTAAAAAAAAATATGTTTTCCTGGAAGAATATTATTATTATGGTAGAAAATAGTAGAGTAGTACATGAATGCACATAAGAATATTAGAACTCTAGAGTAAAGTAGAGTGTCTTCAAAGTAACAAATCTTTACTGTCATCCTTCTTCATCTTGGCTGCATTTGGAATGGTGATAGTAATGTGCTCCCATTCCTCCTGGGGCTTTGGGTCACCTTACTTCATGCTGATCTTTAAGTAGGAGTGTAAGACGTTGAGTAGAATGACAGAGGTTCAAGCAATTTTTCTTATTAAGTGGAAGCTGGGGCCCTGTGGAATTCAGGTGGTTAAAATGATTTATTGGAAACACTACAGCAGACTTGGCAGAGGTAGACCTAAGATCCAACCATGCTCTCCTCATTGACCCATCAGGAGCCCCAGCCCCTCCCATAACAAGGAATCCCTGGGGAGTCCACTACCTCATTTCAAATGCAATTATCCTTGGGAAATTTCCAGACATTGTAAAACTGCTCCAACTCACTGAGTCCCCATGATGCTCTAACAGAAAATGCATAGCTCTCATTATCAAGTACACAGGTGACCTACCAGCCCACATTCTTCTCTACAGAGACTTTGCTCAAGGATCTATATGCACATTTTTTTTGAAGGGCTGCTGTGAGGATTTGTACAAAAAACAGCACTGGATTTTGAATGGGTTAAATAAAACTTGATCGCTTTAGGCTTCCAATGAAAACTGGTCAGTTTATGATTTCTCTTAACCATCTTCCTGGGATTTTCTCTACCCTCTTTTTTATCAGGAAATTGACTTTCTTTGATAATCTGCTTAAACAAAAGATTTTGTACACTTCTGGACTAACAGGAAGATCTTTGCTTATGGCTCATTGGATACTTGTCCATCTCCATGTAGAACATAAGATGCAGTGTGGTCCCAAATAAAGAATGAGATTCTTTTTGTGGAAGTGTGAACTGGCTTCAATATTCTTCTTCTTACCATTAAAGCTTAATTACCTCCACATTAATTGAGAAAAAAAGAAATAAAACGAAGTCCTGAATATAAATTGTGTCTATGGTTCTTTGAAAGTTGAAGAAAAGTCTTCCTTTTCCATCTTTTCACTAAATTTAGACTTTGTGACTCAAGAATTTGTGATTACCCTGCAGTGTGTATTGGATTAAGTGCAGGGTGGCCAATGAATCAGGAAGTTTTCACATCTCCTGTGAAAAATTACATATATGCTAATACTACATGTTCTCTTTGTTCAAAATGGGGACAGATGATACAAGATGGGAAGGTACTTTGTCACTGTTTCCCCTTCCCCACATGTACAGTCTCTAGAATACATGGAGTACAAGGTCAAAGCCCACTTCTCAACAGAATCTAGGATCCCAAGGTAAGGAAAGGAATGACAGTCTAGAGGAGGGAACAACCACTTGAGAATGGGAGAATACAGCTGATATATCTTGATTCTTCCTCTGACCAGATGTACTTAAATAAAACCTTGAGAAATCACTGCCTCTGGAGTCCACAGCTTCACACCTATGTAACAGAGAAAATTGCTGAGCAAATTTGCAGAATTTCCTCCAGATGAAGATGCATGTGTGTTCACATGTCTGCTGTGGGAACATGGGGCTGTACATGTGTTTGGAGGCCCAAGGTTAATGTTAGATCATCCTAGATTGCTCTGCCACTGTATTTGTTGAAATAGGGTCTTCCAGTCAATGCCAGAGTTCATCTATAGGTTGGTCTATCTATCTATCTATCTATCTATCTATCTATCTATCTATCTATCTATCTATCCATCCATCCATCCATCCATCCATCCATCCATCCATCCATCCATCCATCTATCTATCTATCAACATATCCCTTCAGCTTGTTCTGAAGATTCTTTGATTCTGCTTTCCACAGCTGGAATTGCAACCTGGATTCATTCTTGTGTCCCACATTTACATAGGTTCCAAGGATCCATTTGCTTTACCATCTGAGCCATCTCTCCAGCACTGGTTACACATTTCTTTAAACAGAATTGGATTCAGATTCTTTTTATCCCTTCATCTGATTATGCTTATTTCCCCTGCTCTCTTTCTCTTGGGTAGGACTGCAAGTACCATAAAACCTTCTATAAGCACAGCTCTCCAACTTACTAAGGAAAAGCTGAAAATGAAAATTATTGATTTTTGTCTGGTAGCTGAATTTGATTCTGCCTTTGAAGAAGGCTATTTCCTGTGAACAGCAAAAAGATACTTAAATTTCTTTCCCAATAATATGCTTTCAAGGGTTAAAAATGAAATAGGTGCTTCTAAAATTTTTACTCTGAGATCGTAAGGAAATTACAATATAACTCAACAACTTTAACAGCAATTTTAATACCAAATCAGTCATTCAATAAACTATTTTTATATCTTGATTAGCATTAATAGTCCTTAAATACACAGCTTAATTTTCCAATACTAAAGACAACAAATTTAACTGTGCATAATCATCAATCTTTAGCATCCATATTAAACGTAGTGAACCTAACAAAACCCAAATAAGTCCTCCTTTGTACGGCTTAACCTAGTTATTTTAACAATTACAACCCTGACACATGCTTAAGATTTTGTCTCTGACGATGAATAGCAGCAGACAGGAATAAAAGCCGACATCCCAAGTTTAACTAGGAACTCTCCAGACTTGGGCAGTAGCCGGTGTAATCCATTCTAAAGGCAGGAAGCAAATGAAATGTCTCGTCAGCTCCTAAGCTTTAATGCATTTTACCTTAAACATTTACATTAACAGATAGTCCCAGCAGTGCTATAAACTCACTTCTGAGTTCATTTCTATGTCACTTTCAACCTCATTTATCACTATCCATGCAGCAGAAAAAGCCACAGGGGGTTTAAACCAGAACAGAAAAGAGAAGGGACAAACTCTAGGAAGCAATTGGTGTCACCTACAAACATGTGATTGACCTTAGTTTAAAAAAAAATCAATAGGAGAATTGATGGCCGGAGAAAGACAAGGATAAGAAGCAACTTGACCTACTGAAAAGCGCCACGAGGGCTTTGCCTATCACCCTGGAGCCTCCGTGACCTTCTTGTCTCTCCTTTCCATGAAAAGTTATGAAATAAGGTACAAAATAGCAAAGGATTGTGATCAGTTCCAGGGAAGAATAACTTTAATAAGCAGATGGAAAAGAGGAGTGATGAATCTGAGGAATGTTGAACCTTTTCTATATCCAGGAGGCTCTTAAGACAGCTGATCACAGAAATTACATACAAGCCCTCTAGTTTGACATCCGATAACATACTATTGGTTTTTATTGTGTTATGGATTGATATTGTGTTATGGAAATTTTAATCCTCTAAAAATTATCTTTTAAAATTATCATGCACTGCAATGGAGTTACAGTTTCCTTTGTTGTACAATTCAATGAATGTTAACACATGTACAAGTTCATATAGCCAACCGCACTATTAGCAGATAAAATGGTAGAAGATTTGTATCACTTCTCAGGCTCTCTCATGACTGTCCTTTGGGACACACTATAATCTCATCACAAAGAACTTAGCTCTCAAAGTTAAAATTGCCCATTAAAGAGGAGTCTGTGAGGTTGGTTACATAAAACCCCTAATGACTGTGCCTACACAGTCCTGCATGTTTACCTGTCTCTACCTCCAAGCTTTGAGACATTTTCCAGTCACAAAACATTCCACAGAGATTTTAAAGAAATATCCTTTGATAACACAGAGCTCACTACTATCCTAATTTCATTATTCTTTTTTCCATTAACTGTATACAAGTGTATATATATATTATACTTTATTTACTTTGTATCCCTTCTGTACCTCCTCCCCTCACAACCCCTCTTTCCTTCCCCCTTCTCTATGCATGGCCCTCCCCAAGTCCTCTGATAGGGGAGGTCTTCCTTTCCTTCCTTCTGATCCCAGTCTATTAGGTCTCATCAGGAGTAGCTGCATTGTCTTTCCTCTGTGGCCTGGTAAGGCTGTTCCCCCCTCAGGGGGAGATGATCAAAGAAATTATAGTTATGACAATTCCCTTTCCATGTTTTTGAATGGGGAAGAACAAGAACCAGTTTGTTGTTTTGTTTTGTCTTATTTTCCAGTATATCCCCAATGCCCTACCCTTCCTAACGCTCATGTACATCAGAGTTGGATAAAAAGGAAAAGGAAAGAAGAAAGAGATAAGGCCAGCATACTGCTTCAAGCATATAATAGAAACAACCTGGTAGGGTGCCAGGAACATTACAAGAACTCTCAGTACTCTTCCTCTCCATCCTCCCATGCAGTTCCAGGGCTCTAGTTTCCGTTTAGTGTTTTTACCTAACTTTGTTTTTGAGAAAGTACAAAAACCATGCCTCTGGTAGATACCTTTCCCTTGTGTGTTTCCCATCTAGACTTAGAGATCAGAGTTTCAAACTAGCTTTAGTGAAATCGGATAAATCTCCTTCAGCCTGCCAATCATCCCAACCAAATGACTGAAGTAGGATGCTGTTTCCATAGGAGACCCTCAGAGCTGAAGCATAACCGCCAAGGCTTCCGGAGCAGCACACTTAGACCCAGTACAACCTCTCAAACTGAGCCACTGATGGAAAATAAATGGGAATTTGTCAACTTTTGTTTGGGGATGCTTCCCTGAAGCATGTCATCATCCATTTAAAAATGAAAGAGGCAGGGGGAAAAAACCACTCTGTCAATGTCTCTGTCCTCTCCCGGGTCATGAATGCAAATGGCACTTATGTAGTCTCTCCGGAAGAAGTCCTCATCTCTCTGAGAAGGGACTCACCCACAGGGTCCATGCTAAAGTGTATCTGACCTCTATAGCACTGGAAAACTAGGTGTGCTTGAATTCTTAAACAGGTTTTCTGGAAGTAGATCTGTATTTCTTGTTTGATGTGGCTTGAGTGTTCAGCTTGTTCAGCCTTATTATCACCTGTAAATGACTTTAGCTTAACCTAATAGGATTCCCAATGTCACTGCCAGAGGAGAAAGGGGTGAGATAGGTAAAAGACTCCCTAGGAAGGCAAACCCTTTGCTAAATAATGTTCCATCCATTGTTCTTTTGTCAAATCATCTGTCTCTTCTGGGTGTGTTTATTAAGTCCTAAAAGTGCAAACTAGCAACTTTTGTTCTCCTAATCAGGGATCTTCTAGTGCATGTTATATTCCTCCCCAAAATAGTATATGTACATATACAAACAAATGCATACACACATGTCCACACATTAACACATGTATGCATGCACTACACATGTGTACATCTATCTATATATATACACACATGTTCGTAGACATATGAACATGCATGTACACAACATATACAGATACACACACATTTACACTTACACAAACAGTGGCATATACACATGCACTCAGATAAACAAACAAACACTCACATACACACACATTCACACACGTGTCTACACACATTCACATACAAACACATCCATACACATATCTATAAGCACACATAACACTAAACACACATATAATCACACACATTTGTATACATTCACATAAACACACATACACACACTTACTTGCATACATATACCTTTGCACACAGCTACATACACACTTGAATGCAGACATACTCTCACATCCCACACACATACCAAATAACATTCATAGAAACAGGCACACACACACATACATACTCACTCATACACACTCATATATACACATACACACATCATGTACTTGCATGCACATACACATGCACTCTCACACACGTCCATACATACACTTCCACTGATGTACACAAGCATACACACATGTATTCACATATACACACACTTGAGCACTTGAGGACTCATACGCGAATACACTAGCATACACAAGAGTCTGGGAAATAAAAGACTTACAGTCATCCTCTAAGACATAAGAATAAAGCTGGTATCTTAAAACATATGTGATGATGTGCATGTATAAAAGGCTGGGGCAGCAGAGACAGCTCAAGGGTCGGCAGCTCCCGATGCTCTTTCAGAGGACCTAAATTTGGCTCCCCAAGCCCACGTTTGGTGGCTCCCAACCACTGTAACTCCAGCTCCAGGGCATCCAACGCTCTCTTCTAGGCTTTATGGATATCTGCCCTTCCACCTGTATATCGCTACACACGATACACTCATAGACATGTAATTTTAAAAAATGAACCTTTAAAAAATCAGTTTGGCCCTGTTGTCCAATACATTGATTAAACACATAGGTTTTAATATATATAAGCATGGTTGCCACTTTCTAAAATGTAAGGGATGGGTACACATGCATCATACATACACAGAATATATTTTACCTGGTAACAGTATTTGGTAACAGTAGTTTGAATGAAATAGTTTATTTACGTCTCTTTTGCCTCTTAATAAAAGCATTTTTCAAATGCTTTTCTGTGGTACTCCTGTCCCTTCTGCATGCTTCTCCTCAGGCAAAAGCTCAAACTGACTCCAGTGATTAGGGGATGGCGAAGCATCCATAGAGACTGAGCTTCAGGAGAACCTAGGGGCCCCACCTGCCAGGTTCAGCTTTCCCTCCAAATTAAACCACAATTCTGTCTTAGTAACTATTTCCAGGTCTCCCAGCTATCTTTCCACGCAGGCTTCATATGGCACTGATTAGGAACAGCGTTCTGCTTACATCCTGTGGCTGGCTTAATCCAGTCAGGTGACATTCTGATTGCACTGTACTGACCACTCCTTCCCAACAAAAAGTGGTTTGGTTTGATTTTCTCCTTCCGTCCTGTGCATGCTCCATCATACCTTGGTACTTTTTTCAGACTAAACCAGGCCAAAGTGTTTATTTCCATCTATTATTCCTTTTAGAATATCCCTGAGTGAAATTTTGAAGAAGGTAGAAACAAGTGACTATGAGGGGTACATGTGAACCCACATAATCACATGTGTATGTGTAATATGTGAATTTAAATTGTCTGCTGCACCTCTACTTTCACTGAGATATTGAACTAAGAATTAACTTAAAGCTTTATTATATATCAAAGAATATATTATTGATTTATATAAATATCTTTCTTGGGGGAAACTTGATTTTAGTGGTATGTTTATGTTTCTAGTTGTTGATATATAGTGGAGAGGAATTATTAATCTGAGTATACTGCTATGGTATTCTTTTATGTTTTGTTTTGTTTTCTGTTTGTTTTATCAGCCTGAAGCTTCATAGACAGTTTATCTACTTTGCACCAATCTGAAATTCTAATCAACTCTATTTTACCTGGCTTAAAAAAAAAGTTACCATTTAGAGTTCAGCTAAAATGTTAATCTTTAGCTGAAGATGTCTTCAATAAGTAAAAGACCATGATATTGAATAAAGGTTCCAGGATTCAGAGGAGTGCTGGAGAGAAAATGGTGCTTGCTCCTCAGTAGCAAAGTCGACTCCCCAAGAAGCAGGGAGATGCAGGCTTGGCTTTTGTCATTAAAAGAAACAGCACTGACTCAAGGGCAAACACATAATGCCATGCATCATAAATATGGTGACAGAAAAACAGTGTGGTCCTCTTTTATCATGTCCTAGCATCCCTACAAGAATCATGGACTAATGGGATGATAGAGCTAGAAGGGGTCTCATAGATCATCAGCATCAGGTCCTCCCTTATAGGTGTTGGGAAAGAGGGGGGTTATCTGTTGATCTTGGAGCAGTACAACAAAACCGACTGAGATTCTTTTAAGTATTTCCAGAAATGGCCATTCATCCATTAGAAATATGTGTGTAGGTGTAAATAAAATTATAACCACGGGGTTTTTTTAATCCAACACAACTATACATTACATACCAGGGACAAACATTAACAATCAGGGCCAAGTTGCTGCTGTATTCAATAAAGTGAATAATACCTTATTTTACCACCTCTTGCTTTCCTACATGCTCAGAAAAAAATGTACATGCTGAAATATGCTTCAACTTATTTCATCTTTCATACCTGGATTAGTTTAAACAAAATGGTTTAGGAACCATTTTGCATTAAGGATCTGGAAAGTATGTCAAGCAAGGCAAATGGGTTTTTAATCATATATGTCACCAGGCAAGTGTATGTCATGAAAAGGGACCTCTGCCACTTGTGTCCAGTGGAGTTATAGAAAAACAGTTCTGCTACCATAGATTAGCTGTCAAAAGCTTGACCCTCCTGGTGGCTAACATGCTCATACTTTATTCTGTCTTGAAAGCTACTTTGACCACAAGCTTACCTTGAGTCATCATAACTCTGACACAAAGACCTTTATGGGTGGATGACTTCAAGGACCTTTTACATCTGATCATATCCTGAGAGTTGCTGATCCTAAAAGTAGCAGCAGAAATTCTGGGCATTTTTCTAGTTTCCTCCTGAATAAAGCACATCTGAAGGGGAAATATTTTCACCTAATTATCTTGCCATTTCAACTAGTGCAATAACCAGCTTTATTTTCTGAAAGTTTTTTGGAAGGTATACATATATCTCCCTAGATGTCAAGACAACCCACTGAAGATAGTATCCTTGGCTATAAAATAATTCAAATTAAAGAGAAAGCTTTTCCTAGCCTTGATACCTCTAACCCAAATGGCTGATCTCTGACAGAGATGTTCATTCTTTTGCCTGACTATCACATAACAGAGCACAATTCTACCACTCCACATAGTAAATTCAGATAATTTTCATAGTTTATGCCCTATGTAGCTATAGAAAATTTGTCTCACATCTTATGGACTATAATGAGCTAACTTGCAACATAATTGACAGATCTCTAACTCCAGTGCATACAATTTTAGTTTAACTAAAATCTTTTATTGTCTTTTCACATTCTTGAGAGAAAGGATCACAAGTTTAACGGTAGAAAAATTTCAGGATGTAGGGAAAAAGAACTTCCCAGTTTTATAAAATGTACAGGGTAGCTGTCCCAACCACTACAACTACACACCCAGGTGTCAGTTATATGGTTCAGGGGACTCATATTGAGGTTTTGTTTTTATTCATTTTGGATTTTTTTCTGTTTTGTTTAAATTTATTATGTATACGGTATTCTGCCTGCATGTATGCCTGCATGGCAGAAGAGGACACCAGATCTCATTATAGATGGTTGTGAGTCACCATGTGGTTGTTGAGGATTGAACTCAGGACCCCTCAAAGAGCAGATGATGTTCTGAACCACAGAACATCTCTCCAGCCCCTCTTTACTATTTACTGGTCCTCTGGGAAGAATCTGTCTTCTGGGTCTTTAGGAATTTAATTTTTTTT
>CM053765.1:24805168-24838705 GCA_028658305.1 Pachyuromys duprasi
TTCATCACTGAGGGGAGGTCAAGGCGGGAACTTGAAGCAAGTCATATGACTTCCATATGTAGTCAGGAGCAGAGAAAAACAAATGCACACATCTTTGCTTGCTCCCGGTTAGCTTTCTCTTTTAATTTCACTGATGTTTTTATTTGTCCTTTGGAATAGGTAATGGGCGCCTTGTTTCTGTCTGGTCTTAACATTTCTTTTTTTTTTCCAAGTCTTTCATTCATCCTTTTTTTGTTTTGTTTTGTTATCAATCACAGGTTAGGTATTTTGCATCCCATGCGCAGCCCACCCACTCCCTCCCACCCTCCCCAACCCTCCCTCATCTCCTCCCCGCCCACTCCAAGTCCACCAGCAGGGGAGGACCTCCTCCCCTTCCATCCAACCCCAGCTCATCCTGTCTCCTCAGGGCTGGCTGCAATGTCCTCCACTGGGATCTTGACCTCAGGTTGTTTGGCATAGTAAGATAAATGAAACTAGAACAATATTCAGTGACCATATCACATGCTGTGAAGATTTAGAGGTGTGAAGTCGTATATACTACTGCAGTGAGAATGTTCCATAAATAAACCAGTGTCCATCAGCAGTGATCTAAATAAAGCATACTTCTTCTAACAAACGAAAAAAAAAAAAAAAGAAGAAACTTCTTCCTATGAATTAGAGATAAATCAAACAAGACAATGCCAAATCTATTTTAGTTATTGAATGATTTTATTCCAGACCTTAATCTCTTCTTTCAATGATAACTAGGAAAATGAAACACAAGAAGGAAATTATCCAAGAAGCAAAAGAGCAAAAATTGATCTCTTTTGTTGATCAGGGAGACTTATCTTTTTTAAAATAATTTTTATTTTTTATATTAATTACAGTTGATTTACTTTGTATCCCAGCTGTAGTCTCCTCCCTCATTCCCTCCCAAACCTACCCTCCCTCTCTCATCTTCTCCCTGCCCCTCTCTAAGTTCACTGATAGGGGAGGTCCTCCTCCTCTTTCATCTGACCCTAGTTTATCAGGTCTCATCAGGACTGGCTGCAATGTCCTCCTCTGTGGCCTAGTAAGGCTGCTCCTCCTCAGCAGGGGTTGGGGAGGTCAAAGAGCCCACCACTGAGTTCATGTCAGAAATAATTCCTGTTCCCCTTACTAGGGTACCCACTTGGATGTTGAGCTGTCATGGGCTACATCTGAGCAGGGGTTCTAGGTTATATCCATGCATGGTCCTTGATTGGAGAATCAATCTCAGAAAAGACCCCTGTGCCCAGATATATTTGGTCCTTGAGGCACTCCTGTCCTTACTAGGTCTTACTAAGTCTCCCTTCTTTCATATGATTCCCTGCACTCTGCCCAAGGTTTGGTTATGAGTCTCAGCATCTGCTTTGATACACTGTTAGGTAGAGTCTTTCTTTCAGAGGCCCTCTGTGGTAGGCTCCTGTTCTGTTTCTTGTTTTGTCCTGCTTCCAATGTCCATCCCATTTGTCTAAGTGAGGGTTGATCATCTTACCCTGGGACCTCCTTCTTGTTTAGCTTCTTTAGGTGTACACATTTTAGTATGTTTATCCTATCTTATAGGTCTAGTATCCACTTGTAAGTGAATATACTTATCTTTTAAATATAAAAAAGACAAGTTTATAAATGTGTAGGCACTTCAGTGTCTACAGTGCAGCAGAAAATGTGTTTGGGGAGAGAAGGGATTTGGATACAATGGCCTGTGCTTCAGTGCCTGCACTGTGACAGTTACTGTGCTCAATCTCAGCAAACACTGAGGAAAACATTCTAATACTCATTTCATGGTGTATACATCTGTTAGACGGCCCCCTCTTAGCATAGCCTCTGACAACCATGTGTGTCATTCCCTCATTAAATGTATACTGGAATTTCTCACTCATTTTGAAAGGATGGAGAAAATACAGAAGCACTGCACACCACTCTAAATTTAGTTTGAAAAGTGATTTATACCTTGGCCATATTCTCTCTTTATCCTTTGTTCTTTTTCTCTCAGAATGAAGACGATATTTATCAAACTAAGTTTCTCTAAGGAGAGAAACAAGCGGCAAGGAACTGGTGTCTCTGGCCAACAGTCTGCCACAGCCAAAGTTCTGGCAACAGCCATTAAAAACAAACAAAAAAAACAAACAAACAAACAAAAAAACCAAACAAATTAGCTTGGAAATAGATCAGTTTTGTGGTAATCTGAAGCTGAAGTTCCTTGCTGTTAACTTGGACACAGCTAAATCTTCCGTTGATTTCTAATCCACAGAGAGAGAAACAGAAAGAAAGGGAGAGAGAATGCTTTCTTACTGTTTAAACTGCTGAGTTTGAAAGCAATTTGTTACTTAGCAAAGTTAACTAACACAATAGTATTTTCTCCATTCTATTCTATAACTTAAGAAGCAACTCCACAAAAGAGGAAAAACCAGAGCTGGGACTTAAGAGTGCAGGGACAGAACAGGCAAGAGAGAACCCATAAAAACTTGCCTCTGCTTCTATTCTTCCCATTAGATAAGACTCTAACCCATGAGATAGGCTCTCATCAAATGGCTGCAGGAAGTGTTCAGCAAATGCAGAAGCTTAAAAGGGCTCTGTATACCAAGTGTCCATATTGATCCTGTCTCAGCTAACACTTCAAAATCACAGGTTGGCAGAGGGCCAGTGGCATCTGATCTGCCATTTTCCCTTTTCCTTATAAATTAGTTAAGTTCTAGGAAGGACGTCCACCTCATTTTCCTATCCCGCCTCCCCTTCTGTCTTATACATTGAGGGTCAAGAATGTCTCTCTGTAAAGGTGCCTGAAATAAATGCTGCAGCCTTACCCCACTTTGCAACTCAATCTGGATAAAATACAATGAAACAGCATGCACTTGGCATCAGCTGATGTTTGAGCATTGCAGGGAGAAAAATTTTAAAAAGCACGTTTTGGCAGAGGCTTAGACAGAAAGAAGGATTTAATTAAAGATCTGAAACATACACCGTTGGAACCAATTAATAATCAAGGAATCAAACGTGGAAGGACAGTGCTATAAGGAGCCTGCCAAGTCAAAGTTTTAGGGGAGAAGAAATCCCAGTATCATTCTTCTGAACTGCTAAAGTGTAAGAAACACTTATTGTTTGTCTTCCTAACCAGTATCCTCCTAACCATCATCAAAGGTTGACTGTCCCAAGAAGCTCACTGCCTAATTGAGGAACCATAGAAATATGTCAGACAATGCAAAAAATAATGAATGCATCAAAGCTCAAGCTTCAGTCTAGGCACAGTGGCATACACCTATCACCTTAGTACTTAGAAGGCTGAGGCAAGAGGATTGAGTGTTGGAGACTAGCATGGGCTCCATAGCAAGGCTATAGCACACAAACAAAATCTGAGATCTAGTACTGGTTCAAGCTCATCATCTCTCTTCAGCAAGGTATACTGATTTTATTCTAGAAAAAAAAAAAAGTCTGCTGGCTGGGTCAGTTAAAATGGATATGCTTTAAAGGCAGGGACTTGCCTAGGAGAGTGGGAATGAGCTATGTGCTGCTTACAGAGCAAACCTGTAAAGAGCCTTAGGCTCTGAAGTACCTGACTTCCAGTCCTTATGACAGAGTGTATCATAACACAGAACCATCAGATCATGAATGAAAATTAATAAACTCCTACAATAGGTTCCTTGCAATAGGAAGAAAACTGCCTACCATCAATTACAAACCTGTGAACCTAATGATCAAATGACAGAGGCTTGGAATGTGCCCAGAGAGGACCCAGCCTTACTCTAACAGTCTCAGACCAAGCAGAAATCAATGCACGGTTTTCTGCCACCCTCAAGCAAAAAAAAAAAAAAAAAAAAAAAAAAAAAAGGAGCTTATCTCTATCACAAATCAGCATATGAGATATGCCTGGGATGTGTTTTCCTGTCAGACTCATAAACACAACAAGATATGCCAGAAGCAATGGAAGAGGAGCCATGTTTCGGTTCATGGATTACAGACTGCAACATCCATCAGCATCAAAACAAACAGCTTTGAGCCGCAGTCCTTGAAGCCTAGTCTAAGAGACTGAAGGGATGTGGTGAAGAAAACCCAGATATCCAAAGCTGGCTCAAGTTCTTTTACATAAAACATAGTCAAATACTGAGACATAAAGGAGACATCTCCTCCTTTCTCAGTGGAGCAGGGTTGGGCGGGAGGGGGCGAGAGAGAGAGAGCATGAAATTCTTTTCTGTCTTCCCAGGAATGTATACACATAGGCTGTGAAGCCGCAGGTTAGTCCTCAGTGTGTCTGAGAAGCTCTAGACCAGACATCGCTGTCAAACTTTAAGTATTGTTCCCCACTGAAATTAATTTTATTATTATTAATTATTAATTTATAAACATAGAGGTTATAAGGCATTATTTCATATGCAGTGAACTAATGGAAGACATTTATCTCTTTGATAATTATAATTGTGTTTTTGAAGGACACAGCCCACATTCTTTTTCTTAAGGGTGGGATGACCAGGCCAAAGAAGATTTTAATGAACGTGAAAAATCAAATATTTAGTTAATGATTTGAACTTGTGTATCTCCTGCCCATTCTGGTCTATTAATTTATTTAGTCATATATAATTATTACATAATTGCTGTGTGTAAGAAAACATATTAAGTATTTTGAGCACTGCGGCTTGTTCCCTAAGCCTTATTTTGAACAAGAGTTTAGGTGGTATTTATATTGATTATTTACTTTTCTAAGCAGACTATAGAAAGATATTCATCTTAAGAAATGTTTCTTAATAGGTTCAAACACCTCTTTTATTGTCATTTTTTAGAGTTTTTTTAAATTTTACTTTGTGTGCCCTTACATTTTTGGCAATGCATTTATTTGGAGGCCAGAGAACAAATTTGGGAAGTCGATTCACTCCTTCCATAAGCAAGCCAGCTTCAAGAGCTCTCTTTTGGTGAATGGTTACAAAGAAGTCAGATAGCTCTCCAACGACACACAGAACTGGGATTTGAGCACATGATATCTGACTAAAGGAAATGCTCTCTTAACACTTTACAATGCCACATTATAAAACAATGGTATTTGATAGACTGAGAGAGAGAAGGAACATCAGCCATGATGTTCACATAGGAAAAAATGGTAGAAACACAGTGCTTTCATAAAGCTCTGACTTAGCTTTTAAAGGAGCTGGGCACAGTGGCTCATGCCTATAATCCTAACACTCAGGAAGGCAGGTGGATCCCTGTGAGTTCGAGGCCTGCCAAATCTACAAAATGAGTCCAGGACTATTGGAGCTACACAGAGAAACCCTGTGTCGGGCAGAAACAAGGAGTCTAGGGAATACTTGCCAAGGGAAGACTGTTGTTAACACTCTGTGTTACAATGACATTACCAGCTTCTTTAAGGACCCAAGCCACCTAACACTGGTTCTGGTAACCTCTATCACATAGATAAACTAGGCCTCCCACTTCAGCATTGATTTAATTCACACCCGGCAGGAAGAAAAGGCTGATTTAATCTGCAATTTTCTTACACAGGCCAATGAAGCGTCTGTGAGAAGAATACATGCTGATTTGTCTCTGAGATATATATCTGGAGCAAGTTCCTATGGGAACTAGTTAAAAGCATGTCTAGATTCTGTGCATCCATCTGTAGATTAACTCTTGGGATCTCTGAAGTTGTTTATACTGCACTGAGTGTCTCTAGAAGAAACAAATTACAGGCAATATGGCTATTGACTTAGAACAGGATATATAGATGATTTTGGTGGGATGTCAAGGTATACTGAGCTGGGGAAGAAAAGTCAGAATACAAGACTTGATCCCCTTAGTCATACCATCATCAAAACAGTGAAATTGAGCACTGTCTAGTTCTTAAGGGTGAGTAATAATGTATGCATATATGGTTCCATTGATTTCCATAACTACCTTATGAAACAAGCTTAATTATCAACTAAGTCAGATTGTTTACAAGGATTATATATTCTAGAAATGAGATTTGTTTCTGTTATTCAAAATAAAAATATTCGTTCCATTATGTTAGCAGTTTAATAGATATTTATTAAGCCAGAGACACATTTTTTCCTGATAAAATACATTTGACATCAGTAGTTTAAAAAGAAATCTTAGATCATAGTCTCTCAACATTCACTTATCTTACAAAAGCAATAAAGCATGCCCCAGAACTATAGAAACTGGGGCCTTAACCACATCCAATCATGATAGAAATTACTATATTATCTCTCTACATATCAATCCATTCATTGACTCACCCATTTATCTACCCATCCTATGTTGCTTTCACTGTCAGTCAATTTCGTGATTCATGCCTGACTCAACTGCTACTGAAGATGTCTGTCTTATCTTTTTCAATGTTTTTATTTCTGAGATAGTCTCAATGTAGTATAGGTTGGCCTTAAATTTACTAGATAGCCCAGGATGTTCCTGAACTGGTAATCTGCATGACTCACCCTTCCACATCATAGTGGAATTCCGTACTTAGCAAAGAGTTCACTTTTATTTATATTTTTCAGTGTTCCTCTTACTAAATTGGAACACTCAAGCACTGTATGATTCAGTGATGAGTAGTACAACCAAAAAATAACCAAAAGTTTATCTAGAACTATTTCATATACCATAGCTTATATCATAGTCATGCCCTAAATGTAATGTATTAGAGGTTTTCTCAACAGCCTATGGTGTTACTGAGAGGGATGGGAACCTGCAGGAGATGATGTCTGGCAGCATGAGCTAAGCCATTGATATCATGCCTTGAGGGGACATTGAGATGCTGATCTTCTCACCACCTTTGCTTATTGGTCAATAGGAAGTGAAGAATGTCTTCCACCATGTACTCCCAAGACAATTTACCAAGTTGCTCCAGGCCTAAGACAATAGTCAAGTGAATACAGTCTAGAACCTCTGAACCTGGAAGAGAAAGTGAATGACCCTTTCTCTTTCTTAACGGGTAGTGTGTCACAGTGATAGAAAACTAGGGAAGAAAATAGAATTTTTGGTAAATAAGCATTTTAAAGATCTGGGGTCCTTTCTAGAAGAAACGAAGAGCTAACAAATCTGCTTAGGATGTTAATAAAAAGAGGCCAGTAGGAACTCTTCCAGAAGTAATGGAATCTTACTTTTTTCATTTTATTTTTAATTTAAATATACTTATTTATTACAATTTATTCATTTTCTATTCCCGCTGCAGCCCCCTCCCTCATCTGCTGTAGCCACCCCCTGCCTCTTCTCCCCTTACTCCCTTTGTCTAGTCCCCTGACAGCGGTGGTCGTCCACCACTTCTATCTGACCCTAGCCTAGTAGGTCTCATCAGGGCTGGCTCTGTCATCTTCCTCTGTGGCCTGGCAAGGCTGCACACCCTTGGGGAGGTGATCAAAGAGCCAGCCACTGAGTTCATGTCAGAGACAACCTCTGTTCCCCTTAGTAGGGAACTTACTTGGAGACTGAGCAGCCAATTGACTTCCTTTGAACAGGGGGTCTAGGTCCTCTCCATGCATGGTCCTTGGTTGGAGTATTGGTCTCTGCAGGCCTTCTGGGCCCAGGTATTTTGGTTTTGTGGTTATTCTTGTGAGTTCCTGTCCCCTCCAGGTCTTACTCTTCCTCAGCCTTTAGCATAGACTGTGCTATTAGCACAGAAACTGCCAACAGGTTTCTTCACCTTTCAGTGGTTCTCAAGCTTCCCAACACTGTGACCTGTGACCTTATCCGGAAGATCTATTTAAAACTGGGTAAGTTTTGCTCTGTTTTTTTTTTCTTTTCTTTTCTTCTTTTTTTTTTTTTTTACTTACATTTTAATGAAGTTTTCCCTCTCAGAAAACAGGGAGATAAAATGGGTAATGGTATTTTGGTGTGAAATAATGACAAAGAATGAGCAAATCTTTTGATGTCAACAAATATGATTGTTGCCATCAGGGAAAACAATGAACACACACACACAGGAATAGACAGGTGAGATATTAGAGAAGTCCTGTCTGGAAGATGACAACTGGCAGAGTTTTTAGAAGATATTGAAGGATCTTTAATTACTGCAGATAGATCTCCAAATACCATCAAGTTGTGAGTTCATTTTTTAAAGATGTGTGTGTGTGTGTTTATGAGAAGCATATGGGTATAGGACCCCATAGACTCCAGAAGGTGTCAGATCCCCTATAACTAGAGATATAAACAGCTTTAAACTGCTATGTGTTGTTGGGAAACAAACCTGGGTCTGCTGCAGAAGCTCTTTTAACCACTGAGCTACGTTTTCAGTCCAGCTCTGGATTCTTTCTACACTTTGGATGAAAATCTTCAGTGAAAGAACCTACTTGACATTGTCTGAACTGGTTCTGAATATTTTATTTCATTTTGGTTCTTCCTTCTTGAGTAGAAATAAATCCTGCTCCTTTCTTTTGGCATAGTTTGAAGATTGTTCCACACAGAAATGTATGACTTGTTTATTTTTTCGTTTGTTTATTTTATGACCAAGGACTTTATGGAAACTGACAGTTAAATTGCCAATGTATAGGATGTCCAGTGTCACTCAGTGCAAACAAGGAAGGTCACAAATTATACAACAGCCAATCGACGGTCATCACAATCTTCCTTTCTTTATGGAACAATGAATTCCAAACTGAATTAGCCTGTCATCTATCAAACCCCAATTCTCTATCAATGAACAAAAGGCAGAACAAAAAGAAATAGAACAAAAACGTCTAAAAGAAAATGAATTTTACCACAGTATGTTATGAAATGTAATCTTGCACGTTATCGTGTTGATCTCATGTCATACAATTTTCAGCTGATACAAATTCAAGCACAAGCCCGGAAGTGGTACCAATGAGCGCACATCCCTGTGCCACTGTCTTAGATGATAAGGCAACTCTACCTCTAGTACTTTGTGGAGAACTGTCGTAATTCTATACTATGACAAAGTCTTCAAGGAATGAGTATGTCACAATATATTCAGAAAGGCCAGATATCTTCAAGATTCTGATGTCACTTTCAGAGAAATATGGTAGAGATTTTAATGGCAACAGTATAAGTACAAGAAAAAACATCCAAGTCACAGGTTTATAATTTGCCAGAAAGTGTTTTCCTTGAATAAACTTTAAAACCCAACCTTCCAAACCCAGTCCTTCTTCTCTATGTTCCCTTCATAGTTTTTTAACACATCTGGTTAGTTACATAAATATTTACTTTTCTTAATAATTTCTAAGCTCATCCCCACCCACAAGGAAAAATTTGACAAATATACAATGTTTTGTCCATTTTGTCTACTTCAAAAAAGTCACAGAATAACTGAATGAATAGATGAATGGACAAATGTCTTATGTCAACTGGGTATGCACATGATATTAAAATTATAGTGGTAAACCAACTAGAGCAAAGAGAAAAGAGGGGGAGACCTACAGAAAGGAGGCAGGCAGAAAAGAAGCAACAGCCAGAGAAAGAAGCGCAAGCAGGGCTGGCAGCGCTTGGATCCCTGCCCTTTCCCTCCCCCCCCCCAGTTCCCACACTCTTCTCTTTAGGCAACAAGGCAACAGTCTTAGCAGGAGCTTTGTGCTCTGAAGGGAGATTCAGTGAATGTTTATGTCCATCTTCTCCTTATCAGCAGGAATCACATCATATAAAATGATGTAGTATTAGAATCCCCAGAAAATAAGGAAGCTACATGCCTGCTGCTACTATTGCATTCATCAATTCAAACATATTGGAAGTTTAGTACCCAAATCTACTCTTAGCCTAACTTCTCTCAAGTCTTTTCATTGAACATGCTACTTATGTTATGTAGCATAAATAAGAACCTAGATGGAATGGATACATTTTTCTCCTTTTGGGAAAGAAGCCTTAAGGATCCAACCCAGCAGGGGACACTGAGCAAGTACTGTGTAACTGAGTCATACTGACAAACCCAACATCTCACCTATCTTCGCTGAGTATGCTTATTTGAGCACCCATTGAATATTACTAAAGTATATATTTACTGTACTATGTCAGTGTTTCTTCTTTTTCTAAGTTTCATTTTAAATATTATAACAATACAAAATAATACATCTGGTATCGATAGGAAATTAAAAGCTAAAAATTATTAGCTTAATCTGACTAATGAGTAGAGATTTAAATATAGAGAAATAAAGAAAATCCAATTTATGCTTCCCACTGTCCCTGTAACAATGAGGCTACATTCATGAGCATGTGATTAAGACTAAATATGAGGAAGCAGGCACGATCTGGAGAATTAAGCAGTGAACATGGCATCGACACTTGAACATATGACTATGATAAAATACCATTAGCACTGAATATCTTAAGCTCCTCTCCAAAATGTCTTTTTTTATTCCATTGAGAATATAGTTTTTGAACTAAATGAGGAAGTTATAACCCTATTTCTCAAGTATTTTTAATAATAAAATACTTACATAGTAGAATAAATTTATATTCTGTATAATTGTTGTTGTAATTATTTCTTTGTGGCAGTTTGAATGCGAAATCTCTTACACAGGTTCCCATACTTGAACATGTGATCTTCAGTTGGTGTACTGTTTGACAAGGTTATGGACCCTTTAGGAGGTAGAGTCTCCATAAAAGATGTATGTTGCTGAAGGTAGGCTTTGAGGTCTATTACCTCACCTGTTCTCTCTACTTCCTGTTGTGAATAAAATATAATCTGTTCCTGCTGCTGTTATTTCCTGACCATTCTTAAATCTATCCCGCTGAAACTGTAAACTAAAATAAATGCTTTTTATTAATATCATTATTATTGTTGCTGTCATTTAGAGTCAGCATCTCAAGTAGTTTATTCTGGTCTCAAAACTTGATAAATAGCTAATGATTATTTCATCCTACCTTCACTTCTCAAGTAATGAGATTATAGATAGGTTTTTGTCACGAAGCCCCGTATAAATGACACATCGGTAAAACTTATTCTAAATAAAATAAATCCCTGTTTTTTTTTTTAAATTAGAGAAGAACAAGGCAGAATAAGTTCTAGTGTCTTACCAGAAATTAAACCAAGGTCATGGGACACAGTAGGCAGTGCTCAACCACTGAGTTATCCCCAGCCCTTCTTTGGGTCTTTAAGTAAGGGTTTCCAGAAACTGGATGATATGTGTATGATTTCCAGACCTTCAGTAAATTCACAGCCTAGTGAAAACTGTTTCTGTCTCTCCAATGTTATGGTTTGAGTTACTTTATCTCTAAAATTCTTATACTGAATTTCTATTTCTAGTTACCTCAGAATGTGATCTTATTTAGAGACAAAAGCTTTACAAAGAATAAAACAAACTTTAAATAAGGGCCAAGCTTTCCTGGTAGCCTCTTAAGAGAAAATTTTGATCATTTCCAGGTCCCATCATTTGCCTGCAAATTTCATGATTTCCTCTTTTTTAATTGCTGAGTAGTATTCCATTGTGTAAAAGTACCACAATTTCTGTTTTAGACACTGACATTCACATAGGGAAAAGGATATGAGAGTTGGACTTAGCTATGAGTCAAGGAAGACCAAAGCTCCAGAATGATCAGCTCATACTGAAAGAAGAGAAGAGCCTGTGGGTTCTTCCTCACCGTCCTTGGTCGAGCCCTGCAAAAACTTTGGTCATGGGCTTTTCACAAGACATAAGTATTTATATATATGCATGATGAAATCTAGCTCTATGTATGATGAATTCTCAGTAGGCTGAAGTGTTGAGAAACAAAGTGGGAGAAGAAATATGAGGCTGTGAACTTACGGAAGGGTTGTTAGAAGTTATTACAGCATGACTCTCAAAGTAACTCACCACACACTTACTCATCATATCTCTTGCTTCTTAGAAAAATTCAAACTTTCTGGCCCAGGCTACACACATGGTATTTGTGCCTCTTCCTTTTTTTTCTTTTTTAATCAACTTGATACAAGCTATCGTTAATTAGGAAAGGAATCTCAACTGGAAAAAAAATTCCCGTATCAGAACACCTGTAGGCAAGACTCTAGAGCATTTTCTTGATGAATGATGTGTGGGCAGTACCAGTCCTTTATGGGTAGTGACATCTCTGGGAAGGTGGTCCTGGAGTGTATAAGAAAATAAACTGAGCAAAACAGGAGCAAGCTAGTAAGCATCAATTCTTTTTAAATAGCTTCTACTTTAGTTCCTGCCTGAAGTTCCTGCTGTGACTACCCTCCATCTGGAGAATGACTGGAGAGTTGTATGCTGAAATACACCTTTTCCTCCTCAAGTTGCCTTTGGCAACAGAAGCTCCAAGTAACATAGTATGGCTATGCCAGACATGGTATCATATGTCTTTAATCCCAGCATTCAGGAGGTAGAGTCAGGAGCATCCCTGAGGTCAAGGCCAGCCTGGTTTGCAGAGATAGGGTTCCAGGACAGCCAAGGTATGCACAGAGAAAACAAGTCTCGAAAAAAACAAGACACAGAACAAAACAAAAAGGCAGTATTCCTATTTGGATTCAGTTAATCCTGTTTGTCACTAATTCTCCCTAAATTCAAGTAACCTTAAAATTTCCATATCTCTAAAACATTTGTGCTAACACAGATATATACTTTTCACTTCTCCTTTCCTTGACCTGGTGCAGCTTTACCTATTTTCTAGGCTGCAAATCAAATAGTCCCTCTGTGAAAACTATGCACTTTATCTGGGACTTGGACACCAGAAACATAATGGCAAAGGCAAAGTAAAGCATGGAATCACTGCAGAAATCATGATACTTTGTACATGAGAGGAATAAAATAGGGTATTCTGTTTTCTCTAGGTACATATGCATGACTATAAACATAAATGTGAAAATCTGTCTGCCGCCAACCCAAAATAATGCTTTTTTTAAATAAAATATCTTAAGTTCAAATTATATCATGGAGTTCTAACCTTTCATAGATAAAATGTATACTTCATTGATACTTCTACAATTGAGAAAAGAGAAAAAAAATCAAATTTTTAACAGTGGTTGAATCTAGGTAGTGGGGAAAATGTATGTAACATACATCATATATTACTGTCTATATCTTATTGTTTACAGCTTTTTGTGTATATGTATTACATACTATGCATTTGCGTATATACAACTATGTGCACACAAGTGTGATGACCTTGTATATGCACCTGTGAAGACCAGAGGTTGGTTTCAAGTATCTTCCTGATTACTCTCTTCCTTATTGTTAGACAGGTTCTATCACTGAACCTCAAGCTTGCTATTTTTGGATAAACTCACTGGTGTGTAAACCCTGTTATCTATCTAGCTTTCTCTGTGCCTGCCACTCCTTCTCTGATACACACACACATACACTCCAGCAGTGGTATTATAGAAACAAGCTCAGCTTAATGTGTGCCCTGGGGATCCAAATACAAGTAGGCCCCGATTCTTATCTTATAGTAAAACTTGGATTGGGTGGAGGCATATAATTATATATTCAATTACGAATGAATCCATTTTGTTTGGTCAATCACGTGCTCAAGGTACCTCCATTCAGTATGGTGAATCTACTTTAAGCCTTGCTCAAGAGATCGGAAGAATAATTATCTGTTTAATGAGATAATGTGCTTTTCCTTCTAGATATCCCTCCCTCTGCACAGTTGCTCACAGAGCTGCAAGGGGCAGCTTTGCAATTCTGCTTGCTTTCCTGAATTACTCATGTTTTCGTGGTGGAAGCTGAGAAAACTCATTTCAGAGACAGAAGCTTAAAATGCAACCTTTATCTTCTTCAAGAATGGAGGGCCCAGTTTGGGATCTGAACACAGCCTCCAGAGGGGAAGCTGTATTGCATATTTAAAAGGTGAAAACGTCAAGGAGAGGGATCACTGGTGAGGGCCAGGGTCATCCAATCATATTTCAACATTAAAGTTAAAGCAAGGGAGTTTTTGTTGGAGGCTGGGCCTGATCCAAGACACCTGGCCTCGAGGCCTGTAACTCATCCTCCTAGATACTTGGTCTGGAGCTCAGAGTGATAAGGGGACAAAGGAGTGGGCCAGCTGTACCTAGTTAATTGGGGCATCATAGGCAATTTGACCCTGCCAGCGGGATAGAGAAGTTATAGACTCAAGACAACTTTCTCCATACAACACAAGATGTTCAGCTCTCGGGAGGTCTCCAGCTCCAGCAGGGCCTGGACTTTGAACTTAGTTTCTCCCTATGATTAAACAGAGTCTGAAACAAAATGGTAGTACTTAGAATAAGTCTCTTTTGCTTGTTCCCAGCACTCAGAATAATGTAATTTTCTGAATCTGAAACTCAGATTTCCTTTTAAATCTTTGTTCTAAGCTTGCTTTCTCTAACATGTTATCTCTTTCCAAAGCTTCCTCCCTCCCTTTTGTCATGCACCTACTTCTCCACCATGTGGCTAACCTCCATGTCTAACTCAAATGGCATCACTTCCTTTCTCTCTCTTCTCTATTTCCTTCCTTCAGGAGCTGTTGAAATCAACAGCTTCCTGACTTTGTCAGGGCTTCCCCAAATTTCCAGTAACACTTCCACATCTCACAAGTTCTGTTTTTAACTTTGTGTTGTTACAGAGCTTCAGAACTATGAAGATCAGAATTAACTAAGGTATCCAGTGAATGAATGGGCATAGAAAACAAGTATAGATACAAGAGTGACTTCCTGTCATTTGATGAAACTAGAGGATATTATGTTAAGTAAAATAAGCCAGGCACAGAATGGGCAAAACAAACAAACAAAAAAGTGCTTAGAAACTAAGAAAGTTGTTTCCTGAAAATAGGAAGTTGAATAGCAGTCTTTAGAGACTAGAATGAGAGCTGGATAAATTGATAGGAGAATAGTTAAGCAGAATGAGTTCTACTCTTCATAGCACCTGTTCACAGCACCACACTATGTCATTAACAATTTGGATCCCACTCCTTGTTTCCATGGCAACACTACAAATATAAAGAGCAGCTTTGTCATTTTCTTGGAATTTAAATTACCATATGCAAAGAGGAAGGTATCTGGACTTTGTTCTAAGTTCCACCTCTATTCCAAAGTAGAGAATTGGTAGGTCCAGCATTCTAAAAGGAACCAGGAAGGACTGTTATTCCCTGAAGGAAGTAGCATTCCTTTCCTCCCCAGAATCTTCTTCTCCAGAGTAGGTGCTTCCACCAGGATCTCTTCCTTCCTTTTCATTATCCCTTTTCCCTGATGGTCAAAGGCTAAGCAAGCTTCCTAGAATGCTGGTTTTTCACTTTCTTTACTGAAGCCCTCTCTCCTTTTGCTATGTGGCTGCTTGTTTATCTCCATGCAAACAGCATGGCTTTTACTCATCCTGTTCTACATTTCTTGTGTTCTGAAATATACCAAGATTTATAGCTTGCCTGCCTTGTTATTTTTTTTCCTAAGTTGTAATTTTCCTTAAACTTCCTCTTGAGTTTACTTATAAATTCTTTTATTAAAGAGACTAAGCATTCCAGAAAGAAATCTGTTTCCCCTGTAACAGTTTAACAGGGTATTTATAATTTTAAATGTATCGTATGTCTCTTATATTTTTTGTTGTGAGTCTATCCTTTAATGATTGAGCCCAACAAAAAGAATTGCTAATTACTCTAATATGATCACTATATATTCTATGCATGTCATCTACATACTGCTATAAATATGCTCCTATAAATATACTCCTATAAACACTCACAATAACTATATGACAATTAAACAATAAGTAAAAAAATAAAATCATTCACTTCTCAAACGTCATAAAGATTTTTCCAATAATTAAGATTAAAAATGTGAGGTGTTTTAAAGGATAAATAAAGGAGGGTGGAAAAATGTGTTAGTCCCTGAAATGAGAGATTTAGGAAACTAACTGTAAACCAGAAAATAACCTCAGGGAATAACCGGCTAGAGACATTCTCCTCTTCACTGTTTCTACTCCACTCCTCAAGCTCCTATTAAACTTCTGAGAAGAGAGGGTGAGAACCATGTCATCCTCTGAAGTCTGCTGCAACTCTCAGAATTGTATAATGTTTCCTGTTCTGTGAAGGTGGTGGTTTCATAGAGAACATCGTATGTTTGACTACTTGGTCTCCAGTTGGTGGAACTATTTGGAAAGCATTGGGAAGTGTGCATTTATTAAAGGAGGGGTGTCACTGGAGGCAGGCTTTGAGGTTTCAATAGCCATTTTCTTGAGGCCTCCAGCCTGTGGATCAGATGTAAACTGTCAGCTACCTCCCTAGCACCGTGCCTGTCTGCCTGCTGCAATGCTCCCTACCATAATGGCCATGCATTTTAACACTTTGAAACTGGGATCCCCAAATCAACATTCTCTTCATGGTGTGGTGATGATGTCTTATTACACTGCAGGGGCACAGGAGCTCCACAAGGAGACCAGCAGAGTTAAAAAAAAATCTAGGCCTAGAGGCATCTGCAGAGACTGATACATTACCAAGGAACATGCATGGAGAGGACTTATACTCACTGTGGTTTCCCTAGTAATGGGAGCAGGGGCTGTATCTGACATGAACTCTGTTGTCTGCTCTTTGATCATCTCCCCTTGGCAGGGTACCCTTACTAGGCCACAGAGAAAGAGGATCTAGGCAGTCCTGGTGAGACCTGATAGGCTAGGGTCAGATATACCAGAGAAGGACTTCCCCCGTAAGTGGACTAGCGGGGAAAATGGAGGGTGGTTGGACTGGGAAGAGATAGGGATGGGGCTACAACACAGATACAAAGTGAATAAATTTTGATGAATAAATCCCATCCTCAACCATGCAGTTCTCTTCCAGATAAAAACTATCTATCTTATTACTGTTCTTTGCTGTGATGAGATACCATGACCAAGACAAGTCTTATAGAAGAAATCATTTAATTGGGGGCTGGCTCACAGTGTCAGAGGCTGAGTCCAGGATCGTCATGGTGGGAGAATGGCAGCACACAAGCAGACGTGCTGAAGGTGTGGCTGAGTCTATATCCTCATCCACAGGTGGCAGGGAAAGAGAGAGACTGGGCCTAGCACAGAGGACTTTGATACTTCAAAGTGACGCACTTCCTCCAATGCCATACCTTTTTGCTTCATTTGGATTTTATTTTTGTGAGGCGACGCCTTGATTATGGCAACTCTTATAAAGGAAAACATTTAATTGGGGCTGGTTTACAGTTTCAGGGGTTTAGTCCCTTATCACAATGGCAGGAAACTTGATGGCATGCAGGCAGACATGGTGCTAGAAAAGGAGCTAAAGTTCTACATCTTGATCTGTAGGCAGCAAAAAGGACACTGTGTGCCACACTAGGCATAGCTTGAGTACAGAGGACTTTAAAGCCAGCCACCAGAGTGACATACTTGTTTGAACAAGGCCACACCTACTCCAACAAGGCCACACCTCCTAATAGTGCCACTCCCTGTGGTCCAAGCACTCAAACATGAGTCTATGGGTACCATACCTATTCAAACCACCAAACTTTCTAAACCTTTCAAGTATTCCACTTTTTGGTAACTAAGCATTCAAACATATAAGCCTATAAAGGTCATTCTCATTCAAAGCAGCACAGTGCCCATCACAATGGGAAATTGATTTTGCCTTTAAAATCATTATGAATTCTTCGCTTTCTTTAGTTTTACATCGATGATCAGAATGACAATGAATGATCTGCAACTCTTTGCCCCATAGATGTTCATGAACATATAGACTTATGACAACAAAAGAAATATGAATACAGGACAAGATAAATCTATTTAACAATATTTAACTATATCTATTTATATCTACTTATCTATTCATTCTTATATTGAATTTAATTAAAATATTTTCATAACATTTTCCTGGGCCAATATTTTCATGTCAATACACACACACACACACACACACACACAAACAAACAACAACAAATACTACTAACCCAAGATATTAAGGAATTCTTTTTGATTTTTCATGAAAAGATTTGAGGAGTCCTCGGTCTTAAGTAACATACATGGGTTGCCAAGTCCTAAAACAGTGCCCTGTACCGGATTTTCTTTTTCCTTTTCTCATCATTCTGTTGAAAACAAAGAAAGAAAGAAAGAAAGAAAGAAAGAAAGAAAGAAAGAAAGAAAGAAAGAAAGAAAGAAAGAAAGAAAGAAAGAATTGGTGTAGCCTTTTTTTTGACACATCATTTTATTGCCATGGAAATACTTGTAATGATGGGGCATAATACCTTTTAATCACTATTTGCTGTGTGTTCTGAGCTGCTAGAAGGTGGTTTTGTTAATATAAAAACAGAGAATAATTGTCTAGTGACTGTTTGCTTAACCCCTTTACCTTTGAAGAAGAGCTGTATTTGGGCACCCTGGTTTGTAAATTCTGAACAAAAGAACTCAGTGTTTGGAAGCTGGGAGTTTAATTTGTCATCCAAACTAAAATCTATTCAACAAAGACAAACCTGCACACAAATATATATCTTTAGAGGAATGCACCAATGGCTTACCTTCCTCTTTTATCACAAAATATAAAGATAAACTCTAATAAAATACATGCAAATTGTCACCTCATCTTCCCCACCTTTCTCAAAATAAATACTATATAAATTATTGCCTTTAAGGGAGTAATTTCAGGGTGTTCATCTAAGAATTATTGCTGCCAATTGCTTTTATGGTAAAACCAATTTTCTCTGCAAGACATCACAGAACCTAGGGACTCGAGGTTTCTGTTTTGCATTATATATTTTTCCTGCAAGAAAACAAAATTGAATAGAGTCCTAGAAATAAAATATATAAGTATTATAAACCCTTTGATTACTCTAATTACATCTAAGAGGAAAACAAGTCCCTTCTGGTGGTAGCTGAGGTGTGAATAATTAGCAGGGGAAAACAAGGAAGATAGAAAAGCTAAACCATTGTCAACTGATCCCACTGACAACTGGGGAAGGTATTAGGCTCTGAGAATAATTAGTCACCATTACAAGTATCTCCCCTACCCTGAAGACCAAATGCATTCTCCTTTCTTTTGTCCCAGAGCTTATGCTTCATTGTGAAGTTAGTTTTTTTTTTAATATGTTAATATCATTCTAGGGGGTCAAAGTTTCTGAGGAAGAAATTCCTGGAAACTTTGTCATTGTGCCTTATTTGGGAAAAGATTGAATTGTGAAGTTCACAGCCTTAAGGACGTTTATAGGGAAAGCTTTGTAAATGTTTTAATTACAATTTCCCCCCATTGAATAGAACCCGTAGAGCATAATGAAAGAAAGAAAGGGTGTAGGTGTGCAAGGAGGATCAAGCATAAAAAGGGGGTTGGCAAGAGAGTTCAGCCTGGGCCCGGCAGGCACCAGCTGCTTGCTGCTCCCAGCAATGAAATTAGGTGCATGTAATTAATTCCAGTGATCAAAAGCCTGCCCTTTTTTTTTTTCTTTTTTGCAGGTAATGGGGAAGTTATTACTTGTGATGTGGACCCCTGGAAGATATCAAATAGCCAATGGCTAAAACAAGCAATTTAAAAATTATGGACGTTTTGCTAAATAAATGAGCATGCTTCAGTAGTGACAAAGAGGATTTCCATGCAGTTCTCCACTTGTTTATTTGCTTGTATGTTTCACCTCAGGACAGAGAATGCTCCAAGAGTGGATCAGGGGTCTCTGAGTGAGGTGTGATAGATTAGCCTTGGTGAAGTGAAACAACGGCCATTATTCTTTCTGCTCACTCAGGCTCCAAGACATGCTGGGCTGCTACATAGACAGGGATAGGGTCGGGATGGGGAGGGGCCGGCTTTTGTATGCTCTTTTGTGATTCAGGAAATCGGGACAAGGACACAGAAAACTCATAGATAACCTACTTTGGTTGACACACAAAAAGAGATGTAATTCCTAGTGACATAGATCTTGTCATGGGAGTCGGATGTTCTCAAAAAAGCAAGCAGGGCCAACTTCTTTGAGTGCAGATCATTCTTCAGGTGATACCATCATTGCTTAAAGTTACCCTACAACTAAAATAAAAATTAAGCTCCCAAGCATGGGCTTCTTTGCAAGTCCTACCTTAATCACTGCTCCCTATGTCCATACCATGTGAGCTTCACTCACGCATACCTCATCATAGCATACCACAGTGCTTCACCCTCCTGTCTGTAAACTATAGTCTGATAATGCTTCCTCCTTTCCCCAGGTTCTTTCATTCTTTATCTTCCTAGTTACACTCACATCCTCAGACAAGCCCTTCCTATCCTTGTTTCTGTCAACACTCTCCATACAGCAGTGTACAGTGACAAGGTCTGTCACTTGGTAATACTCTTTAGTATTACAAATGTATTTTTCCTTGTGAGAGTAATTAATGCCTCTCCTCTCCCTCTCCCCCTCCCTTTTCGTCTCTCTCTCCCTCAGGTGCTTTTCATGAACAAAGATGGTACTTCTTTCAATGCACTGCTCTTCTCCCAGCTCTGACCTTACCTAGTAAAGGAGCTCATGAGTAACTACAAGAGAGACATTCATACATGGATGTGCTGGGATAATTATGAGAGAGTTCAGTAGTAACTCTGAGATATCACATTCATAAATATGGGGTCCAAGCGGGGAGTCAAAAAAGAAAGAAGAGGGGAATTCCCATTTTGCTTCAATCTAAGACTGAGAATTTATCATTCTAATTTTATGAGAAAGTGAAGCATAGAGAGTTTAAGCAGCTCATAATATGACGTATTCAAATACGTAAGCCCCCTTTGGTGGTGGAATTCCATCTTCCATGTCACTTTTAGCTTTAAAACAAACAAACAAACTTGAAATACGTTGGTCTTATATGTAAAGCAAAAGGAACTATTTAGCAATCATTGTAATTGTTGAGTTGTAAAGCTGACAAGCTGATAATTGACTAACAGAGAGAGGGGGGGGAGGGGGAAGAGAGTATATACATTGCTCTTCTAAGCTCCTGAAGTGTGCATAGAAGACAAAGCATTGACTCTTAATAACTTCATGGAGAGATGGTCTGCAAGAGAAAGAAGCTTAAATGCAATGAAATCAAGGTTCTTACAGACAGTGCCTGCCGTTAAATCTCTCATTCTCATTTTAAGGCTGTTTTGACTTTAGTTCTTTTAACTTCCTCTAGATTTTGTCCTCCAATACAACTTTGGTTGGGGCTCCTACCTACTTGAGAAGTACACAAAGAAGCACTAAAGCTTTGGCAAAGATTCAAACTCCCTGGTTCCATAGAGTCTAGAGCACATTTCAATTTTGTTGTTTAGTGTATTTAGCTGTCTCAATAGTGAGAGGGCTAGTCCCCAGGGTGAAATCTGAGGGTTCACTGAAAAAATAACCTCCAGTTGACCTGAGATTCCTAAAACTTGTGAGCCAAGGGCAGAGTAAAGTAAATACACTTACTGGTATTTACATGGAAATTAGGAAAAACAAAACTATGCTCTATGACTAGGGATAAGGGATTCTAAAGAGAGCAACACTAGTATTGAAATTCTCCCTCTGTTTATCTAAATTCCTAGCTAGCATGCCCTTCTTCCTAAGATTATGACCTGAATAACACTGAAAAAAAGTGCACTTTTTGTGACTTAAATCTGAAAGCCCTAAAGGCTAACAATAGTGTGAAGGTCCTTGAAGTTATAAGGAAATGACAATCAATAACTGGGAATCATATGTGAGCCTATAGCGAAGCAAAGCTAAATTCTTTCCAGTGGATCCATTTGCTAGGGATGGCTCATCACAGATTATAGTCTCCCTTGAGTTGAGTCATAGCTATAAAAGGTATGAATGGAAGATGATTCCTCAAAAGGACATGGGAATGGAAAATGAGAAGTGTCATCTACACATTTCCTTGAGACCAGTTTTGAGAGACTGCCTGAGAATATCTAAACTTTTGGAGGTTTTGTTTGTTTGTTTTTTCAGTCTACTATAACAATGACAGGAACTTGCTATTTTCTCAAGAGTTTGTTGTTTGTTTGTGTGTTGGTCAGAATTCAATCTAGCACAACATTTTTTCATTCCAACATCTAAGTTAATAGTGACCCTAGATACTCTCTTCACTCTCAGCTAACCCATCTTCTCTTCCTTCCTTTTCTTTCCCTCCTAATACAATGATGTCCAGTTAATTTCTCCTCTTACATGTGTTCCAACTCTGCATTCCTTTGACTTTCTGTCACACCTAGCTTGATATTTTCTGATGTTGTGGCAACCACAAGACTTCCCTTCTCTCCTCTGGTCCTGAACTCACTGGTGCTTTTGGTAAAGTGTCCACACCTATGTTGACTATTCCCATTTAATGCTCAGCAACTACTTCATTCATTTTGTCAATTCTCTGAAGACGCTATTCTAAACTTGTTTCTAATTCTTTCCAGCCCATACCTCTTTATGAACCCCTGTTGTCATCTGCTGCTTCAGAACAAATGTGAAGTCATCAAGCCTTAAGCTTCCTCAACTTTACTCCACACTGCCCCCAAAGAGACATGTTTTCATCTGAAAAGAAGAATCTCAGTTGCTCTGATTCTGGCCTCTCCGTTTTATGCTCATTCCATACCTTGCTTCATCGGTTATCACTTCCCTCATTTCTTCATCTTAATAGTATCAGTTCTCTCCTCTAGAAATAGAGAGAGAGAGAGAAAGAGAGAGAGAGAGAGAGAAAGAAAGGGGTAAGGAGGGAGAGAGGAAGGAAGGGAGGGAGGGAGGGGGAGAGGGAGGAAGGGAGGGAAGGAGGAAGGAAGGAAGAAAAGAAAGGAAAATAAAGGTAAAACCTCTCTTCAGCTTTGCCTTGCCTTGGATTATAGCCCTCTTTGTCTCTCCACTGCCAAACTACAATAAGCACAGTTTGTAATCACTCCACTTATTGAGCTCCTTCTGACTCTCCGGGGCACAGCAACCTGAATTCTTGCCAGCTCTTTCTTAGAGTGCCCTCTCAGAGGTCACTAAGGGTTCTATCTTTTAGACCTCTTATACTTTCCATTTGCACGAATTTCCAATTGATATTTTTTTCCTGGAAATTTTATGTTGAAATTTGGTTATTTCCAGTGCTGCTCTGTATCATATAACAAAGTGATTTCTTTTTTCCCAGACTGTGTACTGCCTTAGGAGACTCTATAGTACAAGCATCTATTGACTCCATTTTGAGAGAGAAGGGGAGCTAGAATCTTTCGGTGGATCCAGATGATGCAGCCTTTCAGGTACCATCTACCCATCACAGACAAATGAGATAGAAAAGAAGATACTCTATATGTTTATTGGGGTAAATTAAGACTGTAGGTGAACTTAGACCAATTTAAAATATATCAGGGAGAAAAGGCCTAAGAACTTACCAGACATGGACCAAGAAAAGAGTTTAACTACCTTACCTGGATCCTACAAAGTGACAGACACCTCACACTGTGACAAAAATGACTCCACACCATCTGATCACCTGATATTGGATATGTGTGGGGTAAGAGAGAAACACTTCCTAAATGTCCCTGGAGCTTTGCTCCTATCTGTTCTCTCATGTTGACACCACCTACTCAGCTGCCTGCTCATCATCAGTTTGCCAGTCTGGATCTAGACTTGCCCCATCATTTCTGCTCTTGACTCAATGATTCCATCTCTGACTTAGCATCTGAACTCCACAGCTTTGTTCTCAAAGCTGACTCTCACCAGGAGGCCAGCCACAGCTTGTCTGAGCACCCACCATGTCTTCCCAACACAGACTCTTTCTCAGCCCACTTTTAAAATCTCTTGAACCATACAGTAGCCCTTTTTAATTTGCATTCATTCTGTATATGTATGTGTGTGTATGTGTGTGAATGCTTATGCGATATACACACACATATGATACATATGCTGTGTAATGTATGATATGGTAGTTAATATTAGTAATAAAGATTAGAATGAAAGACCCAATATTCACCTCCAACAAGCTAACATGGTAAGGGATTATAGGACAAATGGTTATCACTAAAACTGCTGAACTCTGAATTTCTTGTTACTCAGTAAATTCTGTTATTATGTGATATTATGTGTTCAACTATGATTTGGATATTCATGATATCCCTCTCTTGGGCTGATGATCTTACTGCTCTTAGATCATTCAAGACCCTCCCTTTTTCAGTAGGCTTCTTCACTCATCCTTCATGTTGTAACCTTGGATTCTACATTTAGCTCCTGTTTTTACCATGGTTCCTAAACCATTATATTTTATGAGGTATTACCTTTGTAAGGGTTAAAAAATCCTAAGCCTACCCATGTAATGCATCCCCATTAACTAAAAGATGAACACTACAGCAGTAAAGACTATTTTCTGATGTCTAGACACATATCCACGGCAATTTTATAAACTGGTTGTTCTTTGTAAACTCCTAAGTCTCCATTCAATTCTATATTAACATCATGTTTTTATGTCTCCCTTCTCCTTGCTTTTTAGCCTTTCTTGTTAATGTGCTGTGTGACCTCCTCAGACTTCATTACAGCAGGTATTTAAAAAAAAAAGGTTACATGCCAAATAAAATTTAAGTACCCACTTGAAGATTACCAAGTATATACATACCAGTGCTCTAGTTGCTTGGTATTATGGTTTGGATATAAAATGTCCCCCAAAGGGCTCATCTGTTTAAAGACTGGTTCCTAGCTAGTAGCAATATTAAGAGGGGACTGGATTGTGAGGCTTCTAGTTTAAAAGGTTGGTTCATTGACAAGTTCATAGTTAAATGAGCTATTCAAAATGTGGGTTTGGGACAGGAAGGTACAGCTCAGAGCTTATAATACCTGCATATACCTATGATGATCCCCAGCAACCATGTAAAAAGCCAGACATGATAGTGTGCACCTGTAATCCCAGCATGAGGAATGTATACGTATAGGAAAGTGGTTGTAGATACCTGAACTTGCATATCAGCAAGTCTAGCCAAATTTTGAGTTTGAATGAAAACATCCTGTCTCAAAAAAAAAAAAAGTAATATGAAGAGCAACAGATGCAAATATGTGCAAGCACATCTGCATGTTCATAAATACAACATATATAAACTACACTATACTCACATACACAGAAGAGACACACAAACACACATAATTAGCTGCACTATACAAAATGCTCAGACACAAACCTGGGTAAAATAAACTTACTATACTCATACAAAGAGACACACATACCTAAAATATATCATAGAGAGAGAGAAATTGGAACACAAACAAATTAAAAAAAAAACATTTAGGGTCCTGTTGTAAAAAGCAAATCACAGAGGTAGATGGCAGATGCCTTTGAAATCCCTAGCTCCTTTCTCTTTTTGCTTCCTGGCTGCCATGTTGTAAGCAAACACCTCAAGCACCTAATTGTCATTATATTCTGCCTCGCCTCAGGCTCAAAGCAATGGCACCCAAGTACTAAGACATCCAAAATCGTGAGCCAAAGGTAAGTATTTCTTTTCTTAAGTGTCTTTTTCCCAAGCGGTTTGTATCACAGATGTGAAAACAAGACCAATACTCTTGGGATTTTTAAAAAATTCTTACTTCTCGTTTCAGTAATCATAAAACTGTAGCATATATGCATAATATCAGATAATCTGAATGCCTCCAGGTTATAGTTAGATTAAGGATATGGTATGAACAAAATAACTGAAACTTTGTAACATTTAATTTTTTTCTTCTTTTTTTTGTAACATTTAATTTTTATCTAAAAACTATACCAGTGACATCAATCCCCTTGAGCTACAATGTAATGCCCTTTTGGAAGGACACTTACCTTTTAACTTGTTTTGGCTCCTTCCATTCCTGACTGTACTCTGGATTGTCCATTTTACTTGTTTAACCTCTATAAACATTTCCTTAGATGGTTCTTGTTTACACTGAGCGACAGCTCCCCAAAATGTTTCTTTAGCCTGGCGCTTGTCTATATTCTTAGTTCTGCATTCATCATTCTAAATGTTCTAGCAACCACTTAGATGTTTTCCAAAGACTATACAGTGGTTCCTTCCTACAGTCCCCTCAACCAGTTTCCACCATCTCAAAAAATAACTTCTTTGTGCTTTAGGCAGAACTATAGTCCCTAAATCCTGACCGCACTGATAACATGCATCTCACTGAATTTAGTTGGCTGTTAAATATCAAGTACATTGTTATCTAGGCTTCAGTGCATGCAAATGATTTATAAATTGGTCTTGAATGAAAATCCTGGAATGCATTCAATTATAGATGACAAGTATATGCTTTGAAATTGTGTCTAATATCATTATATAAGAGTTAAAAATGTCCTTTTCTGTCTCTTTCTTCATGTTAGTGCTTGCTACACCTCTTCACATACATATAATAAAGCATCTCTCTCCATAAAACAATCTCCAATCACTGTAATGTTAGTGATTCTTTGTCTCTGGATTCCAGGTGCCAGTCAGATCAAAATATTTCATAACTGGGTCTTCTCTCTATTCTTTCTTTCATGACTTTAAGACCCAAATCAACTCCTATCTAAAGGTGCCTTCCAGTCTGATCATCTCTCCCTGATTATTCATACTTACTCTCCACAATAAAGTCAATAAAATCATACCACACAGTTGCCTTAAACAGTTCATGTTTCAAGAGATAGGACATACCCGACTAAATGCCACCTCCCTATGTAAAGCATATTTATCCAGAATCAAGTTATGCCTTCATTGGCTAGGTGCAGTAATCTTTACTGGTTTCCCCACAGCATGCTTTATTTTTCCTACTAAGGTAAGAACATAAATGAGGTAGTCTACCATTTGTCAGTTTGCTCAGTGAAATGTGTTTTTACAATCAAGTCTGTATATGGGATGAGCAATATATATAACCTTAATTCATTCATCTTAGATACTCTGCGATGACCTTTCTTCATCCTCCAAAGTTTTCTTAAAGTCTATTACACATATTCTAATACAATCCTCCCTAGGAGGTGAGACCTCTGCTAGGCACAATGAGGCAATTACATTACATACCCTAGTCACTAGCAAGCCGAGATTGTCTTAACTTCTATTTCCTAATCTATAAGCTGGGAATAGCATTAACCTCCTCAAAACCTGCTGGGAAGACAAAATTAGATATTGTATATGGCATTTTATCCAATACTGATAAAGAGTAAATATTCAATGAATATCAATTATTATAATGTGGACTATCATTACCATGATCCACCTGTCTTACAATCTTAGTAATAAGTTTTAGTATTATGAATAGATGAGAAGGAGAGAGAATCATAAAATTCGACTTTGGAATGGAATTACAGAGACAACTAAAGCTTAAGCTGTTTCTATAGGTCCTGAAGGAATAGAAACATAAGGAGCCCAGAGGACATCGCTGTGGTGGGCATATAGGGTAGTGGAATCCCATATCCTAATGCGACATGACACTTATTAGAGACATCTGCAGCTCACAAACTACCACCTTATTTACATAAAGCATCTATTCCAACTGTGCCCCTTTGTCTTACAAAAAGTTATTAAGTTCACATCTGTTTTTATTCCTAGCAAATATTACAGTTTTTGTCCTATGCCTAGATAGCCTTCAATTGGTAGGACAATTTTTCAGAAAGACACAATTAATACCATTTTTGCTTAAACAGTGCTGTCGGGTATCCAATCATATGGACATTAGGAGACTAAGGTTAAAGCAAAGAGGTGAAAGAGAGGAAACAGGATGGGAGCCTACTATGGAGGGTTCTCTGAAAGGCTCCACCCAGCAGGGGTTCGAAGCAGATGCAGAGACTCAGCCAAATTTTGGGCAGAGCACAGGGAATCTTAAGGAAGAAGAAGAGGGAGGAGATAAAAGGATCACGGAGGGGACCAGAGCCCTACAAAGAGACCAACAAAGCTAAAAACTCTGAGCCCAGAGGGTCCTACAGAGACTGAAGCACAAACCAAGGACCATACAAGGAGAGGACCTAGACTGCCTGCTCAGATGTAGCCAACTGGCAGCTCAGTCTCCATGTGGATTCCCAAGTAAGGGCAGCAGGGGCTGCCTCTCTCATGAACTCAGTTGCCTGCTCTTTGATCACTTGCCCCTGGCAATGTGGCCTTACCACACCACAGAGGAAGAGGATCCAGGCAGCCCTGAAGAGACTTAGTAAGATATGGGCAGGTGGCAAAGGAGGAAAACTCCCTCTTTCATTGGACTAGGGGAAGGGCAGGGAGGTAGGAGGGAGGGAGGATGGGACTGGGAGAAACGGAGGGAAGGAGGCTTCAGCCGGGATGTATAATGAATAAATTGTGAGAAAAAAGAAAAAATGACTCAATAAATATATAGATTATTACTGTAAAAAATAAAAAGCCAAAAGTGCTCAGGAGAAAACTTGTAAGTGGCTTTGGCTAGGCATGCAGAGGTTTTAAAACGAATTCCCCATGCCACGCAAGCACAATTCCCAGCTGTCTTTCTTATTGGGATTTGCTTGGCTCATAGCATTTTCAATGACATAGTGACTTGGAAGTCTGCTGGAGCAGATGCTTGTCACAGAGGATGAATTCAGAATGTTTTAGTGCTCTTCTCTTCTAGAATGGGACAGAGAGGTGGACACTGCCCCTGGGTCTGTCTAAATCGGCCCTTTTTAAATTTTTAAAAATTGTGTCCCTCAAAACTAAACTTTGGTATTTTTATAAGGCACTAAACATTTATTAAATAAAAAACTGTGACAGGCAGAACTCAAACAACAAAAGTTTCAGAAAAATAAAAGTTTGTTCCCTCTCTCCTGACAATGGCAAGTATCCATGTGATTGGAGATCCTGTTTGCCTGATGCAAATATGCCCATCCTGGTGAAGAGGGGTGGGTGGCAAAGGAAGTTCTGGGCTTCCTCTCAGTCCTCTACACTACAGTGTTTTCAGAAGAAGCATTCTTCTCCCGTGGTCCATACCTACACACCTCCACCAAAAGGGGGATTGCCATCTCTCCTAAGGCTGCCCTTTCTTGGGAATTAAACCAAGAACATGTCAGGTCACAATGACCAGGGAGACCTTGGAGAGAAGCTTGTTTTGTTGTTGTTGTCTTTCCTTCTGAAGTTGATTTGATGCTAGTTCCATAAAACAAAGGCAGTCTATAGCAAACCAAAGACACTTTCTATCTCAGAAATAAGTAGGTATAAATGTTTTTCCAATTAAGTTTTATTTAGTGCTGACTCTGTTTACTGTGTCATCAATAGAGGCTGTGCTATTTAAAAAACTTAGCATTCATCATTAGTGTGGCTCCATTCTTCCTGACGCCTGGATCCTTGCCCCCTTCCTTTTTATTACTAGCTTCAGTTTCAGTAGAAGAAGAGGTAAGGATAATAATCATACTAGTTCACTAAGTTCTGAAAATTCAGGTCAAATTACTTTGCAGTGATGACTAGTCACTTAATACAAACTATCATGCATTTTCTGTGGGTTCACATCACTGAGATTTAGTTTCTTTTCCAGAGGAAGTAAATTCCTACCTCCTGTCTTATGGATAGAACTTGGGTAAATATGCTACCAAATGGCTGCTTGAACCAGTGTCCTTACACTCTGCTTTTGTCTCTAACCCATGCAAACTGAGTGACTGGAGACAAGTATTTAAACCATACAGTAATTCTGATTCTAATGATAAAAATGGGACTCTCTATTGTGTGTCCTTGTAGGTATGTGAAACCTGCCACCAAGGAGAGCTATGAATGGGCCCAACACAAAATCATAAGCTTATTTAAAATATGATGGATTTTAGAGTTACTTTTGCTAGCTCAATCACATGGTTCTAAAGCATGGGTGTTGTAGATTACAACACACTATTGCAATGTTGGATGGATATTGGGAAGATGAAATGACCGGATGCACATATGATGTTAAAAATAGTACTGAGCCCAGAGTGCTCATTCTATACCTCTCAGCTATTATTATACACTGTGAGAAAATTATTATTATTTGCCTAAAGCCGCATGCACAAGTAAACCATGCATTTAAAAGCAGTTATATAAATTAAAACGAATCTGTGGAAAAGGTATCTCAGGGTAGCTCTAGAGGATGTAAAATTTGCAGTAGGAAAAGGCACTGCAAGAATAGAAGTGAAGAGATCTGGAAGGAAACAATTTATATGACCTTGAGCGAGTAGCCTAATTGATTTGTGTTTCCATTAAGATGATGATAAAATGACTCAGCTACACAGGGTCCTGGAAAGCTATGAACGCATACATCCATCCTTTGCCAGAGCCCCCATGGCTGTTTCAAGAAATGTGATGCATGCTGCCCACTAGATCCTTGTGCTGCCCTTATCTTTTTCTCTTATTCCTCCTCCCCACTGCAGATTTTAACTTCAGCAACCACACTGTCCTGCTATCAGTTTGAGAAGGGATTGGGGGTGTACCCATGCATGATTCACGTGCTTACCCTGACACCGATTTGACGTGTGACTACAAGATGATTATTTTAATTGATGCCATCACCTCTCTCTTTCACAGGACATTACCATTTATGATGATGTTAATGAATTAGAGTTTATAACGTACTTGAAAAAATCTGAATGAAGAGTCCAACTGAAGTGGAAAAGGCTCTCAATTCTGTTCTGCTGGAAATAACTCAGAACAATCAGGGGACAGGAGAGGCAAGGAGCAGACGCCTAACATGAAGGGCATATGTGAGAGGTTCCCCCAGGGGAGCTGCACAATGGACTACTTTATCCACGGGGAAGATACAGGCGTCTGAGGGATGCTCATAAACAGCTCAAGGGTATTTGTTGGCGATTATGATGTTCAGCTGTGGGGGAGAAATAAATGCTGATGGGAGAAATGAGCACAGCAGTCCAAAGTCATAAAGACTTTCTTAGAGACTCAAATACACGGGGATGCCTTTTAATTTTCAACAAAGTGTACACAGAATGAAACATAATTTTAAGTATGTAATTGGATGAGTTGAAACCAGTCAATACACCTCTAAAATGAAGAGCTCTGTCTGCATATAGAACATTTCTGCCAACCAGGAAAGCACCTTAGTATCTGCACCGGCCCCAGTGTCCACTCTGTGTTGGTAATTAGCATACCGATATCTAACGCAGCTTCATTGTCTGTTTGAGAACTCTACAAAAATGGAATTATATAGTATGACATGTTGGTCTTCCACCCTCACAAAATATACTGATTTTAAGATACCTGTATATTAGTGTATTTATCTGCATTTTATTCTTGATCATTGAGTGTTAGTACTTTATGTAGAAATTTATCTTGTTTATCTACTCTTGTTGATAGCTACATGTCCTGAATTCAGTGTAAAGCTCATATGCTAATATGTCCACTGACAATGTCAACATATATGACTATGTGCTTTCATGTCTCTCGGATAAAATAAAACATGCTAAAACCTAACATAGCTATATGTTTAACTATATTGATTTACCAAAGAACTATATAGAGTGGCTGTACCTGTTTAAACTCAAATGCAGAGTAGGTGATTCACAGTAGTTTTAAGTATTGGCAACATTCCAGATGGCCAATCTTTTTTATTATAGCAATTGTAGAGGATTTGAATATTTGATTGTGGTTATAATACCCATTTACTTGACTATGAAAGATGGTGTGTCTACTCATGAATCTATGGACCGTTATTATGTTTTGTTTCATAAAGTATTTGAACATTTTACATTGTCTACTTTTTATATTTTGAGGAAATATCCACATATTCTTAATAGAATTTAATATTGAGGTATGTCTTAGAAATATTTTCTGCAAGTCTGTGGTATGTCTTTTAATTTTCTAAAAGAAAAGTTTTCTTAAACCAGTGGTTCTCAATCTTCCTAATTCTACAAAACTTTAATACAGTTCCTCATGTTGTGGTGAACCTCAGCCATAAAATTATTTCATTGCTACTTCATAACTGTAATCTTGCTATGATTATGAATCATGATATAAATGGCTGATATACAGGATATCTGATATGTGACCCCTCAGCTTAAGAACTGCTGCCTTAAGCAATTATGATTTTGAATGAGTCCAACACACTGGCATTTTCTTTTATGTTTAGTGCTTGCATGTTCTTTCCCACTGCCAATTCAAGGTTACAAAGATATGCGTATTCGTATGAGCTGCTTAGCTTTTGGCAACGTGATTCAAGCTAAAGTGACCTGGGAAGAGAGAATTCAATTTAGAAAGTTCTTCCATGAGATTGGCCCATAGTCAAGTCTGTGGGAACATTTTCTTAATTAATTATTGTAGTGGGGAGGGGGACGGTTCAGTATACCATGGGTGGTGTCACCTTTGGGCAGGCAGTCTTGGATTGTATATATATTATATGAACATATGTGTATATAAAATACATACAAAGCACATGTATACATTATATATATATATAAAATAGCTACCATATGTACATAAAATATGTACATATATGTAAAATCACACTGAGAAAACCATGAAATTGAGTCATTAACTAGGCTCCTGCATCGTCTCTATTCTAGTTCCTGCCTCCAGATTGCTGACATGAGTTTCTGGCCTGACTTGTCTTGGTGATAGACTGTAAGCTGTTAATATGAAACAACCCCCCCCCCCTTACTCCCAAGTTGGTTATAGTCACAATATCTATCGCAGGAATGGAAACCAAGCTGGATCAACAAAACTCAAATTATTTATTTTTTGTCACAACCATAGCTCAAAACCGGCATCTGCCTCTATAGGTAGGAACTGCTCCTGAAAGAGAACAATGTGGACACTTCACCAGATTTAAGGCAGGTGTTGGCAGTGATGGCGTTGAGGTGTTGAGTTTGGGTCTGGATTTTGTAATGTTTTGATTTCTTGTTTTTAAAGGTCTCCCCCCACCACCACTTGCAAAGACACTTTCATGCCTTGCTTGCTACTGTCTAAATACAATCTGATAAAATAGAATCGAAGTCATCATAATCCAGATACTTATCATATGAAGTGTTATACAGCTGAGGTTCTTTTTTGTTTGTTTTTAATTAATTAATTACAATGTATTCACTTTGTATCCAGTAGTCCCCTCTCTTGTCTCCTCCCAATCCCACCCTCCCTCTTCTCCCCCTTTGCCTCTCCCCTAATCCACTGATATGGGAGGTCCTCCTCCCCTTCCATCTGACCCCAGCCTATCAGATCTCATCAGGACTGGCTGCATTGTCTTCCTCTGTGGCCTGATCACCTAGACGGAGGTGATCAAAGAGCCAGTGACTGAGTTCATATCAGATAGCCCCTGCTCCTCTTATTAGGGAACCCACATGGAAACTGAGCAGCCTATGGGCTTCCTCTGAGCATAGGGTCTAGGTCTTTTCCATGCACAGTCCTTTGTTGGAGTATCAGTCTCTGCAGGCTGCCCTGGGCCCAGAATTTTGGCTCTGTTGGTTTCCTTGTGGAGCTCCTGTCCCCTGGAAGTCTTTCTATCTCCCCCTTCTTCTATAAGGTTTCCTGCACTCTGCCCAAAGTTTGGCTATGATTCTCAGCATCTCTTTTGATACCCTGATGGGTAGAGTCTTTCAGAGGCCCCTGTGGAAGGCTCCTGTCCTGTTCCTTGTCTTCTCATGAAATTTGCAGGCAAATGGTGGGAACTAGAAAAGATCATCCTTAGTGAGGTAACCCAGAAGCAAAAGGACACATATGGTATATACTCACTTATAAGTGGATATTAGCCATATAATATAGGATAAACATACTGAAATCTATAATCCTAAAGGAGCCAGACAACAAGGAGGATCCTAGGGAAGAAGCTGAAACTTCACTCAGAAGGGCAAACAGGATAGACAGTTGAGATTCTTGAGCCACAGGAACATTCACTCTTTGGCTGATATCAGCCTGTAGGTCTTGCTGATAAAAAGAGATTTGCCC
>CM053765.1:24838805-24877160 GCA_028658305.1 Pachyuromys duprasi
AAAAAAAAAGAGATTTGCCCTTTCCAAGTTATGTATATGCATGTGTGTGTGTGGGTGTGCATGTGTGTCTGCCTGTGTAATGTCCAAATTCTTGGGCCCTCTCTGTACCTTACTGCTTCTGCTTAGCCGTCTTTACATAGGGACAAGGGTAGTTCTCAAATCCAAAGCACGAACTGCAGCAACTACTATCAGTTGAATGGAAAGGGAAGAGGAGGGGAGGGATCAGAAATATATTACGGTGCAGTACTGGCATTGGGTTTTAATGTCTGAACCTATTCCAGTGGGTAGAAGTATATTTTGACATACCAAGAATGTTCCATTACCAGTCAGAGCTCAGTAACATAAGAGCTAGCAGTTCCATGCAGTGACAGGCTGCTGCTGATTGATTGCACAGAGACCTAAGAACAATCTGGAGGCCACTTGTCAAATTATTAAAATGTCTTCTGTTCAGGGAAGGGGGCTAAACCCAATGATAACTATATATCCCCAGGTTCAGAACTTAAAATAATATGGGAGCACAGAAAAGCTTTTTTGTTTGTTTGTTTGTTTGTTTTCTTCCAATAGCAACTGCACCAATTACTGTTGGTTCCTTTAAATGCTGATAATTGGTACTTCAAGAAAAACAATGCATAGATGTGAAAGAAGGTGGAGGGGGAAACTAGGATCTCACTATGCAAGATAGAGGGAGAAAATTAGAACCATCAGCATCAGTCAACTTGCACTTAGTAAAGAACTGCATGTCTGAGATTGGTGATACATTTTAGATTGGGGATACATGCATGTGTGACATGGACGAGGAGTCCCCTGGCTCGTGCCAAAACATACATGCCAAAAAATAAAATAAGATAAAGTAGCATAAAAGCCATGGAAATAAACAAACAATGCAGTCTCTCAGGCTCCGTCTCAGAAGACTGAGGCTCGGAAATTGGAGATGATGAGATGATGGCAATTCTTATGCACTGGTATCTGAGAAGCATGCTGATAACTCATCGTAAGGGTGCATGCAACTGCACACGTAAAAACGGTGTAGTCACAGTCCCCTCGGATTTCTGTTCATTTCCTTTAGGGGGGCCCCTTCAGGACTCTGGGCATCCATAAATAAAACAGACAAAGGAATCATTCGGCTCCCTACGTATCTGTGAATTACATGGGTCTTTTAAGTTCTGAGATTTTCAGCTGACAGCATAGGAAGGCTATCCATGGGAGATGGTGAGGTTCAGAGTGGTTAGGGGAACCCCAGCCTCCAGCCCATGAGTAACCTGCAGCCACTGCAACGGACCCCTTAGTCACTACCCAGGGTGTGAATCACAAGGCATGAAGAGCAGATTAGCTCTATACGGCCCCATCAAGCTGTCACACCTCTGACAAACAGAAAGGTGCCACACCCAGGATTGGAATTGACCAATTTCTCATCATAAATTTGGAGTAGGAGGGCAGAGTAGTGGCTGCTTTTTAGGAGTTGTGTGGGGAAAAGAAGGAGGTGAAGAAAGGTGTGAACACCACCAGAAAAGTAAGGGCCCACCTGCTGCTCCTGTGAGATCATGTTAGTCCTATTACTAAATAAAGGAACACATAAATACATAAATTCATAGAAATAAAATAGGATTCTCTCATCTTGTATGTGTCTGGGCAATTATAGATACAGATTTGCTTTTTGTGGTCAAAAGAGTTATTTTCTTCCTGGTTTTTGTTCTCTTTTTAAATATGCCATGATGCATACGATGAGACCTAAGCAATGGAGCATAAAATCAAAAGCTACTCTAGGAGCTTTGTCACCTGTGCACAGGCTTAAAAATCAAGGAGATGATTTGCAGTTCATCTGACGGTGGTGCCGAAAGGAAATAACTGGAAGAAAAAGCTTGCAGCAGTAATAGCAGAAGCAGAAAAGCTGAGAGACCGAATCAGAACAGACCACATCTGACCAAAGATGCTGTGCAAAACCAGAAAGCTTAGTGGACCATATTGATGGGTACATGAGTATGTTTGTGGGAGTGGGGAACCAAGTGTGTGTGTGTGTGTGTGTGTGTGTGTGTAAGACACGAATGTGTATGTACATGGCATGAATGTATGTGTGTGCGTGGCATGAGTGTATGTATGCATGTCATGAATTCATGTATCTATGTGCATGTGTGTGTGTGTACTTCTGAATCTTTCTGGCGTTGAAACACTTGAAATGTATTTGCTGAGGAAAAATTAAAGGCTGGTTTGCTAACAAGCATCTTAATTTTCAAAAGTGCCTTAGCTTTAGAATCATTGCTACACACCATGAAAAAGAGTACAGTCATTATTCACCATAGACACAAGAGAAGACTAAAAACATAGAATGGAAAGATACTTTTAACCTGGTGAAGGTTACACAGCTAGTTGGTTACAAGTGCTCAAATCCAGGGGAGTTGGGCTCAAGAAAAATATGTATATGTGATGTACTTCGTCCCCCAACTCCCTGTTCACATCAGGTAAGGATTGACTGCTAATAAGATTAAAGTTCAGTGTGTTTTCTTAAAGCCAGCTCTTTCTCAGTAGAAGACTTGGCTTTCTAAGCATAAAGAGGCAGGAGGGAGGAGGGAAAACATGGTCTTATTTCAAAGAACACAAAACCTAAGCAATAGCTCTCAGCTGGTGTGATTTCACCCCTAGGAGGGCAGCTTGTAATGGCTGGAGACATTTTTTGTTATTATCATGGAAAAAATGTCACAAACACATATTGGGTAGAGCCCAGGAATGTCTCTAAGTATACCACGATACACAGGGAGGCCTCCCACCACTAAGAGTCCTCCATTTTAAATGTCAGTAATGCTGGGTTGAGAAAGGTGGCCTCTGATAATCATGTCATATTTGGTAACCTTAACTTCCTCTTGGTAAAGGTAAATGTCTCTCTGAGCAGACTCAACTCATCAGAGACCAAGTAGGCCTCCTGGCTGACACTCACAGCCTGCTGATCTGGCCAGTCATGTTTCAGTTTGCAAAGAACCGTGGTCCACATTGCTATCTCCTATGGGAAACGTAGGGTGTACCCTCCTATGATGTATACCACATGTGAAAAAGGTCTGCTGAAGACCAATAGGATCAAGGTTGTCCCAGATCACAGGAGCCAGGATGACAGGGGTCAATGGCTGCTTCAGTACGATGCTTCAGTAGAATGGTCCCAAAAGTGAGATTTGAACCGTTGGATATGCATACAGTTGCAAGTCCTCCACATGCTAGTAGGAATGCCCATTCAGCCTAATAAGAAGGAGGGTCATCCATAAGATCCCATTACCATTATGGACCCTTGGCTCATGCCGCAGGACGGCTCTGCTCATAAATCCTGTTGGTTGCTCCCAGAATCTAAAATGCTTTTGAGTGACTGAGGGAAGCAAACTGGTAAACCATAAAGATGCCACAGAAGAGAGCCCAGAGGGACATAAACTGTAGGTGTTCTTTACCCAATTCTCTTGGCAAAAGAGGGTTGAAGGAATTTAATATTTATATGATAATTCCTACCATTTCATTTTCTTTAATTCCTAGTTCATTGTTTTGCTGGTTGATTTAACAAAGGATTATTCTGAAAAATGAGTTTTCAATTGACTATTTTAAGCGGATGGAAAAGAATGAAATAGCATTTGTTTGTGCTGTATATCCTAGAGCCTTTCTGGGCCTGGAAAGAAAAGATTCTTGACTTTGGCCTGCCATTATACAGCAGTGATAATTTAAAAAAAAAAAAAACCTGCCTTTACCCCAAATCTCTCTGATGCATTTTCAAATCATTTCCTCTACTCTAGTTGCTCGCTTGTCAAGAGAGCAAGACCCATCTGCAATAACCCAGATGGCAGGACTTTGCTGCTCACTTGAGTCACTTCAGCTACTCTCGCACAAGCCCTTGTTATAGGTAATGCCTGCACTCTCGTCCTACATAACATGAACACTCACGTCAATGTTACAAAAATAAGCATTAGAGATTAGCCTACCCAGGCCACACAGTGTAGGAGACTGTGAGCTAAGAAATCAGACTGATTCAAATGCAAACCCATCAATCATAAACCACAAAAACTTGGGTAAATTACTTAATTGAAGCCAGCCCGAGCCTCAACGTCTTATCTCTAAAATGGATAAAATAGGTAAACCATGTGTTAAGAATTCTCTAGTAAGTGCTATTGTGGGTGCTATAAAACTCCAGATTTTTAGTGTGGTCTTAGTTTGATCCATGCTATTATCAAGATTGCCTTGTCCCAAACCACACTAGCTCGCAGACTATTTATTGCTTAATGAAGGAAAGCTAGCAGCCAAGTATTTTGCTTTTGCAGGTACTTTGGGGATCTGATGGGATATTTGGGGAACTGTCTGCATGTGAGGAATACTGTCAGTCCCCTGACACAGTAGCTTTCATTTCAGATCAGTCACACCAGGAAGAGGCATGGGACGGGTTTTGCTAGCTAACTGAGGAAGCTTGCTTCTCTCTGTAGTTACTCCCCAATGAATCTCAGCTTCCTTCTGCTTATGCCAATCTGTTTCTCTGCTACGCTCTTTCTTCCACGCTCTCTTTTTTCTTGCTTTCCCCTCTAGGTTGTCTTTGCCATTTTCTAACACTTTGCTTTTCAAATGTTCCCTCCCCTCCCATTTTTCTCTATGTACTTGCTGAGGGACACCGAAATTCACAATGACAGACCCTGAAACATCAGGAGACTGGTTAAAACCTGAATCATTACTTAATCTAGACAGATCTTTGTATTAGAATCATGGTTTGCGAAAACACCTTTGAATTGTGAAAATGGTTGAGTGATCCACTTACTGTTCACGCTGCTTCCATTATAATAATTCATCTGCTTAAGCTTAATGTTCTAAGAGAGAAGTGATCTGCACTCTTTTTACTGAACCCCTCAAGAAGAAAAAAAGTTCACGTTCAGCTATCTTTGTAAGAATGGTAATTCTCAGAACAAGGATCTCAAGACGTAGATAAATCGGGTGATCTTTTTTTTTTTAACTCAGCATATCCCAGAACCTAAGGTTACATTAAGATTAGAACCTACCTCCCCAGAGCCAAGGTTCAGCACTTTATTAATAAACTACATTTACTTATCATGTGGTCCATTTTCTTCAAGTGTGACAATCCATTCTAATCATGGTATTATAATGGATCTGCTCCTTGACTTTAAATAACCCATTTCCAAATATATCAGGTCACCTCAATTCAGCTAAAATCACTATGAATGAAAGTACCTGCTAAAAATCAGGTTCTTTGACATCCATTATTTCATAAAAACCTCTGAACCATGGATTAATATCCTCACTTAGCAGCCAAGGAAACTGAGAGTCAGGAAAAAATAATGGTAGTAATGTACCCAGGAATTAGAAAACTCTTGGAACTGTTCATTAAATGCATAGTTCAAAATCAAGAGCTATTTAGTGGGGTTGGGATGTGATCTCTGCTCTATTTGCTGCTAGGTCATGGTTTATCCCATATGAGTTCACCCTTCTGTGTTTGTCCATACTATTTGTTCTTCCAGAACTTTGTCTGCCAAGTCTGCATGGGAAATGCTACCATTTCTAAGCCTCGGGTCAGACATATTTTTCTGCAGTAACATTTTATTAGGCCCCTAATATATTTTATTTTTTCTTAATTGATCATTATCCTATGGTCACATGATTTGTCATGATTTTCATTTCTAGAACACTTAACCCTTATTTTATAGCATTAGAGCAATGTGGTAGCTATTCTGTTTCTCCAGAAACACTTATTCAATCAGATGTTTACTCCCTTATGGAATGATAACTGCTGCCCCCTTTATGTGGGACACTGATAGGCATGGAGGACACATATTACACAGGATGTCTTCTCTTCTACTCATACCTCAGTGGTGGATAAATAAAAAAGACAGATCATAGATCAACCAATAACCCAAATAACTATAAGTTATGGTCATGGTGTGAAGAAAAACACTGGGGTAGTGAGATTGAAGGAACTGAGAGAGGCCACTTGGGAATAACAGGGTAAGGGACATATTTTTTAAATTTTTATTAATTTTACTTTATTCACTTTGTATCCCCCCTGTAGCTCCTGTCCTCTTCCCCTCCCAATCCCTCCCTCCTCCCCTTTCTTCACTCATGCCCCTCCCCAAATCCACTGATAGGGGAGGTCTTCCTCTCCTTCCTTCTGATCCTAGTCTATTAGGTCTCATCAGGAGTGGCTGCATTGTCTTCCTCTGTGGCCTGGTAAGGTTGCTATCCCCCTCAGGAGGAGGTGATCAAAGAGCAGACCAATCAATTCATGTCAGAGACAGTCCCTGTTCCCATTACTATGGAACAGGCTTGGACACTGAACTGCCATGGTTTGCATATGTGCAGGGTTCTAGGTTAACTCCATGCATGGTCCTTGGTTGGAGTATCAGTCTCAGAAAAGACCCCTGTGCCCAGAGTTTTGGTTCTGTTGCTCTCCTTGTGGAGCTCCTGTCCTCTCTAGGTCTTACTATTTCCTACTTCTTTCATAAGATTCCTGGCACTCTGCCCGAAGGTTGGCCATAAGTCTTGACATCTGCTTTGACACACTGCAGGGCAGAGCCTTTCAGAGGCCCTCTGTGGCAGGCTCCTGACTTGTTCCCTGTTTTCTCTTTCTTCTGATGTCCATCCTCTTTGCCCTTTTCTGGATAGGAATTGGGCATTTTAGCAAGAGTCCTCTCTCTTGATTAGTTTCTTTGGGTGTACGGATTTTAGTAGGTTTATCCTATAGTATATGTCTATATGAGTGAGTATATCCTGTGTGTCTTTCTGCTTCTGGGATAGCTCACTCAGGATGATCCTTTTCAGTTCCCACCATTTACCGGCAAATTTCATGATTTCCTTGTTTTTATTTTTATTTCTGAGTAATATTCCATTGTGTAGATGTACCACAATTTCTGTATCTATTCCTCAGTTGAGAGGCATGTGGGTTGTTTCCAGCTTCTGACTATTACAAATAAAGCTACTACAAACATGGTTGAGCAAATGTGGTAAGGGACATATTATTTGAGTTTAAAATGGTATGAGAAGATCATACAGAGCTGCATTGCTAGAAAACCCTTGCTTGAGTCCCATACTAAGAGGATTAGGTCAGTGTAGCAGGTGTGTCTGAGAAAGAGTAGCAAGATCCTAGCGTGCAAGGAGTGGAAAGAGAGATGCTTGTTTCTGACATTTAACAACAGACCACATGGACCGGTGGGAAGCATGTGTTTCTGAGCCAGTTGCAACAAGAAGAAAACTGCCATATCCCTTTGGAGCTGTGTCATGTTGGAAAATTCCCTCACTTTCTTTCATCTTTGATATTCTCATCTGAGTTAAGCACAAACGAACGTAAACAAACCTATACGCATTTGGCTGACTAGTATTAGTCGTGAGCTAGAAAGCAGTGTGGCTATGAGACCCACACGACATCTATAGGGTTCACCAACACCAGACCAAATGGATACTTCTCAGAAAGGGAGAATGACACTTGCAGGTGAAATGCTAGAAGAGTCTAAGGCCTGTGTTACCTCAGAGGTCAGCTCCAGGACAGGGACACTTCTATGTCCCTTGAAGACAGCTTCAACTTCTATGATGATGCCACTGACCCTCCTAACAGTGGCGAGCCAGCTTTTTGCAATATCTCCCTTCAGCACATTGTCGACTGAAAATAACATGCAAATGCTGACTACTGCGGATTTCTGTTTAGTTTTGTTTCTTCTGGGTATTTTTGTTGTTGTTGTTTCTAAAACTGGAACATATTCAACAATAGGTTTTGTTCTCGACACCCATTCCCATTCAACTGGCATACATTAGGGAAGGCAGGCCAGGCCTTTCAGCCACTCACCAAAATACAGAAGTTACACTTTATGTCAAAAAACAAAACAAAAAAACAAAAAAAAAAAACCATGACTAATTTGCTCAGATTTCAAGACAGGTGCAGGAAACAGAGACTGGGTAGACAAGGATTTCTGCTCACCCATAGCTCTGTTGGCTGATCAGCAGTTAAGGAAAACTGGTTATAAGAATCCTTGCTGCAAAGGGACAGTGTAAAGTTCAGAGAAATAATTGGAATTTTGCCATGCATTTGGAAGGTGAGGACAGTTATTCTTGCCCCTAAATAAAATCAAACTATAAGTGGTTAAGGATAATTAGCTAGGGATAAGAACAGTGAGAAAACCACACTGCCTGGAAATGAATTTAAAAGTACATAGACAACCTCAGCATAGAACCTGAAATCTGCAAAAACAATTTGGACCTACCAGCAAATCTAAGCTCTATTATTTTTAGCCGAATAGCCACATTCCAAAGATAAGGTAATATTTTTTCATCATAATTGAAAAAGAATAATCCATCTATTTAAGCTTTGATTGAGTTGCCTAACACAACTCCACTTTCATACAAAGCCAAAAAAAAAAAAAATCCTGTTTTCCATTTACTCACTATGTCATTCGGTCTGTCTACTACATTTTATTGGCATAGAAAAACTGTCTTCTCATTACATATGTTTAGGCCTTTAGAGTTCTGCTTGTTGACTTAGGGTTATAAAGGAAGAAATAATATTCCCAACACTTTTTTTCTCAGATAAATACTCTATAAATTGCAAATAATGTTCTTGTTATTCAGTGGAAATTCAATATATTACACCTCAAAACAGGCCTAGCTTTTACACGGTGGTATTTTCTGACATTAGTAATTACATAGATTTACAAATATCCAGTCACACCCCCTTCATAGAGTGCGTTAATTAACTTGTCTATGCTTTCGAATCCCAGCAGTCTACGAAGTCAGCAGGATCATTAAACCCAATCATATTTTCCACCTAACCTGATATTTCACTAGAGCCATTCAAATCAATTTACCCAACAGAGACATTTGTCCCTGGCCTGTCACCACAACCCATACCAGGCGTCCTGCACTTCTTTATCTTTTGGCAGGGCCATCATAAGCGAGCAGCAGAGAAGGTGATGTATGAGAACTCAAATAAGCCATAAATCCCACAGCCCTCCGTCTCCTGTCAGGCAGACTGGATTTACGCCCACTGGCCTTGACTATGGTTCTTAGCTCAGCTCCAAGAAAGTCAACTTAAAATGACATTCTGTTTTAGGACTGGCTCTCCTCTCGGTGTGGTAAAGAACACGAAGGAGGAACGAAGAAGAGAAGATGTCAGGTACTTTATTCTCCAACACGTTACTTCAGAATGAAAAGACCTTGGGAGGTCAGCTAAAGCAACTGAAATCATTCACTTTCATTCTGCCTCTACCTGATATGAATGGCCTAGAATTAAGAAGGGAAGAGGGACATGCACTGTAAGAGCAAAGGCTTGCAAGGCACTCAGAGGAAGAAGTGGAGTGTTAAGCAGTTCTCAGTCTGTCAGTGAAGCTAAGCAGTGTCAGGGTTCCCTGGAAACAGAGTTTTACAGTTGAGCCCATTCTGTTTCCGGATGATGAAGCTTAGATTGCTTCTTCCTATTTTCTTCATCTCAGAATCAAAAGCTGTCTTCAACCCAACTCAACTATAAACAAGTGTGATATTCCCTGATAAATCAATGGTGGAAGTTGGGGAAAAGGTTTACAAAATGGGAGCAATTCTTTGAGACACTTTTAAACATTCATGTCCCTTTAAGACAGTGTTTCTCCACCTGCAAACTGTGACCCTTTCACAGGGGTCACATATCAAATAGATACACTGCATATCAGATATTTCATCATGATTCAAAGCAGTAGCAACAAAAATAATTTTATGGTTGGGGGTCCCCACCACATGAAGAACTGTATTAAACGTTGCAGCATTAGAAAGTTTGAGAACCACTGGTCGTAGAGAAGTAGAAACTTGCTCATTAGTATTGCATATTAAAACTCCCTTAACTCTATCTGGTTCCTTATTTCCCTCTGCTCATTATAATAGTCAAAGTACCATGAAAGAGTCATATTTCCTCACACATCTCATTTTCTATACTTCTCCATCTATGTCTTAAGTAACGTAATTTATTTCAATGTCGCCAAGGAAGCACAATCCCCTTGAGATCCTGGTTATCAGCACGCACACTCTGGTGCCAGATTATCCATCCTAAGTTTCTTCTTGTCACTTACATTAAAAAACAAACTCAAAATAAAAAAAAAACAACAATAAGATAACAACAATGATAATTATTAATAACGCGGTTGCTTTCATTTCCGTTTTGGTTTTTCTCTATTTGCCAGGAAGTTTACCTTGTCTTCATCCAAGGGTCCAAGACTGGAGAGAAGTGGAGACCTTATGCTACCCTGCCCTGTCTTTCACATATACTCTTGCCGGATACCACAAGAGGATCCACCATGCAAACACACTGCATTTGAGTTTTAGGAATTACTTCTCTTGTTTTCAGGAGAAAAAAAAAATACAATCAAATTTAAAACATCAAACATCTATAGTGTTATTTTAAACAAGAAAGGCTATTTGGTGCTTTGAAATTGTTATAAGAAGAGGGAAGTAGACAAAAATATTCACTAAGCCTCATATTAAATACTCACTGGCTTCTTAATTCAGTGATTTTATGATTACATGTTTTCACACATCCAAATGTAGATGCAATAATACCATAGAAAAGCGAGTGTATAAAACCCTAACACACCTCAAAGCTCAACAAATTATTACATCAAGAAAAGCAAAATCAGCAATGATCATTTTTTTCTTTTAGTAAGATTTAAATGCTCTGCCCTGCACAATATCAAAGCAGATGCTGAGACTTATGGCTAACTGTTGGGCAGAATGCATGGAATCTTACGAAAGATGTGAGAAATAGTAAGCTAGGGAGAGGACAGGAACTCCACAAGGAGAGCAACAGAACCAAAAAATCTGAGCACAGGGGTCTTTCCTGAGACTGATACTCCAACCAAGTACCATGCATGGAGAAAACTTAGAACTCCTGCACAGATGTATCCCATGGCAGTTCATTATCCAAGTGGGTCCCATAATAATGGGAACAGGGACTGCCTCTGACATGAACTTATTGGCCTGCTCTTTGATCACCTCACCCTGATAGGGGAGCAGCCTTACCAGGTCACAGAGGAAGACAATGCAACCACTCCTGATGAGACCTAATAGACTAGGATCAGAAGGAAGGAAAAGAAGACCTCCCCTATCAGTGGACTTGGGGAGGGGCATGTGTAGAGAAGGGGGAGGGAAGGTGGGATTAGGAGGGGAGGAGGGAAGGGTTTATGGGGGGATACAAAGTGAATAAAGTGTAATTAATTTTAAAAAAAGGAAAAAAGATTTAAATGCAAATTAATATCATTATAAACCAGATCCGAAAAGTTTTACTTTGGCAGTAAAATCACACCCATAGAGTGTACATGTGAATACTTGTGTATGGGTTTCATATTTGTTTATGTAGTAATAAAGGAATAAGTAGATGTATCTAGCCTCTTTCATAAATTTATTCCAAGTTGTAATGTTATGTGACTAGAAATATAAGAAGCAAGAGAGAGAAATAATCATCAAATTTAATTTGAGTGACTAACACACAGACTGGTGATTTTATTTCATGTACTCTTGTTCTCTTATATATGAGTGGAAATTATGTAACAAGTTATATTGGGGTCTTAAGAAGCCGTGTTTGTCACTTAACAGAGTGAAAAGTGGATCATGATGCATTTCTTGACCTAATTGCTTTGGGTCTCTGGGATTATAAGCTTAATGTACATTTTATTAGAAAACCTTAGGATTTCTACGACTATATCCATGTAGTCAATGGACAGAAATAGGACTTGTTCTTTCCGCATGATTGGCTGTCAGAAGAGAAGATCGTATACATTTTCATGAAAAGGCCAAATATGGCATAATGAAAGAACACATTTAGACCCTCGTGAAGGTGAAAAATGAGACAAGGATAGGAACGAGGCCAACTAGAAGGACAAACTTCACTTAAGATAATTCATCTCTATATCTTCCCTCTTAACCGCTATACATGAAGATGACTCTGTCTTCACCTGCTTTCTGTTAAATATATCTTGTCTTCTGGCTTTTTCCTGGTTACTTTTCCTATGCTGGCTTCCATTTAAGAATGGCTGATACTAAGACAGACTTTGGAAAAGGGAGAAAACAGGGAACAGGACAGAAGCCACCACAGAGGGCCTCTGAAAGACTCTTCCCAGCAGGGTATCGAAGCAGATGCTGAGACTCATAGCCAAACTTTGGGCAGAGTGCAGGGAATCTTAGGAAAGAAGGAGATAGAAAGACCTGGAAGGGACAGGAGCTCCACAAGGAGAGCTACAGAAGCAAGAACTCTGGGCTCAGGGGTCTTTTCTGAGACTGATACTCCAACCAAGGACCACGTGTGGAGATAACCCTGAACACCTGCACAAATGTAGCCCATGGCAGCTCAATCTCCAAGAGGATACTCTAATAAGGAGAATAGGAGCTGTCTCTGACATGAACTCAGTGTCTGGCTCTTTGATCACTTCCCCCTGAGGGGGAAGCAGTCCACAGAGGAAGACGATGCAGCCAGTCCTGATGAGACCTGTTAGGCTAGGGTCAGATGGAAGGAGAAGAGGACCTACCCTATCAATGGACTGGGGGAGGGGCAGAGAAGGAGAAAAGGGAGGGAAGGCAGGATTGGGAAGGGGACAAGGAAGGGGGCTACAGCTGAGATACAAATCGAATATATTTTAATAAAGAATTTTTTTAAAAAAGAATGGCTGATACTGACAAGAGGAAAAGTAGGGATGGGTTAAACCTTCAGTGAGGCCTGCAAATCATGCCCATGGGTCTTTCTTTCTCTGTGAATCTGGGGCAGTTCTTAGATGTGGGATGTTTTGAATTACCTTAGCCCACATGGCACCAGGCAAGAGGTTAGTTTCATAAAAGAATCTCCTATTCATTTTCCAAAACATTTGCTTAGAATACAGAATCATTCCAGAGTTTACAGTAATGACGCCCAATAGTGAGCTATTGTGAGATTCAGAGAGAATGCTTTATGTGACTCAGTACTATGCAAACTCGAAGGTTTCTCATATTCCCGACAGCCATGTTAAATTGTCTGAAATTATTTTCTGTACTAAAGTCTGTTTTCAGAATGTGCTCTTAAACCAGTTGTAATAAACCAATGTAGTTGACTCAGAAAAACGCTATTATGTGTAACAAGACAACTATATACAGGCATCGCGAGATGCTTTATTTTTCACAGGCTCCTATACTTTTTTAAAAGACATTTTCTTTTTAAATAATGTGTGTATGAGTATGGGTTTGTGCATGCGGGTATAATGCCCACAGAGGGCAGAAAGGGACAGTGGGTCCCCTGGACCTGGAGTTAGTTACAAGAGGTGATGAGACACGCAACAGGGTGTTTAGAAATTGAACTTTCTTATTCTGTAAGAGCACTACATTCTTAACCACTGGGCCATATCTCCAACCCTGGACCTTACAGTTCACATGTGTGTCTCTGTATTTATTCAAGTACAGAGTGAAAGCAGGTGCCAAGCCATTCTTCCTGCTTCACAATGGTATGGAAAGTCTCAGGCAGTTAAATTACTTGTCCCACAATGTCATTACTCAACAAGACATCTTAGTCTTTTAAATGTGTTTGTTCCTATGTATATGATATAGAAAATATCACAATACTGGTAATTCTATAGGCAACTGCTTATGACATAAGAGAGGTGACCTTCTGTTGTAGTTTGGATTTGTGTTTTCAGAAGGGCCATCGGTTGAAGGCTGAGCTCCTAGGGTGGAGTTACTAGGAGTGAGTAGAACATTTAAGAGCCAGATCAGCAAGCTTTAGAGGTAGAGCCTAAATCAGACAATAACATAAGATGCCCTTAGATTATTGATGGGTTTAGTTATAGAAACCCAACCTCTTCTCTCTCTTTTTGCCCCATGGTTGCTGATGCAAATGGTTTTTGTCCTACTACGCAATCCCACCATGGTGTCTAACCTATTCAGAGACTCAGAACCATGGCTACTGCTCCCAGTCTTAGGCTGGAAATCTCACAATCACAAACCAAGTAAGTCTTCTCTCCAGTTCTTGTCAATGAGCAGCTGAGAACACACTTTGGAAACAATGTCTCTAATAACCCCCCCCCCTTTTTTTTAAGTTCCCTCTGCTCAAAACAGTCACCAGAATCATGATTCTTCACCATCAATGAACAAAAAGGCCACAGTACAAATGTTGACTATAAACTCCCCTCTCATTTGGAAAGCCCAGGTTGAGGCTTTCAGAATCAGTCATTTTAACAAGTGACCTGGGTATTTGGGGGGAAAATATGAGAAACACATACCCTGTCCTTAAACCCACTGAAATTTTGAGTCCTGTCTTTTTAAGATTTCCATGTCCCATCTCCTCTGCTCATTGGATTTTACTAGATGAGGAAGAAGAAATGCCACTATGAAACCAGGTCATAATAACCAGTGCAAATCCACATGAACAAATAGATTCCAGTTTGCTATACTTGGAACCTACTTAAAGTTCCAGCCCAAACTGGTCTCTACTTAGAACTAACGCTTTACTGGGCCTTGGACAACCTCCAGAAGCAAGCCTGGGACCATGTAGTAAAAATAGAAGTCTTGATTATAGAAGATTTAATTGCTTTGGCCTTGTATTTCCCACCCTATGCTCCTTGAGGCAGTGTTCTCGGGTTTCATGACATATTGATAAAGATGTATTCTATAATTCAAACTATTTTGGAAATTTAGTTGCCCATGCAGTTACAGCAGGGTCATATTCCCAATCTCCACATTACTTGACCACATGTTCACTGTCCCAGATAACCTTATGAACATCTGGAAAGTCCCAGTGTTCCACAGAGACACCTGTCTACTCATAAACTCATGAGCCTTTACCATGCCAATATGTGAAACATGACCTGCATTAAGTCAGCCTTCTGTGAATTTGCAACCCGCCTTTATTCATTCAGTGGAAACGGGAGTTACTTGAACACCTCCCATGAGTCAGGCATTGTGCCAGGACGTGGAGCCGCAAAGACAATTTATTCTGAGCTAGTAGTAGGCAGAGTTTCTCCCCTCGAGGTGTGTGCACAGTGAGAGAGAGGAGAAAGAGGCAAACAATTAACTACAAGGTGTGAAATGTTACAGTTAAAGTAACTCAGCATATGAGCGGCAGTGCACAGGGTAGTAAAATTATTCTTGGAAGGGGTCGAAGTCTGAGCCCTGAGAGTCAAGTATGAATTAGCCTAGCAAAGGACACAAAGGATGAAGCAGGTATACAAGAACTGGGAGTTCAAAGCACTTCGGGGCTGAATAAGAGAAGAGTATTGGGAAAAGGATGTTTCCTAAGAAATGACAACAGAGCCCAAAGCTACCAGTTACTGTATACCACCTTCCAGAACTCAGTAGTTCCCCCATCTCACAGATGAAATAGCTTGGCCATATAGTAGCAAACTTGCTTTCCCAGGAGCACAAAAAAGGATTAGAAAGTGGATTAGGATTTGAATTACGCAGAGAGGAGGTGTGTGCCAGAGTTCGAGGGCCCATCCCTGCAAACATTTTGCCTCTTTGGTGTAACCAGTCAAAAGACAGATTCCCCCCGCCCCAAAGACAGAAAGATTCACTAGTTGGTTTTAGTCAATTAATTGTTAGTAAATTTAACCAAATATTAGAAATAATTGGTGACAGCATGAAAACTTAAGTTTAGGGAAGAGAGAGTCAAAGCCTAGAAGTCAACTACCATGTTGTACAGGCCTAAGGAGTGGATTGATTTTGGAAATGCAGAAGCGGAAGCACAGAGAGAGTGAGACAGTCAGGGGCCACTGTCATCACAGAGATATGCCTGTAACAGACACACGCTCTCACAGCACACACAGCTTTTCTTTGTCATTTTTTAATCACCTCTGTTGAGGGTAGAAAGTTTTAGTCAAATCAGTGATGTGTGACTCCTAAATCTGCTGCTATTTCTATGGGGAAGGAAGCAGTATGAGTGGTATTCTCCCAAATCTAGGCAAAGGGCTGGTAAATAAATAAAGCGATGTTTTAAATTTGGCTGAATTAAACAGAGTTCTGAAACCTTAGAAGAGGAAATCTTAGTGAGTGTCAAGGTGATTGAAGCATGAGTCATTTTCCAAAAGAAACAGATTTCCTCGTACCAAATATCATGTGATCTCCAGTTACTAATTGCCCAGAACTCATGTTTAACAGCATTCAAATACAATTCCCAAGGAATGTATCCTCAACTAGAAGGATGAGAAATCTTTCCTATCTTTGTTTAAGATGTCCTTGCCATTACCCCAGGCTTGGTTTTGCATTTATTTGATTGGTGGGATGCCTTTGAAGGGGGTTAACAAGCTTCTTTCTACAGCTTCACAATCTCAGCTGCTGTTGTGTTTCCCTGAACTACGATAAAGCAAACAATAGCAACCATAAAAATTGGAAGCATCATTTGATTTATTTACATATGGTCCAATTAAGATACTTGTTTCTGCCTATTTATACTATAAAATAAATTTTATTCACTTTACAATTCCCTCTTCTTTTGGTGAGCCAAACCGAATATAAATTGTAATTGATTAACTCTTGATTCTGAGTTTGATTTTGGATACACAATATAAACAATCATTAAAGGAGGATTAATTTGGCTACACCAGATGGATTCCAATCTGTTTTGCAAGTTTATTACAATTCTCATTTTCTTAGAAAATTGAGAAGATGGGATTGTTCCACTGTCCTTGTGAGCTTGCACTGCCCTTAGTCTTGACTTGGATGGCTGACAGGAACCAAAGTAAAATACAGTCACCTACAAACTGCCAACCTGATTCTTTGTCTTCTTATTTTTGAACTTTGCTAAAATGTCTTCTACAAATCATCATTTATTTCCCATCACATTAGAAACAGACCTGTTTTCAAGAGTATATCACAAATAAGTCACCTAAAATATGAACTGCTTATAAAACATGAAATGTTATAAAACACAAACTATTTAATATTCCCTGAATCTACTATAATGATGTATAGTTTATAACATTTTACTTCTATGGTATAAAATAGAGATTTGCCTCAGATAAACTAACTGAAAAGTCCATTCCTCTCTTCCACTTGGAGTTGATCATCATTTGGCAGAAATAAAAGGTTTCCATTGCTTGCCTAAAGAGCTTCCTACCCAGAAGAGAGAGGAGCTTAGACAAGGTGGGTCATTTCAAAAAAAAAAAAAAAAGGTTGAAATGACATGAAAATTTAATAGAAATAAAGAGATGCAATCATAAACAGAGCTAAGAAAACACGCCTCGACCCTTTAAAGTGGAAGGGAGTCATGAAGAAAGTAGCTGAATTTATACAGAAATAGGGAGTCTAAAATACAAGTTCCATGCAGAAAAAGTTCAGAAGGAACAAACACACACACACGAATACTAAATATTATGGATACACTCACAAAAAAAGCTAGATAATAAAATACAATAGAAACACAGTTGTAAAGATACTTATATGAACAGGTAAAAGACAAATCTAAACCAAAGTGAGATAAGCAAGTGCTGGAGAGATACCCCAGAAGCTAGGAACACTGGCTGCTCTTCCAGAGGATCTAGGTCCAATTTCCAGCACCTTCATGGCATTTCACAATTGTTTGTAATTCTAGTTCCAGGAGATCTGATTCCCTTTTCTGACCTCTGAAAGCACTAGACACTCACATGTGCACAGGCATAAACACAGGCAAAACAGCCATACACATAAAAACATTAAAGGATTTTTTTTAATTTAAGTTTTTTTTTTTTTGTAATTTATTCACTCTCCCTCCTTCTTCCTCCTCCCACTCCCCTACTTCTCAGAAAAGAGTAGCCCTCCTTCCCTACCCTCTGACCCCAGCCTATCAAGTCTTATTAGGACTGCCTGCATCCTCTTCCTGTGTGGCCTGGCAAGGACCCCAAACCAGTGCTGGCAACAGAGTCCATGTTTCAGACAGCTCTTGCTCCCCCTACCGGGGAACCCACATGGAGACTAAGCTGCCTATCACCTACATCTGAGCAGGGGTTTTATATCCTCTCCATGCATAGTCCTTGGTTAGTGCAACAGTCTCTGCAGCCCCCCGCCCCGGGCCCAGATTTGTTGGCTGTTGATCCCTAAGGTACTCCTTTCCACTCAGGGTCCTTCTATTCCCCCACTCTTTCCTAAGATTCCCTGTACTCTGCCCAAAGTTGGCTGTGAGTCTTAGCATCTGCTTCAATCTTCTGCTGGGTGGAGTCCTTTAGAAGACATCTATCTATGGTAGGCTCCCTCTCTTCAACCAGATTCCAGGGTCTATCCAGTTTGCCTTTCTGAATGAGAATTAAGCATCCTCCTTAGGGCCCTCCTTGTTATTTAGCTTCATAATACATGATAACCATACTACAATCCAGACTTAAAGGTTTTTAAATAACACAAGCACACACAAGTAACAAAAATAGAAAGAAAACAAAGTGAGAAAATTTTCAAGAGGGTTAAAAAGGAGAGAGAGAAAAAAAACAATAAACAACAACACCATAAAAAAACTATCAAGTAAACAGAAAAGCATATAAGCATACACTAAGCCATGTGCTTACGAAGTTTGAGGAACTAAGAATAAATAAGAAACTTTGGAAAGCAAAAAGGCACAAAGATGTCTACTAAGATAAAAGGGACCAGATTGTGAAAGCAGCAGGTCTCTTGGAAGAACCCTTAGATAGTGTGCTTTGCCCTTGAGGGTGAGTAAGAGATGTCTGTTGCCCATGCAGGCTCTGGAACCAACAGGAAGCCTGGCTGAGCAGGTCTTTTTCTGGACTGTGGATCGATGAGAGACACAGCAGAAGTCCATATGGTTCTGAACTTGAGATGATTTAGGGCCTTCCAAGGAACATTAGGCAAAGCCTCGAAATGGTCTCATTGTGGTGACTAGTACTTGGGAGATGGGGATAGCAACTATATAGAGAGGGTAGGTTTATTGCTGGATGGTCTATGATTCATAGCAAAAGTCTCCCCCTAAAATGAATCATCTGGTTCAAAATGACAATAGAGGGGCTGCGGAGAAGTAACATATTGCAATCTATTCTTGCGAGGAAAAAATAACCTTTCCATCTGACAGAAAACCAAGAAATTTTTTAAAAATTATCTACTTCCATGTGATTTTGAGGGTTGATAACAAGCATTGAAGGAGATCTGGGGCAGCCTGCTGGGGGTGCTGGTCCTCTTAGCTGCACACTTTGGGATGCATAACTTTTTTGTTGGTATTCCCAACTGTGATCAGTAAACTGGAGGGCTACCATAGAGTAGAAGTACTTTGTCAAGTTTAACTGTCAAAAATGAAGAGGAGGTGGGGTAGTGCAAAGATGGTTTGGTAAGTAAAATGCTTGCACACAAGTGTAAGGTTCAAAACCCTGGGACCTTTGTAAAGCTCTATGCCAAAGGGAGCCATCCAACTTTTACATGCTTTCCTGCACTCACACACATGAAAAGATTTCGTTTTACCTGAAAAGAAAAAAAGAGGGGGTACAACTACCTGATAACAATTATACTTTTGCTAATTGTTGAGAAAATGTAGGCTATTCACGATTTAATAAGATTAAAATATCTGTCCTATCCATTACAATTGGAATGACTTCAGCATTCTTAAATTACACACACACACACACACACACACACAGACACACACACTTATGTTTATCACATTATAGACATAGTCGGTTGTACATCCTTTTATCCAGGGTTTGTACAAATCCTGAGATCTATGTCCCAGACTCAGAGAGAATTACATTCCTGATTGTCTCTAGGGTCTCTTTGCAAGACTAGAGCAAGTAGGGAATGATTAATGATTGGGACTATCAACGTAATAGAAGTAAAAAACATTGGGGATAAACTCGGGTATCAATACTGAAGAATTGATGAGTTGTCTTTCACTAAAAGTAGCAAGCAACGGCTCCTGGTTTGAACAAATGACTATCTTTATGGAAATGCCAGTTCCTATCCCAGACATTATACTTTCTCAAAATCAACAAATTTTCTCTTGATCCCTATCCTCCTTCCCTTTTATTTTATCCTTCTTATCTCTCTTTCATGTTTGCTTCCATTCCTTCTTTTAGAATGCATTCATCAGTTCTTTTTCCCATCCAAAGTTTCCTAGGAATACTCCAACTGAGGCAAATACAGCTCCCTCCTTGTCCCTATGCTTTCTCTCTGGTACATAGCTGAACTCGGACCACAATGACAGTTGCATCTGTTGTAGATTCGTGAAGAGAATAACAAGGAGCAAGAAGTCGGTCCCCTTCGAAGCATCTTATCTATGTGACACAAGAGCTTTGGCAGCTCCTAGACCAACGGAATATTTGAAAACGTCTCTCCAGGCTCCCCTGGTGTCCCTGAAACTCCTCCACTGGGCTCATACACCATCATATTCCCAGCCAATGATGGCTCTCCTGCACTGTAGAAACATGGCAATCACTTAAGTCTGTACTTGAGTTCTCTCTCATCTGTCATTTTGCAAACACCCGTCATTTATACTGCAGTAAACAGTACATTAGCCACTAGACAGTTCCTAATCTGTCATCTCTTTTGTTTGATCCACTCTATCTATTCAATGGAGAAACTGCTTGAAAAGACTTCCCCTTGCTAATGAGGAGCTGGGTATCTAACCTTGCTCACAGCTTATTCTTGGGCAAAGAGGGTGGAGAATGCTACAAAGCCAAAGTGTGACCTTGTTATTTCTTGGTAGAGACTCCAGTTTGGATCAAACATTTAAAGAAAACTGAAGGAGTGTTCTAAAATGCGGTAACTGCCCATTTCTTCCTGCCCTGGTAGAGATAATCATTTTTATTGAGAAGATTTTAAGATTATTGATGTGCATGTGTATATGTATGCATACCCACAGAGGCCTGAAGAGAGTGTTGGGTTGCTTGGAGCTGTAGTTATAGGCAGTTGTAACCTGTCCAACATTGATGCTGGGACCTGAATTCCACTTATTTACAAAAGTTCTCTATGGTTCCCTGCAAGAAGGGAATGTCCTCATAAAACACTAAGCCACCTTTCTAGCCCAGACATGATCTTTTGATTCTGAGATCTGCTGTTATGTACCTAGAACTGCTAAATCATGAAGGTTATTGCAACTGTGAAGAAAGAAACGAGGCATGTTTGCTAAAAATCCTAGGCAGCGCAGTAAGGATTGGGGTTTTAGTTCTGTGTCTGCCGTTAACTTTGAGCATACCTTAGCATCAAAATGAGAGCTAGCATTTATCAGATAATTGGTATATGTTATAGTTTAAAATAATATACTTCTCTGACATTTTCTTCCTGAAACTCTATAAGGCCTGACTGCAAATGGTACATGCTGAAAATCCAGGACTTAGGAGGCCAAGAACTGGAGGAACATGAAGTGAAGGTTAGCATGCGCTATACAGCTAGAACTTGTGTCAAAAGCAAACAAGCACACCCTAACAGGTTGACAATACTGATATCCCTATTACTGAAATTATATATGTATGTATGTATGTATAAATATATGTCAGTCTTGCAAAGGCTAAGGAATGTCGTAAGGCCACAAGGCTGAAGACAGTGACTGGTAAGCCAGGATCTCTGGTTTTTGGAATACCCAACTCCAAAGACAGGTATAAAACTAAATAAACTCTTGACATTACATTTTGTTGGTTGTTGGTAGAACCATGGTTTCCCTTGAACTTAGTAATGAGGATGTGTCATCTTCCTTAGATTATAGAGTATCAAAGACTTGAGCCATACATGCTCATGGAGTTCACAGACAGTGAACTTGGCAGTGATGACCTTTTCTGGAATTACAGTCCCTGAAAACCCCACTTATGTGGTTAAGTTTGTGGTTTGGCTCTTAATAAACCAGGATATGCGTAAGTTATAGAAAGCTAAATTTAGACTGACCCATATGTACTGTGGTCATAACTCAGGTAAGTGACAGCTAATTGCTTGTCACCTTCAATTCATATTAACCTGCCCCTGCATTGTAGGCAGCCAACTAGAGGTAACAGATTCTATCTAGATCCAGTCCTGCATCCCCAAGCCATCCATTCTCCCAGCTGTTCCCTTCTCTGCTTTGCTTTGTTTCATAAAGATAGTCATTTAACTTCCCGTCATCTACAGCTCCTAATTGCTACAACCAGATGGAAGAACTCACTGCTGGGTGAATCAGAGACTATTTCGTTCTGTGACATTGACTGAGAGAGTCCACATCCCCACAGGAGAATTCTGATTGAATCACTTGGTTACTATTCCACTCAACATCTGGCAAGGTTTTGCTTTGCCTTTTATCAGAAAAAAAAGAAGAATTTATGGCTTTTAAGCACATTTCAAATAAATATACATAAGTAGCTCAAAAATCCACAGATAACAGATTTTTGCCCCAAAAAGTTGTTTCTTTTTCCTTTTTTAAAAGCACTTTAATAAACTACATGGAAGAATAAAGCATGTGCTTGCTTTTGTAATAAATGTAATTTGGGTGGACTATGGATGTACTCAGGCAGCAGACAGACAGACACAGGTGGATGGACAGACAAATGTAGCTGATGTATTTCCTCCTGGGATTATGCTATACATTAGCCTTTCTTTCAAATCATGTTAATTGGTTATCACTCTGCTCTTTCCTCCTTGGAAGCATCACTTCTCAGGTGCAGAGTTCCTTGTGTGATTTGAGGTGATGGGTCTGCAGAGCTGAGCAGGCTCACAAATTGTTATTGATCCTCATTAAACACCTGAGACATGTGAGTTATTTTCACATACCTCAGTATCTATGGGTCACCACTTTCACAAACATTCTGAGAAGATTTCCCTTCTGCTCTTAATTACAAGATAAATAAATGTCACTTCTGCAGTTTTGTTTCTGGGTTGATTTTTTTTCACTATTAAAAAGAGTTTGTAAGATCAGGAGGTAGAGAGATTGTCTCCCTTTATTCAATTATTCTTCTTCTTTGTTGTCTTTGGTATTTTCTCTACCTCATTTAGGGCTTCATATAAGTAGCAGGAAGAACTGGCATTTACTAAGGGCCCTCCTGTGTGACATAATAGACAGTGGGTTTCACCTCCTTTTATCACCACGATAACTCTACCAGGCAGTGTTATTATCAAGCCAAGTGTTTGATGAGGAAATCCATTTTAGAAATATGAGTATCATTCTCAAGACCACACGGCCATAAGAAGGCAGTATGACTACTCAATAACAAGTCAATCTGACTCCGATTTTAGTGTTATTTTTCAACTCCATTGAAGCACTGTCTGAATATGACAATTTGTTCAGTAAGCTTTACCTATATGTAGTTGATATGTTAAACTTATCTTGATTAATGCCACTTTTTTATCACAGTGCATCAGTCCGGCCTTCCTACAGAAGTTTTAAATCCCAACCTCAGCTGCCCAGCTTCTCTTGCAGCTAAGAGTGGCATGTGAACCAGTTCTGAGGAATTCCGGCCAACAAAACATATCTGAATTTCTGCCTAAGGAAACAGAAATAATACTGAGACTAAGAGGCAATGGATAGAAGGTAAGAAATCAATGCACAAGGGGTGCTGAAGCCATAATACAGAAAGAGAGTAGCCCCCAAATGGCAGCTATTCTTCCCTGAAGCACATGCTTCTAGATTTGTTTTTCCTCTAACCATTTTTTTCATTTTGTGAAGCCAATGCTAGTTGTCTGTTCACTGCAGCTGAACACATTACAGTCACCCAGAACTAAAGAAATTAATCTAGCCTCAGGAAAAGGCATCTTCCATAAGATAAACTGTTTCTATTGAAGGACTAAATAAAAAGGAGTATTTTTATAGACATTTGGTGTTTAGAGAAAGTGTTCAAAAAGGAAAAGATCAATATGCCAGGAGAAGGAGGAATAAATTTCTTGTAAGAAAGAGAAATTGAACTAGAACTTTTAAAATCCATGAAGGAGGAATCCTCTTTGTTTTTGGCATGCACAGTGACCAGGCATCAAAGAACGTACTTAACATGCTCGAAGGAAGTGAACTCATTAGCCACAGGGTTGAAATATGATTAGGTAATTGAGGTGGGGGAGATTATATAAAGATGGGAAGTCAATGTTTAGAGTCCAGGTTCTATGCTGTGGAAAGTCTTGAACATTAAGACATCATTCAGTATCATAACAAAGTGGTGATGCTTAATGCAATCAGACAGTAGTGGATGTGATTAGTTGATGTAGGAATCAACTGGAAGATGCAAGAACGTCAGTGAAATGCATGAGTTGAGGTGTAAAAGAATAAAGATACAATGTGAAGATGCTAGGGAATAGATTAGGAAAACTTCTCTAAGAAGAAATCCACCAGACCTAAGGAAAAGAAAGAATAGATCTTCCAAAGAATGAGATGAGGTTTCCAAGGGAAGAGAATGGCAGAAGTAACAGAATGCAAAATGAGAACTGGCTCTCCAGTCAAGTCAGGGACTATACAGCTTTTCACTCAAACTGTAGGATTCTGTTCTGCTGTACGCTCTTCACTCTTGGAGAACAGGCATTTGGGCTTATCTCTTTGGACTGTAGTATAACAGCTGACATGTTGAATAATTACCTTCTTTGACTTTTGTTATTACTGTCAACAGAGAAAGTAAAAGGATATATTAATGAACATTTTTCCTTAGTTTTGAGAAACTAATATTAGAACTCCAGACACTAGGGTTGGGTGGTGGTTGTTTGGTTTTTGTTTGTTTGCTTGCTTGCTTTTAACCAACATTTAAGAGGGCCTGTTACCACGTACATTACCTCCACATGTCAGCAGTGAGGATTATCAGGAGCCTCATGCCAAGTTCACTCACTAGATATCAATTTCTATAAAACTGTCATTGCCTACAAAGTTTACTCCTTTCCATGTTTACCTCATCGCAACAGTTAACCAAGATGGTTTCCACTCCTCTGTGTGAGTGTGCATTTGAGGATTGTGTCATGGAGCATGCTGATGTGACATTAAGCTGACACACATACTTGTCAGCCTCTGGGACTATAGTCAACATTTCATTAAATTCTCATAATTTATTTCAGGAAATATATGTGGGGGGAAAGGCAGTGAGAGGGGGGAAGGAATGGAAGATATTTTCAGTGGCTAGCCTGAAACTATAGATTATGATGTCTGCATAGTAGGTAATAGCAACTTTGTGCAAAAATGTGCTAGTAAGTCTTTTCTGGGAGTTCTGAATTTTGATGAAGCGACTCACAGCTATTGAACACCACTAATGCCAGGGGTTTAAGTGATTTGCCTGTTGTGGCTCATAGAACATCTCTGTCAGGTGCTAAAAGAAGATAAAATGGAACAAAGAAGCAACTTGAGGCATGAGTTTTACAGTGACTGTTAGTAGGTTTTAGACCAGTGATTCTCAACATTCCTTATACTATGACCCTTTAATACAGTTCCTCATCTTCTGGTGACCCCCAACCATAAAATTATCTTCATTGCTAATTTATAACTGTAATTTTACTACTGTGATGAACTGTAACATAAATATCTGTGTTTTCTGATGCTGTTAAGTGAGCCCTGTGAACAAGCCATTTGACTCCAGAAGGGTCGCACCCCACCGGTTGAGAACCGCCGTTTTAGCAGGTCTTTCTCACAGCTACATTTACCCTTCAGTCCATTTAGTCCTTATACAATATCACTCTTTGGAGAAGTCTGTCCAGGATTTTTCCCTTGCCATGTTCTTCTCTGCCCACTTTCTTTTTCAGAGAAAGTATGATTCACTGCATTCTTTTTACCAGTTTGGCTGTAATCTTGTTCTCCCATTCAATTCAAGCCTCAGAGACTCAGAATGTGGTCTGCGTTCTTTACCCTGAATTCCCAGTATCCCCCAAATCCCTAGACACAGAGCCAATTTCAAACTACTTTAAGATATACAAATAACCTGTAAAGGTATCAAGAATGCATTCTGTCCATTGAAAAACTACCTCTCCCAGTGAGTGTCAATCCCTAGGGTCAGACTATGTCATCCAGGACACAAATAAACAAAAAGCAGATAATTGTCCTATGTCCCTATCATATGTCAGAGAATCCTGCCCCCTCCATCAAGTGGAACACTTAGCAGAAGAGGTGCCAAGGACCACCCATCAATGTTAATTACTTCCCTGTAGTGCAGTGAGCACACTCTCTTTCCTCTCCAAGTGGACTTTATGCAGTTAACACTTGCACCTAAGGTCCTCAACCCTCTCCTCCATAACAAATAACCAATTATCTAAACTGAGGTAATGTGGGCACTGATTAAATCTAATGAAGACATGGTGGCCGAAGCCCTGTTTGCAACATGCAGCACTATTAGGGAAGATTAATCACCTTTTAACCAGAAGTTCTGTATTCTGGCTCCAAGCAGCCAGAGAGGGGAGAGGAGCATCCATCACTTCATCCAAGCAATACCAAACACTGCTGCAGCCATCCATCAGGGAAGCACTGACCGACTGCAGCAGGGTCGTGTAGCCAACTTAACTGCAAGGAGAGAGGCTAAATAAGGACAGACACACGGAAGCAGGGTGGGGAGCAGAGTGCAGTGTTGCAGCATTATGGGACAAAACATTGCTACTATAATCAGATGTTGTTCCCCAAACTAGTCTCCGTGTTTCTGACCTACTAGCAGGAGGCCATTCTTGCCTTCATTTCTATTTGGGTACACATTCTTAGAAGAAAGACGCAATGTTCACTTCAGCTGTTGTTTTGGAAATGACTATTATAGAATGTAACATGAATAAGTGATGCACCGGGAAGCATTTATATTCCTATTTTCGCATGAGGTGTTGCATTGGCTCATGTTCTTCAGACAGATTCTTTTCTATCAAAAGCTTGCAGTCAACATGAAAAGGAGCTGCATATTGACTGCTCCTCTTTTTAAATCCCCAAGAAAATGACGCTTGCCCAAAATACATAGGACTTGACATATTCTGGAATGACACCATTCTTGGAGTTCAAGTTCTCCATTCAAAAGCAAAATCCCCAAATTACAAACATTAACAAGTACATGCAGCACAGATTTTGTTTAATTGTACTTCTATGTCTTCACTATCTGTTGCCAAAACACACAAAAACCAAAAACATCTACAGGCCAGGCACATTGGATAGTTGTACTCTTACAGCTTTGTGGCCCCTGAATTTAAAATTATTCTCTGTAGAAAAAGTAGAATGACATCAAAGACCTTTAAACCCTGATAGATGGCTACCACCAATCAATATATTCTTCACTCAATACATGTCATAGATGCAGGAATTCAAGTAGATGGATGACCATTTTGAAAATAAGCTCCCTTATAGGCTTCTACTGTATGGTGCTGCTTAGGCTAATTTCCTAATTTCACATAATCTTTTATTTCTGAATTAAGGGCCCATTGTTGGTGCCACTTCTTGTGGTGCTTATCACATTCATTCTAGTATTAGAGCAAATTTCATACCGGCCATCCTCTCCACTAGATTGTACACTCTTGAAGCTTGGGCCGAAAATCATACTCACCCTTAGATCCCCTAAAGAGCCTCGCACTTTGCAAGTGAATAGAGGCACTTAATAAACATCAGCAGAATTGGATATTTTGAAGAGACCATACATCAAAGAAGAAAAATGAAATTAATTTTAATTGAAGCTTATTAAAATGCACTCTCTCCTCTCCTACTGTACAGGAAATTCAAGCCAGCATGAGCTCAAGAGATCATCTTCAGTATCAAAATTAAAGAGTATTGTTCTTCAGCCTCTGAGTGTAGCTAGGTGAAGTGGTGAGTTTATGGCCAGAAAAGATTGCATTTGTAACCTGAAAACTCCACTTCATAAGGCTGAGTGACCCTGAGCAAATTCCTTGATAGTGCTGAAACTTGGTTTTCCTATCTGTCAGCTTATAGGGTGAGTATGTTTTTTTTTTTTTGTTTTTTGTTTTTTTTTGTTTTTTTTACCATAGAGAGCATACAGAGCAAGCTTCCAGCATAACCACTGGTTCACCGTCAGCATTTATCTACAAAAGCCGCAATCAAATCCTGTAGTAAAACTTGGGCCCCACTGTGTTATGACCTGAATCTAAACTTCATTTTATTAAATAATACTGTGAGAGCCACATATCTGTAACTACAAACTTTAATATCCAAGGTTCTCATAGGATTGAGTGAAAGCTAGAGTGCTCACCAACATATTTATATGGGCTGTGAACGACAAGGATATAGATTAGTTGTGTTCTCCTGTGTGTGTGTGTGTGTGTGTGTGTGTATGCAGCATGGTGTAATGTGTGCCTAAGTGAAATGTATGCTTCCAAAAACAGGTGAGTTTATTAATGTGCATACTTAGAGAAGCCTACTGTACAAATAGCAGGGTGCCAGTGTCCTATACACAAAATGGAATTAATGGTCTTCTTCACCAAAGATCAGAAAACATTATTTATTCATTTATATAATCTTCTTTAATTGACTTCCTCATCATTGCTGTACATCAAAACCCCACTCCTCTTCTTAACCTCATCATCATGCTTTTCCCATCTTAACAGAAAATTGCCGTGCACATCATAGGGAACCCTGAAGTCTCCTATTTTGCCATCCTTTGTTTACATCCTTTCCACCTTTGTTTACATCAGCTCCTGTCCTCTCTCTAGTCATATTCAATAAGTCCTGTATCTCCCAAATATTTAACTTCTCTCGTTAGCCTCTGCAAACTGCATAATGTCCTCAGAAAACTGGCAATCTTCAACCTATACCATCCTCTGGCTTCAGTCCAGCCTTGCTTTCTCTCACAGCCTTAGTCAGGGCTTCCCTGAATCTGATGCTCAGGCTACTTCCTACATACTTCCTCTTGTTTTGCTGCTAAACTGATCTCATAGGAAGGTCACAGCTGCCTCCTAGACCTCCAAGCTGCCTTTGATGCTGAAGAAAACTCCCTCTTCATGAAGCTCCACTCCAATGAATCTCTGTGCCACTGAAGACCTCTGATCCTTCTGCCTTTCTGGGCTTCCCTCTTTGTATGTATCACCTCATACATCAATTTCTACTCAAATGTCCCATTTTTACGGAAGCTGCTTTCAGTCACAGAATCCCTGGTCCTGTTTATTCCTTCCTGCTTTCCACTCTTTGAATTGGTGTGATGGTTAGTGTTATCTATCAACTTGATATACTCTGGAAACACCTGGAAAATGGGCCTATGTGCATGCCTGGTGGTGGAGATTTTCTAGATTACATTAATTGATGTTGGAAGACCTATCTTAATTGTGGGCTAGAGGCCTTTCCCTGGGCAGGAGATCTGGGACTGTACAAAGTGGTAAACTAGCTAAGCGTGCACTTGTTCCTGTTTCCTGATAGCAGGTGAAATGTGTCCAGATGCCTCAAGGTATTATTATCTTGACTTCCAGCCAGAATGGTCTTATCTGTACCTTGAACATTAGGCTAAGCTAAACCCTTTCTATTTTAAGTTGCAAAAGTCATTTTCACACTTCATCAGGAAAAGAAACTAAAGCATTTTTCTTCATAACATGAATCACTATATTTAATTACATTGTGTGTGTGTGTGTGTAGAAAAAGAGAAAGACTGTTCCTTGCACTAAACTTAAGTAAATTATGTGAAGTTATCTGAAAGGATACATAATCCTTCAATTTACAATTTACTGTCTAGTGAGATGAGAAATGTCAGTAAGAATGGTTACATTTAATTAAGCCCTGGGCAAATTCCAGGTATTGGAACAAGCATTGTATATCTGAGTCCTCTGCTGCCTTCTAGCCCAGAGATCCTATCATAAGGGCTTATTACCACCTTGAATGAAGGGAGGGCAGAGGGGTTAAGTGAGCAACACTGAATAACAATGGTAGGGCCTGCAGAAAGGCCTGGAACTCCACAGTGTTCTGCCCGACACAATCCTGCTAAGACTCTATAAGTGGCTATTAATTGTAATCAGGTTTAACAAAGTAAACATTTTTTCCAGCTCTTCTAGACAAAGAAAGCTTTAAGGAATGAGGTGAAAAGATTCCTTGTTCTGACAGACAAAAAAAAAAAAAAAAAAAAAGATCTGGATAAGTGGAGAAAAGACTAGAAAACAGATGTCTGATTAGCAGCTATAATTCCTGAGAGCCTGGGTAGGAGGGCTTCAGAGCCTGCAAGCACCTGGTTATTTTTACTTTTGATTTAGAGAAACATAAGCCTTCATCTTAAAATGACAACCTATTCTCTTCAGGACAAGTGCAGAGATCATGGTGATAGTTTATGGTAAAAGTCTCCACGCCTGTGTTTACTCCACATTCATTCCACATCCGTCTATTAGGGGCTTACTCTGTAAAAGAGAGTAAAGAATAAGAGGAGGGATGGAACGCTGTCCAGAGGAGTGCTAATACAAAGAGATCACAGCAGTGACATGTTATAATTGTGATGTAATGAGGGATCCCAGAAAATGGAGATTCATGTCTGTGCTACACAAGAGGAGGACTTGTTCAGCGGCAGGGAAAGTAGGGACGTGAAGAAAAATGACTTCTCCCATCCATGTTTCCTCACTTTCTATTTGCTTTTTATGTTTTTGCTAGGTTTTTCTTTCTAACAGACATTTTTCCTATGAGAAGAATTGACTTTGGGGGTCACCTAAGGATCCCTTTTGCTGATGAGAGTTCTAATGTTTCCTTGCTGCTTTGTCATAGAGGCTGATAATGCGTGACACCAAACCAGCATCACCAGATACTGGTGGATAACACAAAGATTCATCTATGTGCTTCTGTAAGGAGGAAACTTAGGTTCCTATCATTTTCCCTACAACCCACCATTTTGAGGAGCTCAGGGTCAGCCAGATCCCCAGTAAGCAGGCAGAGTGAAGAGGTTCTGGGTAGACTGATCTCTTCACTTAAACATTGATGTTGGCCAATGGCCAGTTTCTTCTTCCTCTCTAACACAAACGCTTGGTGGCAATTTTCCCATGGGAGTGAACCATTCTGTGGAACTTTTGATTCTTGTACCAGTGGGCTCCAATAGAAGGTAACAAGCAGCTTGCCCATCTCTATTTACATTGTCCAATGATCTATGATAGTCTAAACCAACCAATTCAAAGGAAGAAAACACATCCAAGCTCAAAATACATATATAAGAGCCCTGACACAAATAGCAAACTCAGGCACTGGCTCCAGATCCCCTCCCCATCCTGGGGAGTCCGTCTTTTTGTGTGTTTTGCTCTCTCTCTGTATATTTGTGTGTACGTGCTTTTGCTTTTGATAAAAATCCAGCTTCGTGTTGAGACCTTGCTTTTCATGCCTTTTCATTCCTTAAATTGATAATGAAAAATAATCTGTCCAGAAATTTTAGGCATCAATACTTTTATTGTGCCAATTTAATTCCTAAAGCTTTAGCCTCCTATTTGCGGAGAATATGGCAACTGAGCTTTCCTCATTGCATGTATTGAAAATGACATCGAGGCTTCAACAAATGGCCAAGCCTCCCTTGTAATACTGATGCTGAATTTATCCTAGATGAATGTGACCATTTCTGATCCAAAGTGACTCAACCCCATTGGCTATGTATTATACTTGAGTTAATTCCATTAATGAAAATAGAATTCAAGACTACAGAGCCTGAGCTTTGAGTTGGGATCCAACTTACAGAGAGCAGTGGTTGATGCAGAAAAAAATGAGATAGCAAAATTATGATGGAAAGGTGGGCTAGGCAGCCCTACTTTCTTCAAAGGTAGCAGGGGTATGTGGATGGAGCCGTGATCAGATATTGTGGAGCAGGACTCTAGTTACTCTTCAGATTTGGGTCAGATTTGTAAACTACAGTTGTGTAAATGAATGTGGGGACTACAAAAACTGGGCAATGGTAAAAAAGGCTTTTGAATGTTCAATGACCAAATCAAGTGTCTGATGAACCTGAGGTGTTTCTTTAAGGCTCGTCCTTGCTGCATTGTGACTTCACTGCAGCCTGGGATCTGCGCTCTTATGTGCACTTTGTAGTGCCATGTGATGCCAACAAATGCTGCTTAACATTCCATGACGAGGAAGAAAAACTATTGAGCGCTATAAACTACAATGTTATTACTGCACATATTAAGTTTTCTGATTTCCAGAAATTATGGTTTAAGTTGAAAGACCAAGAGATTAAAGATGGCTATTTTTAGTGCTTAAGGCCTAAAATAGTTGGGTGGGGAGGTCCAGTAGAAGAACTCGCATTACCATATTCTTTACCCACATACTAGAGATACAGTTGCTAGGAAACTGGCCCATCCCCCTAGGGAGGGATTAATGGTTTGGGGACCTTCCTATAGCCAATCAATTCAAAATGCAATGTTTCAACCAATAGATGCTTGCCAGGTAGGAATCGCCCCTGCCTTGGGCATGCTGGGAGGGAACAAAATCTTTAAATTACCCAACTAACCTGAGCACAGGGCTCTCGGCTCTTTACCGCTTCGGCAGTGGGGGCTGTGAGCCCAAGCTTCAGCTTGTAATGATTTATAATAAAAAGATCCTCATGTGATTTGCAATGGACTCAGCTCCTGGTGGTGGTCTTTTGGGGAATCGTGATTCGGGCACAACATACTAAAGATGGGAGGAGCTTTTAATATGTTCCCACCAACTTTTCTTGGGATGTAAGTATCCAATTCAAGTATCGTTGGGCTCTGTTATAATGCTTGGTTTTTAAGTATTTCTGTTTAAGTTGATGACTCAAATTACATCAAACAATAATTAAATTAATTTTAACTTGGAAATTAGGATAGAATTTCTAATAATTTTTAAAATGGTCTTAAATATATCTCTGCCATTTTATACTATGTATTTATGGAAGATGACATTATCAGCATTGACATTAATAAAATCAAACTATCAATCAACTCTGAAAAAACTTTAAGAGACTATGTCTGCAGAATCAAAAATTCAGCCAAGATTTAATTCTTTATATGAAAACAAAAACCAAGCATATGTATCTTATTAGTGTGCAAATTTGTTTTCATCTTTAATAAACGGCAAATTACATGCATAGCTAATAAATCATTTTTATAATTTATTATCAATACAAATTTGCTATATGTACCCATTTTAGACATCTATCTGTACAAGACTGTATAAAAAGACTGTATGAAAGGGATATATGTATGGGCTAGTGAAACTTTTATAGAATGTGTGAATGAGAATATCATTTGAGGATGCAAACTTCACATGTCTTGAAAGATGAAATAGTTGAGTCATGAGTTCAAAGTCAGCTTGAGGAAGAAAATAAATTAAATAGTGGAGAGATCTGCCCATATAAGGAGTTAATCCAGCCATGGAATCATTTGGGCTTCTGTGTATTCCCAAAAGCTCACGGATACAGACATTCCATTCATTCCAGAAATACCTAAAGGCCATTGTTCTAAAAGCTAGGTTGATCACAAGGAATGAGACAGCTAGAAGGTCTGTTATAGAGTTTATGTCTACCCATGAACCTTTCCCCAGCTCTCTATTCCAAATTGGGTTGTTGCTGTGGAGTCGATTCTAAGCTTCCCCTGCCATTTCCTCAATGTCTTTGCTGTTTACAGCCATAAGCTTGGCTGTAAACAGCATTCTCCTTTGTCCTTTCTGTTCACAGAGCCTTGGCTGCAGTGGCAGGAATTGGAGAGCAAGAAAAACTGTTCCTAATTATAGAAAGGTTAAATTGTTTGCTCAGGGTCATTCAGTTATGCCTTACCAGAGTTCAGCAAGCCCAAATCCCCTCGTTGAGGTTAAATTCTTTTGCTGAATGTACAGTGAGCACCTTGAACCTCTTCTTTTACAACATTCATCACTCGTGTAGCTATTTATTTAATGCTTATGCTCGCCACACTGTCATAGACTCTTGTAGCTAATGCAGTGTCTGTCATTTTCATTGGACCACTCCCTGAATCTAGCACACACTTGGTATAAGGTAGGTACAAAATTTTTTATTTAAATTTTATTTAATTACAAATTGATTATTTAAATTTTTAAGGTGGATCTGGATGATGACTATCTGTAAAAGGCATTGCACACACTGTAAGGACCTTAGTTTAGATCCCCTAAAACCCATATTAAAAAGCCAGGCAGAGTCGTAAGTGTTTGTAACCCAAACCCTGACCAAACAGAGATAGCTGTGTCCCTGGAGCACCTAGCCAAACCAGTGAGCTTTAGTTTCATTGAGAGACTCTGCCTCAAAAATTAAAGGTGGAGAGTGAATTAGGAAAGTCACTCAGTGTTGACCTTGGGCTACCACACAGTACATGCATGTGTACCTGCCTACACACGTGCATACACAGCACACAAACATGACAGCAATGTAACATACGTGTGATATAAATAAGAGGACATTTTAAAAGTTAGGCTGAGTGGTGGGGGATAGGGATTTAGCTCAGAGGTAAAACATTTGTCTAGGGAGTTCAAGGTTCTAACTTTGCTCCTCAGCTCAAAGTGAAGAAAAGGCAAAGCTACAAAAGGACAACAAAAACAAACAAACAAAACAGAAAGAAACGAGGTAACCAGCTGGGCCTGGTAAGGGAAGCCTATTATCAGAGCAGTGGGGAGCTTGCAGACAGAAGCAATGGAAGTTCTAGGTTAGCCTGGAAAACAGGCAAGAATCTGCTTCAAAACAAGGAAATCACGGTAGAAATCCTGGAAACTTCCCATTTAAAATGGTTTCTTAAATCTAAAACCCTTGTACAACATGGTTGTTTTGAGCCTGCCAAGAGCCAAGGATTGAAGGTAGCCTTTGTAGCGAACCTCTGTTCGCTCCTAAACCAAAGCAGAGGTGCGCTGGGCGCATATAAACTGTGAGTCAGTGTGCTCCCAGAAGCTCCTTTGTAGGTAATAACTCAAAGATTTACTCCCAGAACACAGAGTTGCTTGTGTTCATATCCTGCCACATGACAAGCTACCTGGGCCTGTGACAGCTTCACTGGGTAGATAGGAAAGAAAGGCGACAGGGGATATGTGTAAGTCGAGAAGGGTGAGGCACTGGATCTAGAAAGTCACTAAATGCCCAGAGGGTCACCCTTCAAACCTGGCCTGCACACGGGGCGGGGGGGGGGGGTGACGACGACAATGAGATTGAGGTGAGAACTACCTGTAGTCAAGAGCCGGAAATTCTGAAAAGATATACTATTTGCACCGCATCCAGAAAACAGTGAAGATGTTGCTTGCCGTGAAACACCATTCATCAGTGTTCATTTGCTTTGTGAACATCTGCTCAGAATCCCATGTGACAGGGAAGGCCACAGCCCTCTGACTAAAATGCAGAACTTGTGTCATAATTCCAAGTGCAATTCTTCTTATAATAGGGACTGGAAAACTCTATTTAACGAAAGCTTTGATTTAGCATTTTCTTATCAACAAAACAGTTGGCAATATCTAATATGAATAGGAACAGGAAGACATTCAGCATCTCAAAGACAAAGCTTCTTCCGGAAAAGCTAATGATCCCTTCCAGAACAGTGCTACCCACAGGAAGTAAAGTGGGCTATTGGTTTTAGCAGGTACTGAATACCAACACTGTGAAAGTAGTTTTGGTATACAGAGAATTAAGCATAAACCAAATCAGCTTTCAACCCTGCCTCTGTAACAAAGCTCAGGAAACCACAGAACTAATCAATGGTTACAATCTAAGATGACTTTTGTAAGCCATTATAATACAGTCATATAATATAGATTCTTTTTAACTTCCTATAAAATAACATTTGAACTTGGGAATTCACAAGTACTGAGAGTTTACAGGAGTCCAAGAGCTCTTTTTGACCTGTAGGACATTTGTCTCTGAATCTTATTGAGTGAATTTGTTTTACTTGCAAACCTGAATAAGGTTCTTACCAACATTCATTTCTTACACACACACACACACACACGCATGCAGGCAGTTACATACATATACACTGGAAGGAATGTGCTTAGCAGAGGTTAAATGAACATGGTCAGAACCTTTACAAGGCCTCTCTGTTCATAATCTGGGAGAAAATGTTGAAAATAGCAAGCAACCCTTAAATAATTAAGTTAAGGAGCTTGTCTGCTCTTGCGAAATCAATTTTTCAATAGGTTGGAAAGTTCCAGAAGGAGAGGCAAGCTCTAAAATCATCCTGAGGGCTGGGAAGCGGTGACAAAATCCCACAGAAGGCTGTCTAGGTGTGCCCTTGGGGCTGCACATCTGCTCTCTGAGGTGCTGTTACACCTATAAAATGGGGATGAATGACACGCATTGTATAAGATCATATGAGAAGCACTGAGACATTTCTTTAAAGTTACAGCTATGTCTTTTAGAAAACAGCTCAGATTCAACCTGTACTCATTCTTTCTAATCCTGAATCCTACCTACATACTCCAATCTATAGGAACATCATTATGGCCCAGACCACTGAATTCTCCAAACACCTATGCTCACGTTTTATCCCTTACCTCTCTCTCTCCTTCCTCTTGAAGTCTAGTTGTTGTTCTCAGACCCTGCTTTGATTTAGTGCCCCTTCAGTGTCTCTTCCATCATCTCTCTGCCTTCTAATAACTGCACACTGCCAACAGTACAGCCATCTCTTAACATTTCCCACTAAGACAGATTGGGAACCCACTTCCCCTTAGGCATCAGGCATTTTTAAAGCAGTGTTAAGGTACTACTGGAATCTGCTAAAAAATCACCAATAGTGTTAATGTGTAAATGGTAAGCTCTTTATACTGTATGTTCACAGAGAGAGAGAGAGAGAGAGAGAGACAGAGACAGAGAGACAGAGAGACAGAGAGACAGAGAGACAGAGAGACACAGAGAGAGAATCATTTTCTTGTATAATAAAACAACTACAAGAGATGGGGCAATCCCAGATACTCTTGCTGTGTGAGACTTGTTGAGCAAAAGCACTGTAAGTCAGACAGGATGCCATCCCAACCCTGAGACCAACATCAATGGTCACAAATGTCTTCAGATAGCTATATAATGCCCTGGGTTCTGAAGGAACATCACCAAGCAGCCAAAGGCTGCTTGAAGCAGTATCAGATGTTTTACAATAACAAGACATAGATGAACTATTTCTACAAGAGTGGGGCATGCTTCCCCTGGGGTGGTAAGTTCATGACTGGCCCAAAACATAAAAGACTTAATGACTGTGAGTGACACTAGATGCAAGACTATGATCGTCCAAATAAATGCCTGTGATTGATCCAACCACCCACTTTTCTAGCCTGGGAATCAGTTGGAAGTCACTCTGCTGAACTGCTTCCCTTGACGTTACAGCATGAAGACCAAAGCAGTGCAGCCTCAGCTGGACGTGTGATGAAACAAGCAGCAGAGAAGAGCAGAGGATGCTGGGAAGGCAGCAGAAGCAGTGGGGACAGCTTGACGGCCAGCTCATGGGGCAGTGGATCCTACTCTCAGGCAGCAGACTGCTCCTTCAGACTCAACACAGACTTGATCCTGTGGATGGGGCTGGGTGCACCATCTGGTGGCTTGACAGGAGAATGAGTGCCCATCACAATCAACAGCTTGACTCCCTTAGGGAACCGGAGGTCTCCTGTATCTTGTGTGCATTACCTAGTGATCTGACAGCTTAAAATCTACACTTCCTGTACCAGTGTCCTTACAGCTTCTGCTTCTCAGTGGTGGGCTCTGGAAACCCCCAGTATATGTTCATGGCTTCCAGGCACAAACACATATACAACTGCTTACACACTAACAGGGTCCGGCTACGCTGGATTCCATCCCAGTGGCTCTTGCTGGGTTTCCTGTACCCAGTGCTGGATTCTTTGAACAGCCTTGTTTGAGAACAGCCTCCAGCTGCCCATCTCTAAACCTGAAGGCAAAGAAGCAGCAATCATCGTTTCAGTACTAAATTAATGGGGCAGAGGCCTTGGTGTGTTTGTTTGAAAGCTGAAGGGAAGCCACTTTGGAAGCCTCAGACCTACTACTGGTAACACCTTCAGGCCTGAATCCAAGTAGAATATGCCGGTGTGGTGCCATAGTCATGTGAGCAGCCAGAAACCACCCAGTGATCTTGTGCAGGGATTCCAAGCATCTGAGATCCTGACCCCAACAGTAAGAAAGGTTTGTGACTGGGCAATCCCAGTCATACCCAGTGGAATGCCATCCTAAGAGGAGCAGGTGCTCTAAGTCGACCTTGATAGAGCCACTGACAACTGAAGAAGCTGCAGGACAAAGAGCCATCCAGTCAAGAGCAAGGAAAGTGGAAACAGGTGAGACGAGAGTAGAGAGCTGACAAAAGGTTGTAAGGAGCCAGAGAAGAGGCCAGCAGACCTAGGCACAAGTAGACATCCAGGTTGCTAAACACCCTTGGTCTAAAGCCCCAGGCTAAGAGCTGGGAACTGGGTGCTGCAAGAGGTCAAGGGGTCAAACTCCTGAGGCCATTATGGTGAGGATAACACCAGATGTGTTTCCACTCGTGTTTCTGCTTGCCTACTGCTCTCAGATGCCAAACACTGAGGGCCACAACAGCTTTTATATATGAATATTTGAAGAGTTTCTTGCCTGCTTGTAATTTCTATTCACAAAGTCCCTCAACCCACCGGCTTGTTCCACTCCTGGAGTTAGAATTCTTGAAGGATGGAGTATTTGTTTCATCTCTGTCTCCCTACTGCCCAGCATCTTG
>CM053765.1:24877660-24927482 GCA_028658305.1 Pachyuromys duprasi
TCCAGTGACGCTGAAAGATAACACTCTACTCTTTATATAGACTAAGTTTCATGAACTTATTAACATAAAGAAGGGCACAGGATAACAGACAATGAGGTTCATTTTAAAGGTATTTATGTGATGAAATAGCAAATTACAACTCTAAGAGCCAAGTTCAATACAGAAAACAATGTTTTATGAGAGCGGTAAGGCTGGTTCAGGTAGAGCAAACTGGCTTTGATGCTAATTCCAAAAGAAAAGGTCCTACAAATAACTTAAATGTCAATATTTGGATGGAGAAGTATGCATTGTAATACTTTTAGCCAACCTTGTATTTTAACATGTTTGCTTGAGTTTTGTTAAAAGCTATGTCCAAACTTCATAGCCTTATCCAATGAATGTGTCTGACTTCTATGTACTTATCTTAGTCAGCAATAAAGATGCGATGTGCATCATTTATGTATCACCACTCAATCACAGAAGCACTTGTACACTCTCCCAAAGGAAATACTGCAAATAGAATGTATAAGTGATTTTCTTTCTTAAGTCTTCTATGAACAAAAGATTCCAAAAAGTTGTTGATAACATTTGAAATGCTCCAAGTATTCATGCTTTGAAAGTAGTGTCACAAAAAGGGATGAGACTTTACCAATCCTGGTCCAACTACTTCATTTCATACCAAAAAATTGCCCAAGTTATGACACTGAGCACCTAATCTCTGGGAAAAGCAGAAGCAAATCATAGAAACATAAGAAGAGCCTTGGTTAATCTTTACCAGAAAACACTTGACATATGTGTCAAAGAACAACAAATCAATGACAGAAAAATCCATACATACCTTCCAAAGGCTGTGCACACTGATGAGCATTAGAGGAACTTACCTTTCTGCCTTTTCTGTGTGCATTCTCTTCCTTCCCAATTTTTCTCTGCCTGCTGTTGGGTGTATGTGCAATGGGAATAAGTTTGTGAGGGTAATGAGGCATTACACTGCCACCGAGATGAAACAAACGGGTCCTAGTGAGTCTTCCACAGACAAATTGGAGGGAAAAGAAAAAGCAGATAGCACAGTCCCCGCCCCCGTGCCCTGAATTGGCCTATAACTGCCTGTTTCAGAGTAGAATAGCGATTCCAAATCATAAGTATGGAAACCAGATTCTCGGTAACACTGAGGTACTCAGCAAAAGCAATTGATGCTAAGTCCTTCTGCAGACATCCTATCACATGTTAGATTGTAGGTTCTCATTTGTTCTCCTTTAACATACCAAAGACAAAGGAATATCATGTAGATCACAAAGCTTCTCAGAAAACTGAAATGGAAACTGCAAGAGATGTCTACACACATGGTAAAATTTGATAAATAAGAAGTTAAGCAAAATTAAGCAGATATAATGGAATATATATGTATATATGTATATATATATATATATATATAATTATTATAATGGTCTCCCTTGTAGGTACTCCTCAATATGGCTGCATTCTTCAATCCAGTAAACTCATGTACTTGTGCTATGACCAAATATTACAATGAGCTTAGATTGTGATGTTCAAGTCTACCATGAATTCTGTGTTTAGAAAAATCAGATAACCAGCGGGGCCATCAGAGTCCAGTTCTTTTGACAAGCCTCAAGCATTGGCTTATCTTGAAGTGGACATTGGTTGAAAAATGCCCGGAGAAAGAGGTGGAGTGACAAGTTATAGATTCTCATGATACTGAAACATCTTCAGTGGCAGCACTGGATCATCTCCATGACACCGGTCCTCTCCTAGAACTAAGTCCATCAATGTACCTGCTGCAGCACTGACGGACAAAATAGTCAACACAGGCACTCTCTCAACAGGAACTACATAAACTGGGTGTGTATGTGTGTGTGCGCTCATGCATGCCATACTTACAAATTAGAAATGTAGAGTTATATGTACATTTTTTTTCTGTATTTCCCCTTTAGGTTTCTCTGAGCTACTTGAAACTATCCCCAATAGGAAAAGTGCGCACTCACGATCATTGCACTGGCTTCCAGAATAGGAGGTCATCGAGCAGTCACAAGTGAAGCCTTCCCACTGCTGCATGCAGACCCCCTGGTTGGCACATGAATCCTCCTGACAGGTTGTACTGGGTCCTGGTAATGCACACAAGTGGAGGGTGTGGAATGAGAAAGAGAAGGAGAGAAAACATTAAAAATTGACAAAGACCCAAGATATCACCTAAACTTACCACCACCATCCCCCCAAACATTCAAAAACACAACCATCAAAAATATCAACTCAGTCACATGCAAGTCAGTGTATACAAAGTAAGACAGAAGTAAATACATATTTAGCCACAAATTATCAATGATTACACGGAAAAGGGAGAGGGCTGAACACATGTTCTCCTTTAGGTAGACTTTGCATAAAAGCTGTATGTTCTATCATTCAACTAGAAGACATCTCATTTGGAGCAGGGATTTGTTGCTGAATAATGCTAAAGTAAAAAAATCTATTCTCGTAATTCTAATGAAATAATGTTCAGTGTTTTATCCCAAAACTAAAAGTCCCTAAGTCAATTTTGTGATGCTAGAATGATGAAAGGTAAAGAGGAGGAGGAAGAAAAATCAGCTCAAATGTGCTCTACCCTATGGGTGTTAAGCAGTTTATGTAAACTCTGTTATAAAGTCCTCCAGCAGCTGGAATAGGTAATAGCTCCATTCAATACATTCAAAGCACTAAGCCAGTTTTCCAAGGTCCCACATTTCTTCAAGGATGCTAATGCCTGCTTCAGAGAGACTAACATTGAGACTACATCTTCACTTCACCAAAGATTCCCAGAGAGTGCTCTTTACAGCAGTCATCTGAGTATTGGTAGAATTGCAAATTCTTGGACCCCCTCTATTAATTTGCTGAACTAGAAACTTTGAAGAAGTCATAAATCCATCTTAATAACCTTCAGAAAATTCAATGCAATCCACAGTGTGAGAGTCACCACATTATACCATGCTGTTAAAGATTTATTATACAGGATAGGGTATGTCCTTCCCTGGGGTATTTCTACACCAGAAGATGCAGGAGAATTGTTTTGATGTAAGGAGAAAGTATTAAATGCTGGGCTAACAATCTTGTATTATGATTTTTATTTTATACGTCTTTACCTAATTATATGTAAATATAATGGTACATGCACATAATTTATAAGCAAGTATATCTACGTCCAAGGCATTCTAGGAATCTTTATCCAGATGGGAGTAAAAATACCATACAAGTTTGCAATCTCATTCCTACAAACTGCCATTAAGATCATTCTTTTTTTGATTAGCCTGGAACCAAACTTCAACCATTTTCTTTTCATTCCTAACTTATACTTTAGCCTTGGGGTAAATATACATAGTAATATCTTAGCTAACAAAAGAAAGAATATAAAATTCAGGATAAGTCCATATTCTCCAATATCTTCAGCAACTGAGATGGGCTGTTTGGCTCAACAAATGTATTAGTCATGAACCAATGCATAAAAGCACTTGACAGAGCAAAGAAAACGTATTTATTGCGATTACTACATATTTTGCATTTTCCAAGCTAAGCATCACACAGGCACAGAATACTAAATGTAAGCATGTTGGATTTTAAGGGTGTATGTTCAAGAGAGATAAAGGACTAGGGAGGGTTCACCTTCTGGGTGGCAGGACATTTTGTATTTATTCATGAAGGGTGGAAGCAGTACAGAACGGTCACTCATGAGACAAAGCTATTAGGATATGACATAAGAAAGTTCAAGTCAATTACTAACACTAGGGGAACAGCGCCACTGCTGGGGTTCTGCAGCTCCTATTTGTCATGTGGTTGCCCCATGTAGGGATGAAAGGAGGTACATGGTCATGTTCTCAGTGGGTCTTAAACTGGAGCATTGTGTCCTGCAAGTTTCATTAACAATGGCAAATCAGGACAGCTTCTTTCAAAGGATAAAAGTGTCTGAGAAATCCACAGGGCTCCCCAGTCAAACAGCTCTCAGCAGACAATGGACTAGTAATTCAACTGTGCTCAAGAATCGGAAACACATGGAAGGCTTTCCCTTCAAAGGCAAAAACTTTGAGAAAACACAGTAATTCTTTGCATGGTTACTGAGTCTAGAGAAAAGCCATTCTCCTCCTCTCTAACTGCCATATTTTAAACATTTTTAAGGACTAGCCTGCATGCCACCCCCCAGAGCAAACATCCTCTAATATCTAGAGCAGAATTATTGCCCTTCTTAGTGGCCATAGCACTTACTCTCTGCAGCAATAATTCCTGCATGTGATAATGTTCAAGTTAGCATTTTATTATACATTATACCATCTTCTACTTCTATCATCTCTCAGTTTTTTCATGTCTTTGTTTTTAATTATTTGTTATCAAATGGCTGTTTGCTGCATGCTTTTTAGAAGTCATGTATTGTGCTTTGGGTAGGTCCTTTCTGCACTAGGACTACATGCGTTCAGAGAAAGTGTTTCAACGTGTGACAAACTCGTATGACCTACTCGACCCATAATTTTCCTTTGTCTCATACTTTTAAATAGTCTGCAAAGGGAGCAGAAGTAAGTCTTTCACATCCATCAAAGTTTTGTCGGGAATCAAACAGAGAAAGAATTACAGATCATTTCCAAATTCATCGAAGCTGTTGCTTACACCACACAATCAATGACTGGTTGTATTATCACTATCCAGCTGGTGACTTCACATCAGTTCAGAACCAAACACAGAGCTCCCCTCAAGATTGTGATGACAAGGCTTCTTGCCTCCTACCCCTAGGCCATTTCCTACCATCTATGCCCAGCTCACTGTGCACCAGCAAGCTTCCCTCCTCTCCAACGTGATGATGCTCAGATTGTTGTCACTATACCCATAACAAGAGCACCATCCCAAAGCTTGTGAGCCAAGCTCATTTCCAGGCCCCAGGCAGCCTAGGGAATCTGAGTTGTAACAGGTTCTTTAGGTGTTTCTGACACCTCGCTCACATTTCAGGTCTACTGCTCCAGACTTGCAGCCCATCTTGGTCAAGCCCTTTTGCGCCTACTGTAGACACAGTGTGAGCAACCCCTTATGCATATTTCTAAGACACTGGTTTGTCCTTCATTCAAGTTTCAGCTCAAAGAGTGCATGCTCAAACAACCCCATGAGGAAATTGCCACCATCATCACACTCTCCATCAGGTCTTCCTGTTTGTATTACTTAACAATGACATGACCTCTAACTAAATTGTTTGTTGATCTCTTTCTGTTAATGGACAGATAATATTTGCATGTTACGATTCACAATGTGTTACTTTGTTATTTATTTACAACTTAGAATAGTCAACTAATTCAGGATAACTAATCTATCATTTCACATGCTAATCACTCCTTGTATGGTTAAAAAAATGTCAAATCTGCTCCATTTGCAACTTTTAAAGAATACAATGCATGTAATTTACTGCAGTCACCAATTTGTGTAACAGATCACAGGTCACCATGTAGGTTTGGTCCTCTTGTCTAGCTGAAATCCTTGGATCATTATCTACATCTTCTGCATTCCCCTCCCTTCCCAGCAGGTGTGTATAGTTGCAATTACTTAAATTTCAAACATAGGACTGCGTATCTGTCTTTCTATGCCTCACCAATTTTTTTTGGCATAATCACTTTCATCACTATTGTCAAGAATAGTCCCTTTTTTTTCCCTCTGTGTGTGCATGTGTATGTGCACATGTGTGCATGCGTGTGGGGAGGTACATGTACAAATGTGTGCATGGGCATATAGAGGTCTGAGATCAGACTCGTATTGTTTCTTCTGTGTCATCCATTTTGTCACTGGCCAGGAACTCATCAGGTCAGAGTCATCAGGATGAAGCGCCACGAATCTACCTAGTTCCACTTCCCCAGTGACAGGACTGCAGGTGCTCACCACCGTGCCCTGATGTTTTGTCTGTTTGTTGTTTTATTTTGTTTTGTAGCATTGTTATTACTTAATTGAAATTGCCATACAAAGTACTTTAATCATACTCTCCCTTGCCCTATTATTCTGACCACCTCCTCCAACCTTTTCAACATGAGCGCTAGGGTCTTAAACCCAGGTCCTTGTCCTTGCCTAGCAAGGACTTATATCCTTAGCCCAGTGCCTCATTTTGTAAAGTCTAAACATATTTACATATGAGTCACTTTTCTTTACCCATTTACCTAGTGACCACACCTAGCTCTTTTCTACGTCTTAGCTGTTATACACAGTGTTGCAGTGACTATCAGAGTAGAGACGTCTCTTTGACATATTGATTTTAATTCCTTTGGAGACATGCCCAGACGTAGAGTTGTTGGATCATATGCTAATTCTATTTTCAGTTATTTGAAGAACATCCATACTGTTTTCTGTAATTACTGTATTAATTTACATTCTCACCAACAACATATAAGGATTCTCTCTTCTCCACTCTTCTGCCAATTTTTCCATCATAGTCATTCTAACAGATATGAGTTACTAACTCATTATGATTTAATTTCCTTTTCCTCAGTGATTTGAGGTGAACAGGTTTTTATATTCCTGATACACATTGGTATTTAAGTTGTTTGTCCACTTTTTTAGGGGATCATTTGTTTACCAGAAACTTAAATGAGTTCCTTATATATTTGAGTTATTTACCTATCAACAGATATTTGACTTATAAATGTTTCCTTCTAATGTACCAGTTGTGTCCACACTCTATTAATTGTTCTGTTGCTACATGAAAATTTTGTAGCTTGGTACAATCCCATTTATTTATATTTTTTCTTTTGTTCTCTCTATTTTTGAGTATCATGAAAGAAACCCTGCACAGACAAATTTCATGGAGCTTTACCTATGTTTTCTTCAGTGGTTCTATAGTGTTTTTTTGGGGGGGGGTAGTATGCTTACTAAGTCTTTATACCACTTTGTGTTGGTTTTTCTATACGGTGAAAGATGACAATTTCATTTTGTAGGTATCAGATTTCATCAAAATTACTGAAAGATATGTCTTTTCTATGTGTTAAGGCTACTTTTATCAGAATTCAATTGACATAAAATTGTAGAGTTACTTCTTCTGTCTGTCCTGTTCCATTATTCAATGTGTTTTTCTTGCATTAACTAAATGTTTAGGCCCATAAAGGCTGGGGAGCCGTTTTGTTCACCTTTCTGCCTTTTATTTCTGTTGTAGTATTTGGTATGGAACACTGCTTCTCAGCCTCCCCAGTGTCGCAACCCTTTAATATAGTTCCCTGTGTTGCGGTTACCCCCAAGCAGTATAATCATTGCCATTGCTGCTTCATAACTGTAATTCTTCTGCTATTATGAATTGCAGTGTAAATATTTTTGGAGACAGAGGTTTGCTAAAGGTTTGTAACCCATGGATTGAGAACCGCTATATAGAGTGACAGTCATGAGTCATTAGTGAACAAATGAAAGAATGAAGGATCCAAAGAAGGAAAGGGAGAGGGACAAAGAAAGAAAGGAGGAAAGGAAAGAGGGAGGAAAAGGATGGAAGAGAAGAAGGGAAAGAACAAAGGAGAGAGGGTGGGAGAGAAAAAGGGGGGAAAGGAGGGAAATACAAAAGGAAGGAGGGAAATAAGGGAGAGGAGAGGACTTAATTACTTTCTGTTTAAAGATTTTTTTTAACTGAGTGCTACAGCTGGGATACAAAATGAATAAATTGTAATTAATATAAAAAATAAAAATTTATTTAAAAAAGATTTTTTCTAATTTTATCCTAGAACTTAATTAATTTCAGTTGATATAAGCAAATTTGGCTTGTAGCTCAGCATTAAAACAATAGTAGTATATGAAAAACCAAGTTTTTTTCTTTTTACTTAAAAATTAAGTATATTCAGGTTTACTACATATTGAGATAGGATTCACTTATTTCACCCTGTCCAGGTACAGTGAGCAATAACTGCATCAAGTAAAAAAAAAAAATGAGTCAAGTATAGAACAAAATTTCTAAAAGGTATTATTGATTATAATAACATATAAATAAAGTATATTTTATGGCCATGCAGTAAATGGAGGACATATATGTTCTCATCAATATTTATTCAAGGAAAGAAAACTATGAAATTAAATAAATGTGCCATCAAGATAGCAGGCTGGGGGAGCTTTTCAACAATGTTTTTCAACAATGTTTTCCACTAAATATCCCTTGTTATAAACTAACCTTGACTAAATCAGAAAGAAAACATGACAATGGCTATGAACTGTATAGCATGCTATCAGTTCGACATCTGATTTCTAGCTCTATTTTTCACTTCCCCAGGAAACTTAGAGCTGTGTGTTTCCCTCGTTATCTTATTCCATGATAACCCAGAGGCTGCCACAAACTGCTCCTTCTTGATCTGGAATTTGTTCTTCTCTCCTGGAACTGTCTCATGATCTCATTGGATGACCAGCCCTCCCCAAATCCACCTCTGAGGCACGTGTCATCTGACTTTTTCACCTCTGTTTCACGTTCTAGAAAATGAAGTTAACATAGTATCTTTTATATTTACAGGCCCTTGAAATGATAAAACTCAGGATGTTGGTAACAGAGTGCACTGTCTTCTCCCACTGCCCAAGCAGAACTTAACCAAACATATGTCTCAACTTGAAGTTGATTATTACTGCTAAGTCAGTACCAGCATCTCCCTTGAAGGTGGAAGTGAGGACAGGTCAATGCTCATGCAGGCATCACAACCTCTCTTAACAAAGATGTTCAGTTGCTCATGGCTTCTCAATTGGGAGCTGAGAAAAGTCATACAATCAGGAGGATGAGCAAGCAAGACAGTAGGGACAATTTCCGTAATGCCTCAGTGATCTTTAGTCACTCCATCCCCTTCATGATACACTGATAACTGCAACATGGGCACAAGAAGTGGTTGACACTAAGATGTCCTGTGGAAGCTTTTCTCCTCAGCAGCCTCTGATCCGTGGTCTGTGTTTAACCAGCAACATCCAAGATAAATGGATTTGTTTCATGTGTTGACTTTAGTGGTATATAATGGTCCCAGCATTGTCCATTGAAAGCTACAGCATACTTTGTCTTATCAATTGGCCTGAAGAACTGCTAAGAATCTCTGCTCTTGAACAGGCCACAGAACACCACAGTCATCAAAGGCTCATGAGCCAAGTTTTATGCTTATATGGTAAGAGAGAAGTGACAGTCCCATGACAATGAGGAAGTAGGAGTTTACACTGTCCCAGTTAGAGGAGGTTTAATAAGAAAGACAAAATAGCTGTTACATAACCCTTCTTGCTCAATCATTCTATTCATGAGGTGCCTGAGCCACAAATATGCAATAATGACATCACTGCTCTTTTAAAAATCAAAGACAACAAAGACCTCACAATGTGTCTTTAAAAAATGCAAACTAAGGCCTCATTATCAGAGCTTACTTCTTTCCCCTTCAACACTGATTTAGTGATGTGTTGAGGCTACAGAGGGTGGGCAAAACTAATGAGAGAGAAGAGAAAGGAGGGATTTCAAGGAACAGGCCCAGCAAAATTAAAGTGATTTGAAATACTTTTAAAAGAATGCTGGCTGGCTTTATGTCAATGTGACACAAACTAGAGTCATCTGAAAGAAGGGAACCTCAACTGAGAAAATGTCTCTATAATATCTCACTGTAGGAAAACAGATTAGACATTGTCTTAATTAGTGATTCATGTAGGGGGGAGCCAGGCCTTTGTGGGTGCTGCCGTCCCTGGCTCAAGGTCCTGAGTGCTATAAAAAAAAAAGGCTCAGCATTCCTCCATGGATGCTTCATCAGTTCCTGCATCCAAAGTCCTGCCCTATTTGAGTTCTTGTCCTGACTTCCTTTGGTAATGAACTGTGATACAGAAGTGTAAGCAAAATAAACTCTTTTCTCACTGAGTTGCTTTTGGTTGTGATGTTTTACACAGCAATAGAAACCATGTCTAGTACAATAAGTACTGAGTAAACTGAATTAGAAATAATCAAAATAATATTATAGGGAAACTCTCCAGAATAAAGTCACTGAGATACTATCCACTAACTGTACTAACTGTGTCTACCTAGAGACTAGTAAAATACAAAGTTAAAACATGTAACATAGTAGGAAAAGAACTATAACTTTAAAATCCAGTTCTAGTACTTACTATGAGTATAAATGTGGCCTATCTAAACTTAGTTTCTGCATCTTTGTGATGTAGATATAATTGATCCTACCTAATGTGATAAGAATTAAGTGAAATAGCTAAGTTTATAAAAGGGAATAACAGTACAGGTCATGTGAAGGCAGGGATGTCATTTGAGAGTCTGTAGCATTCTCCTGCACCAACTCAACTCTTACAACATGGCATCATCAATTATCCTGGATGGTAAAACTGGACTTTTTCTGCTTGCTAAAGTTGGGTACAAAGTCAGTGAGATGTAAAGAGCTATGACATATTATGTATAGTAGGTCACATTGACACAATTCTTCATGCTTGCGTGACAAACTGCCATGGATGTCTAGCTGAATTCCTGCCCTTATTATTCCCTATAAGGCGAACTATTTTTGAAAAAGTGATTTATTTTTAAGTAAAGTGTTACATTTCATTACATGAAATACAATGGAAAATGTGATTCACCCCTTAGCTTTGAAGAAAATGAGGTAAAGAACTAACTGTATTCCTTGTAACAAAACCGGAAAATTAAAATGTCCTTTGAAAATTAAAGGGAAATGTCAATCTCTTCTAAAAATGCCTTAATCGAGGGCCGAGGAGATGGCTCAGCAGGAGTAAAGGAACTAATGGGGAAGGCTGATGACATTGGGTTTCTTCCCCAGGACCCACAGATAGGCACAGGAGAACTTGCTCTCGAACATTGTCTTCTGAATGCCACGTGCATGTGCCCATGTACATCTACTCACATAACCACTCACCCACCTAAGTAAATTAACGAATGCAATATAATTTAAAAAGGAAAATTTAAAAAAAGAAAATGCCTTAACAGACTTTTAAGGCATTCAAATCCAAAACTATTGACCTTCTACAAATAGCCAATATATAACCCCTGGTGCTGTGATCTAATTAATCCTTGATGCCTCAGCTTCCTGCTTACACTCTGGGCACAAAAAAAAAAAAAGCTAACATTTCTAGTAGAGAAGGCAGTGAATTTTAAAACTAAGACCTGCTGAGGAAAGCCATAGTGAATGGAAGGAAGACGTGATTCTGAGGAACTGTCTGTCAGGATGAAGCATCTTGCTTTATTCCACCGTTATGTCACCTGCCTTTCTCCCAACAGAGAAAATTTCGTTCCTTCATGTTTTTTGTTGCTGTTGTTTTTGTTTGGGTTTTTTTGTTTGTTTGTTGTTTGTTACATGAAGTTTCACAGAGATTTTTCTTTTCCTGTGATAGCTACCTTGAAAACCAAAAGAAATTATCAATAGCCTTCTATGCGTTCGATAGGTTGATCGTGCTATCTGAGACAATACCTCTCAGCCTGATGGATGGCATCTCCGCCCCTACAGAGGAACCACAGCCTTCCTGCATGCTCATACAGAGGCTGGTATAAATCCAGGGAGGTCACTGAGGTCCTTCTTTGCGATCTTTTGTCATAATGTGTATCTGTTGTCAGCCGGGAATACAGCATTGCAGGAGAAAATGGAGCACGCAGGAAAAAGACCTTGTGTTCATCCCAGATACTCTGAGTTGTCTTCTGGGAGACAAATGTTCTTTTCTTTGGCCGGTAGAGTAGCAGAGCCTACTGTCCCTTCTCCCTAGAATGTGAACCTCCACTTCTCGTTTTGCTCTCTGTCTTCAAATCCTATCCTTCTCATCAATTTCTACTCTGAAGTGATGGGCCAGGAAATCTTTATGTAATACAAATCAGATCCCTAAATATTAGTTCTTCCTTACAGCAGCTTCAGGATAAATCCAACACTTTACATGGAAAGTGAGTTATTCTATCGCCACTCCCTGCCCTAGAATCCTCTATCACATCTTCTCCTCCATGTTATTGCCATTTACTTAAATTTTCTGTAGTAAATTTTCTACCAGCCAAGCTCTTAAATGGCCTCTCTCTGTAAATCCACTTGAAAAACATCTTCCATTTAGTTTCAGCTAAAATTCTGCCTGAGAAACTATCCCTAAATTTGACTCCTTTTAACCACACAGGCTAGTCAATTTCCTTCATGCTCACATGACGCCATGTATAATTCCAGGATAGCAGTTTTCATTCTGCACTATAATTATTGGCTGACTTCCTCGCTTCTCTGATATGTAGACAGCATAATCTACACACTCCTAGCTAAACGTGTGATATAAATGAGTAGGTGATGCTATTATTAACCCATACTATGTGGGATCCCAAGCCAGATGAGGGATGGGAGAGCACTGTCCATGCCAGGGACAGCTCTCAGAGAGCACAGTAGGCGTGGGGCACTCCCTACCCAAATCAGGCCTGGGCCTACTCAACTCCATAGAGACAGAGGCCAGTTATGCTTCTGTTTCCCCACCAAAGAAATGGCTTCTCAGAAATTGTGTGACCAGCAGTCTGCTAAATCTGACTGACAGGGAATGATAGTCTTAGAGAGACCCTGCCCAGCACTTCCTCCCTGCACTTCCTCTAAAGCTTTGCTATTTGAATTGCTTTATCTTAACATTCCCTTCCTCAATCAGGTCTGTGTATTCAAATTCGGTGTATTTCTTTCCTTGATCCTTTGTTCTCCCCTCCAACCTGTGGCTTGAGCTATGTAAACTAACTATACCATTTCCATAAAGGAGCTGCTCTTCAACACAGCCTCCCAGGTTGTTACTACAGCTTCTGTAGTCACCACTGCCCGAGACCATGATCCCCAGATCCTCTGCACCCTGACAAAATCCTATCAGGGTCACAGGACCACACGACTACAAATGTTACTTCTCAGAGCTCGTGGTTATATACATTTCAGATTGTAAACTGCCTCATTTCTTTATTATGTTCTTACAGCCCTTTGTACTTAACGGTATTTAGATCCACATCCACAGGTTGTCACGACTATGCCAGCTTATGAGTAATAGCTGTCCACTAATGTCAAGAAAATTAAAACTGAAAGTCAGTGTATCCTACAGTTAAGCTTCCATTAACAAGGAAAATGTAAGGTGATCCACAATAATTACTAAGAATAGAAGCTCTTGAGACAAACAAGAGACTCTCATTATTATAAGAAGGAAGAGAGTTTGTGGCAACATAGGAATGATTTAAAACTCATGTTACTGTCCATGCTTTTGTGAAAAGGGAACATTAAAATGCTTTGATGTTTTTTCTCCCCCAATATGTACACACTTGGTAGACGATTTCTAATAACCAGAGAGATCAATCACTCCTTTATATATAACTGTCAAAAACCATTTTTCTCTCTTGGCATAGTTTTGTGGCCTGAATGTGAAATGTTCTCCCACAGGTTTATGTGTTTGAACGCTTGGTCCAGAATTGGTTTTGGAAAGTTGGAGAATCTTCAGGAAGTGGATCATGACTACAGAAAATGGGTTGTTGGGAGCAAGCTTAAGGTTTTGTAGCTTGGCCTAACGTTCTGTCTCTGTTCTACTTCCTGACTAGAGATGCAATGAAACCAGCCCCCTCATGCCTTGAGGGAGCATCTTCTCTGTCATAGTGAACTCAACCATTTCTTAAACTATGAACCAAGTTAAACTCCCCTTCCTTAGGCACCTCCTGCTTGTCACCTTGGGACCTTGTCACAGCGATGACAGAAATTAAGTAACACACACCAGCACTTGAAGATCATTTTGCCACATATAGAGTTTCTAATGAAATACTCTGTGCTAATGTCTAGAAATTCAAAATCCGCACAGTTAGGACACTGAAGAACAGTAAAACTGAGGATAATATATAATTTTATCACTTAACCTATTAAATCTGATCTAAAGGAATTTTAACTACTTTAGACTATCTCATACTGTACATTGAATCTTCCTCCTCTGCTTTTCCTCCTCTTACAGAATAATATGCCTTGGTCGCTTTTTTGACAATTGAGCATAATGACTAAAACAACAGCATTACCCCAAAGGGCTAGCGGCTTTAAAACTGAATGCTGTTATAATGCATGCTGGAAGCTCAAGGCATGTTCTTTTCACTAACTGTAATATATTCCAGGACATATTTCCATTTGCTAAGAAGAAATGAAGAGAAAAGAACTGCACCCAGTTGAATAACACCTTCAGAGGTAGATGTCTACCCATTTGGGGTATATCAAAGAAATCATGGCAAGGGAAATGATCCCAAAGAGAAAACATTAGTTTTGTTGTTTTTTTAAAACTACTTCTCACAATTTGGCCTGATTGCAGCTTCCACAGTAGCCATTTGAGGCATTGTGCCCTGCTTGCCATAAGCACCTAAAATGTTCTGTTCCTCCCTTGCTATTTTGAATCAAAGCAGCCTGACCTGACAGGAATGAGGGGCCATTACTGACTTAGCAAGGTGTCTCTGTGAGCAACAGAAGCATTGGCTTCTGTGGGAGATATTCAGCAACATCTCCCAGGCAAGCAATTTTTTTTGGTAGTGTACTCAGGATAAAACCAACAGACCCTCTGCTTCCCCAAGGGTACTTTCTCTGCTTAGATCACACAATAGAAAAATTAAAGTGCTCAACCAAAATCCCCAATAGGAAATATAAATCTTAGTGATGTTCTAATGACATTGATATCTCCCACATGCCTAAAACATTTCTTTAAGATGAGTTGAGAGAAAATGATATGGCGTTCATAAGGTCTAAGCACTTAAATGCCCCGCTCTAGAAAATGACCTTCCTGGCTAGAGAGTGATAAGTTAAGAGCTCAAATGCCCCCCTTCTTTCTCTTCAAAGTTCTTCCTTCTATGTATGCTAAATGAATTATAAAGAGTCAGGCCCTCCATGGCAAACACTGGGATAAGAGTTAAAATTATTTCCAGAATAGATTCTGTTGGGAGACAGTTATAATATAGGGTGCTTCAAACTTCTTTGGTCCTATCAGAAAGCAGTCATTATATATCCTTTGTACAATAACTTCCCATGTGTAGTTTTTGGTTTTCTGTCACCATTTTGGAAGAACACTGGCTTCAGCCCCCTCCCCAACAATGGCTGCTGTCTAAAAGGTATGACAGCTAGAAGCCCTCTAATATCACAATACCAAGGGTCACACAGGGCATCTTTCAGTCCAAAGTGGTACAAGAGCCTTCTCTACCTTGCAGGTCAGCTTTGGTCAACGCAACTTTGTTAGCAAAAGAACAGAAAAAGCGAAAACAATAACCAGAGGTTAGTTAGAGTAGAGTCAACTGGGTAACATTACAAAAACAAAAAATGCAGTTCTGCATAGCCAACATCACTCAGACAGACACTTGAAATGCTATACAAGGTCACCAGAGACAGCACAGACAAAGGGATGCACAGACCAGGGCAGAGCAGGTCTCCTGAGAGCCAAGTCAGCAGAGCTGGGGCAGGGAAACAGTGATTTTGACAAAGCAGAAGCGATGGGCAAGGAGAGCCTCCCCACACGTACACAGCCAACCCCAAGGCATTCAGTCTAGAGATAATGGCAGCCTTTGGCCAGACTGAAAGACACATGTGCACATTCAACGCCCACAAAAATAATTTGGAACATTCAGGAGTTGAGCACAGGAGGAAGAATCACCATGGCGGCCCTAACCCCCTTACACCCTTGGAAATGCCACCAAGGAGTATGGTACCAGAGTCATGCATTTCTACCCACATGACCCACTGGGAACACCAAAGAGCTTAATTTGTTCAATTTGTAGGAATATAGCCAAATGTTTGTGGGCAAAAAGGCACCAAATGAATGTCCTTTTTATTGATTCATGCCACTTCTAAAATGAAGCATGTGGTATTTTCTCTCAGATGTTTGCCCTCCACAACTATGGAACAGCTCTTCTGCTCAGCATGCCTTAACCTCTATGGCTATGTTGACCTCAACAGGAATTTACAAGCCAAGGGTTAAGTTAGGCATTGTTTAAAAAAAAATATATTGCCTCAAATTAGAAGCCAAAAGTCACAGCTAAAATTTGACTAGAAATCAAACTTAACTTCTAAATCAGAGATATAAAATCAAAACCTACTTCTTAGTTACAACATAAATAAATAAATTCTAAGTAAATAACCTGAGACCCAAAGAATACCTATTTCATAAATTTTATATTTATTTCTAACTCTTTTCATTCATACATGTATTCTTCTCAGGTCAGATAAAGGGAAAATAATGCATTTACTCCTTAGGGATCTTAAACTATCAATGCCACTGACTTTGGCAAGAACATATAATACATCTTAGTCTGTTAAACCTAAATATATATATCAGAATATAACAAGTTGCCATTTTAAGCAGAATCGGGTTATGGGTTTTGGTAATGACATCTCATCCCCATAGATGATCTTATTTCTTCATAGAAACTCATTCAGCATTCTCTATGAAGAAATAACACCCAGTTACATATTGTCTTTCCTGTGAATCTCATATACCTTGTACCCTAAGATATGCTTAGGAGTCACATGCTGTATATACAAGAGACTCGTGAGAATGGGATCCTTTGTCATCTCTACATGGCTTTAGGCCATTCGTTTTTCTTCCCTACTATTTCTCACGGTGTCATTTCCACATAATTCTAAAAAGGCTCCCAGGATCTTCCTGAGGCTTTATTCACAATGCTTCAAACTTCTAGTGATAGTCATTTATGCCTCAACCTACTTTTTGGCCATTTTTTCTGGCCACTTAAGCTAATTATCTAAGTCATTTGTGTACAATAAACAAGGACCTTCTTCCCTCTGTTGCCACTCACCCTCCACTTCATCCCACCCAGTAGGGAAGTCTTAATGCTCAGTTGGCAACCATCATAATTATCTCCATGGCAATAGAGTGGATGTGATTAGGCCCACGGGCTTTGCCATAGATGGATGGGAGAGCCATCAAGTCGCATGTATCCGGCTTTGAACAATCACAGTACTTAGAGAAAGGCTGGCATCCACCATAATGCATGTGGTGAATCACACAAGCTGATGCAGAGCTTCGGGGAAGGCTGGGAACATTTCCCCCAACGTGATGGGTAATTTCCCCGTTAGAGCTCTTACTGTTTTCCCCGAAACTCTCCTGAGTCGGGCTCATTCTCCCCTTCTATCTTTACATTTTGTAAAAGTTAATTTAAGCCTCTTTTTAGTCTAGTATTGTAGCTACGTTTCTTGACAACTTCAAGTTTCACGTTCTATAGAGCTGTGCTTCCAATACAGCAGCCAGACACACTTTTGGCAGAAGAGCTTCAAATGTGTGTGATCTGAGCTTAGTTGCTGCTACAAAGGTAAAGTACACAGCTTTTAAAGATTTGCTACAATAAAAAGGATAAAAATATGAGTCATTTCATGACACTGAAATGCTAGTATTTTGGATCTATTGGGTTAACTAAGATGAAATATGAAGTGAAAACCAATTTCCTGTCATACTTGACATTTTTAAATGTAACTATAAGGAAATCTCAAATGATATGTGTGACTTGTGCTACATTTTCTTTATTCTAGCATGTGCATGGTATGAGCGTGTGGACAGGCACTCTGTGCACACAGGGACCAGAAGTTGATGTCACACATCTCCTTCCATGACTTTGTGCCTTACCCACCACAGCAAAGGTCTTGCCCTTGGCACCAGAGCCTGTTGGCTCAGCTAGTGTAACTAGTCAACTTGTGCCAGCATCTCATCAGTTTCCTGTGTTCTGGGACTGAGGATGAACCTCCACAGCTACCCCGGATTTATGTAGGTGCTGGGGATCTAAAGTCATGTCGTCATGCTTACACGGCATTTGCTTTGCCAGCCCCTCATACTACATTTTTATTGGTCAATTGATTCTCTTAACTGTTCAACCTGAATAAGACATGATAGAAACTATTTGCTATTTAAATAGGACTTTGTGCTTTCTTTTTAAAATTGATTTTCTTTTCAATTTCTCTGTCTCTCTGTCTCTCTGTCTGTGTGTATGTGTGTGTGTGTGTGTGTGTGTGCGCGCGCGCGCGTGTGTGCACACGTGTGCCTGTGGCAGCAAGAAGAAAGTGTTGGACCCCTGGATGTAGTGTTATAGTTTTCCTAGCACCTGATATGGGTGCTAGGAAAAAAATTGCATCCTGTGTAAGAGCAGGTCTGCTCTTTAACTCCTTAGCCATCTCTCTACCCTGCCTTCTCCTTTTAAAAGTGTAATTTCATATTTTAATTTAACTTGATATGGTACATTCTGAGATAAGCTCAACTACTGTCATCCGAAAGCCTTCTAAAGGAAGATTCTTAATCGAATGCCAAATACTTCATTTATCCCTGCATTGAAGAACTATGAATAGACCAGTAAGTCCAAAAAATATTCAAGTTATATAAAATTGTGCAGCATTTTCCGGAAAACACAAAATGGATACTTCAAGTGCCTTTTGATTCCTAACCTCTTACCCATCACATACACATAGACATACATACATACACACACACACACACACACACACACACACACACACTTTTAATGGCATCAGAATTAAAAACATAGTCTTGGTTAGAGGAAAACTGGAAGCAGACCATAGAGATGATCCTTCTGACATTACTACAGAACAGAAAACTGACTCAGGCAAAGGCAAACATCTTTTGTAGCACACATTAGCCTGAGAAGCATTTGCAAAACTATACTTTAGGGGATGGAGATGAATCAAAGGGAAGCCGCTTTAAAAGTAGTGTTCGTGAACTTGAACACAGGAAATAAACGAACAGTTTTGATACATAAAATGAAAAATGGATGCAAGAAAACACAATACGTTGCACAAAGGACCATTAGACTCAGCCAGAGGGACGACTATGTAGAATTTTCTTGGTGACTGATTAGACCAGCTCCTTTGCCTGTAGATGGCCTGCAGGCAGGAATGAACCCAGAATGTGTGCTCTGTTGCCCTCTACCGGCCAAAAACTAAGTTGTTCCTACAGTCATCAACAGCTCTCGGAAAGACATGTCATTTTCAGTGTCTACAGAAACAGGCCGAGCATGGTTTCTTGTGCAGCGTGGGCAAACATGCAGTGCTGTTATGTGTCTTTCATGAGATAACATTCAGGAACAATAATCCCACGTTTATCCAGTACCCACTATGTATCAGGCATTTCTTATCTTTCTGATTTTTTGTACTGCTTTTAAAGGTGCCTATTATTGTCCCATTTTACAGAGGGAAAAAGAGATACTTCTGAGTGGTTAAGTAAATTACCAAATGTCAGCTGGACTTTAATCCAGTTCTTCCTGATGTGGACACTGAGGATATTTCTCAACAGTACACAGAGGACTGACAAACAGAGCCTGATCCAGCAAGTACTCAATAAATACAACTTCTCTTCCATCATCATGGCATTCTGACATCATTTCTCTGTCTCCCAATGGATTTGCCAGAAATAATCCAGTGGCTATTGGTCAAAATAGGAAGCATTTTATTAAGGGTCGCGGCAATATGGACTCCCTGCATTGTCCTTTACCACTATTAACATAGAAATAGAAATCTTGAGTGCTCTTTCGGCCACTCTGAAAACAGAGGCACAAATTGGGAGAAGTCTGATGTCCATGACAGGGAAGGTAGTTCACAGGCCAAGTATATGATTCTGGGAGGACCTCTGCCAGCATACCTTCTTAGAGCCGTGGCACATGTCTGGCATACTCAACAAGTAACAAGAGGACACTAATGAGGATGCACTGTTGGATGGTGAATGAGAATGACAGAGGGTGGGTAAACTGAGGAACGAGGCACTGGCAGAGCAGCAAGGGGGCTCAGTGCTGTGACAAGGCTGAGCCTTAAAAAGAAGAGAGGGTCTACCTTCACAGCCTCGTTCAATCTGTCCACTCCTGTGGAGAGCATCGTTGATGAGATCAGGCAGGCGACCATTCAAGTCCACAGAGGCCAGGCAGCCCTGAAATCCATCCCGGGAGGCCACAAGCTTCGGGAGGTTACTATACATGCCTTGGGCTAAACCAGCCATGTAGAGATCACCTAGAAAGGAAAGGACATGGTAAAAAGAGACCAAGTAGAGAAAGGAAGTGGTAGCCATGCCCACTAGTGCTCAAGCACTATTCCTTAGATGATAACACAACCATGTGTGTGTGTGTGTGTGTGTGTGTGTGTCAGCTAAAACAAGAATAACTGTCAGAGGCTCTAAATTGTTAAAAAGAAAACCCCAAATATTTCTTACAGGTCATTCATTTTGTGCCTATCATCTCACAAAGTTGGAATCACGGTATCAACTTAATGAAGTAGGTTCTGCCTAATTACATGAAGTAATGATTAACAACACTGACAAGAAAACAGCCATTTATTGACTAGTTTTTATGTTTGTTAGAAATAATGTCCTGAGAGTTTTACAGACATCCCATCAACATCTAACAGTGCATAATGAGAGTAACAGCTATTATCCTCCCTTTGGTATATGTATTAATATACAGTATAAATATGGCTGACACAATGTCGCTCATGAAGAAAGGACCTGGCTGAATCTTTTCCCCTTCTATGAAGGATCCTCCCACATTTTGAGAAAGCCTTGACTTATCATCACCTCATCTTTCAGACCCCCAAAAGACACTCATAATATTAACAGAGATCATGAAGCAATTTTGAGGAATGCTCTGTATAGAAACTGGATAAGCGGCTTAATGGTATAATTCGATGCTTTCTAAATGGAATCTCTGTAGTACAAAAATATGGCTGGAACTCCTAACATGGATCTCCCCCATGGAAGCAACCTTTCTGTTGAGAGATGGACTCTAAACTACAAAATTCTATAGAAGGATTACCTTTCAAATCCAGATTTTTGGCACCGTTGATGACCTGAGTGACTACTTTGGTGTCCACTTTTAGGCTGTGGGTATTACTGTTGTCCCGAGTTATGACAACATTGTGCCACTGGTTGTCATTCAGGGGGCGGTCACTGTTCCCTTTAATCACATTGGGACCGTTGCCAAGATCAAACACATAGTGAATGTATCTACAAGTGACAAAGAAGCACAAATCACTTCAGGTGCCATGTAGTGGTTCAGTGGCAATCACATATGTATATCAAAAACAAGGCCTTCAAATCCCCATGCTAATTTGGTATAACAGAGCAATTAAATACACTTATAAGAATCATTGGAAATTATAGGATCATACTTCATTTCATTTCCATATTCACAGACTCATAGAGTCTTCTTTCATTTTGTTTTTTAATGTCAAGACCTCACAATATAGTACATGTTGGCCTGGAACCCATGATCTTCCTTCCATAAAGTCTTGAGTGCTAGAATTATGGGCATGTACTCACTGTCACGCCAAAGTCTACTTTTTTAATGTTCCATAATAATATCTAGATCTAAGAAATGGTCCAGTTAGGACCCTAAATAATACTAGGTAACAATAATAAAATTTTATCAATATTGATCAGGGTGTTTGTTTCTTTCTTTCTTTGTTTGAAACAAGGTCCTATGTTGTCCAGGTTGACCTCAGAAGACTGGCCTTGACCTCCTGCCCTCTTGTCTCTACCACACCAGTGTTAGATTTACAAGCACACATCATGACACCCAGGGTGTGCAGTGACAGGACTGAACCCGGACCCTTTATGCATACTTGAAAAGCACACTAGCAAACCAGCTACATCCCTGGTTCTGGCGTTGTTCTTATTTGACTACTTTTCAACATCCGGTAGCAGAATGGGGGTGGGGGGGGAGGACAAAAACAGGTTTACAAAAAGTATAATATTGACATCTGCAATTTCCCTAAATTCAGGAAACTGAATTTCATAGGTTTGGGTCATGGGAGACTGTGTCCATGATCTCTCAAAATAAAAATTTTAATTCTAATAGTGTTAAAAATAACTAGATTTCATTTCTTACTATATATCTGATGATTATGATGGGTAATACCCAAAAGTATGGGTACAGTACCCACCATAACCATGTTCTACATAAATGAGTGTGCCCCATAGTAGTTTCAAAGGACTACATTTCATAGTTCAAAGCTTTATAACATCAACTCAGGAGAGTCTCATTAAATAATCTTAGGAGTCGATGATGTCCTTTCCACCACTTTTTTACGTTTTTATTATCAAGGAGGGAACTAGCAGTGACAGGGGTCAGGGGAAAACTGTAAAATAGGCAGTTTTCTTCACAGCCATTGTGTCTAAGATGTTTCAGCAAATCAACTATGTGATTTCTCCCACTTACCCCTTGACCAGCTCAACCGCAATGAAATCATTGCCATCACCACTATTGAAAAGAATGAAGCCATCAGCGGAAGTGGTCTTGAACTGGAAGAAGAGGTGCATGGAGGTGTAGGCTTGCAGGGTGGCAAGGGTCAGGTAGCTGCTCTTGGTCTTGAAAGTGACAGGGTCAGCAATGATGTTCCTCAGTCCAAAACGAGCCTTCAGTTCACAGTAGTCAATGTCACCATTTTTGCACAAGTCAATGTAGAGCAAGCCATTGAACATGAGGCTCTGCAGGTGACCGATGAAGCTGGAGGGAACCACGGAGATGAAACGCTTCTCAGTCATGATACCAGTTTCAATGTTGTGAAACTCCAGGCGGGTATGGTCTCCCACCATTGTACCTGTAAGATCAGAAACGAGGTAGGAATTGGGAAAGTTACTCTGTTTTCTCACAGCCACCTTACTCGATTTTACAGGAGGGACACCTGTCCAGGTTTCCGAGGCCTGAGAAAACAAAATACCCCTACACTGTAAATAGAGCTCACGGCTGGTCGGAAGCGAGGTCTGAGCTCAACCCAAGTTATCTGCCTGACTCGTGATCTCAGTCAGCTCATGAGAATGTCATCTCACGGACAGGAAAAAGTGAGCTCCCCTAGAGCAAGCTGAAGAGCCATGCCATCCATTTCATTCCTTTCCAGAAACAACCCTGGAGGCAGAGGCTTAGGCACGTGGATCTCTTTGGAGTTGGGGCCAGCCTTGTATACAGAGCAAGTTCAGGACAGCTAGAGCTCCCTAAAGAAACCCTGTCTCAAAAAACAAATAAACAAACAAACAAAAAAACCCAGACAAGACAGACAGACAGGACGGAGGAAGGAAGAAAGGAAGGAAGGAAAGAAGGAAAGAAGGAAGGAAAAAAGAAGCAATGCAATCTGAATACAAATCATAAATTGTTTTCCTTTTTGACTCTTATAAAAATAAAATCAGTGAGTGTTAGGCATTCATTACCAAGAGTTTCTTGCTGTAGTAACCCATTTCTTAGTACTTTTAAAAATGTTTATATTTTCTTTGTTAAAAACGTGTGGATTTTACCTGTCAACAATTGGTCCTGATTTGCTAGAAATAATACTCACTTGTCCTGTTGGAAGCTACAGTTTATACATGAATCCTGTGGATTGAGTAAGTTGCTCATAATCAGACTGGACTACAGAATTCATCTTTGTTCACTTAACCATAGACTTGAATCTAAAATGTAAAACTGTGGTACACAAAGGTTGCTCTGCAACTGAACACCTGAATGACTGAGAATTCATATTTCTAACAAGTTCCAAAGTTACCAACTGATGAATCAATTATAGGGATGGTAAATATATGTAAAACATGTATATATATATATATATATATATATATACATGAGGAAAAGGGGGCCACAAATTTGAAAGTAAGAAAGGAAAGGTAAATGGGAGGGCGTCGAGGGCTGAAAGGGAAAAGAGAAATCTTATAATTATTAAGAAATCACAAAAATAAAAAGTAAAAACAAAAATGAAGGTTCAAGAGAAAGGAGCTGAGACAAATTGTTCTTTGGGGTATGAGTTTCAGTAGGAAATGTGTTAATACCACAGGTCCTATAATACATATTTGATACATAATTTGTAGTATGTGCTTGTGGGCAGATCATCTTTGATTCTTAGTCACGGCAGAAGGGAGGAAAATTGTAGGGTCATAACAAGTGTTCCTGTCAGTCGCCTTCAAAGAGGGTGAGGATAGACCAGATGCAGGATGCGTGGTCTCATCTGCGAGGCCTCAGACTCCTGATGCAACAAGGTTCTTGTGGCTGATCTAGGGACCCATTCTAGAGAGCACCCAGCTGACAACCATGAAAGATGGCTGTATGACACTCAGCTCTAGAATGTTTGCTGGAACTGTGATAAAGTCGCCGTGCAAGCAAACCTTGTTAAGGAGTAAGAAAAATGTTTGAAGTTCCTGGAGGCCATGTAGCAGCCAGAGGGCACTGAACTGACTTGGAGAGACACCAAACCCAAAGGTATAAAGAAAACAGAAGAGGAAAACAAACATCATTTTGGTGTCTGCAACTAACCATAGTTGGACTGAACTTCTGAACACTATAGAAGACTCCATTTCACACTCTGAGCTCCTCTGGGGTGAGTTGCTGACATTTACTATCAAGAAAAGTCCAGTTGATTGACAATAGCAAACATATTATTACAACTTTTCATTGCACTTATGTGGATATTGTAAGAGCAGTGGTGGTGAATGAAGAGGGTTTGTAATCAACACAGAGACAGAAACATTATTAGCATAGCCAGAGTTGAATTTGGCTTCCTTAACACTTCTACAGAAAATTCATACAACTGTAGCAATTCTGTTCTGCCACCTGGTATTAGAGGGGGGGAAAGAAGGAATCCCTTCTGCTAGCCTCTCTTGTAGTATAGTCACCTTCTGTTTTAAAACTCCACTAGTAACACACTTCTAGAGCCAATTAACTTACTTTTGTATAACTTTCAGGAAATAATATCGACTAAAATACTAAGAAAGTTTACAAGGGAAACAGTGTACCCATAGCCCATCCCCTTAAACCATTTCTCTCAGATGGACCAAAGTAGCTTAGGAAACATCCAGCGTACTCTAATCACGCATGGCTTTGGTGCTAAGGAATCCAGTGTGGCTGTAGTGGAGATGTCCAGCCTAACTCTAATCAGGCTCACATGCACAATTCTGCCAAATTCCAAGCTTCAGTCAAGTTAAGCCATTGTTTTATTATCAGATTTCTCACTAATGAATGACATTTGATGTCTAAACATCTTACTTGTCTTTCTCTCCCTATTGTTCCAGACTTTGAATGTCAAAGAGGAAGGGTGAGTGTGTATCTTCTTGGATAACTTAACTTAAATCCAAGAGATTCACCCACATCTGAAAGTTTTATTCAACACCTTAGATTTTCAATATAGACTCTGCATCCTCAGAAGCAAACTCGGATGTGATTCAAAAATTGCACATGAACACAGAAATCAGGCTTACATTTGATGAGCTTCTTGGTGGTGTTTTGACAGCTGGTGTTAAATTATTATCTTAATATAAGCAAAAACAAAATAATGGCATTCATTAAATACATAACTCGTAGTTAGAGGAAAAAATCAAAATGCAAATAAATTTGTTAACAATTGAATAAGTAGGGAAAGGAATTAGGGCATGAAATTATTTAACATTGACTATTGTACTAGTCATGAAATGATCATAACCTAAAACTCACACACGTTTTGAAACAGTGAAGTGATTTATATAAGCATCCAACTCTTGGATTTGGCTGTGTCTCTTCATTGAAGATGTGGGGACCCATATATACAGTGATGGGGAAAGGGACCACAGCCAGCTTGCATGGAGTCAGAGGAACTACAGGATGGTGATGTCTTTGTTGCCCCCAACTCACATCCTTCCTCAGAACAACTTCAGAGCCGCCTGCTAAAGAGCAACAGCAATCCATGGGATCCAAAGAGTTCCGAATGGAACCAGAGAGGCAATTTTAAATTCATCTGAGAATTTGTGCAAAATTTTCAACAAGCCCATCTTCAGGACTGAGTACTGAGGGAATTCTGCCTTACCAGGAAAACCAGTATTATTAAGCAGAATAAAAGTATGCAGGGTGTTGGTTCAGAAAAAGAGAGACAGAGCAAGAAGTTGGATAAGTAGGGCTAGAAACATGAACAAGGGAATTCAAGAGCTTAACTCAGAGCTGCAGAGTCTAGGATGATGGGAAGAGGGTGGGTTCTTCACAAGTCTAGGATAGGAGGGGATCCAGCAATGAGGGACCAAACTAGAAAGGAATTGACTCAGTTACAAAGAAAAAAGAAAACCTCACTCACGTGTTATGCAGATTAAAAACCAGCCAACTAGTCCCCCCACCAAAATCCTATAGTAGTACCTCATCTGATAGAAGCATAAAAAAGTACCCTGATTTAACATTTGAAAAGTTAGCCAAACTAGATAAATATTAGAAAACAAATCCATGTGTCATCTCACCCATAGTAGTAACAGATAACTCTGAGATAACAGCCTCTGAATTTAGTCTTTAGACTAGATCTCTTCTCTCTCGTTGTTGAGTCTATGCCTACCTCAGAACAGCTGCTTTCAAATTCCAGAGGAAAGAAAAATGACTTGGTGAAAGACAATAAAGAGAAATGAAGACTACCTGTCTCTATAGGCCATGTCCTGTGTATGCTAAGCACCCCAACTATGTCATGTATCATTACTACTAGGTTGTTGATAGCATCATTATGTTGCCTTTGTGGTAAGGGTAGTTAGTGTTCAAAGGAGAAGCAGTTTGGTTAAGGTCCCAAAAAGGGGGTAAGTTGGGAACCTTCAATCCAGGTGTGCAGAGCAAACAGCCCACATCTTTATGTGTATACTTTAATATCTTTGCAGATTTTGATTCGTTTTTCATATCCTTGCCCAGAAAAGGAAACAGATAAAATTGATCTGCTACCACTGCCATGTAAAAAATGTGAGTCCATGCTTCTTCTCTACAGCTGTGCATCACATCACCCTATGCCATTCCATCGAATTCAGGGTAATTGACGGGGCATCTTCCCTAAAACAACCTTGATGCTTTGATCCTTTGGAGCATAGTTCACCAGCTGGTGACAAGCCATCCACAAACTACAACTCAGAATGATGATGAATATGAACCCCAGGAGAACAGATCTGTTATTTCCCATGAGGTCAGAGCCCATACTGGATGAGCATATAGGCTCAAGTGCCCTGTTGCCTGGGCTTCCAGTCCAGTTTCATGAATCCTTCACTGGTCTGCCATGGGTATGCTTCTTAACTTTTTACACCTCCATTTCTCATTTGTGAGTCAAGTCTAAAGTTACCCAGATTAAAGGCATTGGCACATACAATGTTTCGCAAAGTATCTAGGACCTTACTTATTGGCTAATAAAAATTATTCTGCAGTCAATATTTTCCTTCCTTTGAATGCTTTAATCATTTCTCTTTTGCTCTACAAGCAAGCTCTTCTTACATATAGGCCATTAGAGTTCCTTCCAGGTGTCCCATGGCATAGAGCAGAGGCTGAGTTCAGCAATTAGCAGAGGTACAGTGGGGGAACATGCTCAGTCAAATAATAGTGATGATAATGATGATGATGGCAATAAGAATACTGAAGAATGCCTGGGGAAGGCACTACATTTCCTGTGACTTCCAAACACAGGAGGATAATTAAGAGAAGGAAGGCTTATGAGATCTCAGGGGATTCTACATTTAGGTCACAATCCTCCAGCCTCATTGGATCTGAACATTTTTTTCCATGTCCTCAGCACTTTTTTAAAAGCATGTGTCGTCTCATAACATGACTTAATCTAAGAAAAAAATCCTGAAGCGATTAGTGCATATTTAATTATAGGTGATTAGCAATGTACATTAGCTTATCAAAGGTGTCAAATAAGTCTTGCAATAAAAAGCTTCATTTGACCTAAAATTTCCTATTCTCACTTATTAACATTTTATTAACACGTAGCAGTAAGTTTTGTCAGGAGATTTTGACAAATTATAGTGTTTTTAGAGCATAGGTGGGGGAGAAAGAATGCAGTTTGGGCCAGGACAGTGAAAAGAGGGCTGAGTTTTCATGCTATCAAGAAGTTGTGGGCCAAGTGTATGGTTTGAGTACATTAGGTTGCTATTCTGAAGAGCATAAATCAAGTATACTTTTAATTTGTTTTTGATAATAGAAGTCCAGTGCAATCAATCAATCAAGCATTATTAACTGTCACTTGAAATTAATACCTTTCCAAGAATATAATTATATGATAATAACTGAAAAAAAATCAGGTTGGAGACTATTTTTTCTTGGCCTTTGCTGATGTGTGAGCCTGGCCTATTCTTTGTCAGTTGTACAGACTAGTTAGAAATTTGGTACACCTTAAACAGCATGAAAATGATTACTAAGCAAGCCAATAAGATGCCAATTATAACCCGGGGGCTGTGTATAGATTCACTGTCTGAGTTTATGAATTCTCTAGATTAAAGTTAAACTTAATAAACCTTGTTTCACTGTTTAAAAAAAAAATCAACAACAGAAACACCAAATAAACAAACTAGCTCTTTTCCTCTTCCAATTTTCTTTCTTTTTTCTTTGTAGCTCCTGCCTTCCACCAGCACTGATGTAGGGGGTATGGCTGAAAGTAAAAGAAATTAATTTCAAATAAAATTACTGGTTGGCTCGGACATTCCAGTTTAGCCCTGTGTTCTAATTGTTAGTACTAAGAGAAAGCACAGCACATAATTACCTTTATTCCAAAGGTTTTATAAAGAACAATGAGCAAGGAAAGGGATTACTGTACCCTCAGTTCTGCAATTATTTGTGACTGCTCTCAGGGTGTATATTTTGTGTTTTTCCAGGAAAATGAAAAGAATTCACTGCTGAGCGAGATTGAGGTGAGAGTGCCCCCTAGTGGCAGCTATTTATAACAGGCTGTAAACTGCATCATTCCGGGGTTTAACCAGCCAAATCCAGAGGAATTAGAACTATCCACAAACATAGAGCATTTGTGAGGCTTGTTTGACCTCACAGCTCATGGGGACAGCTTGAATGATTATGGAGAGTAAAAGGGGCTTCAAAACAACATAACCCTCCTTTTTTAAATCTCATTTTCTACATTCATTTTATACCATAAAGTTACCCTGGAGGTCCATAGGTCAGAAACTATTTCCAAAGACTGAATTGCATCTTTGTGGAATTGGAGTGAATGGGATAATTGGTAGGAGTCTGTGTGCCTTCTTTTTCTAGGAGGAAGAGACAGAGTGCCCTGGCCAATATCCTGAGATGTATTCCCTACCTCACCCTAACCCACTGGAAGAGAAATCATTTTCTTTTGATGGATTATGAAGTGCAGCAAACTGCTTCCTTCTTTGGAATCACACAGATGTGGATTTGAAGCTTAATTACACAGCTCTAACTTGCCTATTCCTCTTCAGTCAAATGACAATAAGCACATTTATTTTGAAAGAATATTGAATTATTGAAGATTAAAGAAACTGATAATCATAAAGCAGCTATCGTGGCATCTAATGCTGACAGGATATATATTGTGCTTTTTCTCTGCATAGATCTCTCTCTCTCTCTCTCTCTCTCTCTCTCTCTCTCTCTCTCTCTCTCATGTTATACCATACTACAATTACACTTAGATTCCAGAAGTAATGAAGATCATGGGTCATAAATTAGAACTAAATTTTAGAATCTACTATCACAGAACATTAATGATGGAAAGGGCCTTAAAAATAACAGAAGTTCAAGTTCAAGTTTAAAGTTGGGGAAACGAAGAAAATGAGATTTCTTCTATCTATCCCAAAGGCATAAAACAATTTACTGGCACTTATTGAATTAAACTCAAGGCTTCCCACTGTCTCAACTGGCTTGTTCTTCACCAAAGGCACTGGTTAGCGACAGCTGAGGCTACCGACTATATTAGACAAGGGTCAGGAATAGCAAGTGGATTTCAAAACATCCCCTAGGGAGTTAATGTCAAAGCTAGATCAGAGGCCAGCTCAGATGCCAGCAGAGTCCCATCTAATTGCCCTGTGCTGCCCTGAGTTTAGTTTTCTTATGTGGATGTGAATTCAGCATACTGTGTATGTGGATGCTAGGCTGCAGACTCAGGACCATCTGATTAATTATAACCATCTATCATATTCTGATAGGGAGGCTATCTTCATTAGCCAGTCTTTAAAAAAATATCAACCTCAGTTGGTTGCTTTCTCGTCTGATTGACAGTTATTATCTCGTCCACTAATACCAGAATCTCAAGACATAGTCCTAACATTTTCAAATACCAGTGTTCTTTCTAACGTACTCAATTTAATAATAGGAAATGGGTCATTGTTGTGTACACTTTATCTTCTACTATTCTAGCACGTTGCTGACAGATAACACCTATGCATTGTGTGAGACTCTCAGTGTTCCTTTGCATGTGTATGGATTTATTCTAAACACAAATTCCACTCTACAGAGGATTTGCCTCTTTGAGCATACTATATTCCTCCCATAACAATGCTTGATAAACACAGGGACTTAGGTGAATAACAATTAAATAGATGAGTTGCTAGTTAAGCCAAACATGTCCAGCACCTCCTACCACATACTCTCCTAGCATTTATTACATTCTCCATGACATTCTATGTTTTTGGACTCTCTACTTTCTTCTCCAAAAGAGCAGTTTGTCTGCTGATGGAGAGAGCGGTTACATGGAAGGTGATTGATCAGGGGTTTTAATTATTAGTAATAGAGGGATCTAAAGAGCTCTGTCCCTGTTCTCTGGGCATAGGCTCCACACCAACAAAGAAAGAATGAAGGAAGGAAAGAAAGGAAGAAAGAAAGAAAGAAAGAAAGAAAGAAAGAAAGAAAGAAAGAAAGAGTGAGCCTGATGAGAATGATATTGCAATAGTGGGCTAGCTGTATACTACAAGTTGAAGAAAAGGGATTGCGAAATTCAGAGGAAGGGGAAATTTTCAGCCTTGCCTGTGCTTGTCCATACAGACTAGGACGAATGACTTCTATTAAACAAAATGGCAAGTTTCTAAGGGGGAATGGCAGACAGGACAGTGAAAGCAGAGGCAAAGCTCACCGTAGTCACACTTACCCTCCGCCACGTCATCATCCACTGTTAACTTAAGGCTCTTTCCTCTCCGAACTACCCGGACCGTGTGCCACTCATTGTCATTGAGCTTCTGCCCTGCATACAGGGTCTCAGGTCCTTTGCCTACGAATGGTGGCAAGTGTCAAAAGTTAGAGCCAGTTCCCAAAGTACTGCTCACGGATCAAGTTTGTCAAAGCCACACTGGTGTATATGACCCAGGACAGCCAACAATCCTACTTCTGCTGATCGTATAGAACCTTCTACATTAATCTCCAGAAGCAGGCATCTCAATTAAAACGCAAAGGACGTTCATCCGTAATGAGGGAAAGAAGCATCCTCTTTTATTCATAGTTACAAGATCTTAAATACTAAAGACACTTAAAAGATTTGCAGCAATTAATCAGCTGGCCTTTTTGACAAGTCTTAGCTATCAGAAATTCATCATAATTTTATTTGTATTAATGTCCCATTTCTCTAAGCATAGTACACTAGTGTGGTTTATACAAAATATTTACCAGGCGGGTGAAAAACAAGTCCTCGAGGTCTGTCACCTTAACTTGGCATTTCCACCACCCACAGTCCCTTGAGAATTTAGCAACCATAGCAATCATAACAGTAAGCAACACAATGGAAATTGTATCTAAGTTTAAACACGGTAAGTAATACTTCTGGGGTAATATGAGGGGCCCCAAGCTTTTTCTCATTGTTCATCATCCTCCAAAAAAGAAAGAAAAAAAGAAAAAGAAAACAAAAAAGAAAATAAATCAAAGGATTCAAAGAATGAAATAACATTTCAATAATGATTTGAAACACTGCTTCAAATAAAGTACTACTAGGTAAAGGCATAAACTAAGCTCTCTGAAGAAACCGATGTTAAGATAATCAAGATAAAATTTAAGTTTATCCTATGAAGAGTCTGGGAAGCAAGGAATTATGGCGTTTAACAGCAAAAGATCACAAGATGGAGAAACATGGGGTGTTCAAGTGCTCCTTTTAGCAGGAGAAATTAACTCCAGAATGCCTGTCATCATTGACTCAAAATGGAGATCTGAAGACAAAGAAGACTTCAGAGAAGGTGTGTTCTTAGAACAAGCTTCCCCTTGTGAGGCAGAGAGCACAGTCCAGGCAGAAGCTGGTGATTAAACATTTCAAAACGAACCAGTCAATACACGGACAGTTTTATGCTTAAAATTGACTTGAAATATATTAAACTATGTAAGGGATGAAACTATGATATATTATTTAGAAAAGAAAATAACAGTATCACCTAGGGAGGCAGTTCTAAGTAAATTTAAGTTGTAGTTTTTAAATATTAAGTAATTAGTATTCTTACTTTGGCTGGCTATAAGAGTTACAGAAATTGTTAAAGTGGGAGATTTTTTCTCCTTGAAAAATAAAGGCTTTAGAATGAAGAATTTTATTTTAATTTCACCAGCCAACATGCAACACAAATTAATAAGAGTCTGAAACATTGAGTGACAAAACTTGAATTGGATCCAGTGAGCCTTAAATCAGGTACCGATGACATGAAATAGTTCAATGACTCTTAGGAGAAGAATTTGTTAATAATCAAGTATTACTTAATCTCATCTTTGCCTCTCAATATTGTCTTAAACTAACACACTAAAATAGAACTTTCCCCTGCATTTCAACTCCCTAGACAGACCCATTTATTATCTCCTTCAAGAAAGGCCTCAGAAGACTGCAGTGTAGCTTTTCAAACCCCTCACTGAGAGGGCATTGGAAGAAAATGGACCACATCATGTGAGTGTTTTTTATAGCAAGAACAGATGTTCTTAGAACAAGCAAATCTGCCTTTGTGTTTTTTTCTTTGTTATTGTTGTTTTTATCCTCTTCGTTCTACATGCAAATGCTTAGATAAGAAAGAACAAAGCAAAGATGGATGCAGAGAATATTGGCTATGGAGGCTGAACTGTTGCAAATAGATACGGGCTATTTGAAACACTTCTAGAGGTAGCATCTGTTCTTTAGGCACATTTTTTCACATCAGTTAATTTTTATGATTGGGGACAAGATAAGAGAAAGAATGATAAGCACAAACACATTTCAGGACATTGCTACATAAGCATCATGTTAGCAACAGATCTATAAAACAACCTTTGGTGTTGCCCAAAGTGTTTTCAATGAAACTAGCTAGCATTCTAGAGGTACGGTATTTAGGGGAGCCAGAAAACATGTATGATGGCCAGATGCAATCACAAATATTCAACTTCCCACTTAACTTTAAAGCATTAGAATGTGACTTCCTATAATTAAAGTTGTGGCAAGATTAATGGAACTTTTCATGCCCTGCTATTTCCAATATCACTAATTCTCATTTCTTGTAAGAGGATGCATATATGTGTATGGCGGGGTGAGGGGTGGGATTCACATCAATTAAAATTATAGGGAATCTTATGCATTATTCATTTTGAAGTAACAAATTGATCAACCTCAATAAGCTTTTGTAAAACTCATCTGCTAGAAGTGAAGTGTCCGTGGCATTCATGCTTAGTCAAGCCAAAAGGTCTAGTCACCATGCTAGTGGAAAGCGATTCTTAAATTTAGCTTCAAATCTGGGCAAACATACAGTTAACCTGTGCTCACAAAGGGGGCTTAGTAGTTAAGTGAGGAAAGTTTGTACTATCATAAGCCAAAAGTTGAAACACACAAACTTAGGCTTGCTGACCTGAATGGTCTAGTCCAGGGAGAAATCAAACAAGAAGCCAGTGAACCAGGATCAATGGAACAATGAAAGTAGGGTCCTATCTTGTAGGCAGAAGGTGTCCCCAAGATGAAGGAAAAGGAGAAAGACATTGTTCAAGGCAGAACTGAAAATGAAACCACCAAGAAATAACAACCTCAGATCCATAAATGTTCTGATACTGTTCTCTTTGTAAAAACTAAGATGATCATGGTCCACAATGGGACACACATTGGATCCATGTGTTGAAGTCTTTCTCTTCTTTCATAGTGTGTGTAATAATAATTAATCTAAGGAAATACTGTGATTCTCTTTAGGTTGCTTGGACATGAGTGCTACATCTAAACCAAAGAACCTAATCTGCTCTTATCAGTTGACTTTCCAAGATCATGACTCTTATGATAAATAGGAAGAATCACAGAGAAAGAGTGCTGGCATTTTGTAGGTACAATGTCAAAGTCTTCATTATTAGAAAGTAAGTAGTCTCTAATGACTGGAGTGGTACCAACGGAATTCCACTCCCTCTGACCCTGCTACAGTCTTACTTAGTGTTGTCCCTTTGAGGGAAGTTTTTGCCTTATGGAACATAGACTGATGAATGGAAAACAGAAAACAAGAAATGTTAGCTCAAAAACACCAGCCAGATTCTTTTCTGGAACCCTACAGTAACCCAAGAAAAGCCCCGTGTCTTTAAGAAATGGGAATGAATAATAAAATCAAAACAAAACATTAAAACAAAAAACCTTGCTGCTTGCTTGGAGGAAGATGACACTCAGAAATCAGAAAATTCTTTCCTCTCTTCACAGACCTGCACATGGTGGACTTGAGAGTTTAATAATGTTGAACCTAGTTAGGCTCTTTAGAAAACAGACTATATTATATGATCTTTCTATTTCCTCCAGGAATAATATAGCTACAAAACAAGTTACTCCCAATATATATTTCTGTTAATCTATTACTATGACACCCCCCCCCCCAATTTAAGCTAAAACCATTGGTTTTGCTCATATGCAGGCAGTAGAAATTCCTTCCATCTACCACAAAGGGCTGTTTTCAAAAGCAGGAGGGGAATATTCAAGGACTTTTGCTTGTGATTTGGGGGGGGGCAGGGGTAGCCAACATGACTTTTCTTCACCTGTATTTCTCTATTTGTGTAAAATAGAAAATGGTACCTTGGTTTCCTTACGAGCCAAGTTTCACGTGCGTCTAAAAGAAAATTCCACAATGCACTAAAATGCAAAAACTTTCTCCTAAAAAAAAGTGTATATAATTCTATATCTGTATGGTATGGTAAAGGGATGTGAAAATGATTTGTACGATAAAAATAAAACAGCAACATTGATGGAGAGAACACTTACCTTTATTTCATCAGCATCTAGCTGTGACAAGCCCTCTGCTGAGCCCAGAACACCACACATTTTGTCACCCAGCCTTCCCAGAGATAATAGGTTATTCGGGGGTGGGGGTGGGGGACGGTGAAGCAAAGACAAAGAAAGGAATTTAAGGAGGAGGATAAGGACAGAGAAGTATTTTTATTTTCTGCCTAGAGAATCTAAAAAAAGGTTGAGGATGTGTGTGAGTTGCCTTTGTAAGCATAAACTTAATGGTTTTTCATAAACTCATATCTAAAGCATGCATTTTCCTAGAAAAACAATTGTAAACCAGATTATGTAAAAATTTTGGTAGCAAAACAGCTCAATTGGATCACTTCACTCTCATCAAGGTCCTCAAGCCCCAGGGAGAGCAGAGGAACTTCCCATAACAAGGATGGAATGCACAGTGCTCACTTAAGTCCTCTATGGGGGGCCTCTCAGTGAGGTAGGAAGAGGAGGACATGACTCAACTGAGCACAGGCACCACGGTGGAAATGCAGCTTCAAAATGAAAACCTTCCAGGGAGCCCTGTAAAATAGCATGTTCAGCAACAGACTGTTCTTCCTTCTGTAGGGTTTGCCCTGCATCCTCGGTGCTTTCTGGGCCAATGCTACATGGCTACTCACCTGTGCCAGTGTGTTAGGACACTATCTACTATAGGGTTTAACAAATAGTAAATATGGAACAGCGAGGTCTCACAACCAACGTGGTATTGATAAGATAAACAAAATGAAAAAAGATCCTTCATGGAGTTATCTAGTGAGGGGTGAGAAAACCTGAAGAGACACAGACAAACTAAGGAATATGACACAAAACTTGACAGAGTCAAGTTCTATAAGTTTAGAGGGCAGGAGACCCTTGTGCTGACTGCTAAGCACTAGGGAGACCAGGAATGTTACACAGGCAGCATTGCCTCTTTAAGAGATGCATATCCTGTTTTCTTTTTGCTCAGAAGGCTAGGAATGGATAAAATTAATAGCCTGGTGACCTGAGCTATCTGTAGGACCAGGTTAGACCTGAATTCAGCCTACACCTGAATCCTGCAGACTATTACGTTTATCCAAGACTTCCTCCCTAGACCTTTATCTTGAACATGTTGCTCAGTCAATGGAACTCATTCTTCTGGGAGATATCACAACTACTTTTAAATAGTCTATTTAACCTCTGTGCTACCTGTAGGGCTAGGCTTTTCCTGACTCAAACAGACTTTTTTTTTTAAAGAAGATTTTATTTTTTAATTTAAATGTATTTTTAAAATTTATTCACTTTACATCACAATCATAGCTTCCTCCTTCATCTCATCCAGGTCCCTCCCCCTCCTTTCTCCCTCTTCCACCCTATCCTTTTTCCCTAGTCCTTAGAAAGTGGGAGCCCTCCTCCCTAACAGCTGACCCCAGCCTATCAAGTCTCATCAGGACTGGTTACAACCTCTTCCTCTGTGGCCTGGCAAGTCTGTCCAGCAAGAGGGAACTGATCAAGGAGCAGGCAAAAGAATCTATGTCAGAGACAGTCCCTGCTCCTCTTACTGAAGAACCCACATGGAGACTGAGCTGTCTATTGGCTATATCTGATCAGGGGCATAGATCCTCTCCATGCATGGTCCTGGGTTGGTTCAAACATGTTTATTTAAGTCATTCTCTTTAGACCTCTATCTTGAGCATTCTCAGTCAATATAAAGCATCTTTATGGAAGAAGTCATATGTGCTTTATCGAGTTTCGATGCAAGCTTCTCTTAAGCTTTGTTATATACATAGTATTGAATCAGTTATCACCAGGAAACTTTTGTCCAAAATTGTGCTGTGCTTAAATGTGCCTAAAATAAACTGCCCAGTGTCAGACTCTTGAAGTTTGAACCAGCACCAGCTACTGAGTCGTGCTGTATAAGATTTCCTTCTTGCTTCAGGCAGATCCACACTCTGCTAGCCCTGGTGTTTGCAGAGACATTCCTCCCCTCTCCACACATATATGCAAAGAAATTAGAATGGGATAACTTGATAAAAAGTAATTGTGAATAAGAGGCAAGGACAAATTACTGGCTACTTTATGAATGAACCAGAAAAATGAATCTCTATGTTCTGCTCTTGTCATGAGTTCCTGTTCTTAGATGATCAAACAAGGCTTCTCTGAAGAAACAGATTTGAGTAGAGTCCAGTGTGCAGATGCCCAAGTCCATGAGATGAGTATGTTGGAGAACCCAAAGAAGGCCCATTTTGGCTGAGCTTGTATTCCAAGGGAAAAGTGGAAGAGAAGTAGGTGGTGATGAATGGAGAGTCCAAATGACATGAGACCATAGATGGTATGTTTTACAATCTGAATACTGTTTTAAAGGCAAGTAGAAGCTTTGTAAGGGTGAGTGAGTGTATTATATAACCAAATATAAGAGCTGTTTTTTTTTCTTTTCTGTTTTAATGTATATTTTAAGTGTGTGTTTGGGTGTCCATCCCTGTGTGCACATGGAAAATCTAGAAGAAAATATAAAACATCCTTCTCTCTCATCTCAGGCTTTATTACCTTGAGACAGGATTGCTAACTGAATCAGGGGATAGCCTGGTACTCAGTAAGCTCCAGCAATGTTCCCATTTCACCTTCATCCCTACACACAATGCTGGAATTACATGTCTGTTCTTTTTTATGTTTTTTAATAGTCACAACATAATGTTTATTTTCCTTCAAGGGAATGTTGAGTAGAAAAAGTAAAAGTCCATACATAGCAGACAAAGTCAAACATAAATGAACATTAAATGAACATAGTGGCAAATTGCAATGCCTAATAATAGTGTTTTTAAATAATGTTAAGATGAAGGTGAAGGAACTGAGTTCTGACAACCAGTTTAATACTGACAAACCTTTCAATACATTCTGCCTTAGACATCTCTAGACTCAGGGTTTCTGACTGAAACCCTGTGTGAATACATATACATAGTAAGATGCAAAGACCTTCATACAAAAATCCAAGACACTCATTTTAGGATAAAAAGCCTAAAAGTACATTGGATTTTATGAAACAAATACTCAGGGACAATACATGCTGAAAAGGATGTGGAGAAAAGGAAAACATCCTCCATTTGATGATGAGAATGTAAACTTGTACAACCACGTTGGAAATTAATCTGGTGCTTTCTCAGAAAATTAGAAATAGTGCTACCTCAAGATCCAGTTATACCATTTCTAGACATATCCAAAAGACACTAAACCAAATAAAAAGGACATTTGCTCAACTATGTTCATAGCAGCTTTATTCATAATAGCCAGAATCTGGAAACAACCTAGATGTCCCTCAGCCAAGGAATACATACAGAAATTATGGTACATTTATACAATAGAATACTACCCAGCATTTAAAACCAAGGAAATCATGAAATTTGCAAACAAATGGATGGAACTAGAAAAGATCATCCTAAGTGAGGTAACTCAGAAGCAGAAAGACACACATGGTATATACTCATTTATAACTGAATGTTAGCCATATAATATAGGATAAATGTACTAAAATCAATAGTCCTAGAGAAGCTAAACAACAAGGAGAACTCTAGGGAAAATGCTTAATCCTCATTCAGAAGGGCAAACAGGATAGACATCAGAAGCAGGAGAAGACAGGGATTAAGACAGGAGCTTACCACAGAGGGGCTCTGAAAGACTAGCCCAGCAGGGGATTTTCAAAACAGATGCTGAGAGTCATAGCCAAACTTTGGGCAGAGTGCAGGGAATCTTATGGAAGAATGGGGAAAGCTCTGAGGGAACAGGAGCTCCTCAAGGAGACCAACAAGGCCAAAAAATCTGGGACCAGGAGTACCACAGAGACCAAGGACCATGCATGAAGAATACCTAGTCCCCCTGCTCAGATGTAGCCCCATGGGCAATTTAGTCTCCATGGAGGTAACCTAGTAAGGGGAGCAGAGGCAGTCTCTGGCATGAACTCAGTTGCCTGCTCTTGATCACCTCCCCCTGGCAGGGTGGCCTTATTAGGCCACAGGGAAAGAGGATCCAGACAGTCCTGATGAAACTTGATAGGCTAGAGTCAGATAGTAGGGGAGGAGGGCCTCCCCTATCAGTGGACTATGGGGTAAGAGGAAGGAAGGGTAGGACAGGGAGGAGATGAGGAAGGGGGCTGCGGCTGGGATACAAAGTGAATAAATTTTAATTTATAATAGTAATAAATATTAAAAAATTAAAAATTGAAACAGTACAATTTTAAGATCTGATCTGGAGTTAGAGAAGATTGTTCATCTTGGAAAGCACCCATTTGTTCATTTCTTCTTCAATTGCTTCCCCACACATGTGAGAAACACCAGTTCCTCACAACTGCCATGCTAACATCTCAGGGACCTCTGTGGCAGTCACCATTCAGCCTTCTTTTACCACACCTTAAGAACTCCCATGACCCACAGAGGCAAGATTTCTAGGGTCAATGATGCCCTGTGTCAGTGGTGTTCAATCTTGTTAATGCTGCAACTCTTAATATAATTCCTCATGTTGTGGTGATCCCCCCAACCACAAATTTACTTTTGTTTCTACTTTTGTTTCTGCTACTGTTTTGAATTGTAATTTGATCATCTGACATGCAAATGGTGTTCGGCAACCCCCATTAAAGGGTCCTACGACCCACAGGTTGAGAACTACAGTACTATATCATGCCTGGATTTTTATGTGGCCAGTGAGGATTTGAACTCAGGTCCTTATGCTTGCACAACACGTGCTGTTAATCAGCAAGCTATGTCCTCAATCCCCTACTTTAACGTTCGACAATTATTCTGGCTGATATGGCTCCAGCGGACCCAAAGAAGCCAATTACAGACAAAAGGGAATCATTTAAGAAGCTGTCAAAGACAGACGGTGAAAGTGATTTAGACTAAGGCCAGCAGCTGAAGTAGAAGTTATTTGTTGTACATTCCAGAAGAAGGGTCAACATGACCAGGAAACTGATTTAGAAAGTGGGTTAGGAGAGAGAGAGGAAGATGGGCAGGGGGGAGCAACATAAGAAACATTGTTATCTCCTAGGTATAGGTTTAACTCTGAGAATCTGTGTAGATATAAACTCAACTAGAAAAGGAAAGCTTTCAGGAATAGTAAGCCACAGCTGACCTAAGAAGAGCTAGTGAGAACCTCCATTCAAATATCCCAAACTCATGGAAACGCAGGTGTGCTAAGGGCCACCCATAAACTCAGAGTTCCTACAGTGAGGTTGGAACTAGGGAACCTTATTTCTCTTACTTCGTTTTTTCTGTCTAGCATCAATCACACTTGACAGCAGCTTCTGGATGCTTCCTGCTGTAAGTCTAGTCAGTTCACTGATCCTTGCTTCCTCAGTATAGCTTCAGCTTGGGTTTTAGGTTACCACTGTCTGGTAGGTCAACCATGCTCCAATTGATGATCCCACAACCTTGAGTAAATGCCAACACAAATTGGACTCAGTGGGTTATAGAAAAAAAATTTAAAAGGCACAAAATTGGAAGGCATAAGAGGCAGGAAGTATATCTGTGAGAGGTAAAGGGGAATATAATCAAAACGTAGTACATGTACATATGAAACAAATGAATTAATAAAAATATTATATTAAAATAGTAAGTTGAAGGTTACAGGATATAACCCATTAATAAAACCAAAAGAAGTTAGTGTTTATACTAGTAATAATGGTGAAGGTTTAAAGTTTGCAGAAGACACTTTCAGTTCCTGAAATCACATCCCTTTAGCTAGTCTCAGATTTCAGCCATAGCAGCAGATGACAGCTACAGAAAGCTATCCATAATCTGGTGGTTTTTAAAAGTATTCCAAGACAGAGTTCAGAGAATACAGCCTTTTTTTTTCAGATACCTTGCCATGTTTGTAGAACTTCTTTCCCACACAGAAACTAACAAATCTAAGGTAAGGATATAAAAAGAAATTGTAATCTATCTTTTGGGGATCATTAAAAAGCCTATTAACTCATGAGCTTGTTGACATTCTGGTTAGGTTCTGTGACTAGAAGGACAAGCAACATGATAAAAAATGTTATTATCTTGACACCCCCCCCCCTCGTAAAATTTTACTTATGCAGCTGGATATTGGGAGGCTGAGTTGGTGGCATTGTTATCCCATTCAGGTCCTAGTTTACTAAAACGACGGGCTTTCATTTTTCTAAAGTAAGATCTACATAGGTTTGAAAACCTCAGAAATTTTAGCTCTTCATCTCACAATCACTTTATTACACCCTCTAAAATTAAACTCACAAAGCAAGCACATAAAGGAAAAATTAAGAGCAAAGCATCAATAAACCAATTAAGACCATTTTAATTCAAATGCTGTCCCCTTTAGGTAAGGTCTCAGTGCAAAGGGATCCCAGTGTAGTGTTGCAGTCATTGGTAAATCATACCCACAACTATCTTGGGAATATCACTGAGTTACATGTGCTCTTTGTTTCTGTGAAAAGGTTTTTGCAAAGCATGTAGTCAACTTTGGAACTGTACCTGCTTTATCCATGCACCCTGAATCCCTAATTGAAATGGGACATCAAGCACAAGAAAATTCTTGCTCCCAAAGAGGGTGAACGCATCACTTTCTATTCAGTAAGAAAAAGGGAGATGAGTCAACTGGTAAATCCAGGAGGGAGCTAGGGGTAGAGATCAGAGGCACAGTCTCCGTGCAAGTGCATATGCAAAACCCTTTTTCGACCCCCAAGTCTCACAGAGAAAAAAAATTCAGGAATTACTATACAGGCACTGTGGGCTAGTACCAAGGCCAAAGGTGAAAAGGCTGCCCTCAAGGATCTCACAATCCATGGGGGAAGTTGCAAAGGAAACAATTATTTAAATTTAACATGTAGAGAGGTGTGACTGGGCTCTTGTCAACCTAAAATCCTGAGTTATCTACTCTCCCTTTCCCCTTAGATTTTTCAGGCAGGTTTTACATAGAACCTGTAAAGTGTTGCCCAAGACCTAAATATCATATCATCCTCAACTGGTTCTAATTTTATGTTAATGTTCATAAATGTTTTGTTTGCACATGTGAGAATGTTCTGTTTGCACATGTGAGAATGTTTTGTTTGCACATGTGAGTATACATCACTTGCATGCCTGGTACCCACAGAGGCCAGAAGAGGTTATCAGATCCCCTGTAACTGGAGTTACAGACGGTTGTGAGCCTCCCTGTGGGTGCTCAGAGTCAAACTGGGTTCTCTAGAAGAGCATCCAGTGTTCGTAACCACTGAGCCATTTCTCCATGCCCTGTTCTCAAATCTTAATAGCACTATCTTGGGTAATATTCTCATTTACTTACCAGGCCCTGGGCTTACCAGGCATTTCTGTATACCTGATTGCACCAGCTTTTGGCTAGTATTTTCTATCTCTTCTTATCAGCCCTTTTCTGAAAGATCCACCATTCTGGTGGACTGCATTTCCTGTCTCATTATTTCAGACCACATCTATGATTTGTCTCACATAACTAAGGGAAGGAAAATGGGTTGGTCCACTAGGAAGGTTTAAGAGCTACCACCAGGTATTTCTCTTTTGTCACAAATTTAAACTGTGACAGGCTGGGACTACTTTCTAGAATCTAGAAAAGGGAATTTGGGGGAAGGGAGGTCATGAAGCAGTACCATAACGAAACTAATGGAGGTTAATGGTTGTGGTCCTATGATTTAACACTCTACTCTTTTAAGCTACTAGGTCTGTATAGAGATATTCCTCACTATAGCAGAACTGAGCCATGCTGACTGGTACACAAATCTACCTAATACCCATATTAAGGAAATGAGGCAAAAGAGGCCTGATCAATTTCCTGAATACATACTACTATTATTAATTTACATGTACGGATTTGAATCTGGGTAAACTAGATCTCTTTTGCCCATAACTCCTGCAACTACTGAGCCCTTGTCAACCAAGAAAAGCACTAAAGACATTTAAAAGTTATAAAACCTCAGAATGAAGTACTCTGTGTGTGAGCTACAGGACCAAGATTATGAAATTATGAAATCAATACATACAACACATATAACTTTAATCTTTAGGTGGGTTGAAGTTGAATAAGGTTGTGGGGAAAAGTAAGAAATTGAAATAATATGAGAAAAAGAAACCAATAGAGAAAATTATAGAGGAGAAACAGATTAGGAAAAACCTCATTATTTGTCAAATTGTACAGACAGAAATCTCTCTTCTGGAAAAATAGAACTCTTAAGGTCTTTACCTTTAAAAATGATTTTAGAGCACAATATATAAAATGTATAGAAAGAAGTATTTTAGAAATAATCTTTCCATTTCTTCACTGTAAAAATACCTTCTGTGACCTATATTGAAGGGCAAGTGCCATACTAAACTCATGTAGGCTGCAGGAAGATTCCATGGAAGGTTTAGAATAGTCCTACCAGGTAGACTTCATGGTTTTCAGACATCTTAAGGAGTCTCCAGGCCCAGTGGTTTCTCACATTTGAAATTCCATACAAAGCATGTACAGATAACTCAGGAAATCTGATTCGAGGTCTCCAGGATAGAAGTGGCTGACTCAAAAGATAGGGGTTTTTTGAAGGCCACTTTACCAGGATTTCAGGTATTTCAGGATTTCAGTCCAGGTTTATTCTATATGTTTCTTCAGACCGTTATGGCAGAATAGTATAAACTATATGGCTATGATATTCCTAGGTCTGGAGAAAAGAAATCTGAAATCATGAATGTTTTAGAACATTTCTTTGCCTCTTTCTAGGTTTGGTGGATGCTGGCAATCCTCAATGTCCCTTGGTTTGTAGGCAGAGCTCCTCAACGCCTACCTCTTTCTCCACATGGACTTCTCTTTGATGGACACCAGCCATTCCACTTAGAAACAAAGTGTAATTCAGTAGGAGCTCCTCTTAACTGATTATGGCACCTCCAAATACAGTCATATTCTTTGGATGAAGATAAAATTTAGGTGACACTATGCAATTCACTATTAGGTGATTCTCTGATGGTACTTTGGGAAACTTTACTGAATTGGATCCCAGCGTCCTGAACCTTGTGAAAGAACTTCCCAACAACAATGTAAGTAGAAGCTGAGGTCTTACTTGCTGCCCAGTATTCTTTGCTCTGTGAACTACATCCTGTGGCTCTAAGAGGCCTTCCTGGGTTCTAGACAGATTTGCTTCCCTAGAAGACAGTCATTTGTTTCTCAATAGAAGTTGTACTTCCTCCCAGCCCAATCTTTAATTTACAAGGAATCTCTTGAGTTTTCCTCTCACCACTTTCTTCCATTCTCTTACCCTGACTCCTCACTGTTTATCCAACAGTATTGTGCACTGACTCCTCACTCAGAAAAAAATTCCGACTAGATTCAGGGGTCCTGTTTGGGTTGGGACTAAATTTTTCTCTGTGCATTCTTGCACTCAGGATTTTTATTAAATGAATGAATGAAATGCCTTACTACATTCATAAATGTTAACACAAAGCTTTCTTGCCACTACCAAAGTAAAGATCCCTCGGGACTAGGCATGACCATGAGTGACAGAACCCTGAGTTTGATCCTCAGTACCATGAGAAGATGAAAGTGAGACTCTCTTATTCTGTCAATTACCCCCTTGCATTCCTGTCTCTATTCTTTGGAATCTTATTTTAATAAGCATCTTTTCTTTCCTTTACTTTTAGGTCCATCTGTTCCCTCCTCCCTTTAAGCACCTTCAAATGTCACCCAGTCACAAGAGCCCCCTGTATGATGCCTGGTCTTGGCTCCCTCTCTCCATTTGTTTTGGCACCTCAGAATGGCCCACACTACAGAGCACATTGGGTTCCATGGACTCCTTGTCTGCTCTGGAGTGTTCATCCCTTTTGCCCTCATCCACCCTCTTTCACTAGCTAGTTACCCTGTGTGACTTTCTAATACTATAAAGGTTTCCAAATCTATGGACATCTTATGGTATTCTCAGAAATCACCAAACTTCACCAGTCACTCCCATCATCCCCACCGAGACTGCCTTAGGAGCTTTCCACACTTGTAATATCTCCTATATTTTCCTCTTGCTCTGTATGCCAAGTGGTGTTCTCAGGGTCCCATCCCCTGTTTTCATTCCTTTCATGGGCCTGATGACTCCTTGAAACTCTCATCAAGTGACATCAACTATAAGCTCATTTTTGGTTTTCCCTTTGCTAACTTTTGTTTCTCAAATTTGTTGTTTTCCTGGTTCAACCTTTTCTAGGCTATTCCCTGGATCTCACTTTTACCTTAAAATCTTCTCTCACATCACCATCTTATTTAAGATTATTTCCTTATAAAACCATGTCCATTTATTTTGTTTTTCATTGTTTTATGTGACTAAGACTATTTTGCCATTCTAGTTATATTTGGCATAATTTTTGCTCTAAAACTTACACTGAAAATTTTAAATGCATAATGTAGTGAACGCCAGTGAGTTTCTTCCTGCCATTTTCTTAATCTTTTGTGTCTTACATAAGAGCACTAGAACATTCCCAGCTGTCTACTACTCACTGGAGGTCCCTTGCCTAGGGACATAGGTTTGGCATGAAGGCAGAGAGAGCTAAGACATTGGGCTCACAAAAATAACGTGGAAAGATAAAATGAATCAAGACTTGTTTTGGATATTGAAGGCTGGTAACAAGCTAGGTGGTAAGAAAGGAGAGGAGCATTTTGAGAGAAATGGGGGGGGGGACAGAAATGTTTAAAATGAAAATAGTGATTATTTCATCATTTTAGAAAAGAAATTTGCATGTCCTGTTGTGTTGACTCATCTTAAACAAGCTCCTAAGTTGGCTCCATAATTTTGTTCTGAATTCTTATGCTATATTGGATGCACATTCTACTGTCTCCTAAGAAGATCCATTCTATCTAGCCCCTCTCCATTGTGGCTAGAATACAATCACATATGTCACTGTTCTCTGACCCAGACATAAGTCTTTCAGGGTACTCAAGGCTCTTAATAATGTCTCCTCTCTTTTGCTAGTCATAGCTCTTTCTTTTTTAATTAAAAAACTAAACTAGAATCTTGTCCGTTTTAAGAGGAGAATTAGATAGTTACAGAGATAGCATGTGGATGCCAGGGTGAATCTTCACAACACTGTGAAGGAAACATTGTCATTGTATTTAAAAATTATGAAAGTAAGGAAAAAGGATGTTAAAATATGTTCACTAAGAGTAACCTGGCTCATATATAGACCGCAAGGCAGGTGAATCTTAAGGCTAATGTTTTGCTGTTTACCTAAAGGATGGGTAGAGGATAACAGATATATGGTGGGTAAGACTGAGACACAGACTTGTGTGACCTATGATGTTTCTGAGTAAATAAGGCTAAATGTATGGGGAAACAACCTGATAGAGGGGTGGCAGTGCTTGTTTGAATAATATTCAGATTGCTGAAAATAAAGAATAGCTATTCAGAGTGTTAGAGAATTCCAGGGAATGCCACGAATGAGGAATGATAGCGACCTATTGGCTCTAGAACATGCCAGCAGGGGAGGAGAATTATCTACCAATGTATTTGAGTATAGCTTAAACTCAGATTGACTGATGCCTGAATAAGATATCAGGCTTCTATTCCCCACTGAGCTAGGTTCTCCTGGTCTCAATCAACAGGCTGTTTTTTCCACAAATTATGAGCTGAAATGGGATTCAGAGACCATGAGGTTAGAAAATGTACTTATTTTTATATTTATGGTCCAGCATGTTGAAAAGTTTATTGTTCAATGTACAGTCAAACAAGTCTATTTAAAAGACAGCTAACAAAGTGAATAAATTGTAATAAATAAATATATAAATAAAATTAAAATTTAAAAGGCAGGTAACAGGCATAAGAATTGAAATTCAAATTATGAATAATCCCATACTCTCTAAATCAAACTGCCAGAAAAAAATGGCTATTTGCTCACCATTCTGAAATAACCTATTTGAGGTTACATATGTCTTATAGAATCATTATCATATTACATCAGGGCAGTTGTAATCTTATCTATTTCTTGTGGTGTCACAATGCAAGGATACAAAGCATGGTATAAAATAAATGCCAACAGGTTTGTGCTATGTGTTATTACTAATTGGCCAAGAACATTTATTTTATAAAAAATAAAAACGGAACTAAGTGGACAATTAACGGTATAGACGTATTGGAAGAAATGAGTAAAAAGTATCTGTTGAGAATATGATCTCTATATGAAAATAAGCCCACCAAGATGGTCTCTTAATCTTGCTGTAGTTCTTGTAACCTCCTCCCCTAATATCAGGAGATGCTAACTGGGCAGATGTAGACCAAGACATAGAAATACTGTATAACCAAGATTCGGATGATGTATGCTTTTTATCCCACAGCATGTTAACCTAAAATGGCTTATCTGGTTTTCTCCTTGCTTTTTATCTCTGAGCTTTAGTTCTTGTAATGAACCATATAATTATCATCTTCATTTGGCCTATGAGCTTTTCAGTTTCATGAACTTTAGAGAAAACCTGACTGAGGGTATTTGCACTATCAAGGTGATTTCCCACATGTCATCATGTATAGGTACTGACCCAGTCTAGTTATAATTTTAAAAAACAGAAAGAAAGAAACACTCTGTTGCAGGTATGTGCAGTCTTGTTATTGAAATATAATCCCATTATCTGCAAAATGTTCAAACTCAAGAAATACACAGTAAAGTAAAAACAAGAAAAAAAAAGCACACAACTACACAAACTGTTGTAAAGTATATGTATAGTATAGTCTTATATTGGGCCACATTCATACACGTGCCCTCTGGTATGAGTTTTACAGGTGTGACTCTTTAAAATTCTTCAAGGCTGAGAAGTGAGGCTAAGGACAGACAGATCTCCACAGCCAAAGAGAGGCAAGAAAGCTTTCCTAGAGATATCAGTAGTATCTGGAAGCCACAGGCGCACATCGCACTCACACACATACACGCGCACATCGCACTCACACACATACACACGCACACACACACACACACACAGAGAGAGAGAGAGAGAGAGAGAGAGAGAGAGAGAGAGGAGAATATGCCCTTAGGGAACTGAATCCTATATCGTTAAATCACAATAAACTCAACTACTAAAGTTCAAGGCAAAATCTACTCGGGTGTGTGTGGAGAGGTGGGTGGGGCCCAATCCTGATGTCAAGTAAGAAAGGCTGAGATTTCTGAATGTCTGTCCTTTCTGGTACACAGTGGTGTTGGGAGGCCTTACAGAGATGAAGAGTCTCTAGGATTACAACAGGGTTTCACAATTAGCCATGCAGGCCATCAGGGGCCCCTAAGAAACTGAAACCAGGACATTAGAAATAGCAGAGGAGGGAAATAGCACAACGAGAAGTCAAACATCTCCTGATAAGTAGCGAAGCATCTGGGTTTTAGAAAGACAAAATTTTAAACTAGCAACTTTTAGCCCCAAATTCCAGTTTCAGTAATTATTACTAGCTGAATAGGGTGACCTTGGGCAAATGCCTAAACAGCTCTCAGATTCTGTCTCTCCAGAATGCAAACTTGTAACACTAATGACTGCTTTTTATCAGGAATAGAGTGAAGGGTAGATGTCACCATATAGGACAGCTTCTAGCACAAGCTCCAACTTGTTTCCATGAACAGGATTCTTCAGGTTGAAACTGAAAGTTACCAACTTAAACCATGGCTGTTCCACCAGCCTATCGATAATAATTGCTTGTCTAAAAGACAGGGTTTTCCCCCCTACGTCTTCATTTTCTGGCTTGTATCCATTTTAAAGACATATTCCTTTAATAGAAACATCTCTAGGGATAAGTAAGGCTGGGCAGGTCATTTGGATTTTAAGCAGTTTGGCTTTAGAGTAACTTCTCTCCAGGGAATCTTGTTGGGTCATGGATTTTGAGATACCTAAGCAACTTAGGAAACTTTTGTAACAGTGAATTTAACCTTTAAGTCACTGTGTGAAGCTGACTTTGCTATATAGAGAATTTCCAGGTAACAGCTTTTTCTCCAGGGTCTACCATATTTTCAGGAGACAGTGACTTCCAGCTCACTTTCTTTCATTTTTTTAATGACATTTAAACCTAATGACAAATATAATTCTATCGTTAGATTTTGCAGAGGGGGATAGTTATTTTGGGGCAGCAGATCCAGCAATCCAGTTTCCTGCCGCTACGATGGAGCACTTTTTTTCCTTTTTAGTGATAGCAGGAAAACCACTCTTGGAGATTTTCAATTCGGTTACAGAAATTGATGACACATTGCTGTCTTGAGGCCACAGAGACGGATTCGTCCTGTTTCTGTGCTGAGGGGCCATCTACATAGCTCCAAGGTGAGACATGGAAATATTAAGGTCTAATCCCAGTGTGGTGCTCCTTTTCCGCAAAACACTTGGGCCTGCAGCACTTGGGAGACCAGCAATGTGCAGAGGGGTTTGGGAGTAAGGTATAATGAGCAGGCAAGCCGGAACAGCAGGTATTACTGAATCTGCTCCCTCGTAGGGTCTGGCTTTTCTTTCTTCTGAAAGAATAGGGTCAGATTTTGATCTTCAAATGTTTTAAAGTTCTGTGTGTGCATAGCTACTTCTGGATCCTCTTCAAAGTTTTCATGGTCAGGCATATGTATCGGCCTGAGATCAAAGCACAATGAAGTATGAAAACCTCTCAATGTTCACAAATGCCTCATGACATTTTTAGGAATTAGACAATAGGATACAGAGTGATGGCAAAATTGGCAAGGCGCCTACTTCAAAGCCAGGTCAGTGTTTTGTTATTGGGGACTTTTTTTTTTCCCCTTGTTCTCTGGTGCCCTCTTGTGTTCTGTTCTCAAATAGCATTTGACTTGGAAGCTTTGGCTAACATTAAGTCCTAAGATAGCATACAAAGTTACTAAATATTGAACCACACCATCTTCAGCATGTTTCAACAAACATATTATCATATGAACAGATATAAATAGTTGCTATTAAAATAACATGAGTGTATCCCTAATACTTAGCACATCACTTGATACAAATTGAATAGCCCTCAAAGTTCTTGTCAAATGTTTGAAGGTCCATTGGCAATACAGTTTAGCAAGAAAATTGTTGTATCTTTTTGGTATATTCTATTACAGAAAATTCATAGAAAA
>CM053765.1:24927982-24947216 GCA_028658305.1 Pachyuromys duprasi
CATCCAAACGAGCATTGATCATATCCACCTGGGTCCTCCTTCCTGTATATCCTCCCTAGGAGTGTAGATTTCAGCATGACCTTCCTATCCTATAGGTCTATATAAGTGAGTATATACCATATGTTTCTTTCTGCTTTTGAGATAAGGAGGAGACGTTTTAATGTCACAATAAGTCAAAATTAGCAATTGATTACAAAAACATATCTCTAAACTACATGGATAATAAACTCATTTTTTTAGTTGTTTCTAATTTACTATAATGTAGAACTTGATATTTTGTCATCCACAAAGTTCTTAACTACTTCTCTTTGCCTAGTTGTCTCCAGAATAAGCTCTTCAAATGCCTGCCTGAGTCTCATGCTCTAGGAACTGAAGTGAGGCTGGTTGGATGAATGCGGCAGTATAGCTCAGGCTGAGGCTACACACACAGCACAGCCTGATGGGGACACGTGCCCCAGCCTTCATCTGTCTGTCACTTTGACATATCTGTGAAGTCTCTAATGCGACTCTTTTGTGAGGCCGAGCTTTGGTTTCCCTGAGGAGGCTGGAACATTGCTGTCCCCAGGTTCCTACAGCCTTTCACCTTTTACAGGACATTAGTCATTCCCTCCTCCGTAGATCTGTAACCCAAGGACAGGAAGCATGAAATGCCATATTTCTAGTCCAACTTAGGACCTAGGGACCCTAAACACGGGCCCCAAACTCATGTGTCAAATGACATCCTCCTCCTTTCTGGAAATGTGGAAATGACAGTAAGCTATCAAAAATTAACGCTTTTAGTTGCAATTGAAAATTTTAACTTCCCTAAAATGTGACTTCATTTTGCCTGTGCTTTTTATATAATGATTTGTTTTTATTTGCATGTGTGATTGTGTGTGTGTGTGTGTTGGGGTTGGGGAGTGCCACATGTCTGTACATGCTAGCATAGGCCAGAAGAGGGCATCAGATCTACTGGAACTCAAAGTTTCAAAGTGCAGAGAGTTGTGAGCCACCTAGCAGGGATGCTGGAAACTGAGGGTCCTCTACAGGAGCAGTAATTGTTCTTAATGACTGGGCCATCTTTCTAGTTCATGACTTTGTCTATTAATTCACCACATATTTTAGTTTGTATTCTTTTCAAGATAATTTTTTTATTGACTTCATGCAATAAAAATCTACGTCAGGTTTACATCAAGTCAGGGGCTATGGGAAAGAATGTGTGACTCATGGGTAAAACAACATTCAATTGAAGCAAATGTTTCGATTTTATGCTGTGCTTTGAAGCCCTAATTTTAGAAAGATGTGCATTTTTTGTGTTTCTGGTAGTCACAACAGTGCATGGGGTAATTTCTGAAAGTCAAAGTCTATTTGACAGAGCCTGTTTCCAAGCTAAGGTGACCGCTCCTACTTCATTGCAACGCTGGCGGGCACTTTCTGGACATCTTCTGTCTGTCTTCACTCCACAGTGTGATGCAGGGGTGGTAATTATGTCCATTTGCAGATGAAATTGCGACTCAGGGAAATTAAGTGACATGCAAAGGTTATTACAAACAGGAAAAGCAAAAAAATGAAACTCAAAATCAGGTACTCTGGTGTCATGACCTGGTCCTTTCTTAGGGCAATAATTTTCACTCAGGGCCAAGTTGTCTCCTGGGGGATGTTGCTAATCCCTGGAAAAGGATTGCGTACCTGTTCTCTAGGGATAGAGGTCAAGCTGACACATGACAGAACATACAGGAATTTCTCAACTCAAATTTTAAGTAGTGCCTCAGATGATAAAGTCTATTTGATAAGAATAAACCAGCAGCAATTCCAGTCACTAAGTTAATACGTGAACCAGTCATAGCTTTGCTACCTTCATCCTTTTGCAGACTTTTAAGAAGACAGTATTCCTAATGGCTTTGACATTGTCTCCATAGAGGTGATTTTTCAAAATCCAAAAATTAATGATAAGTAAATAGAACCACCTTCCCTCAAAAACAAGTCAAAACCGAGATTTGGCTTCTTGTTTTCATTGTCTAGGTGACCATTTTTATCAACAGGTACAAAGTAGGAGTTTTGAATCTGAATTACTTCTCAGTTCCAGTACTCCCACCCCCGCCCCCATTTCTGGCTTGGTTTCTATGTCTCATACACAGTTCTTCTCAGCCAGGATAGAACCAGGACTGGTTCAGCTTCGTGCTCGTTTACACCGTGCTGTTTCTTCTGTCTTCAGTTGTGAAGCACTGATGCCCGACCCATGGATGAGTTCATATTTCACTCCCATTTCTCTTGCCACGGCAGGTCCTCTTCAACTACCGCATATCACTTTAGTCGCCTTCCAGTGGATCCTGTCCTCACTAGTCACTTCTTCCTCTAATACTGTCCCCCTACAACCTCCCTGTTAGGCTCCCTGTTTGGGTTCATGGCACATACATAACACATCGCTTTCTCTTTCCTCCATGATGCTTTTTCACTGGCCCCTTTCCTTTGTCTTGTCTGACTTATTCACATGGATCATCCTCTCTACCCACATAAAGATTTTGGTTTCTTTGAGACCCAGCTGTGACCATTCTTGCTCTGTTTGCAGTACCAATCGCCTTGGACCTAAATCACCACACACTCTCATGTCTTTATTTGAATATTTTATACATATGTATCTTATCTCCTTATCTAGGCAAGTTCTCCCCCAGTGCCACCAGAGATTTGTAAAATCTTTTCTATTATCAGTGCTAGCACATGTTAGCACCATTTCTTAAGGAAAAGTCAAGAATGTGAGCTGAGTTAAATGTAAATTTCTTGTGAATTGTGTATGAAATAATAAAATGATATTCTACTCTTCTATAAAAGAGATTACTCTTTCCCCAGTTTGAAAGGTAATATATATATATGTATATATATATATATATATATATATATTTAAATAAAGCTGCTAGAGCATAGAGTAAAGTAAGGAAGCTAAAGTGGGATTTATGTGAGTATTATATTCAGAGCCACTACCTTGGGGACAGTGTCATAATTGTTCCTTGGGCCAAAATAAAATTTAAAATTTATAAAATTTGACAGAACAGGACATAGTATATTTGTAAGGGCACTAGGAAAAACTAGAATAACTAATGTTCTATATGGGGAGTAGCTAGCTAAAATGTAAAACACAGCTATATTTCTCATGGCACGGTTAGAGAATTAAGTCATAAAAATCATTGCATTGGTCATTAATTTGGCTAATCTGCTCAACTTAATTATGTCACAATTCTACTTGCTATTCCAGGCTACAACATTTATGGTACTTAGTGAAAATGGGGCAGAGGCTTCACTACATGTGTAATCATAATTTTAGCTGGCCAGGTGTAAATTAATCAAAGGCTGTGCACCGTCTGGTGCCAGTCAAATTATTCCCAGCTTTGTTTCTCGGTTTCTCTCTTCACACTGCATCACTCTGCACACTGTTTCTCTCATTTTTCCCACAGACAGGGACCTTTCCAATGGCTACCCCATGTCTGAATTTCTTCTTTAATGTCACTTGGATAACATGCATAGAACCAACTGTATCTATTTAAGCCCTACCTGGAATAATTTTTTGAAACTCCTGTTTTGTTTTGGTTTTTCTTGTATCTATTTTAACGTGCATGGCAGACCTTACACAGAGAGAAACTATCTTCCTTGAGGGAAGAATTATCTTCAGGGTGTCTTTGTTTCCCTAACCTAGTGTAAGCTCACTGCAGTGACTGCTGATAAGGCGGGAATCAAACTGGCTTCAGGAACCAGAATTAGAAACTAGAGTCTAGTTTAAAACTTTATTTAGTCATGTTCTTTGTCCACCTTTCACCTCTTTTCTTTGTAATTTCTTTGAAGCTTCCTGTATCCACAAAACCTTGGCAGGTTTAGACTCTCATGTTTGCAGCCATATCTTCTCAGAAGAAATATTGAGAAGGGCTTGAGCAACCTTGGCTTAGAGAGTTGGGTTAAGCCTGGGATAGCATCTGTGTAGGCTCATCCTGACCCACAGGCCCCTCCTCAAAGTCAGGAAAACAGAAAGTGCTGAAAAGATGAGGCTAGCATCCCTTAAAATGCAAAGGTGGAAATCTTCCCATGTCACAGAATGCAAGGTACTGGTGATGACCAAAATTGTCCTTCAGGATATTTCCATTCAGTTTTCACTGTGCCAATGTTCGATCTCACCTTGTTTTCCTATTTACCATATAAAATCAACATTGCTCCAGTCTTCATGAACAGAGGTGAGGCTGTGGGATTCCAAATCACAAACATCCCAGAAATGATGCAAGGGGGCATAGTTGACTGTAGGTCACACTATCACTCTTCTGTCTATACCACACCACAAGTGCTTGGCTGGGCAAACTGAAGAGACAGTGGTTGAAAGGAAAATTAAGCCACATGTGACATCTGAATGATTGGATCCAAGTATCATTTTTTTAAATTGTGTTTTCTAGAGTAGATTTTAGAGCTGTGTTGCCCAACTTCTGTGCTTGGTCCCCAGGCCATCTAGCATTCAGAATGTGAGACTATATACCCTGCTTCTATTCAAGATAAAAGGAGCTGTCCATCTGCATAATAGAAAAATGCTTTAACAGGAAAGAACATTGTAACAGCTGTGGACATTCTTGTCCACACTGTCAGTGGACTGATATTCTTAATATCTCTGGATAGCTGCACACTTCTTCTGTCTCTTACATCTCAGAACCAAAGAGTATAGAACTGCATTAGGTAGTCCGATGTTTCAACACTGAAGTCCCTTTGATAAGCCCATCAGAGGGGCGTGGGGAGACAGCTAAGTCAATACAAATGCTTGTTATACAGGACCATGATTCACTCAGTGTAGAAGGCTGTATGCAGTAGCATGTCCTGTTTCCTAGGGAGGCAGATATAGGAACATTCATGGAATTGCTTGCCAGCCAGCCTAGCTGAATCAGTGAGCTCCAGATTTAGTAAGAAATTCAGATTCCATGAGAGAAATGTCTTTAAGAAAGGCATTCCATATTTCTCTGGTCATGTCTTCATGTTCAGGGAACTAAGCCAGTTTAGCTTTGTCGCTGTATTTACTGTTGGCATTCCTGTATTATTCTCTGTGTTCTTTTGAAATAAGCCAACCAAACTAAATGTCTTGTTTCTTAAACAAACAAACAAAAATGTATGGGTGTCTATTGTGTTGTCCTCTTGTAAACTTTTCTTTAGTTTTGAATATCATAGAAGGAGCCCAGGCTGGACAAACAGGTAGCTTTGGCTAAGCCACTCTGGCTAAACTCACTTTGCACAGTTCTTGTCTGGCCACTGCAGTGCAGGGATCAATGCACTTGTCTAGCAGGTTTATAAAGAAAGGGGATAGTCTGGTCAAAGAGCACTCTCTGGATTTTACCTGCTGTTGTCGCTGCTTGCACAACTAGATCAAGATCTGTTAGCAGGTTTGGGCCTTTACAGCTGCTACGGTCTCTACACACTGTCTTCTTGCCCAGCGTGGACACAGGACTGCCTGCCTCTCTTCTGTTAACAGATTTAACATTCCCCAGAAAGGTCTCCCTGTTGTCTGAGCACTGTTGTGCCCTTGGCTTTAGTTGTTTATTCTTCCACCCAGCTCTACACTGTGGTATCTGACATTACATTTTCAATAAGTTCTTTGATTATTGGCATTTTGTCACTGTTGGACGTGACACCCAGGAGCCCAGAAACATCCTCTATCACATTAACTAATGCTGGCAGCACCTAGGATCAAGCCTGGCTTCTAATAAGCACAGAGAAAGTCATTGTATAAAATCTATTGATTCATGAAGACATCTAGCTAATTCTCAGGTGATTTTTTTCAATGCAGACCTTCTTCATCTCATATCAATGCAATGAATACTCAAATTTAAACCCATGTTTAGTATTCTTAATACATTTCGCTTCTTTTCATCCAGAATTATGGTATGTCCAGATGGTTTTGAATTTGATGTTGAACTATACATTATGATTATTTTATGACCACCATAATATTACATGTGTATACAGCACTCTAATGCTCTTTATATATTTTTCATTTGATGTAAAAGTACAAATGCTTGTTACGCAGGCACAGGAATATGATATAAAATTTTATTCCCATTTGGAAAATGAGAAAGCTGTGGTACAGTAAGGACTAGATATTAGTCAATGCCTGGAGGCATATATGTTGTAAACTTTGATTGGACTCCTGCAAGTATTGCTTTTCAGTACACATGATTTACCAACATTATAAATACCTCTACTGAGTTTCATGTTAGTTACAAATATTATGTGATTCCCTCTATATCAAGTAATGTAAAACACCTCACAATAATACTAAACCTCTGGGCCACTTGTACTTTTCATTCTGCTTAATTATGTGTGAGTGAGTACGTGTATGTGTGTGTATGTGAGTGTGTGGTATATGTGTAGGTGCACGTATACGTGTGTGGTATATATGTATGTACATGTTCAGAGGCCAAAGATCCATGTTGATTCCTACCCAGTTTGTTATTAGTTTTGAAGCTGAATATGTCATTAAATTTGGTGTGTGCCAACTTGACTAGGCTGACTGGCAGTTAACAAACCTTCCCTTACAATCCCCCCAATCCTCCTGGGTCCACCTTCCCAGACTTCCCAGTGATCATATTACACATAGCAAACATACACTGCTGTGCCTGGGTTTTTACATACTTGCTGGCAATCTGAACTCAGGTCTCCATGTTTGCATAGCAAGCACTTTACCAACGATCTCCTGCCCCACCATCCCAGTTAAGGTTTCTCTAGCTGTGATAAAACATTATGGCCAAAATCAGCTCAGAAGAAAGTGGTTTGTTTCACTTGCCCATCTAGGGAAGAGTCCATCGTTAGGGATGTCAGGGCAGGAACTGAAGCAGCACAAGAATCTAGAGAGAAACGGAAGCAGAAGCCATAGAAGAGTGCTCTGCTTACTGGCTTGTTCCTCATAGATTGCCCAAACCACTTTTCTATACCAAGTAGGACCACCTGCCCAGGAAGTACTGCCCACAGTGGGCTGACCCCTCCAACATCAACCAATAATCAAGAAAATATCCCACAAACGTTGTGAAAAACCAGTTTCATAGAGGCATTTTCTCAATTATGATTCTTTCTCAGATATGTCTAGGTTTATATCAAGATGACGACAACTAGCCCCCTCCTTTGCTAAAACTCATTAACTATCAATTTGTTAAGAACCATGATGTTACGAGGCTTGGAACCCAAAGGCTGTACACATGATTAAGACGGTGCAGATGATAAGGCTGTACACATGATAAGGCTGTACACATGATGAGGCAAGGCTGTATACATGCTAAGACTATAGTGAAGAAGCTGTTAAATGCTTGATAAAAACAGTACAGGCTGTGTGGTATTTCTATAATATACTATGGAATATTTCTAACAATGTGGCTTTTTAAAAAAAAGAAACAGTTTTAATATAATGTGAAAGCTTTCTTTCTATGCATGCTCATAATTCACCTCATTTCCTAGAGGACTGAGACTTACTGCAGTAACTTACTGAAATAATAATGTGATGTAAGGGTGAATAAAATTCTGATGTAGAGATAAATAAATAATGGCAAAACACAAAACCATCTGTGGTAGAAGATAGTCTGAGCATGATATAAATACTTAGATCTTCATTGCCTTCAGTAAACCTTAAATTTGGACTTTTAATGCTTCTTGGTGGCCAATAAAAAATAGAGACATCAAATCTTACCATCTGTAAAGAAAATCTATAGCGGTTACTCAAGGAAAATTCAATTTTCTTATTACACTGCTTGATAATATATGTCTGTGTGAGGTGTGTTTGGAAACATGATAGATGTCTTCCACAGCACACCTGCAGTGCCTGGCCTCATTTCAGGTAATTGTTCTTTCCTGTACTGTTCCTGTGTAAGATCTGACACTATGGCACTAAAATACCGTTCAAGGATGGAAGATATGTAAGAGATAGAGAAACCACAAACAAGACACAAAGCATAGAAGGAATGCGGAGGTTGAGCTCATCTTTCTAGCCCCTTATAAATATTTAGCTTAGCCAGAACTTTGAGTTCCAGAAGTAGCATGAGGCACATAGTAATATTTTCTGGAGCATGTTCAATGATTTTGCTTGGAGACCTATGTACTTTATAAAGTGGATAAGGAAATGTAGGTTCTGACAGCTTTTTCTGGAAATAAAGGACCAAACTGATTTTCATGTTTCTTTTTCTCTCACTCTCTCTCTATTTGTGAGTTTGTTTGTGCTGTACTCTTTATGTGTGCATAAATGTTTGTGTATAAGTGTTCATGTGTGTGGGTATATGTATGTGATGGTGCATGTATGGAGGTCACAGTATGACCCCAGCCATTCGTACTAACCTTCTTCCTTGTTGAGAGGGTATCTTTGTTCATTGTTGCATATATTAGGAAAGGAAGCAAGCTGGACCATTAGTTCCAGGCATTTTCCTGTCTCCCTTCCTATCTGACTTTAGGAGTACTGGATTACAGGTATGAGCAATCTTGTCAGGCTTCATGGGTTTCTCGGGATTGAAATTAATTATCTCCTGTGTTTTGGGGCAAGATTTATCCTTTGAGACCTGTTTCCAGCCCCAGGTCTTACTTCCCAACTCAAGAGTTCCTTCCATCTTTACGTGAGAAAGAGAGAGAGACGGGGGGGGAGGGTTTACCTGATATTACTTCTGTTTAAATATTCAGCCTTGTTCTTCCATTCAGTCTTCCAACAGATATTTGCTGAGAACCCACTAAACCATACATTCTGGTAGGGAAGGCAAAGATGAAATCGGTACTGATTACACAGCTGCAATTTTAACATCTACTGAAGACCCGGAATGAATAAGAAGTAGGCAGATGAATGTGAAGCCTATGCTGCATGTTTGAGAGACACGGTCTAGCATTTCTTTTGCTGGCCTGAGATCACAGCGAGGCTGAGGGTAATGTTGCGCTCTGATCTTCCTGCCCTGACCACCCATGTGCTGGGAATGGAGGTGTGAACCACAGCATTCAGCTCACGCAGAATGAACTCAAGGCTCCCTGCTTATGATCCGAGCACTCAAGCAGCTTACGTACACCTCCAGGCCCCAAATCATATTTTCGCCCCTTATCATTTTAGTACAGCTGTTTTATATATGGGTGCACAATAGATAAGATAGTTATAGGCCTCTAATTCAGTGCAAATTTTTTTTTTAAATATAGGTGTTTCATTAAGTATCTCTGGCTGTCCTGAAACTCAATTCTAAAGGCCAGGCAGGCCTCAAACTCAGAGATCTATTTGCTTCTGCCTCTGCAGTGCTAGGCCGAAGAGTGTGTCAGCATGCCAGGCCAGTAGATTCATATCTTCACAGATGTTGACCTTCAGATATAGCGATGCACCACATCTTCCAGAAGGGTTTGTTATTTTTAGCAATGAGAACCTTTGCTTAGAAAGATGAAATGTACTTGGATTCTCCAAATATATACATGTCTACACTGTTCTTATTGGGGATGGAGTACAGAGTAGGAGGCAGGAGCTCTGGTTTTTAGCCTTTCCTCATACTATCCGCATGTTTTTATGATCCGTGTGGTACTAACTTGAAAACTCCCAGCCTACGAGTATGGGGAGTTCTTAATATTTTCTTACTGATTGTTTCCTTGCTAGTTGCACACAGAACATACAATATCCAGCCCCCAAATATTTACACTGTTACTTAATATAAGAGATTCTTGTTTACAGTGTACGGGGTGCAATTTATTGATCAAAGCAAACCATTTTGGTGGTGGAAAATAATCCTATTAATAATCACATTGGAACTGTTATGACAATCCGGGCATGTGGTCAACCTAATGATACCTGCTTCCCTAGATCTATCATAATTATGCTAGTGTACAGTACAAATTATGTTCCCTGATTTAAAAGATATAAGAAATAAAACAAGATAGTTGATACTGAGTGTTTACAAAAGGGACCATTTCTTCAGATATCACACAACACCTTTTCTCAGAGGAGGGAGCTTTTGAGCTGAGACATGAATGATGAGAGCTTTGTGGTGGCCATGCTAGCAGGAGAGGGAAGGAACCCATGTGGTATCACAGAGTCAGCCTGGCCCAGGAGGGAAAGTCTATCCACTGCAGAGTGAATGGCAACGGAGCCAGGGAGAGCTACTGTTCAGACATACGGGATGGTCAGGAATTTGGATTTTACGATAGATGGTGAGAAACATTGCAAATGGTGAGAGGTACCTCCTCATATATTCGTCTGATCAGGCTACCACAACAAAGATCTGCAGACAGCCAGCATGACCAACATAATGGAAATTTATTTCTGACCAATTCTATAGCTAAAGCCCAAGTTTACGGTGGTATCTTTGTTTGAGCCTTTTGAGGATTTCGAGAGGAGTATCTGTATCAAAATATTCTCTTGCCTTCTCATGCCTATGCGTTTCCCCTCTTTCTTTGTGCCATCTTCCCTCTGACCGTGCTTGTATCACCCTTTCTCCTTTTTATAAGGACCACCCATCATATTGAACCAAGGCCAATCCTAATGACATGATTACTCTTTTAATGACCCAGTCTCAGAACACAGCCACATTCAGGTGCATTGGAACTGAGGTCTTCAATGTGTGAGTTTTTCTAAGTGTTCAGTTCGGCCCCTAGCTCCTCAGTAAACTTGGAAAGAGCTATGGGGATCTTTAATTTGCTAGATAAGAGATGTTTAGTCAACTTTGGTTTAGAAGTATTTTAAAAGTTATATATTTCTGCTTATAGCACACAGATCACATTGTAAACACAAATGTTTATGTAGAACAGTATATACATATATAAACATGTACACACATGCTCTCTCACTATATATATATCATGTGTGTTTGTGTGTGTAAAAAGCATCAACCAACACAGTGAAATTTATTTGTTATGATTTAGTTTTCTAATATCTTAATACATAAAACTAAGCATCAGTCTAATGACACAGGGGAAAATGACAGCTGTAATATACCTGGAAATTTTTCTGTGTATATGATTCCACAAACATTTTAAAAATGTCTTTAAAAGAACAAGGGAGACTGTTTCCTGCCTTTGATTTCTCAAAAGACTGTTGAAAATGAAATCTTGTCATTTCATAACAAGGGAGTGATGAGTCAAGCAATGATTCCAGCACAAAATCTTGAGAACGAAAGCCTAGCAAAGGGATGCTGAAAACTAGACACGATGACAGTAGGCATGGCATGTGGGACTTGGTATAAAGAATGACCAGAGTACTGAAATATACAGCTTAAATTCTGGTGTCACTTTAGAGAAGGAATATAATATTATTATAATATAATAATATAATCCATTGTTATAATATTACTCTAAGTCAGTATTGGCCTGAGTTTTTATATTGTTTCTTAAGTTTATATCATTTCTTAATTCAGCTTTTTATTCACCAGCAGCAGATTGCCAGTGTTCCCTTTGGACTGGGACCCACACCTTCTGAGCTGTCACTAAGCTGTTTCCTATTCAGCATTCGTACTCTTGGATTCTAGCTCATGTAGAGTTCAAACTCCCTATTGGATCAGAAGTAGAATCCAAAGAAAAGGAAATAGATGGTTCTAAAAATGAGGCCTCAGACGATAAAGTGGTAGATATGGATAATCTCCTTGCAAAAGACAATTCAACAGTAAAATTCATGGTGAAAAAAAAAACCCTCTGGGATAAAGTGAGACATAAGGAAATATAACAGAGGATAAAACTCAACAGAAGAAGCAGAAAGTTCACATAAAGTAAGAAAGGTGAGGCCCCAAATTAATTGAAGTTTGCCAAAAGGCAAAGGGTTACTAGAAAGCAATTTAAATATGCATTTTTAAGGATGAAATGTGCACTTCATTAAAGAAAAATAAACAGTCTTATCAACAAATACCCAAAAGTGGCAAATGAAATTTGGTGGAGTAGGAGCCTTTTGGACTGATTAGAGAGAAAGTCTCCAGAAAGTGGGAATAGTGTGAGTTAAGTTCACAAGGGCACTATGGAAGGGCCATTTCTGAGATATGTTTAAAAGCCTGAAGGAACCACAGGACTTGAGGTTGATGGGGCATATGCTATTTTCCTTGCGTGGACTCTTTTCTGAGTAAGTGTCCCCGGGAGGTATATCGGACTGTTCCGTTTTCCATCTGCAGGACACTATGGTTTTAACAAAGATTTAACAATCAACTTGTGTGATCCTGGTCCAGTGTTAAATTGACTTTCCCCTTACCAGCCTTCACTACCATCCACTGTTAGAGTGACAGGCTTGCCTCACTGAGAGTGATAAGTAAAGGTTTGAACAACTTTGCTTTTGTAGGAAAAAAAATAACATAAACATTGAAAATATAATACATGTAATTTCTATCAAGGGAAACCATGTAACCTCAATGACAGTAGTATCCTTTTATTAAAATAAAAAATGCAATTTACTCAATATTTGTTAGGTGAGAAATATTTCATTTCAAGCAATAATCAACCCTTAGCTTTCCATTGCTGGAAAATCATCCATGTAAAAATGTTTAACTTACAGCAAATTGGAAGAGATGGCCTGTAAATTGCCACCCTGTTCTAATACCAAGGATTGTGTGTTACTAGTAATTGGCCAATTTCCTAGAAGCAGGGTCATTTTTTTATCAATTTATAGGAATATAGACGTTTTGGAATACATTTGCTGAACCATTGCAGCTAATCTTTAAGGATATCATGTAGATAATGTGTCCATTTTCCTTCATATTGGCAGGTATTTTCTATGTCCATCTCCCTCAGAGACAAGTTGATATTATCAGATTATACAAGTAGAAAATAATTGGGTTTTAGGTAAATATTTTGCTCTACAATATCGAATAAACATTTTCAGTTGAGGGATGAGAAAATAAACCCTGTGAATTTTGTAGCCAGATACAGTAAGTGATGACTCCGTCATAGTGAAATAATATTGCCTTCATAATAAAATAACACGTTTTTAGGATGTACAGCTTTGCATATCATATTTAATATTTATGTTGAAGTTGTTTGTAATATATATTTTATAGAGAAATATTAAAGAGATGAAGTGATTTGTCCAAGGTCATACATGTGAACATGCTCAGTGTGACTTACTTGAATTCACTATGAACTTGCTCACTAGAACCGCTTTAAAAGTACGTTTATTATGACATTATTGACACATGTGACATAATTTTATTTGGAGCTTTCAAAGTGGAGTTCGTTTATAATGACAGTAATAGCTAATTTTATGATGCACTTATACTTCATCTTGTTGCTAAGTCCTTCATAGTCCTTTGTCACCAGCCTAGTCAGAGAAAAAAAAACAGTTTCTGTGTCAAAGTACACTTGGCTATGAGTCTCAGCATCTGCTTTGATATCCTGCTGGGTAGAGAGCCAAACTTTGGGCAGAGTGCAGGGAATGTTATGAAAGAAGGAGGAGATAGTAAGATCTGGAGAGGATAGGAGCTTCATAAGGAGAGCAACAGAACCAAACATCTGGGCACAGAGTTCTTTTCTGAGACTGATACTCCAACCAAGGACCATGCATGGAGATAACCTAGAACCCCTGCACAGATGTAGCCCATGGCATCCCAGTCTCCAAGAGGATTCCCTAATAATGGGAACAGGGACGCTCTCTGACATGAACTCAGTGTCTGGCTCTTCAATCACCTCCCCCTGAGTGGGGAGCAGCCTTACCAGGCCACAGAGACAGACAATGCAGCCAGTCCTGATGAGACCTGATAGACTAGAGTCAGATGGAAGAGAAGGAGGACCTCCCCTATCAGTGGACTTGGGAAGGGGATGGGAGGAGAGGAGGGAGGGATGGTGTGATTGGAAGGGGATGAGGGAGGCGGCTACAGCTGGGATACAAAGTGAATAAACTGTAATAAATAAATTAATTAAAAAGGAAAACAAAGTGAACCTTGGCACACTAAGAACAGAGGTAAATAATCAGTAAGACAGTTCTGCCTCAAGGATATGGGAATGTGCTATTGCTTAAGATGTAAAAGATTTTTTCTTTCCCATTTGTTTTCCATCCACGCATTCTTATTTTTGTTCTCCCTGAAGTTCGACTAAGACAAGCCTTCTTCTATTCCTTGTACATGCAGTTTAATTATTGCATGATATCTTTGCATGTAGTTGCTCCTAATAAACTCCCAAGAGGCACTCTGGATCCTTTAGAGCTTCGTTTGTGTTCTTTGTGTCCGCAGCATCCCCTGCTGAAAGTTCATATTGCAGACTCTGAGTCTTGTTTCACAGACTGAGCTCTGCTAACAGCTTCAAAACTCACCAGTTGATATACTTGGTTTTACATGTAGACCTCTTTCTGAACATGGAAGTGTGTCTCTAATTACTGACAACATAGTATTTTGTGCTGGAATAAAGAAGTTAGGATTTTAGATAAACACTATGATAAGTTAATATCCTCTATGATAACCCCTACCAAATCTTATGACTTAAAACAACATAATTCATTTTTCTCCCTTCTTTCCTCTCTACCTATGGTAGACAAGCAGCTCATCCCCATGTTGTCCTCACTCAAAAACCAAGGTGTACAGGCCAACTAGCATGCAGAATATGGCTGACCACAATCGTAGACAAAGGAGATAGTAAAGAAGCCTTAGCACTTCTGCCAGGAAGTTCTGCCATTCACTTGGATCCAACAAAAAGATATCTTAGACTCTTCTGCACCCCTGTAACAGCATACCGACACAAGGCAATTTGTGAGGTACAAATATTCATTTCATATTGTTCTAGACACCAAGAAATCCAAGAGTGCAGGACTCAATCTAGGAAAGATGTTCCTCCTGGATCATTAACTGGCAGAAGGTCAAAGGTGAGGAGAGCCTGAGTAATGAGAAGAGAGGAGACAAGGAAGAAGACAATGAGGGGGAGGGGAGGAGAAAGAAGACTGGAAGAGAGGAGAGAGAAAGATTTTGGAGGAGGAGAAGGGAAAAGAGAGAGGAAGAAGTGCATTGACTTTTATAAGAAATCACACACATCATATCAACATTAACCTAGTCTCAAAGACAGCTGATGGGATCCCGCCTCATTATAAAGATTCCACTTTTCAATACCACGTAGCATCTTGGATAAAATTTCCAGTGTATGACCTGTGGGACATGTCCTAACAGTAGTGTCTGGCTATGCTTACGGTCATAGAGGTGGCGGTGAAGTGTAAGCTGTACCTGAAAGTACTAGAAATGATTGGCTGGTGGTGTCAATGTTTTCCATATTAACGACAGTGAAGCAATAGGACCAGCAGTAATTGTCACCTGTAAGATTAACTTGTACAAGAAAAGGCATTGATTCTCTTTGGATCTTGTTTGCAGAACCACCCTTCACTGGTTGCCATTATGCAGGCAGTTGGAAAGCAAAGCAGGGAGGGAAAAGTACACAAGAAAAGAGTAAAGTCTTCGTTATCCCAGGTTTGAGACTGCTTTTAATTCTATGAGGATATCGATTTGATTTTGCCTGTTCAACTATGTATTCACTTAACAAATCATGTATTTAACAAATAGGAATTCAGAGATGTGCAGGCCATTGTATGAGCTAAAGGTACAAACTCTCGTTTCCCTTCCTAGACACAGCATTGTCCAAGAACTTGATCCATCAGCTCAGAAATTCCTTACACTCTGCCAGAGGTTCCTGTCCAGCCTTCATTTCATGGGCACAGTTGATTATGCCATTGCCCATTGAGGGTTGAACTCAATTTTCAAGGCTTTTCCCTGGTTTGGAAATCTGGGCTTTGGACTGGACATGCTACACCCTAATCTAGTGGTTTTCTTAGCAACCCTCTCCACCCTCCTGAAAAGAGAAGCTGCCCCGAGACCTGTAGAAGCTATTCCACTACAGCTCTCAGACAAAAACAAGTGCACCCCAAGGATTATAGAACTGCTGCGCATTCACATTTGTTGTTGTTGTCGGAACAAATATCTGCCACATGTCCACCAGCTTGAACAAGGCATTGAAGATGCAGAGATGAGCCATCCTGGTATAGTCTCTGCCTCTTATGCGGAGGAATGTTCAGTCTAGAGAGGTCAGTAAAAGCTGAAGCAGGCATACATGAAACATTTCTTCTGCTTGCATAAGTGTTTGCCTCCAGGTGTGCATAATGGTAATTAATTAGTAAGTTGATTGGGATCAGGTCAGAGAAACTAAGGTTGGACAAAGATGTGAGTCAGAGAAGCTTGGAATTCCAATGCCCGTACCACTTTTATTTCATCGACATGGTCATCATCAAAGGTTGGTATACTTGTCAATACATCTAAAGCAGAAGGGAAAGGTTCAACTAAATAGAACCTGTGCTTAAAGGCTCACTTCAGGGTTCAATATTTTGGTTCTGTAGCTCGTGAGGAATGTACTGCATTCACATAACCAAGCAAACAAGGGTTAATGAGTATGTGAACTGATTGATGTAGAAACATATGGATGTAAATGTATATACGAATATGTAAATTATCCCAATTACAAAATAATGAATAGTTAAGTATAACCTATAACATAGAGGACTGTAATTTAGTGCTTTCCTTTCCTTGAATTCAGGAAAATTGCAGTATGATTTTGTTATATAAATATTAAAACTTCCTTTCAGCACTCAAAGCATATCCTTCAGCAAACATGTTTATCAGCACCGTTCAGATCCTGTTCCTCTTTTCGGTGAGGGTTAGCTCATCCTCTGCAACTTCTCAAATCTCTAAGTAGGCTGTTTGTTTCTGCTGAAACTGTAACCCTCATATTTTCACTGGAATTCAAATACAAGTAATGTTTTTACATAGGATTGTGACATGTTTTTGTACGCAGAGGTTTTTATTTTCCTAGATAAAGAGTTTGTTTTGTGGCTGTTGTTCTTTGAATATTAAGTGTCCCTGCGGTTCATGTTTCAAGTCTTGGTTGCTAGCTGTGTTAGTGGTGCTACTGGAAGGTAGTAGAACCTTCAGGAGACTTTAGGATATGAGATATGAAATAGTTTTATCACTGAGGGTATGTCCCTGAAAGGCACTTTGGGACTCTGGCCCTTTCTCACCCCACTTCTTTCTCTTTACATCCAGCTACCTGTTTCATGCTCACACTTCTGAGTTATGCTTTCCTGTTCTAGGAACAAAGTAAATGGGCCAAATAAAAATGAATTGAAGTCCCAAGTGTGAACCAAACTTTTTCTTTTGAGTTGTTTAATCTCATGTATTGTCACAGCCACAGAAAGATGAGTATCACGATTATCCCAAATGAATACCCTCTTCTAAGAACCCTGACAGGGTGAATCTGGGGACAGCTGTGTCATCCTTATGCATGCAAGATGCTCTGACTTGTGACTCACACATTTTGGAATTTCCTCGAATATAATCAGTGACAGAATATACTTAGCTCAGAATGTTACCTTGTGAACCTTTTGAGTTACTGTCATTTCTGAAGTATCTTTTTTAGGTTTGAAACTAAGGTCACAAGAGAGAAAAATAAATGTTCTTCAGAGTATGGTCCAGAAGCCTCTGTTCTCAGCTCACCCTCTTTATGGACCTTTATGTAGTTGAGTCAAAGCTGGTTGGAGGGACTTTGAATACAGTGAGTTATGCAGCTGACTTTATGAATAGATAGCGGTATCTCCTGACATCTTTTATGTGAAGGGGATCTTGTTTCTAGCATGAGAGCAGTTTCTTTCCTATGGAACATTTTTTGTGCCACTCACAAAATGATGTCCTCATCTTCTGAGCCAGGACTCGCAGATTTACTTCTGTCCCCTTCCCACACTACATCAGACTTCTGTCTTAGTCATCCATGCCTCTCCAGCAGTGGGCAACAGGGTTGCCTTAACTCCTCTTCTTCTCACTCCCCTTCACAGGAACAACCTCCCTGACAAAAAATCCTGCACCAAGTCCACCAGTACCTCCTCATGGCTGGAGAGGCACAGGGACTGACAGTTAACATCCTGCTGCTTGTATCTGCCCACCTCCCTTATACACCCCTCCCTGCTCTCTGGGAGGCAAAAAGGAGATGTAATGCGCCTTGATATTTCCTGTTCTCAGTGTCGAGTGGCAGTTTATTTCCTGAACAGCTGGGTTGAAGGTTTGATTATGTTAGCTAAACTAAAGGTATCCGCGTAAAAATGAAAAGGAAGTTGGACAGATGGTTTTCTAATCTCCTTTCAAAGCCCGGAGAAGATTTAGATTGTCTCACCTTTCTGTGGCATCCTGCAAAGGCTAAGATGTCACTTAGGGAGAAAGGCTTCACTGTTTTGTACAGTTGTGAACAGGTTCATAAAGATGGCATTCTTTCATTGGCTTGCCTGCTCTTTCCTGCAAGGGAAGGGAGAATAGGGAATTAGAAGAACTGTTTTAGAATTAAAATTAGAAGCTGTAGAAAAGATGGGTAATTTTTGGAGACATTCTTGCATTGCTACATTTCTTGTTCTCAACTTATTTGATTTGTTAATTTACCCCCGCCAAATGGGTTAATCCCTTAACAAACACTGTATGAAGGTCTTTGTAAGTCTCATGACACTTAATATTCAGGTGTGAAGTGTCGTCAGAATAGGAATATGAGCATGTCTTCTGAACAGGGTTACTATATTAATAAACTGCTTGGGCTTTTCTTTGTTCACTGATTATCTATCTAATTGTGCCATATTTCTGTAAGACAATGCTAAGGTATTTGGAAAGGCCATATTATGATCTTTAATGGATGTGGATATAATAACTAATTATTATTATTGATTTCAAAAATAATGTGCTAGTGTTACTGACAGGTGATTTGTGTTTAGATTTTCTATAGTAACCGAGCATTATCAGCACCGGTTGTTTAGAAACATGAAGAGGAGTGGTTGGAGAGTCGAGTCGGCTCAGTCAGGAAAGTGCTTGCTTTGCAAGTAAATCCCTGCAGCCGCATAAAAGCTGGGGATGGTGGCACTCCCCTGTGACTTTCCTGCTGGGAACAGATGCTTAGGGCTGGCTAGCTAGCCATCTAGCTGAACTGGAGAGCTCCAAGTTCAGTGAGAGATGCTGTCTTGAAAAAACAAGCGGAAGCTGAGGAGATGACTCAGCGGATAAAACACTGGCTGCATAAGCCCGGGGATGTGAGCTCAAACCCAGAATCCAATCCTGACTGCACATGCTTGTAATTCCAGTGCTCCTATGATGAGATGAGAGGTAGAGACGGGTGAGTCCCCAGAATTCTTGACTAGCTTGCCTGGTTTACACAGCAGTGAATAATATGAGATCTTGTCTTGAACAGGATGGGAGGTAAGGACTCATACCTGAAATTGCCCACACAGACACCACTACATGTGTGTGTTTGCACTCTTACACATGAGTACATACATACA
>CM053765.1:24947716-25015144 GCA_028658305.1 Pachyuromys duprasi
CCTGAGGAGACAGGATGAGCTGGGGTTGGATGGGGGGGAGGAGGTCCTCCCCCGTTGGTGGACTTGGAGGGGGCGGGGAGGAGATGAAGGAGGGTTGAGGAGGGTGGGAGGGAGTGAGGGGGGGGGCTGCGCATGGGATGCAAAGTACCTAACCTGTGATTGATAACAAAAAAATAAAACATATATTAAAAAAAAGTCTCCTCCTCCTGTCCCCCGTCTCTGTCCCCCCCCCCTTCAACTCTTCCCTTTTTTCTTTTTCCTTACAGGACTTGTACTATTTCAAACCTTACCAAGGGACTATTAAACAGCATTGTAGAACAGAGTTTCAGTTATTTTACACAACATGCTATACATTGTAACATCATCGAATCGGAGATAATTCGAAATAAAAATTTTAAATGAATAGATACATAGGCGATAACTAAATACACGCCAGGCCAAACATGTACTACGAATTGGAAATGATGCTATTCTGTTTAATTAAGTTTTATGTCTTCTTTTATTTTACAGATATGTTTTATTGTGTGTATATTACCATCTTTGTCTGCATGTAAGTATGTATGTAAAAGTGCAGCACATACATCTAGTGCCAGGTCTTCTGCTAAGGCAGCAAGGGCTCTTAACTGCAGTCATGTTCCCGTCCTCCGCCTCCCGATTTTCCTTTTCAGACGAAGCCGTCTTAATTAACAAGAGCTAGCCTGGTGCACCCTGTGTAGTACAGTTTGGTATCAAACTCATGCCAATCCTTCTGCCTCAGCGCCCGCCCGCCCTCCAAGTACTGGGCTTAGACCAGATACGTTGTTCCTGTTGTAGCTGCTGTTTTGTTTGAGACAGGGTTCCGTACAGCTCAGGCTTGCTTCGAACGTGCGGTATAGTTGGTGCTAACGTTGAACGCTTCATTCTCCTGCTTCGATCTGCCTTGCTAGTGTTAGATTTTAGTTGTGCATCATGGAAATGAAATCTTAATAATAATTAAAGCAATTATTTCTCTCTTGGAAAGAATTGGTAGCGCAAAGTGATGCTTCTCCATTTCGCCACTAGAGGGAGCCCCAAGTCTAGGTTTCTGCACTGGCTTCAGCAGCAGCCTGCCTGCTCCACCCCGTTAGAACCCCCCCCCCCCAACACACAAAGAAAAACCAGAATTCTTTTGCGAATCCCTTCCCTTGCCTGTCCATTTCTATCAAAATACTTCAGTCTTGCAGAAATAATTTAGCTGATGCCAGAGTCTATTTAAGACACCCCGGGGTGGATCAGTACTGACAAGTCCTCTCCGTGCTGGAATCAAACTTTCAGTCCCTTTGCCTACCCTTTTGCCTAGAAGACAACTTTCAAATAGGCTTCAAGTAAGATGAATTGCTGGGCTCAGCCTCATGTTCCACCTTCATCCTGCGTGTTTAAAAACCGTTTACGTGGGAAGGAAAGAAAGAAGTACCAGCCTAAGATGGGAAACTCTTGGCTCATACTTCACATTGGCCGTGAGGCTCTAGAGAATAATGAAGATGATGCGGCATCTTGGCACCAAACTTGGCATCGAGCCGAAACAACTTGAGCATTGGGCTAGGGAAACAACATGTTACCCACCGTCTTGTCCATCTCACATCTGCATCAGTTGCAAAGGGCAGAGAGCCTGGTCAGGAAAAGTTTTTTTTACAGGCATGAGGACCCCAGAGCTCACGTTAAAAGAAGTTGCTGTGTCGGTGTGCTCCTGTGACCCAGCACCGCAGAAGTGGGGACCAACAAACCCTCAGGACTTGTCCAACACCCCCAGACTGCTTATTTCAGGGAAGCAGGAGACCCTGTCTCAAAACAAAGATAGACAACCTAAGGAATGATACTTGAAGTTATGCTCTCCTGTCTCTCTCTGTCTCTGTCTCTCTGTCTCTCTGTCTCTGTCTCTCTCTCTTACACACACACACACACACACACACAGAGAGAGAGAGAGAGAGAGAGAGAGACGATTGAAGATAAAGTAAGTAGGAATTTCTATACCTTTCTCTAACACTGATAGGTGCCAGACTAGAGCCGGAAGCTGGGATCAGGGAGTAGAACCTGACGTATTTACCATCCCATTAAAAAGTCACAATCTAAGAAGGTGTTATTAATAACTCTGACAACAGTCTTGTGGCTAAAATTTCATTTCATAAGCTTTTATTTCATTAGGTTTTTGGGAAGGAAAAAGGAAACACACACATTCTCCATTCAAAATATCCCCCATGCTGGTTGGGGGATAGGATCCATACAAATGTTAAAGTATATAAATAACAATTTAAAACTGTATGTGTTAGGATCATAATATGTGGTGCCACAATTTTTTTTTTCAGTGATGAAGAAAATCTCAGATTGGGTCCCTATGCATAAACACATATAAAGGAAAACTGACCATGAAATGTTCAGAGAATTGGGTTCAATTCTTCTGCTTGAAATAGTTGTAGAGCAAGATGATACTTATGGTGATGGAATCTTTTAAATCTTTATCATATATTACAATTTATTCAGTTTGTATTCCAGCTGTGGCCTCTTCCCTCATCTCCTCTTAATCTCACCCACCCTCCCTCTTCTCCTATGCTCCTCTCCTAGTCCACTGATAGGGGAGGTCCTCCTCCCATTGTATTTGACCCTAGCCTATCAGGTCTCATCAGGACAAGTTGCAATGTCCTCCTCTGTGGCCTGGCAAGGCTGCACTCCCCCTCCAGGGGGAGGTGATCAGAGAAATTTCCACTGAGTTCATGCCAGAGAAAGCTGCTGCTCCCCTTACTAGGGACCCACTCGGAGACAAGTCTGTGGGCTACATCTGAGCCGGGGTTTTAGGTCCTCTCCATGCATTGTCTTAGGTTGGGGTATCATTCTCTTCAGGGCCTCCCCCTCTCCCTTCCCCCTCCCCCCAGGAATCGGCTTTTATGACTCTGTAGGTCTCCTTTTGGAGATCCAGTCCCCTCCAGATCTTTCTATCTTCTCCTTCTTTCATAAGATTACCTACACTTTGCCCAAAGTTTGGCTATGAGTCTCAGCCTCTGCTTCAGTACTTTGATCAGTAGAATCTTTCAGAGGCTGTCTATGGTAGGCTACTGTCATATCTTCTCATTCTTCCAATATCTAATGCGTTTTTCCTTCTGAATGAGAATTGAGCATCTTCCACAGGGTTTTCCTTGTTGTTTAGCTTCTTTAGGAGTATAGATTTTTGTATGTTTATTCGATATTATGTGGCTAAAATCCACTTATAAGTGAATATATAGTATGTGTGTCTTTCTGCTTCTCTTACCGCACTCAAGAACTCTCAATAGAGGATATTAATAACTCTGCTATACTTTGTGAACTACCTTTATTCAAATAATTTTTGGTGGGACCTAAGAATACAATTAATGACAGAGAAACACTTCAGTGTCCTTAGTCATCAGGGAAATACAAATCAAAATGACCCTGAGATTTCACCTTACACCCATCATAATGGGTAAGATGAATAACTCAAATGACAACACATGCTGGAGAGGATGTGGAGAAAGGGGAATCCTCCTCCATTGCTGTTGGGAATGTAAACTTGTACAATCACTTTAGAAATTAATCTGGCACTTTCTCAGAAAATTAGGAAAAGTGCTACCTCAAGATTCAGCCATACCACTCCTAGGTATATATCTGAAATATGCTCAAGTATACAACAAGGACATGTTCATAGCACCTTTATTCATAATAGCCAGAATCTGGAAAAAACTTTAAAGTATTGCTGCTTCTGAGGAAGTGATGACCAGGGGATCCCTGAAGCTCACTGGCCAGCTAGCCCACTCAAATCTATGAGCTCCTGTGGGAGACTCTGCCTCAGATATAAGGTAGATAGCAACTGGGGGAGATATATGACCTGGACTTCTGGTTTCAACATGTACACGTACACATGTGTACATGCAGCTGCACACACATGAGGATATACATGAACATATATTACATCATACATACATATCTGCTTTTTAAAGGTATCAGTATAGAAAACTTTAAGTTATTTCTTTTAGGATATATCAAGGAGGTGTAGGAGAAGAAATAGAACATTAGTTCTAAGGTACAGTGTAACTACTGGCCCTTACGCTTGACAGAATTCGTCTACATTTACCTCATAGTGTCTCAGTACCTTGAGAAAAGCACATGATCTTCTAGACTTGTACATCTATGAAATGGTTCCTCATGTCTACTGGGAAGAGCAATCATGCGGAATAATGAGATAACATATGAAGAGCATCTAGCAGGAGTAGACACTCAGAACAGTTCAATTAGTTGACTATACGATGCCAACAGCAGATATTACTATCTGCCCCTTTTTTCAGACTTTTTCTTGCTTGCAGAGCACCCAAGCCTTAGATAAATGTTAATTGTATTCTTAGGTCCCACAAAAATTATTTGAAATAAAGGGAGTTCACAAAATACAGAATCAGAAAATACCATTTTATATTTCAGGGGTTATGAATCTTTATAATGATAATACTTTTGTTGGTATCCTGGACTTCATGGACACCACGTAGAAACAGAAAGGAGTCGTGGATTAAGTCAGAGTAGCATTGTACATCAGTGTGTTGAGGTCACAATTTTGCACCAATATACAGTAAAGCAGTCCACTACAAGAGAAAAACATGGGGCTAGAGAAACAGCTCAATGATTATAGGCAAGTACTGCTCTGCCAGAGGACCCTAGTTCAGTTTCCAACACAGAAACTGGACAAATCACAACCACCTCTAACTGTAGGGAATCCAGCATCCTTGCCTGGCTCCCACAGGACCTGCACTCATGCCCACATGCTCCCCTTTATTGTTAATACACATAACTAAAAAGAAAATAAAAAATTTAAATAACAAAACAGAATGGGGGGGTATAGCTCAGTATAGCCTTGCATGTGGCAAGCCCTGGGTTTGATCCCGAAAACAACAACAACAAAATTAGAAACGTGAAGGTAGGTGCTAGAGAAATGGCTCAGCTAAGGGCGAACACTGTTACCAGTCCTGGAAGCAGTTCCTCGTCAGTGAAACTGGAGGGATGCAGAGTAAAACAGGATGCCAGTTGTTGAGAGAGTCCTAGGCTGGGTGCAGGAACCAGGGACAAGGGTGGGTCTGAGCACAGAGGAGCGGACATGAAAGTGCCACCTGGGTTATGAGCCTCAGCATCCGCTTTGATACCCTGCTGGGTAGAGTCTCTCAGAGGCCCACTGTGGTAGGCTCCTGTCCTGTTCCCTGTTTTCTCCTTCTTTCAATGTCCAACCTGTTTGTCTTTCTGAGGGATGATTGATCATCTTACCCAGGATCCTCCTTCTTGTTTAGCATCTTTAGGTGTACAGATTTTAGCATGTTTATCCTATATTATATGTCTACTATCCACTTATAAGTGAGTATATATTGTGTGTGTGTTTCTGCTTCTGGGATACCTTACTCAGGATGATCTTTTCTAGATCCTACCATTTGCCTGCAAATTTCGTGATTTCCTTGTTTTTAATTGCTGAGTAGTATTCCATGGTGTAAATGTACCACAATTTCTGTATCCATTCCTCTGTTGAGGGACCTCTGAGTTGTTTCCAGGTTCTGGCTATTATGAATAACCAAATTTTGGCAGAGTGCAGGGAATCTTATGAAAGAAAGGGGAGATGGTAAGACCTGGAGAGGACAGAAACTCCACAAGGAGGACAACAGAACCAAATAATCTGGGCACAAGGGTCTTTTCTGATACGTATACTCCAAACAATGACCATTCATGGATATAACTTAGAACCCCTGCTCAGATGTAGCCCAGGGCAGCTCAGTCTCCAAGTGGGTACCCTAGTAAGGGGAGCAGGGACTGTCTCTGACATGAACTCAGTGTCTGGCTCTTTGATAACCTCCCTCTCAGGGGGGAGCAGCCTTTCCAGGCTACAGAGGAGGACAATACAGCCAGTCCTGATGAGACCTGATAAGCTAGGGTCAGATGGAAGGGGAGGAGGACCTCCTCTATCAGTGGACTTGGAGAGGGGCATGGGAGGAGATAAGAGAAGGAGTGCAGGGAGGGAATAAAGGAGGGTGCTACAGCTGGGATACAAAGCAAATAAACTGTAATTAATAAAAATATGTAATAAAAAAGAAAAAAAGAAAGTGCTACCTTGTTCCATTCAAATGACTGATATTACATTTTAAAAATAAGAAATTAAATTAAATTTGTGTTAAGTTCTGTGAAACGTGAGAAAAATATGAAGTATCTTTCCTTTTAAAATAGACTTGAAGGAATCAGTAGGTAACTAAAAGGTATTTTTATAAAATTAGGTTCAAAGTTACTACTGAGAAGAACATATTTATATGACATATAAAATGGAATCCTATGATAGCTAAACCCTTCCCTTTGCTCATAAATATGAACATGATACATAAATTCTCTGAAGACTGTAAATCATCTTAAATTGTAGATATTTGTGAAAGATAATAATCCATCAGTTCCCAAGAACATCAAGGGCTTCAGTACTTAGTAGAAAGATGATGACCTAAGCCAATGATACTCTCATCTTCCCTGAGACCATGCAAACAAACTGTACAACTTACTCAGCTGCCACACTGGACCCACCAGGTGTCAGGCTGTTTGTTTAGTTTGTGAGACACAGACGGGAACCCCCAGGTTAATTAGTCTGCTATAACTGCAGGAGCCAGTTCTGACACTTGGTGTTGGAGAAATTAGGACCTGAGGTTCTCTCTTATAGAAATTCTTTTCCTAACTGCTGAGCCATTTCTCCAGGCCTAGAAATTCTTTTCTATGACTTCAGTTTTAAGGGAATGCAAAGTTGTCTGTGTCCATATCAGTGTGTGTCCACGTGTTTGCATGTCCACATGTATATGTCCGTGTGTGTGTGTGTGTGTGTGTGTGTGTGTGTGCATGAAATTCTCCTTTGTTCTCAGTCTTCCTGCTCTCTCCTCTCTCTTTGTTTTAATTCTTTCACTGTAGCTTCCCAAAATGCCAGTGACAGAGGATGCTATAGAGAGATCATTGGTTCCTAGGCCTGTGTTTTCCCCTCTGGGGCACCTTGACAGGGATGTGGATCTGTGGCTTTCCTCTGAATCACAGATAAGGGGCCATTCTCACCACAGGAACAAAGCTGAGGCCATGGAAGGCCAGAACTCTTCAGGTTCCCCACAGGAAAAAGCATTCAGGAGCAGAGGAGACCGAGAGCACCACAAACTGAATCTGAGCTTAAAAATCATTTCCATACACTGTTTTGATAACAGACAACATTTCTCAGTTTGATAGATGAGGTGATCTACATTACGTCAACATCACCCCAAATTCTCTAATGAACAGAAAGGTGAGAACACTTAAATTTCTCATATAATTATCAACCATTATGATTATTTCTTAGTGGGATAATATGCTTCCTCAAATTGGTCGGCAAAGTGAAGATTTTGTTAAGAAGATACTAAAAATAGAATATGAAAAGAATAAGGATCTAAATTTGCAGAGTATCTATACTGTTATGTCTCTCTCTCTTTCACACACACACACACACACACACATGCACTCACACACATACACGCCACACATGGGGGAGGAAAGAGGAACTCAGCTGTGTTTTCTATAGCATGCCGAAGCCATTTGTGCATTTCTGCTTCATGCAAACAGTTCCTGCACCCCTCCTTCGCTTGTACTTGCTTCTTGAGGACAAGATGTGAGAAACTACCCCCAAGAAATTGTCATTAATGGATCTACTGGTTCCCTGGGGATAATTGGCCATTTTGAAGCATCCTTCAAGGGTGTGGTGGCCAAGTGGTAAGGCATAGGTCTCATAAAATAAAGATGAGCTTTCAATGCACAAGGCACACATATGTATGCATATATTCTCAATACACATATCAAAACATTATTTTCTCAGTTGAAAGTTTTAAGTATTGAACAAGAGATGTCTAATAGTTTTGGAACATTCTAGAAATTGAACTTTAGTCTATTTAAACATGTCACTTGCTTTTTATTCTACCAGGCTGGTTCCATTAAGAAATTATGCATTTATTATGAGTATCACTACCAGACTTATTAACAAGAAGACAGGAAAAAAGGAAGAAGGTGGGGAGAGCAAGGATAAGAAACAGATGCTTATTTTCTATATTCTCCCACCTTAAGGAAGACTGGGATTTGCACCAAACCTCTGGGTCTTCATTTTAAGTAAAGAAAGATAGAATATGTTCTTGAACACTGATAGTTGGTATAGTTAGATGACATGGAATTTGATGCAGATATACTGATAGTGAGTTCAAGGACAGCTTAGACTATAAAGTAATATCCTGCACAGATAAACCTGCACGAATAGAATACACATACATACATACATACATACATACATACATACATTACATACATACATATACACACATACATACATAAACAAATGCTATGATTTACAAGTAAATTAACTGTGAAGAAAGTAATTAATCACCAAGTATAAGCCAAAGTACTGCATGCAATTCATAGAACGCCAAAAACGTTTTTGATGAAGAAACAAAACTAAGTCATTTCTATATGTGAAACAACCCTTGGTTAATTGAACCAACCTTGGTGCATCCCACATCAACCAGCAAATCACTGACAGATACAAGAAAGGAAGCCCCTATGCACTGAATGAGATGATCTTGTTATGCTTGATCCTGGGTGTGGCAGGAACAGCTAGGTTGGGGAATGCCTGGAATGTGTGATAAATGTTGTGACAAAGCTCACAAGGGGTTGATTTGCCATCCCCTGTCTCCTACTCTGCAAATCACTGGATTTTTGAACAAATTCAAAGTGGAATTTCTCAGCAGATGAAGATTCATCCCCTGTGAATCTGGTCTCGTGATCAACTTTCCTCTAGAAAAAAAAAAAAGGGTTCAAACAGGACATTGCTCTGGAATGAGACTCATAAAGCTATTTTATCAAAATACAAGCTATATTTACCACTGTTGCCATGGCACCTTAAAAGAAACGCATGCTCACTTGCTCATTTAAATATCTGACATTTGAGCAGGATAATTCTCTAGAAACATTTATACTTTTAGTGATTGCCCATTATTATTTTGAATGACCTATTGAGCATAAAAGTGTTGTAATTTATGGAAATGGATCCAAAACTCAAGGACCATGTGGCAAACATCTTCAACATATGAGCCATATACTCTGTTGCAAGTACGTTATTACTGCGTTAAAGAGACCAGCTTCTTGTGCGAAAATAGAAAGTTTTATAATGATGAATGGATACCAAGTGCACTGTTAAAAGCTTCCATAGGATTCAGGATATGGCTCAATTGGTACAGTGTTTGACTACTGTAAACAAATCCCTGGGCACCATTCTTAGTACCATATAAACAGTGTATGAAAGCATAAGACTGCAGTCCCAGCACTAGGGAGGTGGAGGGAGGAGGATCAAAATTTCAAGATCATTCTCTGGTACATAGGAAGTTCAAGCCTAGCCAAATCACACAAGATTCTGCCTCAGATTGATTTTAAATAAGCATCTGATATAATTTCATATTTTTTACAAATGAGATTGGTAGACAATCCGCTATACTCTACAAGGCTCCTCAGAGTTAGAAAAGAATATAGTGTAGCAATTCTTTAAATAACAAGTAAATACACTGAAAGTCCTGCTCAAAACAAATGCATTTTCCAAAAATCTGAAATTGAGGAAATAAAATAATATGTAGTAAAGAGTCTCGAATGTTAGAACAGAGGCACACAGAAAAATTGATGCCTCTCACATCTCTGCAATTCCACTAGGCTGTGAAGGGGACAGATGAGATTGTTGCATTGGGACTCATGGGGGTCTTTTAGCCAGTGAGCCAAATGACCAGTCTCTGGTCTTTGTGACTCAACCTTCTACCACTAAACATGAATCACAGATACTTGATGGGTGGGCTTTCACCTTTCTTACTCAATAAAGGACCCGAATGAACTTCCCAGTACCATCATGACAGATATTCAGAAAGATTAGTCAACATGAGAGAATAGGCTGAACTATGGCTTAACTAATGATTGCTGCAATAAAAGACAGAAAAGAAAGAAAAAAAATTTTAAAGCAACAGACCAATCATCCACCTGCTCTTGCAAAGCAGAGGACCAATTATCTTAACAAAAGAATGCAAGCTGAGAACTGCAGGGATAGAGCCAGTGAAAGAATGAGCTCATCCAGGGTGCAGAGAGACTGAAACACACAGACTGACCCAGGAAAAGGGAAAGATGACGCAAGTGGATAGGGAAGAAAAGGAAGGTGGGTGGCTAACCAGGTGCCCACAATACTGGACAAATAGAAGCAATCATGGCTAGGCACAGATTTATTTCCCTTCCAAAGAACACTTATGATGCCCAACTGGTTAAGATGCTGGAATTAGCATTGGGGAGGCCACCTGCCCCACTTCAGAGCACAGTTATCTTGATTGCCAGGAACAAAGCAGCACCAGCGACATTTTTCTTTGTTTTTATGTGGCTTCCTGAAGCCCAGATGAATCAAAAAACAGCTGTGTGACTCGTAATTGACAAACAGCACACACACACACACACACAGGAGAGAGAGAGAGAGAGAGAGAGAGAGAGAGAGGCAGAGAGACAAAGAGAGAGTGAGAGGGAGGGAGGGAGAGAGAATAAGCCTTGCAGAATTCCTGAAATGATTTTCATTCTGCATAAGGGAAACTAGAGACACACGGCTTTGCCCACAACGTATAATATAAGCTGAATTGTGTTCTTAAAAAAAGAGATAAAACTGATTTGTAACTATGAGATTCTAATATATAATGAATCTGTTTAAACACATTCATCCAAAACATAGACTCAAAGATAGCTCTATGAGTAAGAACACATTCTGCACAAACATGAGGACAGGAGTTCATGTCCCCAACACCCATGGAAGAAGCAGGCATGGCTACATACTTGCCTACAACCATAGTAGGAGACATGAGAATGGCTGGGGTTTGCTGGATACTGGCATAGGTCCAGGTTCAGTGAGAAACCCTTTCGCAATAGAATAATGCAGAAAGTAATTGAGCATTCAATGTTTCCTTCAGGTCTACTAGCACAAGCGCATATTCACAAACACAAACATGTACATACACCATACATGCAAATATACCACACACATATTCATACATACACATACATACACACAAATATACCACACACATACTCATACGTACACACACAAAAGAAATAAATTCATTGGATACAAAAAGAACAATTTTAAGATTGCTTTGATCAAACTTCTCCTCTAGTTACAAATTTTTAATGTTCCCCTTTCTATGTTCAGAGAACTAAGTTCACATGTCTGGTGTTTGAGGCCCTGCCATACTGACTTCTATCTAGGTTTGCAGCCAAAACCTATCCTGCAAGCTAGGTGAACAAAGTTGGGCTTCTCTTGTCCCTTTGCTTTACTTTCCTTTTTCCAATCATTCTGTCAACTAAAACTCTACCTGGATCCATAAATGATGCTTCCTTCTTGTGTCTTGACAGATGTGAAAGCACCTTCAGCATTTACATTTTCTGACAGCCCAATGGGTCAAACACATTAACATGTTTGCTCCAGAATCCTCCTGGGATAGTATTGAGACTGAGGGTGTAGCTCAGTTCTGGAGCAGTTATCTAGAAAATATGAGGCATGGGTTTAATTCTTGGCACTCAACAAATAAACAAAGAGACCCCGTAGATCACTGAGTCTCTATCCATGTTTGTGATACAGCTAGACTATGGTGCTTCACATGAAACTGGATTTATAGTGGCATACAAATGACGCTAATACCCATGGGCCAGATGCTACACTTGGTGGACTACCACCAAAATATCGTGAGCCACTCACATCCAAAACACAGAAATGTCTCATAGGTCCTTGTAAAGCTCCTTAGGAGCTAAAAATAATTTACCTTTGAATTTGTATAACTCTCTCCCACATTTATATTCATCAAAACTCAACAAATATATGTCAAATGTACATATATCCCATCATTTATGTTTGTGAGTATATATCTAAATTCATTTAACACATACATTTAAAATACATATAGGCATGGGAAAAAATCTTTAAAGTACAAGTGAGTATCTTAATCATTATATGCTTGGCAAGATAGATCAAACTATAAATATGCTATGATCCATTTTGCAGATGTGTTCTGCAAGAGAGCACCATTAAAATTTAGTAGGAGGACTCTTTTTTGAAGAGTGTCCGTCTGTGTTCATTTGTGGTGAGCATAGTGAAGCTCTCATACTGCCTTAATATTCAGTTAACTCATGCTATGTGTCTCCACAGCTTCAACACAAGGAAGCATGGGAATTTCACTTCCCATTCTGTGGATTTATGGTCAATTTCCCAACATCACTGCAGATATAACTCATGCTTCAGGCACTAAGTAAGACTTTAGCTCTGCATTCTTTCTCCCATGAGAATACAGATGCTAGGAGCAGCCTTCTTGGGTTCAAATCCTGACTCTAGAGCATAGACATGCTGCATAATCTCTCTAAGCCTCAGGTGGAAAATATGAACAAAAATTATAAGCCAGTCTCTTAATAATGATGAAGACTGTGGGAGTAAATATACAGAAAACGTTTGCTGGAACATGCTCCAAGATGCCATTGTCACTCTTAAATCAACGTTTGTCAGGCAGAGCAACCTCCAAGAAAACTGCCACTAGTCTGTATACTCTGGAGCCAGAATGGCTATTTCACTCATTTGTCATCTTAAATCACCACCAACTAAGCCAGACAAAACTAAAGAAAGTAGCTGCTAGTATTACAAATGCAGACAGTATTTAAAAATGACCTGTGGTACTCACTGACATTGGTACTTCATGCTCACCCTGTCTTGTGAATTTGACGGATAATGACAGTGTTGTATCCACGTCTGTATTGCTGCCTCAACGGCTGTGATTACATATTGTAATCATTCAAATTCCACGGATAATACCAGCACCAACACCTGCCTTAGGCCAAAAATGTTCTCACCTATGAAGGTAATTTTGTTTTCAACCTGTAAAACTAGATTTCACTTCTCCAGATTCCTTGGTTTATTTGATTTAATGTCATCACTGGGATCAATAAAGCACATTCTTCCTACTATCAAGTTTTAATATTGTCAGACTTATGTTTAAACATAGGCTACCTCAACCTTATCAGCATTGATAGTCTATACAGTAGGAAGAGACTATGCAAATGAAGTCTTTATTTCTATTTGAGATTCTAGCTATGCTACAGCCCATGGTAGTCTGAGATGGGTTATTTTAAGAACATTGCTGCTATGTCTGAGCAGGGGTTCTAGGTTATATCCATGCATGGTCCTTGGTTGGAGAATCAGTCTCAGACAAGACCCCTGTGCGCAGATATATTTAGTCCTTGTGGAGCTCCTGTCTTTTCTAGGTCTTACTAACTCCCCTTCTTTTGTATGATTCCCTTCACTCTGCCCAAAGTTTGGTTATGAGTCTCAGCATCTGCTTTGATACACTGCTAGGTAGAATCTTTCAGAGGCTCGCTATGGTAGGCTCCTATCCTGATTCTTGTTTTCTCCTACTTCCAATGTCCATCCCATTGAAGAGCAACCTAGCTACGCCACAGAGGAGGACATTGCAGCCAGTCCTGGTGAGACCTGATAAGCTAGGGTCAGAAGGAAGGGGAGGAGGAACCTCTCCTATCAGTGGACTTAGAAAGGGGAAGGGAAGAGATGAGGGAGGGTGGGATTGGGAGGGGATGATGGAAGGGGCTACAGCTGGGATACAAAGTAAATAAACTGTACTTAATATAAAAAATAAAAAATATTAACTTCCTAAAAAAAGAACATTGCTCTATGAGAAATTGACAAAAAATTCAATCTTTCAATTGAAAATTGAGCATAAAGGATGTTGAAGAGAAAGTAAAAATACAGGGGACATTTTTACTGAGATTATTTGATGATGTTATGTTATGTTATATTATGTTATGTTATGTTGCTATTTTATGGCATCATTAATCCAGTCTCTACCTTTGTCCCGGGTTTCTCCATTTGTCTGTCTTCACCTCTTCTATTTCTTATGTAGCCACTTTCACTATGCATAAGGCTCAACTGGATATCTAGAATTGTCACTTAAAACATAAAAGACATTTTATCCAAATAAGGTCACATTCAAGATCTAATATCACACATGTCATGGTCAATGGATATATATGTCTATATCTTTATAGGTTAATACAATGTACAAGCTCAGATGGAATACTCAACAATTATTCTGCATGAGTGAATGCGAATGTCACACAAAACATTGCAACAACCCTTGCGTTATGAAAGCAAAGTGTTATCCACAAACCAGGGGAGTATATACCCCCCAAATCAGAGGAGGAGTCAGGCACAGACTGTCAGAGATGCATTTTGAAAAGTAAAGCAACCAAAAGCAGAGAAAGTAGGGCTACAATCTCAAACTCAATCACAAAGCAACTGGGTATTTCTCTGAAAGCAAAGTGTTCACATCAGCTCCATGGCTGTCTACAGAAAGAGACTTAAGGAAACACACGGATAATAAAACTTCTAGGGACTTACAATCTTTAATCATTTTATCCTTTACATTTTAAATAAGATCAGTTTTCCCTATTAAATATCAAAAGATGAACTTGGTTATTTAAAAACTGGTTCTAATAATGAAAGTTTAAATGAGTATCGATGATGATGATAAGTCGAACATATTCATACTGCACAGTTCTCAATTTGTTTCTGTGGTTGTGAGTTCATTAGATATAATCAATGAAACTTTCTTACTCTTTTAAAACTCTGAGATTATAATATAATTATATTTTCACTTTCCTCCCTCTAAGTCATATATATGTGTGTATATATATATATATATATATATATATATATATATATACCCTATATATTCCTCTCATAAACCCCTCCCCACTCTTCTTTAAATTTATGACCTTAATTTTATTAACTGTCTTTTTATATGTATATTCGTATATATATATACACATATATTTCTAAATATAACTCTATCCACATGCCACTTGTATGGACATTTTCAAGGCTGACCAACAATTGGTGCGGCACTGCCCAACAACTGATGTGCTTTTCCATGAGAAAAACATCTCTCGCACTTCCTGCTTTCCTCAGTTGCTTATAGGTCTTTATATAGAATTGAGTTCTCACAGACTCTTCCTCACTCACATTAACGTGTTGAAATTATCTCTCCCATGTCACAGATTTAAAAAAAATAGATGCCACAGAATTAAGTGGCTGCTCCAAGGACATATGCAGGACAAACAAACATACCCACTTACTTGACATATTTTTTTTTCTGGTGCCAAATCTGAAGTGAGTATGAGTGAATGAGTGAGTAAGTGTCTGTGTGTGTGTGTGTGTGTGTGTGTGTGTGTGTGTGTGTGAGAGAGAGAGAGAGAGAGAGAGAGAGAGAGAGAGAGAGAGAGAGAGAGAGAGGTAGAGAGAGAGATTCCCTTCCCGAATGGACTGGAAGCTCCAATAGGGTCCTGTCAATTGTATCAGTTACCCTGCCTGGTACTTCCTTATGCCAACTGCATAATTACTTCACAGAATAGTTTAAAATTCAGTTCATGAATATTTAGGATATATTTTCCACACAAAGCAAAGCAACTGAGAATAATTTTACATAAACTTTATGAATTTCACTGAAGACTGTTATGAAAGAAAAGAGGCGTGAGTTAGGGAGCAGGCAAAGAATGTTGAGCAATGTATATTTTAAATTTTTTTAGCAATTCTGTACATCTTCAAAGAGGAGAGTGTAATTTTTTCCCCATAGAATTAGGAAAAATATATTTTGAGGATCTGTTACTTTAAGTTGTAGAAATCAGAATCCTCTGCCATTGGTCACATATTTTACTGCATCCAGACGGTAACCATTAACCAATCTCTTAGGTTGGGAAGTTGTTAATGCCTCGTATGTCCTACCTTAAAAATTAATGTTGGATCCTCATAATTCAATCATTTGCTGCCAACTTAGAATAGATTCATTTAATGGTTAGAACTCTGCAAAATCTATAAAATGTCTCCTCCAAGAGACACACTCTCCCTGTGTGAATTCACACCTTCCATTGTGTAAATTCTAACCCTTTGCTTACTAGTTTACCTAAGTTAGTCAAAGCCTTGAGACCCCCCTCAATACAGAGCCCAGAAAAAAGCAATGTATCAGTTGAAAATCAGATAACAATGTTCCTTCTAAATGCCAGTGCATAATCTCCTTCTAAAAACTTATTTTTTAAAGATCACTAAATACGTGAACCTAGTTTACCACCCCTGCACACCAAGAGAGGGACACTGGATTGCATCCAGCTGCTATCACATGTTCCGAGGGACAAGAAGTCACCTCACACAGGGAATGAGGCAGGGAGAAGAGGAGCCAGCATCTGGTTCTGCCCTGCAGATTCACATCCTCTGCCCCGAGCTGAATAACTCCTGGCACTGCAGTTAGACTTGCTCCCAGTCCCCTTGGTGATACACAGATATGGAACAACATTGTGATCTCCATTTATACCACTTTTGACTCCAAGGGACCTGAATCAGCAAAAAGATTCACTCTTCCTCTCTTCCTAGAAGCCAGCCCTTTCTTCTTTTTAGAACATCTAAGGGGCCGGAAGTTCACAGCAAACCTTACTTAAAAAAAAAAAAAAGTTGCCGCCTATTCCAAGTGTGCCATCTCCACACACAAAACGTTTCTCAAAGGAGCATACAGGTAAAGCTTTGGATTTAGGAAGTCAATTTAATCAAATGAGAGCATGTTTGCATACGTTTAAGAGAGATCACTTGATAGAATGTACTGCCCTTAACTTTCTTGGGGGTCAGAGGTCTCAGAAATCTCATTCAAACTATGGACTCAGTCTTTGGGTAGGCAATGCTTAGCCTTTTAGAGGTCCTTGGGATTCCTACAGCATGTTCAGATTCCTGATGTTGAGGCCTAGGATTCTGAACCCCCGGGGTTGGGGGCGGTTAATAGATACCTGCGTGTTAGTCAAGTTTCATTTTGTTTTTTAAAGTTATGCTAATATCTATTTAAACTCCTTTTTATCTAGAATAAAGAATAAAATAATCATTCTGTCATAAAAGCCTCAACAAGCAATCATCCACCTAGCGACTTGATTTGACAAGCTTTGGGCTCGGCCAGATTTGAATTCTGCCCCTCTCTAAGATGCCTAACTTTAGGTAGATTAGATACTCAAACCAAACACAATTCCACAGTTTTCTAAACACCAGCTAGGGCTGACGAGAGGAGTAAGAGAAATAATATATCTGAAATGATTGGCGCAGCGTCAGGCACATACTTGTTAGTGCTGAGCTACTGAGTGGCGCCATCGTCAACGCCAGCAGCAGAAAGAACACGGCTGAGCCACAACCGGAAGTGGCCATATTAGGTCTATGAAGACATGAAGTGTTTTACTAGAAAACTCTTCAAAACTAGGGAAAATGAGGGAGATCCAGGCATGCCATGCCAGTGAAATGTTTAGTTTACCACGGCACACAATATGGTTTACAGAATGATTCACAGCTAAGCACAAGATGACTTTCAGCTAGAACGGTCTAACCTATGCAGAATCCCCAGGCTAGGCCCTGAGGATGGCCTCTGCCGTGCCTATGGTCTCACTAAGCACAGAGGGAACCCAAGGCAAAGATGGAGATAGATGTCCTCTGCCTACACTGACTTACCCGGGGCTGACAGAGGAGATTCATTTGTTTCAAGACTGTTGTACATTTTAGTGGCCACCTCTGAAAAGCTTATTAACATTTTACGGCAATATTTTTCATTCTTGAAATGTCTCCTCTCGAGTTTTAACTTGTCATTGACTCTTCAGTCATTTATCACATTTGCCTAGATGACAACCTTCTCCAAGCAGTTTGGGTTGAGAAAAACAAAAGGAGAGTTAAAGGAAAGGAAGGAAGGAGAGGACAGAAAGAGAAAGAAAGGAAGGTGTTAGATGCTCCTCTATTCACTCATGAATAGTTAGATCTGATAATAAATGTTAAAATTCCCTGTCAGAGAACAGAGGAGCAACAGAGATGAAGGGGGACAAAATCAGGAAGCTTTCTATTGCTAATGAGTTCATTAATGTAAGCATCAGAGGTATCACTTGCCCTCTGTCAAGTACTTATTTGTGTTCCTTTTCCATACAGTTGAATCGTAACAGCAAAGTAACATCAATGGAGCCTACCTTTCCCAGCCTCTCTTTTAAGCAGGTGTGACCCTGCAACAAATTGTTGGCTAATGAAATGTGGTCCAAAATGATGACTGCCATTTTCAGCAATGTTTGCCAGCTAGATTGTGGCAACAAGCCACCTCTGCTCTATGCTGAAGGAAGGCTTTTTTAATCTATCTATCTATCTATCTATCTATCTATCTATCTATCTATCTATCTATCTATCTATCTTTCTATCTTTCTATCTATTTATTTTGCTGTAGGTCCTGATTGTAGAGCACTGTCCTATGTCCCTTTCTCTGCTTCTGTTTCAACTTTGCATGAGCAAAACTAATAATAAAAAGCTACCAGTAAAACAAGATGAAACTTGTCTTGGGTTCTTTCTTTAAGAATTGAGAATTTGATCATATGGTAGGTTATAGCAATTAATATATGGAAGTTAGAATTCTATATTCAATTTTCAAATGGCCAGCGCTATTTCTTGTGCGCACTAGTAATAGATCAAACCTACTCTCTAAGCCAGTGGTTCTCAACCTGTGGTTCATGGCCCCTTGAGGGTTATATATCAGTTATCTTTCATATAAAGTATTTATATTATGGTTCATAACAGTAGCAAAATTACAATTTGAAGTACAATGAAATAATTTCATGGTTGGGGGTCACCGTAAGATGAGGAACAGTATTAAAAGGTTGCAGCATTAGGAAGGTTAAGAAACGCCGCTCCAGCTCTGCTGATTCTTTGTTTTCTAACTAGAACCATAAGAGGTTGGTGTAATAGACCACACTACTTCATGCTGGCATGATGCTCTATGGAGCTGTCAGGGATATCACAGAAGTTTGAAAACACAGAACTGTTTTCTGCCACTGTATGAAGGATAGTCAAAATAAATATTATTGATTGCTAAATAATTATTTTAGTGGAAGAATAAAGCTATCATTATGAATTAAGTAAAATTTGGTTGGTGGGTAAAATAATTTCAAAGCTCTTTTAATTTAGTCTCATTTTCAGATTCCAATACAAGACTTTCAAATTAGCTCTCCCTTTATATAGCATAAAGCTTCCTGCTCTATTTTTTTCTTACTGCTTTTGTTTTCTTTGTGATAATTTCTTCTAAAAATAGCAAACACGGGTTAGCAAGATACCTAAACAGGTGAAGGACCTCGTTACCAAACCTGACAATGTGGTTTATGTGGTAAGATAATGTGAGATTCATGTGGAAAGAGAGGAGTATGGATTCCCTAAAGCTGCCATCTGATGCCCCTTGATAAGTTGTGACAGGGATGCATCCCCAGGAATGAATACATATAACAAAAATGTTTCAAATAGTAGCCAATTTAATGAATGCTTTATATTAGAGCTTAGCTATGTCTTTTACTCATGTGAAATTTAAACATTTTAACATACAACTAGCTTTGCATTGTACCACTTTAAAGACCTCTGGGAAGTTTATCACTATCCCTACTTTATGGATATTATTTAAAAAAACTATGCTCATAAAAATAAAATATTCTAGGGGTTGGAAAGAAGGATCAGCAATGAAGAGCATGTACTGGTCTTGTAGAGGACCTGGGTTCAGTTTAGAATCCACATGCTGACTCACACCTACCAGTAACTCCAGTTTTAGCGGATCTGATGACCTCTATTTGCCTCAGCAGGCTCTTGTATGTACAGAGCACACATGAACTCACAGAAGCAATCACAAGTACAAACAGATAGATAGATAAATAAATATCTTTTAGAAAGTCAAATAAACCAAGTTCATGTACCTTCTAAGTGAAGGAACAGGAATGATAGAAAGCTACCAAGTGTCAGACACTCTTCCAAATACTACAGATTTGTTACTTAATGTTCCCCCAAAGTTTAAGAGATAGACATATATATTATTCTCTTGTAGAGGTGGAATAACTGAAATCCAGGCAGTTTCAATGATTCGTCTGAAATCAGACCCATTAGTATGACTTCAAAGCAGAATTCAGACAGTACCATTTGGTTTTAACTTTCTGTCAGCTGTCTACAGTGGGCACTGAGTGATCTTGATAAAGGAGCACAAATGCTGTCCATTTTGGTTTGGGATGATGTCAGGTGTGAGACAAAATCGAATTCTGTTATCACCAAGTAACCAAGAGGAAAACATTAAGACCCAAAGTTAGAAAAAAAGAAAGAAAAAAAGAAAAGAAAAGGAAAAAAGGAAAATTAAGAGCCAGATTCAACAATCACATGAGAATCGGAAAGGGCTGTACCTGCAAAACTGAGTTAGGTCTCAGGAGGAAGCTGAAAGAGTTAAGAGGAACTAATGCAGCAGAAGAGAAAGAAAAGTCCAGGGGTCTGAATATCACGGACATTTCCTGTTAGTCATTCCTGTCCACCTACACTGCTGTTTAAATTGTCCCCGCACATCTCAGGAACAAAACACAATTTGTTTTATTGTTTTAATTAGCAAAACTATCTGATTAATAAGTATTTTCTGATTATAAAGGCAATGAATGAAGGGAAGTAAGAGAGAACTGCAGGTGACTTGTGGCACAAAGATTGTCCTAGGTTTCAAACAGGGCTATAAGAGCAATTAGAAGCCATTAAGACCAAAATATTCCTAAAATACTAATGTCATGATTAAATGGACTAAAGAAAAAAAATAAACCCAGGTCTTATTTTAATGGATACATTGACATTATACAAATAGGAGAAGCAGGTTTAATCATGGAACTATTCATCTGAATGATTCAGTGACACTTGACCGTTACTAATCTCTGCATAAAGAAATATAAAGGACCAATCTGGCAGAGCATAAAAAGGTACACTACATACTCACCATGCCTTAAAGACACCCTGCCCCAGGAAACTATCAATCAATCAACAAATTCAGTAAAGGTGACTTCAACCCAAAGCTGAGCTGCGATGAATGTGTCTCAAGCCAATAAACTTTGGTGAGAGCAACCACCTTGCATTTTCTGAGCGTGTGATCTTTGGCAATATTAGCTTGATCTCTGTCAAATAAATCTGAAGCATAGCCCCGACGCAATACAGAAGCCGCATGGTTAAGTCTATGCGTTGTGTTCCACTCAGATCCATAACAGAAATATGCAAAGCAAATCCATTCTTCACTCAGGTTTCTTCAGGAATGTTAAGAGCAATGCAGTGCACACCGGAGAGAACCTGCCATTGACTCTCACGCTGGCTCTAATTTGTCATTAGCCTCTGATGGTGTTCCACTGCTTACAGTTACTAAGAAACTCTTGACCCACTTCCAGACTCTGCTTTTGGATCTTTCCTCTCCAATGTGGTTATTCACTCACTATTCCATTTATTATTGATATCAGCTTCTTTCTCTTCCAGGAAGAACCACTCTTACAAAAACAAAACAAAACAAAACAAAAAACTTCAAAAGAAGGACTGATGATCCAGCATAAGGGAGGTTTCAGTGAACACAACTTCTTACTATCTTTTTGTTCTATCACATGGGGAGAAGGAGGCTAATTTTCAAAGGATCTCTTGGATATTAAATGAACAATACCTGTGAACTTTCTCTAAAAACCTGACACTTTTCTGCATGTATGTTCATGCATGACATGTGTATGGCAGGAAAACCCCTTAATTACATACATGCAGTAGATAGTTTCATTTTTTTTCATCCATTCTCCTTCCAGTCCTGCTCTCTGGGAAGTTCATCTTGCTTCATCTAGTGGGAAGCATATGTATGAAGGGAGAGGGTGGGAAAAGTGAGATCAGACATCAGCTTGCCCTATGTTCCTGTTAGGACCAATGCAGGTCCAATTGGGTAGCCTTCTCTCTAGCAACATTCTGTGCCTGGATTCCAGTGTTCTTCCTGGTATAGAGTGAATATGGTGTGGATGTCCACCAAACTTTTCAGTGTTAAAATTCTATCCTCATCGACAGGGATTCAGACCATGGATTCTGTAGTTAGGGCCAATAATAATTGATTGGGGTAAGTTAACATCATTAAGGTGAATTACTTGTACCTGAATCCTGGTAGGTGAAGAAGAAGAAGAAGAAGAAGAAGAAGAAGAAGAAGAAGAAGAAGAAGAAGAAGAAGAAGAAGAAGAAGAAATTAGAAGAGACAAATGCACATAGCACATGTTCTCCCTCTTACCAAGTTTTATGCTATGTTTCCTCTGGACTCTATCAAAATGTTATGACTGGATGGATGTCCTGTGACAAGTCACTCCAGAAACTTAAGCCAAAACTAACCTCTTTTCTTTGTAAACTGCCTAAGAGATTTTGCTATGAGAGCAAAAACAGAGACACTTCCTCTCTACTTTTAGGCCTAGGTGTAATAATAGCCCCAAATATCTCACTATTCTTTATAGACTTGTCTGACCATATACTTGTCTTGCCCAACACCACTGCAAACAGGTTGACTCATCATACCATTTGAAAATGTCATGTTCCTTGAGTATATAAAATGGGTGCCTCTCTGAGGGTTTATCATCCATGCAGTCTTCTTAAGGTAAGGTGGAAAAAAAGAAGCAAATAGCACTGTAAGCATGGCACATCCTTCTCATTAACCCCCAAGCAAAACTGTAGAGGTGATGGGTAAGTAAGTACATAGAGAGAGGGGTTATAAGGATATGGAGGTAGTATGGAGAGCTCTCCTGCCTAAGAGATCCTGTTGTCTGTCTTTAAAATGTAGCACCCCAAGGCATGAAGTAAATACCTACACCAGATAAAGAAGTCAAACAAGTCAGTAGCAAGAAAACCAATAACCCAATTTAAACATGGGGTGGGGGGGAGAGTAATAAAAAAATATAACCTAGAACTCCTGCTCAGATGTGGCCCATGGTAGCTCAGTATCCAACTGGGTACCCTAGTAAAGGGAACAGGGAAATTTCTGTCATGAACTCAATGGCTGGCTCTTCAACCCTTCCCCCCACCCAGAGGGAGGAGCAGCCTAGCTAGATCCCAGAAGAGGACATTGCAGCCAGCCCTGAAGAGACATGATAAGCTAGGGTCAGATGGAGGGGGAGGAGGTCCTCCCCTATCAGTGGATTTAGAGGGAGGCAGGGAGGAGATGAGGGAGGGATGGGGAAAGTAGGAGGGAATGAGGGAGGGGACTATGGCTGGGATACAAAGTACATAATCTTTAATTAATATAAAAATAAATTACTTAAGAAAGAAAATGGAATATATATATATATTTCTGCCCTGCAAAAGCATAAAGATTGTTTTATAAAAATGGCTGACATCAATTATTACCATACAAATGCAAAATAAAACTACAGTGAAATAGCACTCATGTTTCTTATAATGCCAGTAACAAAAGGACACAGACAAGTGCTGGAGAGAATGTGGGGCACAGGAAACCGGCGCACTTTTTGTACATTTATAAACTAGTGCGGCCATTTTGAAAACCTGTACGGTGGTGTGTCAAAAACAGATGGAAAATAGATCTATTATAAGATCCACTGACAATACTAAATAAATGTGGGATAAAAATGAAACCAGGATGTCAAATAGAATTACGTTATGAATTCTCACATACATTGTGATTCATGATTCACAGTGATCTAGATGAAGAATCAACCTAGGTGCCTATGTCATTGAAGTGGATAAAGAAAATATGGTATGTATACATGGTGAAATTAAAAAAAATTAAAAAGGAAGGAACTCTTGATATTGGCAACAAGATTTTATTAAGTAAAATAACTAGTGAACATTTTTATTAAGTAAATGGCTCTAGGCTAAGCAAGATAAATATCATATAACATCACTTATATGCGAAGTCTGAAAACAAGATGAATTCCTAGGAGTGGAAGGCAGCTTCCACTGGATGAGAGAGATGAGGTGGCATTATCAACATGTTGGTTAACAGAAACTTTTCAATTAGACACACTGAAGAACTCTGAGAAACCCATTGTGCAACATGTTAACTAGGCTCATTTGTTTTAGTTGCTTGAATCTTGCTGAGAGTAACGTTTTCCATGTTCTAATCACAAAAGAAGTACATGAAATAATGACTATTTTAAGTCATTTGATTCGAATGACCCACCAGGTAGACATACTCCAAAACATCATAAGTACTGAAGCTATATAAATTAAAAAATATATAATGTGACTTTCCAGCAACTTTTCGTTGCTCTGGAGTTAACAGCAACAAATTAGCTTGCATGATTGGAGACTGTCTCTTCTTCAAAGCAAGACAGGCATAGGACAATAACTGAGAAATGCATTTGCTATCATATTGGCTGGATCCATGTCAGTACAGAATTGCTTATTCCTTTTTTAATTAAGATGTATGCCCAGAAATTTCATTAGGTAATTTTTTTTCTTGTTATGTGGAAATATTCTCTGGAGGTTGCTTGTGCCCTCTGGACTTTTCAATAAGCGAAGAAAAGCAAGTTTAAGTGGCAAAGCTATGCTTTTCAAAACTCATTACCAAAGAAAGTAGATCAATGTACTTTGGTATGTGTATTTATAACTGAATAGGACATGCCTAATTACTTGTGTTTATGAAAAATAATTCAAAGCAAATTTCACTCAGTAGCTAAAGTAATTTTTTAACTAGAAAACAATTTGTCTGACCTACTATCAATAGCCAAATTCAATTTAATGAACAGTGACGACAGCACTACAATTAATAGCAAACGAATTGAGAGTCAGGACCTCTGCACTGACCTATTGTTATAAAGAACAGTCTAATTTTTAATCTGCAAGAACATTTTCTATAATTACTTTGTTACTCTTTCTTATTTCTTCAAGACTGCAAGCTTCATAGAGTGGAATTGTTTATTTTCTTAAATTAAAATCCTAGCACTGAGCATAACATTTGGCTCCTGGAAGGTGTTCAATATATGCTTCCTCACTGGTAATGGGATAGACAGAATGCAAGTGCATTTCTAATTATTTTCTAATTGTAAATTATTTTATTGTTAATTGAACATTGAGACTGTTGTGTCTTTATTTGCTTTTCCCGTTTCTCTATAACTCACAGAATTTGGTGTTGCGTATGGGTTTGCACAACCTTGTTTACCTGTTAATCAAACATTTGTCAAATACTGCAAACAAGATACATAGTTATGCCCTATTGGGGACAATGAGACCAATTAGGCACAGACCTTTCTTTCTGAGAGTATTGCTGTAGCGATGAAATCCACCTTCCTACTCTGCATCGGCATATGTTGCTCAGGTATGAAAGAGGACCAGCTAAAACAAGGAGATAAAGAAACTAATACCCAGCTGCATTTTGGAGTCAAGATGCTTCAGAGGTGCTTTCACTTGGAGTTGTGGAGGAAGTATCAAATAGAAACATTCAGAGAATATCAATAACCAATACTCTCAAAAATATGGAGTTTAAAAATGACTTTTCCTGTACCTCATGATTGGGTCTTCACAGCAACCCAGTGAGAGGTGCCTTAATTTTAGAGACTATTAAATGAGGAAATTGAAGATCGAAGGTTTCTCAGTATGAAACTGATCCAATTAATGAACCTTGCCTCCTTGAAAATTATGAATAAATAGCAGATCTTGCATTTATTCAACTTTGTATTTGAACTGAGTGTTCTAAAACCAAATGAAGAGGGACCTTTCTTTTCAGTTATAAGTCATTGTTCTGTGGGGGAAGGTCCATAGGGTAGAAATATTCACGAATTATATAGTAAGCCAGCGGGGGTTAGGAAACAATGGTTTACTAAGGCTTTAAGGCAGCAGAGAGGGAAGTACAGTCTTTTACAAAATAACTCCCCTGGAGTTCCTGACAACAGTAATAATAGCTAACATTTATTGAGTGCTTTTTTATGTGAACACACATGCAAAACCTTACCTGCGTGCTCTCTTTTAATTATTACAACAACCCTATGTGGTAGGTGCCACTATAAACCTATCTGTACAAATGAGAAACACTAGGCTCTGGATAACGGATAACTCATACAGGATCACACATTTGATAAGTGACTCCAGCACATTATCATTATTAACAACCCCTTGGAAATGCAACCAAACCTTTAATTAAGAAGACAAACAATTCACAGGCACTTTGCAATAAATTGCACCCGTGAAGAAAAGTTACCTCGTCTCAGAGTCATTAGCACTATTGCTGGGTCTAAATATTCATCTACTTTGTTCCATCTATATCAAGTTGGGTCTGTCACAAGTAATTACTATGCAATATCTAAGTACACTGTGAATGTAATTAGGGGGTTTCAGTTACCACAGCAAGAGACAAATAAATCTGCAGATCCATGAACTTCTATTGATTCGCTGCAGAAGAAAATCTCCTTTTCTTCCATTTTATGCAGCAATAGTTCCTCGAGGCTGGCTTACCCCCTTTATATTGAGCCTGACATTCAGACATTCAAACTAATTTGAAGGCACAGATTTTCCTTTTCTCTGTCTTTGCAACCATCATTTTTGAATAAAACCAAGTACACCGATTACTTTGGCTTTGGGGGAGGGGTGAAAGATGTTTTATTTTTGTTCTTCTGCATTTGAGTTTTTAACAATCTCAGAGATGGCTGATTTAATGTGACTTCTGTGGGGGTCAGAGTCACCCCACAGAAGTAATTTATTATTCTCTTAAGGGGAATGAAAATAAGTTTAGGATGCAAAGAATATTAAACAGATTGGCTTAGAAATGGGACCTAGTTCTGCCATTAACCAGCTGCGATTCCCAAGAGAAGACTACCTTTGTTACCTCAGTTTCTTCTTCTCACAATAAGGGCAAGGGTGGGCTTGTACATTTTTGGAGTTTTTGTTTGTTTGTTTGTTTGTTTGCTTGTTTTTGAGACACAGTTTCTCTGTGTAGACTTAGCTTTCCCAGAACTTGCTCTGTAGATCAGGCTGGCCTGTAACTCACAGAGATCCACCTGCCCCTGACTTCCAAATGCTGTGATTAAAGGCATATGCCACCACCAGCTGGCATCATTATTGCTTTGTAATCTGTTAAATCATGTCATTCTAGTGCATATGAAGTTTTATGCATACATACATTTTACTCTTTGTTCATTTTTTTCTCTACAGATATTAATTTAGTACCCAGAATGAAAGCTAGAGATTTAGTGTGGTAAGTTTAGATAGGGCCAGTAAGGAGGCTTATTGGGTAAACACACTTTCCTCCTAGCCTGATACCCTGAGTTGGCTCCCTGAGATACACAGGGTGGAAGGTGAGAAGTGATTCTTGCAAGTTGTCCTCTAACCTTCAGAGTGCAAACATGCACACTAAGTTAAAAAGAAAAGTTAAAATAATTTTCAGTTGTGATTAATTCCTTAGGGATATTTTCTTCACAAAAAAATGGATTGAGAAAGCATTTGCATAGAAAAAATAGCTCTCAGCATTTAGAAGAAGACATCTACTTAGCCTTTTTATTGGATCGATATTTAAAATGAGCTGAGAAAAGGTATTTAGAGGGTTGGTATTTTTTAAACAAAATCTTCAGTATGGATTCCTAACCCACAGTACTGCATATTTCACAATTTCTCTTAAGAAATACATAGTTGACTTCCAAAGCATATATTTATTAATAGCAATCTATGCTTTAAGTTTAAGGACAAATGAATATTTTTAAAGTTGATGAAGCCAAAGGCCATTTTATACTACATGCAGGAAACTATCTTACTGTTATTTTGTCAGTAGAGCAAACTGCTTCTTTAGTAATTAGCTGTCCATAAAAAATGTGGGCACTAAATGTGGGCACTTAGCTTCCTCTAGACTAATCAGGAACTTATCTCTGTTCCTTCCCAGCTGGCCACACCATGTCTTTTCACTTAGCACAGACTGAGTTGTATGCCAGCTCTAGAATCTTTCACAGTTTGTCAGTGACAGACATTTCAACTTGCTTCTAATTTGAATTGTTCAGCAAGATGGCAAGCTAGCTGGCTCAATAGTCTTCATGATCAGATCCTACTTTCTCAACATGCGTTTAAGGCACATGGAACTCAGTCACCAAAGTTTTCCCCATGAATTTCATATGGCTTGAGAATTCAACCTAGCCCAATATTCAAGCTTTTTCACCCTGAAGTCTGTTCCATGGTTTCATTCATGGATTCTCTCTCTTGGCCTTTGCCTCATGGATGGACAGGATCTCAGGCATCTATATTTTTCTAAAAGACTCCTCTTGAAATATTTGCTTGGTATAATTCACTCATAGTTTCTATGGTTTCTTCTCTAGTCAAGTCCAGATATAATACAGGCCAAAATTAGTGTGAGATAATAACAAATACCAGCAAGTAGAAAGCCGTAGATTTAGTCATGGATTAAATGGGGAGGAGTAGAAATGAAGGTGTTGCCAGTATCCTGATTAATGGCAGACAATTTTCAAGAGCATATGGGACTTTAGACATGAATGAGAAAAAATGGGGCCAGATATAGTAGTTCTGGAGTAACAGACAGTGCAGAGCAAAGGGAAGATAGTAGCACATGGAATATATTTGGACCCTGCAAGACTTGAGGAAGCCATATGCACATCCATGAGGACCCGATTTAGCATCCCCAACATCCACTTCAGCAGAGCTGTGAATGGGAGTGTAAATGCCTGCAACCCCAGAGGTGCTACAGAGGTGAAGATGAAAGGACTTCCGGGGATCATTGGCTCCCAGGGGGATCATTGGCTCCCAGTCTATCTCCAGGTCCCTTAAACACTTTGTCTCTAAGGAATAGTATATATGCACATGTGTGTGTGTGTGTGTGTGTGTGTGTGTGTGTTTCTGTGCCCTCCACCACCACACACAGGCTCCCGCCATATACTGTGTAGCACATATAAAAACCCTCCTTTTTAAGTTTACTGTGATCAGTCCTATCTGGACAATATCCACTTCACCTGGCTATTCTAACACCAACCTAGAATTATGCACTGACTTCAGTGAGATAGAACAGTTGTGTTCTTTCTTGCCAAAACTTTTCTTTATTTTTTCATTTTTGAGAATTTCATACACATATCCCAAAACCTATAATAACGCCTCTCATTTTCCCCTACGTGTGTCCACACAATCTTCTACAATTCCTTTAAAAACTTCATGTATTTTGTTCGTTTGCTTAGCTAACCCATTAAATCCAGTTAATGTTGCCCATATGTGCATGGGTGTAGAGCTATCAGTTGGAACATAGCAACCCTAACAGCTGCTATATCCTCAGTAGAGAATAATTTTTGCTCCCTCAATAACTATCTGCTGCTACTTGCTCTTCATTCTGGGGAATGGTGTGGAGATTATCTACCCCACCTATGCCGTGATTTTAGTTGACCTAATCTTGTGCAGCTCTTGTTCAGACACTGTGGGTTCATGATCTTGGTAGCTATGTGTGTCTAGAAGACAGTATTTCTTAGCACACCTCTCAACCCTCCAGCCCTTACATTCTTTCTTCCTCCTCTTCTATGCATTCCAAGAGCCCTCATGGTATGGCACTAATATAAATGCCTGCTTTGTGAGTGAACATTTTGTTTTCATAATCAAAGGAGCCAGCAGGGAAGCACATGAAAGCATAGATTATTTCTCAGGAGGACATCGAAGGAGAGGAGAGAACTGGCATTTACAACAGTACTCCATGTGTTGCACATGTGCCCAGCTGAGACTCTGCACTTTGAAAAGCAGAGCAGACACGTGAACATCCTCACGGGACATCTCTCCACATCAATAATGCTTCTGCAATTGTTTTCATTTACGTTCCTGCAGAGGACTGAAGAAAGGTTATCATCAGGAACATTAGGCTTAACCTTTTAAGAAGCTGTGTTATCATTTCCCAGCAGTCCAGCAATAGAGGCATGTGAAACAAAAATACAATCATCAAACCCATGTTTGACTTTTTTTTAATTTCCTATAAGCAAACATGGCATTAAGATAGTGATCATATTTTATATCATACATTAAAACTTAGAAAGCCTTATAGCAATCTTTCATGACATTGTGAATTAAACTCAGGTGTCTACTTGTGCTTATTTTTAATATTCCACTCAAAAAGCAATAGAGGAATAATCACTGTATAGGTTCACAGTGACAAAAAAATTATTGAGAGACAAGACAACAGGTGAGGGAAAATGTTAGCAATATATGGAAAGAGGAATATATAATGAGGAATAGCAGCTGACACAGGGCAGAAAATGTTGAAAGTTAAATGAGTCCACAGAAGTTAGCAGCTTATGAAGGTATTTTGCTGTAGACATTGGAAAGATGCACCATCTTGTGCGTCTGAATATACATCTGAAAGAGATGGGATTGGAAAGAGGAATTCATTGGATGGCTACACAGGAATAAGTGAACCTAAAGACAGCCCCTTCATTGGAACAAGACTCAGACACAAAGTATATATACAGAATTTGGCCAAAGAGGAACTTGGAACCTGACTTCAGGATATGGAAGAGTGTGACAGGTTATGTCACTCATAGGAAATACATAAATATACACACTGACTTCTGAGACCCATCTGCTCACTTGACCCCCTTCGTCCTAGGTTCTGAAGATGGTTACCTACCCACTAACATATACAATATGCTCAAGAGAAACTGGCTCACATCTGAGAAGCTGAGGTCCTGAAGAAATCTAATGGCTTAAGAAAAAAGATCCATGGCTGTGACATGCTGGAAGCTAGTTCTTTGATACAGTTTCTAGAACCTTATTATATTGGCAATTATAAATCTTGTTAAACTAATTAATAAAAGTTTCAATAAGTATACAACATCTAGTTGACTTGTGAGAATTTTACACAGAACCATAATTGATAATAAACAGCTAAGCTTCACCAGATACCACAAAATATCCTCTTCTGTAGATATGAACACCACAAACAATGATGGATACTGAGAAAGAAAAACTGATATATCAATAATACAATCTTACCCCTAATGCTCAGGGAGCACTATGGAATCTCTTCCATTGTGAAGACTGCAAGAGTCTTCTGTATATTACAGGGAGTTACATCCAAAAAAATCTCAACAATATGGTGACCTAAACAAGGCCTACAGAATGACAATACCACTCGACATCCCAACATGGATGGGAGAAATCTAACAAACACTCAGCACTAGATGAAAAGCTACAATCAATGGCTGCTAAGCGAGGGAAAATCTGTCTCACTAGGAATATATGCTACCCACTTGACCTCTTTCGTCCTCAGTTCTAAAGATGGTTCTCTACCCACTAAACATGCACAAGAGGAACTGGCTCATGCCAGAGAAGTTCAATTCCTGAAGAAATCTAATGGTTTAAGATTTAAAAAAATATGAAACATCAGTACCTACCTACTTACCTACTTAATTAAATGTAATTGAAAGGTAAGAATTAAATATTTTGGTGAGAAAGCACTTTGAAAGAAAGGTATGAAATAGTTATTACATAACACTTTAAGAAGAAAGAAGATAGCCTCAGATGAATGAGTTATCTTTTTTTCCTTAGGGTAAGAAATGATAAGATAAATGAAAGATTTCTAGAAATATTAACTTGGTTGCAGAAATACAGAATCTAAGCTCATTTGGAGCATACAAAAAGAAAAAAAAAGACTATTATTCTTTATCCATCCCTGAGATGAATTCTAGCACTCTGCATTCAGTTCCTTGCTGAACTCTGTTCAACGCAGAAATGGCCTGAGTCTGTATTTTAAACTGCTCAAGTTATGAAATAATAACCTCAACTCATAATTGACACCACAGGCCAGCCACTGCCATTTTAAACTGGTATGCCAATCTCACGAACTCAGAGAATATTAGACAACCATTATGTCTTATTTACCATCCACTTATAGCCAAGTATCTTTTCCTAAAGACATTATGACCTACCAGTTGCAAACTGGTAAGCACACGGAACTCTCCACGTTATTCTACATTCATTCTGGAATAAGCAAGGTAAAAGAAAGAAGATTGGGAATTAATGTGCATACTAACAAAAGTTGCCAGTTCAGTTATTCAGGATGCTCAGCATCAACATCATTTTAGGTCACCTAGCGGGTGACCTGTGAATGGTCCTTCATACCCTTAATAAACCAGCTCTTAGGTTCGAAGTTTCATTCTTCCTCCACTTTTCATCCATCTCAAATATTTACCCCAAGTGTTTATGTTATGATTTCTTTTTCTTTCAATTTCCCAGATTTCTTCTTCCCATACTATTAGCTACAGCTCTAAACTATACACTTTTATTTTTTGACAAACAACATAAAAGAGATAATAAACTACTAGTCCCATAATTATGCTAAGTTATATGACACAAAAAAGCAGGATTCTATCAATTCAACTTGAATCCCTGACTTGGTGTTGAGGAAAGTAAGAGTGCCGAGTTAGCTAGGCCAGACCCCACCAGCTGAGGTATCTAAAATAAGGACAGGACTTCCATGAAGAAGCATAGAAGCCGACTCTATAGTTAGGTTTGGATACACAAGCTTCCTTGAATTCTGTGATGATGAAAATGAAGAATGAAGCTGACAACTACCAAGAAAGTAGTGTAACAAATCTGTAACCCAACAAACCTATACATGATGTCTCAGACTGGCCAACAGCATGATTTCAGCTTCTAATGCAAGGTCAGACCATGAGCAAAGGAAAATAAGGAGCTGAGTACACTTGAACCTAATACCTATAATAACTGAATGGGTACCGGTTTTAACCACACAATTAGGACTAATGAACTGCTCAGTCATAGCAAACAGATACAGTATTAGATACTGAGTGATTTACCCCCTTTTCTTTACACATGGCAATGTCAATTTTATTCTTATCTTAGTGACTATGCACTATCCATTCTAGACTTGTGATTAATCGGTATTTGTTTAGCAGCTGCCATGAACCAAGCATTGTGCTTAATGAGAAGTACAGGATGCCAAAACAGTTCTTTACTTGACCAGATTTTTGTCAGACTACTGAATCTTCCCCAAGGCCCATCTGTGCAATTCCTCATAAAACACAGTTTTCATGTGAACACTGCAATCACTTCAGCAAGACCTACTCATCTTTGGTCTTTGATCACTCTCAGTATCAGAACTGTTCTTCCTTCTCCACATTTTCCTGGTTGATATGTGTTCACCTTGGCTTGCCTTTAGCAATAACCATGTTGTGTCATTTTAATCCAATTCATCACTTGCCCTTGATAATTTTCCGTACCCTGACCCCTATTTTGCTGTGGGACTGTAATTTTCTAATAGTCTATTTTGTACTTAGAGTCTCCTCCAATTCCTGTTTCTACATAAATACTATTGCAGAAGATGCTGAACCTATGGCACTAGTCCTGAATAAAGTCTTCCTTGGCAATGAGTCTTTAACAAGAATAACTTTTCTTTAGCAAGATGAATAAACGCAGGTGTGTCTGATCCAGTGGAGATTAGTGATTAGAGTTGTAACTTCATACCTCCCCCACCAACCCCGAAAAAAAAAAAAAAAGACAGTGAGCCCTGGGTAGGAGTTTTGCTATGGGTAAATAATATGATAAGTCATTTAAGAAGAGGAAAAGGCAGAGAAGCATGGAATGGATTGTAGTTGTTTTTTTTTGAAACCACAAACTATTTTATATTTTAAGGCATCATCAATGCATGGACTCACAAAAGAAGCAGCAGAGCATAGATATTGTTCCACAGATAGTACAAAGACTCTGAAGGGCTTTCAGTAAAAATAAATGTGGTCAGGTTCAAGATTTCAAAAACCCTAGACAGGCTGCTTAGAAATGGGAATACCCAATAAACCAGCCTATTATATGTCAATAAAATAGCATCTTTCCCTCCTTCTCTAATTATATTCAGCCTGCAAAGAGTGTAGCCTAAAAAGATGTTTGTGCCTGTCCCTTTGGCTGTCAGATTACCAAATGAATGGAACCCAAGGAATTAGACTTTCCTTAGGAGACTCATGGTAGGAGAAAGAAAAATGTAACCAGCCAGAGGAGGAGCTTGTCTTCAGGAAGAGATTTACCACTTGCGAGACTACCTTGGAGGAGAAATGGGAGCCAAATTGATGATGGACAGGAACACATCTATGTGCATTTCTTGATAATCCATACTGTTATCCCTTTGTTTAAGCCCAAACTCTATGTTACAACCCTGAAGATAGACTTGAGGAGCCAACAGAACTCTTTGTCCCCATCCCTGATGTGGCCACACTAACTAAATCCCATTGTTTCCACTAGTATCCAAGGTCATTAACTGGGCTGTTTACAACAGGTGACTAAATCGGGCTTGTTAAGGGGCTGTCAGGGCCCAGGCTCTGATGCCAGCTCCAGGAACCTAATGATAAAAAAGAAAGACACACGGCGGAGAACTCATGAGAGATAAAATTAGCCATTGGGCTGGCTATTCGCCAAGTAATACAGAGCATGTGCCAGAGATAATTTCAAGGTTCCTTGGTTTGTTTAGCTTGATGTCAATGCCCTGATCACCATGGTAGGCTAGCTCTTTTTCTCTGCCCTAGGAATTTTATAGCCTCTTCTCTACACTCTTTATGCCATGTGTTTTACAGACTATAATGATTTCTCTCTTGCTTTAACATCTCCAGATAACCTAATTTGTTCCCTGACACTCAGGCTGTATAGAAACCCTGTAAACACAATCTTTGGTTCAGACTGTCAAAAACTGAAGTTATTCAATAAGGTGGTTTACAATGATTATATTTGGAACTTCAGATGCCGTTTATTTGCAAAGTCATGTTTCATGAGGTAGTACTGTGGTCTTGTTGGAAACAAAATGCTAACTTTTAGCCATATATATATATGAAAAAGTACATATTTACATTTGCATGCATATGGTCATGCACATTTATATATTCGTATACATATATGTAAATATTTGTTGAAGATAATAATGTGCTTCCAAAGGTATTTTTATACAAGTATTTGACCCTAGGCTTGCATTTCGGAAGGCTCTGTATCATGGTTTCTCCTGCTTCTGTCCTTCCCTTCTCCAAAGCAATTTAGTTTCAAGGACTTTGGCTCTTCTTTCCCTAATGTTTTATTCTTTGTTACTAAACAGTCACCTTTAAATACAACTTTTATTTATGTCAGGTCAAATGGTAATTTTAAAAAATCCTTCTTTGGGTCCAGGGTTGGCATGGGAATATGGAGAAAGAGATAATTTATCAAACTGCTAAGGACTGTCAGATGTTGGGCTGGGATCAGAATTCTCCCCAACTTGTCTAGAGATTTCTTATGTAGGAGAAAAAGACAGTGAGCCAAAGTTTAGGTATGTGAGATCTGTAAGAAAAGGCCAATGATATACTGATCTGGAGGTACAGGCCTCTATTCCTAGTTTCTCAGTGGCTCATTCAGAAGAAACATGAGTTCAAAGCCAGTCTAGGTAACTTAGTGGGACCCTTTTGTAAAAAGGGAGAGGCTGGGCTGGACTTTTTTCTTAGTCAGTCTTAGGGTACCTGCCCAGCCTGTGTGAGACTGTGGGTTCATTCTCCACCACAGCAAAGAGGCAGAAGAACAAGAGAAAAAATGTGATTAAAAATGTAATGGCAGCCTTCAGAAATGCAAGCCTGGAAAATTGATGTAAGAATAAATGTCCTGTGGAGAAAAATGACTGATTAAAAAAGGGGGTGTGATTGTGGCCTGTTTGTTCAGTTCCCTGTGCCAGTGTTAACAGAAATAGGAACTTCCAGTAGGGGCTTCTCACCTATGATCAGGATACGGTCAGATTTAGGAGAGATGAGATAAATTATTACTAATTTCTCCCCTGTTGTGTTTGTGTGTGTGTGCATGTGTACATGCATGTGTGTATATTCATGTGTATGTGCATGTGTGTGTATGTGTGTGTATAAGCATGGTTGTGGATAGGTGTGGATATGTACATATGTGCAGCTGCATTTGTAGGTCTCAGGACAGCCTTCGAGCACTTCCATGTTTCATTTGAGGCTTGCCACGCAGGTCAAGCTAGCTGGCCTGAGAGCCTCCAGGGACTCATCTGTCTCTACCTTCCATCTCTCCAACATTAAGATCACAGACATGTATTGCCATGCTCAGAGTTTTACATTGCTTTTGGAAAACCAAAGTCCCGTTCTTACTCTCCTAAGGCAGGGACATTACCAACAGAGCGATCCCCTCGGCCCTACCGCCTGCTTCTGTGTTTTCTTATGAATGGAGGATAAAACAAGCAACAGGACAGGAGCATACCAAAGAGAGCCTCTAAAAGAATCAATATAGCAATATATCAAAGCAGATATTAAGACTCACAACCAAGCCTTCGGCAGAGGGCAGGAAATAATAATAAAAATAGGGGAAGTTAGTAAGACTTGGGGAGAACAAGAGCTCCACAAAGACCAAACTGAGCAGGGCACAGGGGTCTTATACGAGACAGTTTCTCCAATCAAGGACCATGTATGGATATGGCCTAGAATCCCCGCTCAGATGTGGCCCATGGTAGCTCGGTGTCCAACCGAAGACCCTAGTAAGGGGAACAGGGACTGTTTCAGTCATGAACTCGATGGCTGGCTCTTTGACTCTCCCCCATACACGCCAGGGAGTAACAGCCTAGCTAGATCCCAGGGGAGGACATTGCAGCCAGCCCTGAGGAGACAAGATGATCTGGGGTCGGATGGAAGGGGAGGAGATCCTCCCCCATAGGTGGACTTGGAGGGGGTGAGGAGAAGATGAGGGAGGGATGGGGAGAGTGAGAGGGAATGAAGGAGGGGGCTATGCCTGGGATGCAAAGTATCTAACCTGTGATTGATATAAAAATAAATAAATAATATTTGGAAGATTGTTAGACTCTCTCTTTAGTTAGATTGCCATTCTAAGTAGCTCCATTAAAAAAGAATTTGCATTCTTCTTAATTTAGTTGGTTTTATTTTTGGTCAATAAGAGTATTCAAGATAATGCTAAAAAGTATTTCTCAGTAATTATAAAATTAATCTGCTTACTACTGAAGTCAAAACATGTATTACTTGGCACCGGAGTACTGAGAATTCAGTGTCAGCATTTCTGATGACTCCTCTGTGTACTTTGGCCAACAACTTCAACTAAATTGAGGTTTTGCATTCTTGCTGATAAAACGTGGTAAAAATTCTAACTCACACTAGCAGTTAGAAGAGTATAAATTATGAAATATATGCAAAATAATTAAAAATACTGGTCACATCCGTGTACTAGGCATTAGGACTTTCAGCTTTCTGTACCTTTGGATCTATTAATTCATGATCTCTAAAACCTTGCTGAATAATATTTTGGATGCAAAGATAACTAGTCTCGTGAGTTTGAGAAGCTATGACAGGTCTATCAATCATCAGGGACACTATTTCATTATGGCAAAATCCTCATGAGCTTCTTTTGACTCCTTTGCAGTCTAATCAGGAAAATGAATGCAGGCTTCTTATTTTTACCACCAAGTGCTAAAAAAAATGCTAAACTGTGTTCATTCATCATAAAATTACAATATGGCCCTGTCATTAGCGGGTTAAAGATAGCTTGTGTCATGCTTCCAGATTTAATCAGACTTACTAATAATCATTCCTCAGTGCAGGGGTAATGATACATATTCCACACAAAATAATGCTGAATTTTCATTAATGCCTCAGGGATCAAATGATTATAACCATCATGATTCTAATTTCGTATAATCAACACAAAATTATTTAGAGTTTGTTGACACTTTTTCACTGATGTTTCCCATATGAGAATGAAATATTCATTCCTTTTTCTTTTACTTGTTACTACAGTCCTCCTTAGAGATAGAAAATTTGCTCTGAGCTTTAAAGCTGGCATAGACTAGAGAGCATATAGGTGTTTGACAATCCAGCCAGATGAATATTAATTTATTATCACTCCCTTTGAGAAGCAGAACTGAGTAGTAATAATCATTTGATTAGGATCTTGTGATAAATTCGTTGTGACTTGGCTTTCTTTTTCCTGCCTCTGACTTTGCACACTTTTGTTAAAGATCAAGAGTTATTGTGGAAGCAACAACTGTAACATTTGACAGCAAAACACCAATGCACTAGTTAAAGGCACTGGAATTTACTGGCTGCAAAAATCATGCTGCTCTAACTGACATCATTCATGATAGAATAAATGTTAGTTTTGGTCATAAAACAAGACCCCTGAATGCTGATTGCCTTATCTATCTTATCACGAAGTGACTTCTGTAGTAGTCATTAGATAAGCACAATTCCTTTTCTTTAACTCTGAAAGGATCTAATTTCAGAAATATCCACTTCGATATACTTTGAGCAAAGAAGACTTTACTGGGGACTATGGCAAGGAAGGTAATGGTTTTGAAAAAGTCACAATTTATAAGAGTAATTTTCTTCCAATCAAAGTCTTGGTATTTAAATTAGAAAGGTTATTTGCATTCATTTCTATAGGCTGCAATCTCTAAGGATGACTAGTTTAATGGGTTCAATTCTATGTGCACAGCCAGTATAAAGTTGTCACATTTTGTTCATCATTGTTTATCTCTTGTACATTTCAAATTCTCTGACTTTCAAGCACATTGAACTCCTTTACTTATACAACTTCACCATCAATCATTGTTTTCGTCATTATGCCAATACTGAGTTACCTCCCTACAGAATATTAAACACCTTATTAAGGGACATGGTAATATAATATATTTCAAAGGTCACAACAACATCATGGTCAACAGATCAATTGCAATCAGCTGTTGATTGTGAGTTAAGAATGGTTGTTCATGAATGGGTAATCATTGCAGTCCAAGGCTTTCCTTGTAGTTCACAAATTTAAGTTTATGGCACTAATGGGTATCATGGATGAAAACTATCCTCCCCTAATGACAAGAACTTGGATGTGGTACCCCAACATATTACACTTTGACATTTAAGAAAGCAAAGAAGGAAGTTCTCTCACCTTTGCCTTTGAGGAAAGTCATGAAAGAATTTCTGACAAGAAGACTATTACATCATAAGACTCTCATTCAGGGTGTGTTTTCTCCATTCTAAAGGGAGATGAATACACAGAGCTACCAATGGGAAACTAAGTTACCGCTCCAACTTTGTAACATTCTTTTATTCAATGATAATTCTCCAAGACTGTATATTATTCTTCCAAGCAAATCACAAAACTGTAAAGGTTCCCTGGTATCATGAAGATTCACTTCTGAATGCTGTGCCACACACACAAAATATTAATTAAATAAATTAAAAAAAACAGATGCTGGGCAAAGTGCAGGGAGACTTTTAGCAGAGTGGGAGGAAAGACAGAAGGAGGGGACAGGAACTCCAAAAGAAGATCAACAGAGCGACTAGGGGCTTACCAAGAGGAAGCACCATGTATGGACTGGACCTAGGGTCTCTACACAGATGTAGCCAATGGGCAGCTTGGTCGTCATGTGTATCCCCTCTTAAGGGGAATGGGGGCTGTCTGTGATACGGACTCTGTGACCTGCTTTTCAGTCACTTTATTCTGGCAGGGCTGCCTTGACTGGCCACAGGGAAAGAGGATGAGCTCAGTCCTGATGAGACTTGATGTGCAAGGATGAGTTGGTGGGCAAGAGTGGGTGGGGTCGGGGGTGAGAAGGGCTTCTCTTTTCTGAGGAGTAGAGGAGGGAAGATAGGGTAAGGGGAATGGAGAGTGGAATGGGGAGGAGAAGAGGGAGGGAGCGCTAATAAGGATTTAAGACAAACAAATAAACAAATGACAAAAACTTGAGAAATAAGTCTGTATTTTGTCTTTTCTTGCTCTTTGGTGCAGGTTATTTTGGCATAAAATTAGTCAGCAGTGAGAAAACAAGTATTTCCTCATCATAACTTTAGCTCAAGTCCTGATAGGAATTACAAAGTATGGATTGGCAAAGCATTATCGGATGGATTAAGACAATGCAAGAAGTTAATCCTGCTATTGAATGTTTACTGTATTTCAGCTTCTGAAACTGAGTGGATATTAACCAATAATACTACTATAAATCTTCAATATGACATTACCTTACTGTCTCCAACATTCAGTTGAAAAGTGGTGGCTCCAAAGGCTGAAGATTTATTCAAGATCACATAATTAGAGATAGGCTGAGGCAAGTCAGTTTTATCAAAAATTCACATATGTGGCCATTCCAGACATGTTTTTATTCTTAAATTAGAATGGCTAAATGTTACAAATATATAGAAGAGAGATTCACACTTACCTTTTCTCAGTCACTGTCTATCAATACCAACATGTCTTCTAATGTATTTTAGGTCTTTAACTCAGAAAAAGGAGGCCAGTCCTAACAGAAGCTAGAAATATCGAGTGGTTCTCTCTATTTTATCTTCATGTTCAAAGATAATACATTCACACGAGCTAAAAATACTTTTCTATTTGAATCTGCTAAGCATAAATTCATAATATTTAAATCTACAATTTATCTAGATCTATGGTTCCTGAAAATATTTTTATCACCTCAAAAAATCCTCCTATTTACAATGATTAGAAAAGGAGAAAGATGAAAAAAAAAAAGAATGGGAAGAGATAAGAGATAGTTACAAGAAAGATGAATTACCATGCTTTTTCTTCCATTTGAATGTGATCAAGCAAACAAATTGAAGTCTACTGTTATTATATATATATTTACATTCTGAAATAAAATCGTGATTATTTATCAATCACAAAGAAATAGATTACTTGTCATTTGAGAATATAGAACTGAAACTGAGTATAAACTTTCATTGAGATATAGGTAAACATCGGTTGAAGAATGCACTGTCAGAAGACAGGAAAAGGAGGATTCAGGGCAAGGATTTGTCAGGTTGATAAAATGATACAAAGAAGAATGAAGAGACACAGGAGGGTAAGAGAACGTAGATGGTTAGGAATGAGACAGTACATCACAAAGAGAGGCTATCATTGCTAATAATTTTCTGCAAAGACTGTCAAAGCCTTTGTATGCATGCCAGGGAGGGCCACCTGGACATGTTCAGAACAATGGAGAGATCTTGAAATCCCAACCTGGTAAAATTCTATGCAACACACTTCTTAAAGTCTCAGTCTAACTCAGAATTTGTTTCATTGTGAAGTTTGATTCCTTAGTTGGGTTTTACTGTCCATAACCCATCATGCACAGGATTACATCACATAGATTTAGGAAACCAAGTTAACTACCTTGTTAGAAGGAAGGTGGGTTCTAACCTCATTCTGAACCCCTGGGGACGCTCATGGTTTTGTTAGATCTGGAGAGTGAAATGAAGGTCTTCATCATGCTGCACCTTGAGTAGGAGTAAGTTTAGTTACAGATCCTTTTATGCATATCACAGATGTGTTATCATCCAGAGAGGTAAGTGAACAGCAATTACCATTTATTTAAATTTGTAAACTTCTCCACTATGGCACAGATCATCACATAAGCATTAATCCAATGTTACAAGTAAATGCTAAATGGCTTTTTAGACTAAAATTATATTTAACCTCCTCCACATCATTTGTGGTTGCCTCAACTACCATGCCACTACTACTCTTAGCCAAAGTACTTTTTTTTTGTTGTTTGTTTATTTTTTCATTTTCATATTTGACTAGGAATTTCTTCCCCTTCAGAAAACACACTCAAATGCTATGTCACCAATGTGTTTGCTTAGGATTTAATGTCAGCAAAATCTTGATTGTCTTTGTATACACAGAGCTTTATGCTCTACCTGACTTATAATAGGGCCTTAGTAAATGGTTGTTCAATAGACGATGTACAGGTGGCTAGCTATGCAAAATGTCATAATGTATATTGCACATTTTATGGATACAAGCTAAAGGAGCAGTAGCCCAGCCACGTGACAACTGTTAACTGGTGTTCCTGTTGACTCAATATACTGTCGATTCAAGTTCTCTAACATTAAAATATTTGGTAGGGTTTACTAGTGCCCAAGGACAGTTGGACAGCCCATGCTCAGTTAACTGTTTCCTTAGAACTATGTGGACTTTTACAGACTAATGCCCATTGTAAATCCTAAATACTCTCTGACTGTCACTGGAAATCTTTCCTTCAAATATTCCTTGATTTTTCATATCTCAGATTCTTGGCCACCTATGTGGCCACCTATCTTTGCTATTTATATAATACATGTATACATGTATAATAAATGTATTATATACAATTATAAATATTCATGTGGATAGAAATATTATATCTTATAGTCATATATATTCATGTGAATAGATATTCAGTGTTACTAAGCAGAATGATCCCTTTGAGGACTCAAAATGAAAAAGTATTGGGAAGCGCTAAAATCCTGAAGGTGGGTGCTGAAAGTCCTTAGGTCATGAAGTGTGACTTCAGAAGATACTTCTAATGTGACATCACGGCTGCTCTCCAGGGCAATGTTATGAGATAATTGTGCCTTGATTACCCTGGTCTCTTTGATTCTGCCTCAAGATAGAACTAGTTGCTTCCAAGCAAGCTCCCATCTTTGCTATCTATGCCAGGAGGAAGTACAGTCAAAATAGCCTGTTATAGACTGAACTGTGAATTGGACCACTTTGAGGAAAGCAAGCATCTTCTTCATTAAGAGGCATGTCTAGAATGGTACACATATAGGACAATGGGAACACAGTATGGATTGTGAAGAGAGGATACCCTGGGGAGAATTCGTTCTATTTTCTTTTCTGTCACAGCCCTTATCCTGGCTGGAAGAGTTTGAACCCATGTTGCTTACTTCAAGTAAATGTGTGTAAGTTGTAGACTTACAACCCTCACGATAGTGGAAATCTAGAAAGTCACGTCTTGAACAGGTACATGGAGCTAGCTTAGAATGCTATCATCTGGTTTATTTTTATGTCCTCTATCCCATGACCCCCTTGATCATCTATGCCTATAAATGAACCTTAAGAACATACAGAGATTTAAAAGGGAACCTGAAAAAAACATGACTCTCAAATACTCTCTAATTTTTACTTGATGTTTAGAATTTCAAACCCTGAAGATCTTAGTTAATGAAGAGAAAAAGAGTTAACACGTTTGACTTTATCTTTCTCCTGGGAATGAACACTTCAAATGTGCTGGCTAAGGAGTCCTTTGGAGAAGAATAAGGGTCCAATCAAAATATGACAAGAGAGTTTCCCAGGAGGCACAACTCAATCAAGAACTTAAATTTATGTAAAATGAGATCTCAGGTACTCAGAGTAAATATCAGTGTGAGGGAGAATGGAATTCTTAAGTAGGTGAAAAATTCATAAGAGCACTGATAAGTTGAGGGTTTATTTCCTTAGCTGGCTTTACCTAAATTCTGTGTCTCAAGACTGTGAATGCTCTAATGAAAGGAAAAAAAGGAATTCATCTGCCCAGGGCAATCTTTATATTTCCCTCTATTACTAGAAAGGTATGAACTCAAACTGTTCTAGCAGAGTAGAAATCTAATGTCCTATAGGCTGTAACTTCTCCTACCACCCCTTAGTCCTTAAAACACTCTACTTAGCACACGAACAAAGACAATCATCCCTGTTTCACAGCTCCAGGTCCATATGGAAGGCGAAGACCATCACTAAAGACTCTCTTTCTCAGACAACGACATGGTTAGAGGAGGCCCCATTGTTGATACTTGGTCTGCAATGCCTCTGCATAGAATCTCTCAGCACTGCTCAGAGTGGCCTGTCTCAAAGATATTGTCAACTGTGATTCCTTATTAACATTGTTCAGAAAGGAGCATGATTGACCGAATGTCCTCTTGACCATAAGAAGAACCCCCTTAGCATGTTTATTTCTGGTTAACATTCAAACAGCTTCCTTCTTAAGCTTACTTGCTTTTTATAGCATTCTGCCTCCCATTGGTAGAAGCTATAAGCAAACTAAGCAGGAGCAGGGCAGGGCAAGGGAAGTTCATGTTCATTATTTCCATATAAGACAAGTTTTTTCTTATTTGTGGATCTTTCTCAGGCTATTATCTCTGTGGAGAATGCTGCTGAACAATTTGCATTCTTCTGACTGCCTTTCTCTGTGAATCTAAGCTTAGAGTTTCCTTCTTCCTCAACTATATTCTTAGTATATATTCAGAACCCTTAATATGTTCTGAAAATCATAGGTACCAATCAGTGGGAATGAATTACAAAACACACACACAGAGAGATACATTTTAATTACACATTTCTATTACACATACTTTGTCCTTAAATTAATTATAGAATTTGGGCTAGTATGACTTCTAGCAATCTCCTTCTTTAACAAACCTACATACTTTCCCATGGATCGCGAGCCTCAGGCTTAAAAATTCCTTCCTATAGTAGTTTATGCAGATTTCTTCAGTTTTGCTTGTCTTAATTATGCTCATTTACCAATGTAAATGTTAAAAAAATACGAAAAATATCTACATATTCAGAAGTCTTAAAAAGTAAGAAAAGGCTTGGTAAATACAGCAAGTATTTTAACCTCCTCTTTAGGGCAAAGTAAACGCAATTCATGTTATCATAATTCTAGAGAGACTTACAAAGCTTGCCTAAATAGTCTTATACTTAACATGGAACATGAAAACATTTAATCACATAATATATGGAGCTATGAGGAAGGAAATGAAAGCCATGAAACTCAAGGAGAACTGAGTGAACTTCAGCCTTACAGAATATTTCATATCCATAAGATTTTCTACAGGGGTGAATATATATTCAAAGGGTTGAGAAGTCCATAGACATACTTTCAGTTTTTTCTCTACGCTGAACTCCACTTTCTGCAGAAATGGAAAGATCAAATCAGGACTATTGACAGGTTACTCTAAACTACCAGGAAGCAATAGAGCCTACCTTGCCTTTGACAGGTTTAAAAACATGATTTATAGAACATGTACCATCTTGAATTCCCAGACATTCAAACTACATGTTGTAAATTCACAAGAGAGTCAGAAAGAGTTTGGGTTAATTATTTTATAAGTGCTTATTGTGTAAAAGTTGATCTTTGGATATTCTGAATACTTGAGGCTGGTATCAGCAAAAACCATGAATGTTTTTCCATGCCTTCAGTCTAATCTTCACTAGAAAATAATTTATTCTGGATCAAAATTATATTTAAGAAGTCCAATTTTCATAAAGTTGAACATTGGGAAAGTCACAAAAGTCACTTGTAGCATGTATGTAGGTGTAACAAAGTAAGAGCGTTTTATCAAGCACTCATAAATATAATCAATTACAGAAGTGCAGTAAAACCTGAATATAGTCCTGGCCTATCCATGGCACTAATGACTAAAGACTCAGAGTTGATGACATGGCTTTACTGGGACACATGGCTATTTGGTAGCTGTATTGTGCCTATAAAGAGTCTATGTGTCTGTCTACGTTATGATAACAATCTTTGTTATCATACACCATAAGATGTCATATACAATACTATGATCATAAAGCCCAGTGGAATATCCAGAATAAGCTATTGCAGTAAGAAAAGTCCATGTCTTCTGTGAAATAAGATAGCCATGAATGAATCAACACTGGCAAATAGCCCAACAAAAATCTAAATTGTGACTAAGTTAAAAAAAACAGTACTAGATATTCTTCCTTCAAATTATTCTTGACAACAAAATCCATTGTCTTTAGGGTCTAAGAAGTTTATAAGAACAGGACTTTATTTTTCAGTCCTGAAACTTGCGCTCTTTCTAAACCCATTTTTCTAATAGGAAATGCCAATCTTATAGGTAAAACATTATGTGGAGGTGTAGTATGGAGATATATTATTTAGGAAAGCGCAGATTTTGCATGCACATTATAATTTTTACTTCAATACAAAGCTGAGCAGTTTCCACTTGTTTTCCCATAAGTCATTGTCCGAATAGATACCATTATGAGAAGACATTAACAAATTTTGGAAGACAACTTTGCAACAGGTAGGGAGTTTGTCTTGTGTGTCTCCTTTACCTCTTTTTAATCCAATAATGTTATAAACACTTCTCTACAGAACTTTTGGAACTTCTAGTACAAAAACACAATGTACTTCTTTAACAGGTTCTCATTCTAGCACATGCTTAAGATCCTAGCTTTGAAGAAAAACAAGAATTTACAAGCCCAAGAAACTTTTTTATGACAGTTTCTCTATTTAGCCTTGGCTGTCATAGACTTGCTTTGTAGATCAGTTTGGATTTGAATGCACAGCAATCTGCCTGCCTCTACTTCCCTGAGTGCTGGGATTAAAGGAAGCACCACCACTCTTGACTGCCCAGGAAACTTTTAATTCAATTCATAGTCTACTTACTAGTTGAATCACATTGAACATAATATATAATCACCATGAATCCTAATTAATCCATCTGAAAAGTCAAAAAGATGTGTATCTCACAGGATTGTTCAAAGGGTCAAACCGGATCATATACATATATAGTCAAACAAGCAAGCAAATGATATAATCTCTCAGTTCTCAATAAATACTGACTTGAATCATTCACTATTGGCATTCCAAATATACTTATTGGATAAGTAGGTATACTATAACAGTATACCTACCATTGAAATGTGGCCTATTTGGGGAAGAAACTAACAGATATTTTACTTATTAACTAATATGCTATACTGAATCTTATGAACTTAAAGAAAAGTAAAACTGGAAGAAGAATCTGAAGTCATGTGTAGCAACCACCTATAGTAAACATTGGCCACTAATGCATCAAAGCCTACAAAATAATTATCTAACCTGCAGTAAAGAATACTTGACAAGGTTGAAGAATATGTTACAGAAACTTCGGATAGGAGGACAGACACTAAAACATTAGAGCAAATCGGGCTGATGACAGCTGACAAGCATGTATTATAGCTAGGAAATAACAGAACATGCAATCAGAGAAGTCTTGATCTTGGATAAGTGGATTATTTCAACAGCTGTAATTAAAGGCAGCTACTACTATGAGTCAGATAGTTGCATTTTTGACAATGATTTCAGAGGCAGCAAAAAGAATTTACTTTGTGCAGAATCTTCCCACTCATTGCTTGAATATAGAACATATACCTTTAAATTGTATCTCAGCTGCAATGACTTCAGAATACTAGCATGAACTTTATTATGAAAATGCATATTGTTGCTGAGAGGGGTGGCCCATGCCTGTAATCCCAGCACTCAGGAAGGTAAACTCAGGCTTGGAGGGCTTAGCTAATCTGTTGGATGGCACAGAAAGATTAAAATCATCTCGATCAATGATCCTATGCCTTAATTAATCAGAATTTCCCAGAAATTTTTTCAAAGTGGAACACAGGTGGAAGCATATAAATCTGATAGTCATGCTTACCAATGACAGGCAGACAGAAAGAGAAAGTAAGCAGGAGCCTGTAGAGTGGAGAGTTTCTCTTCTAGCCTGGGGATGGTGGCAACATTCTCTCGGACACTCAGCTTACAATCAGAATTGAATCCCCACTCAAAACACATTTATCAATATAGCCAATTGGGACAATGCCACTGTAGCAATGTGCTAATTTATAACCACTGTCAATTATAAACATGATATACACCAACAACAGCAAAGATGATAAACTATCCCTGTTGGGAAGAAACTCACTCATGAAGCCAATTCCAGACTTCCAGCATCAGAGTATTGGCATATTAACAATGATGGATGTGTAAGAAAGACAGTATAAATCTGGCAGCGGGGACTCTTGAACACCAACAGGAGGAAAGTGAGATGATGGAACATTCTGCTCTTGCCAGACACCATTTCACATACTCAGCACAATAGTTCATCCTTTGCCTGCAGGCAATGGAGTTGTTTGCACAAAATCCGAAAGTCTGCCCTCTTTCCTTCCAGGGTATTCAGAGGGAAGTATAATTTAATCTAAAGGTTATTAATAAGAATCTATACATCTATACCTTTCTACCCATGTACTGTCTCATCCCTATCTCCATTTTAAAATGTAACCTCAAATAGCTTGTTAATTTATTGTACTTATTTATGTGTGTGTGCATGTGTGCACACATGGGTAGGTGCAATGTGCTTGTGCCCACACATGGGCGGGTGCATATGTGGAAATAGCAACTTGCTGAGCTCACTGGAGTCTGTTTTTTTTCCTTCCACCACCTGAGTCCCAGGGATCTCACTTAGATCTTCAGGTTAGGCAGCAAACGCTCTTACCCACTCAACTAGGACAATGTCATTTTAATAATATGCCAAGTTATTTATAATAATTGCTAATTATAAAACATATTAACTAAGCATTGCCTTTTGGAGTAAAGACTCTTCACTGACCTGTGAGAACCTTGTATTTGGATCTCTGCCCAGCTCCTAATTCAGTGTCATTACATTGGAATCCTGAGTGTGACCAGGTAAGAGATTTATATCCCATAGTGTTGCCTCCGTACCACCCACCAACATACACAAATTATATATATATATATATATATATATATATTAGTATGACACTGGCTGAAGGTACCATTTCAATCTGTTTATCTAGCCCTATATTCACTTCCATTGATAAAGAACTCAGTAGAGTATACCACCTAACCAAAGGTTACTGAAGGATTTTCTCCCACATGATGTAGTGGCAAAAGGTTCTATAAAGCCTATTTGTCTAATAATATTTTTATAGGCTCAGAAAGAGAATACAAAATCTAAAGGAATTGTCAAATAGTAAAGCGAAATAAAATCTACAACTATATTAACCCTCTTCCAGGGATTGTTCATATATTCCTTCTCATAAAATGACTTAAAAAAAAAAGGAGAATGTCATCTTCATCACTTCCCATTTTTTCTATACCTTGAACAACATGAATAGCTTCAATTCTTACGTGTTTTACCTATGAGAAATCTGAAGCTGTGATTTAACAAGATTTTTCTTCAGTGGTGGTGACACCAAGATCATATAACCAGAATCACAAGATGATTGTTTAATCCTGATAGCTTCCCTACAGAAGCTATCTCCTATTCCATCTCCTACAGTGACCACATTTTCAGTGCTTTATTTCTGTAAAGCACTAATATTTATTTTAAATTATTTTATTTTATTTCTATTAATTACAGTATATTCACTTTGTATCCCAGTTGTAGTCTCCTCCCCCCATCCCCTCCCTCTTCTTTGCCTATGCCCCTCCCCCAGTCCAATGATAGGGGAGGACCTCCTCCCCTTCCATCTGACCCTAGTCTGTCAGGTCTCATCAGGACTGGCTTCTTTGTCTTCCTCTGTGGACTGGTAAGGCTACTCCCCCATCAGGTGGAGGTGCTCAAAGAGCCAGCCCATGAGTTCATGTCAGAGATAGTCCCTGTTCCTATTATTGGGGAATCCTCTTGGACACTGAGCTGCCATGGGCTACCTCTGTGCAGGGGTTCTAAGTTATCTCCATGCATGGTCCTTGTTTGGAGTATCAGTCTCAGAAAAGACCCCACTGTGCCCAGATTTTTGATTCTGTTGCTCTCCTTGTGGAGCTCCTGTTCCCTCCAGGTCTTTCTATCTCCCCCTTCTTTGATAAGATTCCCTGCACTATGCAAAAAGTTTGGCTATGAATCTCAGCAGATGTTTTGACACCCTGCTGGGTAGAGTCTTTCAGAGGCCCTGTGTCCTGTTCCCTGTTTTCTCCCTCTTCTGATGTCCATCTCGTTTGCTTTTCTAATGAAGATTGAGCATCTTTCCAGGTCCTTATTTAAATGAGGAGTGCTGTATAGAAACAACTACTGATTTAAAGTTTTATTACATTCATTTAATCATGTGTCTCTTTATTTATGTGTGTTTGTGCACATGCACATCTGCATAACTGGGCAAGTGAGCAAATAGTATGGCACACACATGGAGTTTGGAGGACGACTTATTTGAAGGAGTCTGTTATCATCTTACCTTAAAAAATGAACCCCTTTAAAAGAATACATCAAATTTTAATCTGTATTCAAATGTGCTAAAGCAAGTTTTTTACCTCATGGGCTAATGAGAATCACTATAGATTCCATCTCACACAGAGTCTTGGAGAGAATGCAAAATTGATCAGACTTGAGGTGTAATAAGAGCTTTGTCACCAGGAGCTCTCAAAACCTGGGGCAAGTTCCATACTTCCTCTAAAGCCTGTTCTCTCATCTGTAAAATTAGTCTGGAAGGCTTCAAGGCCTGCCTGCTCTCTCTCTCTCCACCCCATGTCTCTCCACTTTCCTCTCTTGTCCCTCTTTTCATCTCTCCTTATCCCTCTCTCCCTCTCCCTTCTCTCTCCTTCCCTCCTCCCTTAATGATGACCTTTCTCCTCTGCTACAGGCATGTTAATATAACCTTCCGTGCATTGTTTGAGTTAATTAGGGGAAAGCAATTACATTTTGCCTTTCAAACCATGCTAACCTTGGTGTTATACCTCCCTTCTCTGCATGGGGCTCATAGAAGGGTACAGTTCTTGGGCACAGAGCATTCTTGGGCTTGTTCTTCATGAAATATTTGCTGTCAACTCTTTGTCCCACCCTCACTGTTAAAATGGGTTGAACTCAACTGCAAGCCTCTTGTTCTCTGAGTCTCTGCCCCCTTCCATATTCAGACTATGATCTTTGTTCTGTTTCCTCATAGAAACTTTAAAGAGCTGACATATTAGCTGTGGATAATAGTTACCACCACTCCACTGTTCTCCATTACCCCCAAATCCAACCCCATTTCTCCTCAAGGAGCTGTGGAGAAACAGCTTGAGAGAGCCATTTCAATGATAGGCTACATTACTTAAAGCAATGGCATTTTTTTTTTTACACAGAACAGAACAGCTTGAACCAAATTTAAACATGGTTTTGGGCATCAAAACATACTTCTGTGCTATTACTGTCTCCCTGTCTCAGCCTTGTGCGGGTCATCCAGGACTTTTAAGAATCACAGAGTGCTAAAGTTAGAAGTCCTTGAGTGACATCTCTTCATCACCCACCAAATTCATACATTTGCTTTAGAAAGTCTGTTAGACACCATGCATAGCGCTGGGCTGAAATAGGGGTTTAGGATATCCTAGACCTAGACCTTGTGTGTGTGTGTCAGAGGTAGACATTAGGTATCATCTATTTTCTTTATCTTGTTTTTGTGTATCACTATTTCCTTCAAATTGGAGCTCACCTGTTCATCAAGAATGGCTCTCCAGTCAGCCCGATAGACCTTCCTCTCTTCACTTCCTGGCACTGGGGTTACAGTAAGGCCATGTCTAGCTTTTTACGCAGATTTCAGAGATCCAAACACAGATCTTCATGCTTGCACAACAAGCAATGACCAAACCATGATCCCAGATTTTGCATTTTTAAAAAATTTTATCTCAGAGTCTAACAGATGGAGAAGTGGTCACAGGGAAGCTGAATAACTTGCCTGAGAACACACAGGTGGTAGGTGGAGTTGGAACCCATGTGCCTCATTCTAAAGTCAGAGGCTCTACTCCGCTGCTAGCTCCACAATGAATACCTAAATTCTCCCTCGATTCAATTTTATAACCATGCACTTTAAATATTTATGCAATTGTCTTCTCATCTATTTGCCTTCTGAGGACATCATACACTTATCAGTACATATCCATGCTTTCTTGATGCCCACTTCTAAAGCAAAGCTTGTTCCTGGTCCTCTGCCCTTTTGAATGTTCATTTTCAATCTAACCCATACTTCAAGGCATTTTTTTATTCACCTCTTCAAATGACTCTTCCCCAAAACCTAGTTGAATAAGGATGGGACTCTCTGATCTTTGTTCTTAAGAACCAATTGACTTACTTATTCTCGCTTTCTAATTATTTTCGAGTTCTGAATCCTAAAATTCAATAACAACTTGAGCTTTTATTAGTCCCTCACTGAGCCACAGTAGAAGTTTATTAAAAGACTCTCTCCACCTGTTGCCCTTGATAAAGTTTTGGGTAACATATACATCCATAATCTCATTAGTAGGTTGAAATAAATACACTACTCTAAAACTCACCAATCTGAAGACATTTCCTGCTTACTGAAATGACATAGCTCCGTGTATTTATGCATACTAACCACCAGAGGGCTGACATTCCTTTCTTTTCAGGTCTATCAACATCAGACATGCAGTCTGAAAACTCTGGAAAATACTTTGCTAAATCACCTCTGGTGACACTTCTCTCTCTCTGTGCCATCCATGCCATAACACAGAGCCCTCAGCTTTGTACTAGTTTCCACATGACTGAGTAAGTTTCTTGCACACTGCTAACTTACGTCTCTTCAGTTAACATATAGGAGCCCCAAAGTAAGAAGACATAAGAGGATGGGAGCAGAAGGATCAGAGGTAGCACCGTGAACTGAAGCCCATGCGTCCTGTCTGCATCAGTATAACACCTCCATGTTGTGTGGGATGAACCCAGGGGAACCTTGCAGTTGCCATCCCTTCTTGTATGATGAGACATCTGTTCTTAGAAAAGCTGCAAGGGGGAGTCTATTAATATCCTTTGTTCACTGAACTGCCCCAAATGTCTCTCCAGAACCAGATTTCCTTCCCATGTAAAAAGACAGCCTACCCCAGTCCTTCCTGAAATCTGACAGCTTTGCAAGTAGGGTGGTGAGTGACCTTTATTTCCTTGTAAAAGGTGTGTAGAGATGTGCCTATTCATAGAGATCTGACAGAGCTAACACCTGCTTCTCCCAAAGCATAGCTTCCCTCTATCCCCATTCCACTGACATTTATAGAATAGGATTATTTTTGATAGTTGGGAACAAAAGGGGAAGAGTAATCAGAATTGTAAAGCGCAGGCTTTTATCCAGCATCCCCCACACTGAAAAGTGAATCTTATTTTCAGGATGGATGAGCAGCACCCAGAGGCAGAACATTATTTTCATTTCCTGGGAAGAGATGGCTTTGCCTTTAGGTTCCTGTCTGTCTCTCTGCACTCTCCTTTCTCAAGGCTTTCCCCTTCTCCCAAACCTGCAGAGGCTGTGTCCAGGCAATCACACAAAACAAATGGTTCCTTGAGAAATAACTAAGTGCTTTTTAAGCAGTACACTGGTCTACTCCCTTAAGTGCTGGGGAAAGGCCATCAAATTCTGATCAAGATGCAACTGGAGTCAGGCCTGACATGCTGGAAGTTAATGATTTTATTATGCTTCATGGTTTATAATTCAGTCATCAGGCATGGCAGGTTGGGCACATTCTTTCAGACAGTTAAGAATTAGGAGGACTAAAGGCTGTTAGCTTTACCAGATAGATGGTCATTAACTTGAAACATGTTGTTTAAGCAAGATACACTTGAGAATGGGGTCAAGGCTTCCATCATATACAGTTTTGGTAGCAACGGACCTCTTTGCACCTACCTTCCAGGCAAAGAAAGAAGCTGCAGGAAATGTGTGCTGAAGAAAAAGGGATTGACTTACCTGCTTTCTAGTTTCTTTGGCCAACAGTTCAACGGCAACATTTGCACTCTGTGGATTCAACTTACAACATTAGAAATGGATATAGCTGTGTTATCAGCACCCACTCGTGTCCACATGCAGTACTCTTCATAGCACACTTGAGACCATGTGGTAAGTGGAAACTTGGTTCAGTATTTATTAAGGCAAAAATGGGGAAAAAAAGTAAGGATTGAGTTACACAGAAAATAAGGAAAAGCTGAAGGAGGGGTGTAGGAAGGGGTCTTTTATAATTGGCTATGTTTATTGCAACTACTTTCACTCACCATAAGAAAATTCATTTTCTCCTCACTGCACCATGTTCAGGGGACACTGAGGTAACCTCAGAGCTTCTTAGAAACTCAATGCTCATGTTTAATGATACCCCAGAGACGCCAGGTTAGGAGATAAGTAAGATAAATAAATGCATGGAAGGATTTCATCATATAACCACCTGTTTATGAGCAAAACCCAATCATAAAAACATCTGTAAGCATAACACAGAGAACAATATTTTGTCCTTTTGACATACATGATGGTATTTAGATCCCACAACAGCAGCAGATTGTAAAGAACTGATTGTAATTGTCATAGTTAACCGTATGCACTTCTCCACTATATTGTATAGTTTTGCAACTGGCAAACTTGATCAGGTGTAAAGGAAACAGAGATTTTAGAATCCCAGGAGATGGAGGAAACGACCCTTATCCAATTCCACTCATTCTAAATTACTGTGGGTAGAGGCACGCTAATTCCCCAGCCGTTTCAGAAATGGAAAACATTCATAGACAGGACACAATTGGCATCTAAATTCATATTAGCTTTGTTGTTTTGTCATTTTGAATGAGCTTTGGAAGGGGGATGTTGTAAAAGAATGGAAATGATGGGCAGATAGGATGCTTATGAACGCAGAAGCAGATGTTGTCTAAGTCGTTTCTTGAAAGTAGTGGAATGGCTGTATGTGGGAAAGCATTGTATCTTACAGAAACAAACTTACCTGAAAACTCTGAAGATCCGTTCATTGGTTAGAAACAAATACCAGTAGTCTCCCCCTCTCTCACATGCACACACACAGGCACCCCAACATGATTATAGTCTCTGGGAATATCTAGGCTCCACTGTGAATTACATATTTTCTAGGAACTCATAGTAATCTAAATTCAAATAAAATTATGAAAGTAATTTATAATTTTTTTGGATGATGATACAAGTAGATTAACAGTTGAATCTAAATACAGAATGGGAGATAATAAATATTGAGCAAACATTCACAAGTGAAAAGCTCCTTAGAATGAGGCAGAAGAAACCTAGACAACAACATTGGCACGACTACTCCGTGCCTATTCTGATGCCTGCCATCACACTTACTATAGCTCAGTGATAGGAAAGAGATGTATATTAAAGGTCAATGCTCTTTTCATAAGGAGAGAAGAAGAGCAGAATCCAGGGAGCATAATTATGTAGACAGGAAAAGGAATTAAACAGGAAGATACACAAACGTCTGACTCTAGGAATGAAAGTGACTACAGATGAGCTGTATAGAGAGGCAGAGAAAAGGTTGCATTTTGACTTTAGGTTGTGCATATGTATGTGTTTTGGCAACATGTCTTCAGTTGTTTCCTAATTCAGAAAGAGAGTTGCTTCAAACCACAAGCAAACCCCATTATATTGGCACTATAGAAACATAAAGCATGGATATGATAGTTGTAACAATATGCCTTAGTGGGCTAGTAGTTCCACTTTCAGATACTCAAACCATAGTTCAATTAAGAAAGACCCTGGGATATTAATCCTTAAACAACTCAAGCAGGAATCCTGTAAATGTAGATAATAGATTTTGTCCTATTTTCATCATTTTGTTTTGTTGTCTTTTGTTTTTGCTTTTGCTTTTGTTTTTGTTTTTGCTTTATGAGACAGGTCTCACTATGGAGCCAAAACTGGCGTGAAACTCAACTATGTTTTCCAGGCTAGCATTGAACTTGCCACAATCTTTCTGCATCTTCATGCCAAGTACTAGATTTACAGGCATCGACTACCATGCCTAGCACTACAGCATATTTCTTTCCCTTTGGGTCTGTCATATAAATATCACTGCTTTGCTATTCAAACTATTGCTTATTATTATTTGAAGATTTTGGCACTGCATAGTAATGTGTGAGAAAATGTGCTAGTTCCCAGGAGCAGGAGCAGAGCTTTGACAGAAAGAAATTATTAAATGAGGCATGGCCAACATATAATGGTTATCGGAATATAAAACATTTCATGGCTGCCTATGTATGATAATGGACTAAGTATTAAACCATTTCATAGTTGCTCAAGAGCATTTTTCATCCAAACCACCAAATGTTAGCAAATTTTCGACTCAGTGCAGGTTTACTGTATACTTTTCTTCACAGTAAAGTTATTTAAAATCTGTTTTGTCCTCCAAGGGCCCAGAACTGCGGCAACACCTTGTGCTGACTTGTTGATCACCCTTATATTTACCTCTTTTTTTCCGTGTGTCATTTTTATTCTTTAAATTGGATATTACTATTTTCATTTTAGGTATGAGAAGTCTGAATCCCAGAGTGATCTGATAACTCAATTACTAAAATCAGTTTTAGGACAAGGGTCTTAATTCAGTTCAAGTAGGTTAAATGACAGACCCCAAAAGATGTTCTAATCCACTGAATATTACCTCCTCTGGAAGAAGAATGAATTTACAGGATGAAAGTAAGATAAATGTCTTTGAGAGATATGGAGCTTATTTTGGATTAGGCTGTTGGATCTTAAGGTAACACATGTATGCTTATAAGTTCGACACAGAAAGGAGTACTTATTCATTGGAGAAATATCCAGATGGACAGTGACTGGAATGATTCAGCTACAAATCAAGTGATGCTGGTGGGCTTCTGTCATGGACTGTTGTCCTCCGTATATAACAGCCATTACCATCAGAGCATCTATGACTATGTACAAGAGACTCTCAAGATCAGGCCAACTGACATTCCCTCATAGAATCAGGAGATAGGGGAAACCTTAGACCCTCCTCTGAAATTCCAGTTGCTCCTTTCTATACTTCCTTCTCAGCTGTATGTGAATCTGTCTAAGATGAACATGGTCTGGTGATCTTGGGAAGTGATGAACATAGGGTGTAGAAGGCTAACTGAAGGAGGGACTCTATTTCTATAGCTGCAGAGAAAACATCATCATCTCTGATGAGTTGAGACTTTTTGATGTTATGGATGCTTTGGAGTTACCTAGACTCTGTAAGTAAGCTAATAACTTTATTGGCTTTCCAAAATAGACTTGGGTAGAGTTGGGCATACAGCCTTCTAACTCTTCCTGGGAATGTCCATGCAACACACCCAGGATGTGTAGGGACAAGAATCCCTGTTAAAGACATTGAAGTAAGTGATCACCAGCACCTTAACCTTAGACCTTTTGCCTCCAGAATGGGAGAGGATAACCGCATTACACTAACTTACCAGCTGGCAGTAGCTTTCTGGGCAGTCACAAGCAAATGATACACTGGGTCACCTGCTGTCTTTTCTTCAAGACTGGTCAAGCCTCATAGCTAACGATGCCAGAGCATAGTTCTCCATGTGTTCCTCATGTCAGTTCTAGCTGGGGGCCATCCACACAGACTTAACAACCATCATCCGTTAGCCTCACGGTGAACTATCATCCTTTCTACTTGGTTCAAACTATTTGAATTTATGATTAGGAACAGCAACATGATTTTCAAGAATGATTCCTTCCTCCTTTGAGGTGAATGAGATGAACCAAGAAGAGGTTTAAAAAAGTTTTTTGCTTGCTGTTCTTATCAAGTCTATCATGATGTCACATGACCTGGACCTAGATGATTCTTTCACATGCTCAGAAAGAAATCTGTAGTGTGAGGGTTGATTTGGTCTAGAAGATTTTAAAATTCTTTCTGGCTCTAAGAGTCTCTATAATTATCTTTCTGTTTCACAATAAATATGTGTTAAATGAATAAAGGAATAAATCAGTGAATTAAATGTTACTCTGCCTCGAGCCAAAATAATCAAGCCTCATTGTATCTCAGTAACAAATACTGAAGCCAAAAGGAATTAATGTCATACCAAAATATCATTTTGTAGGACAATAACTGGAATCGATTATAAATGATCAGATTAAAGGGAATAAATAACTAAATCTATGGTGATTTGGCAAATGGGCTTCCTGGAATAAACTCTTAGAGAAGAAATAAGAAATTTTAAGTATAATTCAGAGTGAGAAAAAAATCTGACAAGTGATACTTGAAAGAAAATTTGATTTTACAGCCAAAAGTAGACTTATTATTGTTGTGTTTTCTTTCCTCAAAAAAGAGTTTTAATGGGATTCTAAGTAATTCTCAGCATGTAGTTAGTGAAGCCTCTATCCAACCCTGAAAAGTAGGTCTATCATGAAATGTTCACTACAGATGATGATAAAAGGCCACAAGACTTGGAAAAGTGGCCAGAGCTGGAATCTCAACTATAAAGAGGTGTGGAAAGAAGACAGACAAGTTCCAGTTCTGCCTGGGCTATAGCGAGAATTCAAGGCCAGCCTGAGTAACTTACAAAAATTCTAAAGAACCAGAGTATAGTTTTAATTGTAGAGTGGTAGAGCATTTGCTTGGTGTACAGAAGGATCTGGGTTTGGGCCACAGGACTACAAAGACAAACAAAGCAAGCCAAGTCAGCCAACCACAACATCACCTCAATAAAATTGCAGAGTGTAAAGCAGTTAACTCTAGAGATGAAAATAGCTACTCTATGTCCTGTCTATCAAAACATTGATGAGAGGTTAGGGGTCCAGAGCAAAGGAGGAAGAGCAAAAGCCTGAATCTGATCCCATCTCTCAATTAATATACCATTCCAGTTTTACTATTCATCCCCATGTCTGGACAAATAATATACGTTCAACAAAATATTGATCTGGCCAGATGTTTTAAAACAGAGAGGAAAGAGTTGATTCACACATGAAAGAAAAAAAATACATCTTTAAAAACAATAACTGAATTTGCTAAAGTCTGTCCATGATGTTTTTAAATTTCTTCACTTATAAGCTTTTCCTACCAACAATATAAGTGGGTACAACATGAAACGGCATAAACATGGTTGGCCTAGATGACATGCAAGAGACCCAGAGAATATGAGCTCAACTCGTAGGGGCTGAAAGAGGCCATATAAACAAAAAGAATGAGCAGGAAAAAAAAAGAGGGAGACTAGTTTATAAAATAATACAGCTGATTCTAAATACTAATAGAGTCAGAGATGGTTTCCAGTAGAGATGCATCTCAGTGATGGTAAGTGGCTACGTCAGGACTTACACCTGCCTGCTCTTGTGAGCTCTATGCTAAACAAAGTGAAGGCTGTCTGCTGCAAAACATGAGCCTGAATGGAAAGCTCAGACTTTTGCATTCAGAGTAAGTGGGTTTGACTAACAGCACTGCTAATCAGCAGCTGTGTGGCCCCTGGCAGCTGACTTACAGACTCTAGTTTTAATTCCATCCTTCTCAGAGATTCCTAAAGAACTAAATGTATTGCTTTGTGTGTCACTTAATACAACAATTAGTACAGTTAGAGTTCTGACTTGTGTAAGTGTTCCCTAGAAGGTTTGAGAGGTGGAACCTCATGATAAAGAATGCCTGGGGTCGCTGAATATTGCCATCAAAGGGGGCTACACTGTTTCTGTCTCTTAGTCTATGTCTGTGTTCTGGGCAATAGTGGTTGACTCTGACACTCCTTACCACAGTGATGGCCTGTTCTTTCCATAGACCCAGAACAATAGGACTACACAATCTTCCGAACACAAGGAATCTCAATAAACATGAGAGAGACAAAATAAATCTTTTCACTCTGTAACTTAATTGTAATGGATATGTTGTTATAGGAGTATGAAACTGGCTAACACTGCATTTGTCTCATTTCTGTATTTCCATTTAATTACTATGTTAACCAATGGCAATAGCTAGAATTAGAGATTTGTTGGTTTTGCTTTACTTTCCCACAGACATCGCAGGTCTCTTAAGGACTTAAGACACCCATTAGGATTGAACATTCCCGATCTTGGAGTTAAGCATGATCATTTGTATATTGATCTAAGCTACTGGTTTCAGTTCTTGCTATGCTTATGCCTCTTCTAATCATTCATAAATCAAGAGTGTCTTACAGCTTGGCATTTCCATTGGACAAAGATTGTGACTGCATAATCCCCTTCACACAACAGCAGCAGAAAAGGTGGCAATAGGGTTTGGCAATTAATAAATGCCTCCTTGACAATGACAACAGTGATGGTCAATTGGCCGTCTTCATGATATCAGTGTCTGCTCTTCCTTGCTTCCCTATAGCCAATTAGATCTCTCAGAAGAAAGAGTAGTATTTTGAAAACAAATGTCACCAAAGATGGCATGTAACCTAGGGTTTTATTCCCTGTTTTAAGCTTCCTATGAGAAAAGAAAAACAATTCTGTAAAGCTGGCATTCCTGGGCACTGCATTAAAGTTCCCACATGAATTAAAAACAAATAAACAAAAAAACTCAAACATGCTTATGTTTTACAACAGAAGAATACAAACAATGAGTCTTCATTCAAGGTTTCCTATCAAACAGTGATAGATAGATAGAGATATATAACATTTGCATGTCTCAGAAAGAAGGAGGTATCTTCAGTGTCTCTGATGGTTGTCTTTGTTCTTACTGAACCATCAACATTCCAAGATAGGACTTACTGCCCCAGTCAGGGGAATTGGTGTCTTGCTTGACAAGACTGTTCAGTTTGACTTGGATAAGATGCAAAGATGGGCAAGGAGGATGGTGAGCATGTTTGTGCCATTCTTTTCGTATCTTCACTTGAACTCATTCAGAGTTAACCTCTGGTTGTATATAATTTGACTCAAGATTGGCCTCTGTTGCCTATCAGTTGTCTCTTACTCCACATGGCTCAGTGAGAAGGCTCGGGTGAATTACATGGATGGGTAGGAAGAAGACTGAAGAACTTGGGTAGATCAAGATGAAAGGCCACACATAAAGATGCCTTAAAACTAAAAAAAGAAAAACAAAAACAACTTTCTATGATTTTCATAGTTCTTTTCTAGATTCCTCTAGACTCTTTCCTTACTTCTCTCAGTCAAGTTGGCTGAAACTCTCACCTGTCATTCTAAGTGAAACACTGTGTCATGTGCTCAGCAAAGCTTTCCTTGATTCTTCCTGGCCATTTAGAATAGAACACTTCTTTTTAAAATATTTTTATTTTTATATTAATTACAGTTTATTCATGTTGTATCTCAGATATAACCTCCTCCCTCTTTCCTCTCCTATCATGCCCCTCTCTAAGTCCACTGAAGGTCCTCCTCCCCTTCCATCTGATCCTACCCTATCAAGTCTCATCGGGACTGGTTGCATTGTCTTCCTCTGGGTATTAAAGAAGATGTTGAGGCTCACAGCTAAACTTTGGGCAGAGTGCAGGGAATATTATGAAAGAAGGGGAAGAGAGAAAGACCTGGAGGGGACAGGAGCTCCACAAGGAGAGCAACAGAATCAAAAAATCCAGGCCCAAGGGTCTTTTCTGAGACCTATACTCCAACCAAGGACCATGAATGGAGATAACCTTGCACAGATGTAGCCCATGACATCTCAGTATCCAAGTGGGTTCCCTAGTAAGGGGAAAAGAGATTGTCTCTGACGTGAACCCAGTGTCTGGCTCTTTGATCACCTCCCCATGAGGTGGGAGCAGCCTTACTAGAATAGAACATTTCTAGTCACACACCTTATGCTGCTCCATCCCAGCACCGATAAAGGGAAATATCTAATTTTGCACTATTTTTTTTTGTTTAGTGTCTGTCTCCAGCATGAACTAGCAGTCTATATGGAAGTGATGCCACCTACTCACCACTGAATTCAACACCAACTCTCAATTGTCCCTACTCAACTTGATACATCAGTGCTCAATGGATCACTATAGGATGAACAAAGCTAGAGAAGGGAACAGAGCACAATAGGGTTCATTTCTTTTTGTGGAAAGCTACTTCCTTCTTGTCTCCAGAATCTGTTCCTCTGAGGCCTTTCCCACACAGGGGTCCACTCACCTGCCTTTGGCATGGGAGAAGCCCAGACAAACAGCCCATTAGAGAGCGCTGCCTGAAAACAGGAGTGGGGCTGGGGAGAGGAGCTTAGTTTAACCCTCAGAGAAAAGCACAGTTTCTCTTATTCTCCTCTGGCTATAACTTCAGGAATGTCATCAGAATCTGATGTTAACAGAGACCAACCATCAGAGTCTTCTAGACGTCTCTATATTTATAATAAATTTCAGTATTATAAAACTTTCTATCTCATACAGACACCTTCAGGTATTTGTCCTGATGAGTCAGATATGAGAACTGGGTTAAAAGAATGTTAAACAGACAACCCACACCTCTTCTATTCTGACCATCAGGCCATAAGTCTGAGAACAGAGATAGCTCTTTCTCGAAAGAAAATATGAACACTTGGGTCATTACCCCCTCCCCCATTTTCAGAGACAACAAGAGCTAAGGTTTCCAGGTCCTAATTACAAGAAGCACTGGTATTGAGCCAGGCCAAGGGAACAGAAAATGAAGACTTCCTTACAACTTGTCATGTCCCTTACTCCAAAGATCTGGATCTTACTGAATTGAAGTAAAACTGCACAGGACGAGCAAGACAGAACTGAACAACAGAGGGCCTGGGACTCAGTTTGGTAAACCTGTGTTTTGCATGCATAAGGTCCTGGGTTTAATACCCAGAATGAAGGAAATGTGAAATATAAAGGTAAAAAGGAGGGATAATAGGATGCAAAGTAGGAAAGGAACTAGGAAAGAAGAGCAGTAGAGAGGAAAGTAAGAGGGAGCACAGAAGAATCAAGCTTTCATGTCCCTGCAGAGACAGAGTTCTTCCTACCAATTGTCAGCTTCATAGGATCTAGACTCACATTGTAAGATGTTCGTAGCAGCTCTATTCAAAGCAGCCCGAAGCTGGAAACAACCTAGATGTTCCTCAACAGAGGAATGGATACAGAAATTGTGGTACATTTACACAATGAAATATTACTCAGCTATTAAATAAAAGGAAACCATGAAATTTGCAGCCAAATGGTGGGAACTAGAAAAGATCATCTTGAATGAGGTAGCCCAGAAGCAAAAAGACACATATGGTATATACTCACTCATAAGTGGATATTAGCCATATAATAATAAACACACTAAAACCTATATTCCCAAAGAAACTAAAGAACAAGGAAGACCCTATGGAAGGTGGTCAATCCTCATTCATAAGGACAAACGGGATGGACACCAAAAGAGGGAGAAGACAGGGAACAGGACAGGAGCCTACCACAGAGGGGCTGTGAAAGACTCTCCTGATTGAGGTATCAAAGCAGAGGCTAAGACTCAGAGTCAAACTTTGGGCAGAGGGCATGACATTGTGTGAAAGAAGGGGGAGATAGAAAGACCTGAAGGGGACAGGAGCTCCAAAAACAGACCAACAGAGCAAAACAAAACACACAAACAAACAAACACACAAAAAAACATCTCTGGGAGCCCTGCAGAGACTAACACTCCAACCAAGGACAATGTGTGGAGAGGACCTAAAACCCAGCCTCAGATATAGTCCATAGTCTCAGTCTCCAACTGGGACCCCTAGTAAGGGGAGCAGGGCTTTCTCTGGCATGAACTCAGTGACAGGGACATCACCTTCCCCTGGGGGTTGGGGAGAGCCTTGCCAGTCTACAGAGGAAGACAATGCAACCAGCCCTGATGAGACCTGATAGGCTAGGATCAGATAGAAGAAGAGGAGGACCTCCCCTATCAGTGGACTAGGGGAGGGACATAGGGAGAGAAGAGGGAGGGAGGGTGGGATTGGGAGGGGTCCACAGTCAGGACACAAATTGAATAAATTGTAATAAATGATAATAAAATATTTTTTAAAAACATATGTATGCCTGTGAGGGATCGTCAAGAGTTGATTAATCAAGATGGAATGATCCACTTTAACTGAGAGTAGTGCTATCCTTTGGGCTGGTAACCTAGCCTGAGCAGAAACAAGCAAGCTAATGGGGGTTGGAGAGATGGCTCACACACTAAGAGCACCAACCAGAGGACCTAAGTTCAATTCCCAACACCCACATGGCAGTTCATAATTGTCTGTAAGCCCAAGATCTGACACTTTCATAGAGATATACATGCAGGCAAAACACCAAGCCACATAAAAAATTTTAAATTTAAAAATTAAATAAATCAAGTGAAGCACTAGCATTCATCTCCCCCTGCTTTTTGACTGCAAAGACAGCATGATTAGATGCTCCTCTCTCCATCCCCACCCCGTTATCATAACCTGTAACTCAGAACTATGAGCCCTAATAACCCTACTTTAAATGGCCTTTTCCAGGTAGTTTGTTGCAGCGATGGGAAAACTAATTAATATACTTAACCCTGTACTTAAACCAAAACGGTCTAGCTATACTCATAGAAGAAGGAACCAAGAACAATGACAATTTCCACTTGCAAGAATAAGGGTAAAATGACAACTTAGAAGGACCTAGCATGGGATGAGCCTCAGCCCTTACATTTAACAATCATGAACACAGCAAGAAGACTGGCCCTGGAAGCGATATCATTTTCTGCCAGTTCCTAAAGGGTGCCTATCACTAAACTAGCTGGTCTATATGTGCCTTGATTTTCCTATCTGTAAAGTGGAGAGAACTGTACCCACTTCTCAAGGTTATCCCAAAAACCAAATAAAATAAGGCATGTAACATTGGAGGCCTGGGAGACAGCAAACACTTAATATATGTCAGCTGCTGTTAGCATAGTGACTTAACATGCATGATTTCAATTCCATTTCAAAAACACATTTCCAGGAATCTCTGTGCACCAGTAGTCTCCAGACAGAGAGGAAGTCTGCAAGAAGTCGTAAGAATGAATTAATATTTTTTTCACAGAGGCTGTTTACCTGAAGCATGGTTTAAGACAGGTTTTCAGGAGGGCTGCTAAAATTCCAGTGATACTTAAAATATTGGTCAATCGAAGGAATTTGCAAGAGTAAGTTTAACAAGTCAGACTTAATTATAAAGCTCATTATATCATCTGAATAGTCGAGGCAAAGGGGTGGACAATAACAAAAAGACACAGCAGTTTTGTTTTCCTTTACTTGGTGAACAGTCCAAATCCTAATACCAAGAACGAATTACGTTACTCAACATCTGTCTATATCCAGGTAGAGATAGGTAGCTATCTATTACTGCTCAGGGTAAACTGTTTAATCACTATGGTCTCCTTATGCACACTGTCCATCATCCTTAGATCCTCAACAAACAACCGGAAAACATAACTGCCCAACCCAACTCGAATCTAGAAGCATAAAGCAAGATTTCAACAATTTATATATTGGTTTGGTCAAATACTTTTATTTTATGATACACTTTGGAAAAAATGGGTCCTCCTGAAAGGTGGGAGCTCAAACAATTGGCATTTTTTAAACGCACAACTAAATGAAAACCAAACCAGGAAACAGTTAACTTAAAAGGAGACTTCCCCCTTGAGCGCTGAAGATGGCTGAAGATGGCTGGCACCAAGGGGCAAGAGGTGTTTATCAAAGGACGCTTCTTTTTTCTAAAGTATTCAGAGAAAGATGCTGGAGGAGACTATTTCTCACTCCTCTCAAGTCGGGATCATCTGTAATAGAGAAGAATGAGGACTGGGTTTAGAAGCGCTTCTGCTTGATGCCTTCCAGAAGCACTGGACAGGACCAAAGTGGCCATTATCCATAATTTGATCCAACATGAAGCTCATAAAGGAATCAAGATTTTATTGTTTACATTTTATTTTTAATTATGTGTGTGTGTGTGTGTGTGTGTGTGTGATAGGTAACAGAATTGTAGTACCTAAGAATGCCAGAAAAGAACTGGAGTTATAGACTGTTGTGAGTCTCTTAACAAGAATACTAGAAACCAAGCTCTGGTCCTGTGCTTAGACAACTCTCTAGACTGAATAAGCATTTCCACGTCAATTACAAAGGTATCAGACATGAGGCTGGAAAAGTTTTAATATTATCAGGAAGCTGGCTGCTGTTTTGAACTCAAGATAATTTGTTGCTGGATTGAAAGGCAAGCTTTAGAGTTAAGGCTAGAAATAGAATTCTGTGTAAAAGAAGCAAGTCCCTCACACAGGAATAGAGGCTGGACAGTAGGTGGCGATACAAGTTAAGGAGTAAGCCTAGCTTTTATGAAATCAAACTTCAGAGAGAGAGAAGCAAGTGCTATGCTGTGGTCCTCCTAATGTTCAATGCAAAAGAAGAGTGTGCATTTTATTTGGATCCTGAATTGCAGCAAAGGAATCCGTACTGGAGGAGCTAAGCCCAAACGATGCCCAGTCTGAGTCTACGTAATACTCCTAGCCTATTGTGGAAATTATTGTGGAAATTATATTGTGGAAATTGTTCCCACCAATGTAAACCACGCCCTCCATTCATTAATATGTACCATACATAAATAGCAGTAATTACATAGCAAAATGAAACAAAAAAAAGAAAGTCATGAAAAAAAATCTCATGATAGAGCCCACAAAACAGTCCCTGAAGTTAGCGATGATTTATTTTGTCCACCATTTCCTCTTCCCAGGCGCTCCAAATTGTAGCATTCAGTTTGTAGAAAAACTATTGTTATAAAGCAGCCTATCTGCAAACTATCTACAGCAGAACTACTACACATGCTTGTGAAAGTGCTCATTCTCTGTCCAGGCACAATGCACTAAGTCAGACAGGTTGAGAATGAAGTCGAAGAAACCATCTTGTAGCTATCTCCTGACTTGGGCCAATATAAATTTACTCTTTATCCGGTACTTGAGTGAACAGCCTACCAAATGTCAGTGAGAGCTTTGTTGGGTAACACTGTTTATATCAAAACCACTTAGAGGAGTGCTTTCCTCCTCCCCCTCTTCCCACCATGACACACAACAGAACAAGCTACATCCTCACCCTCTTCATTTTATTTCCCATGAATCTTTGGTTTGGAGAGAGTATACAACTCATCAAAAAAGATTTTCATCCAAAAATGATAAAAAATTTGGGTGAAAAAGACACATCTTGGAAGGAAACTGAACAGAATTCAGTGACCTGGGGACCAGAACAAAGCATTCCCACAGCACTTTGAGGAACAAGCTATACTGAGGCATAGTAGCTGGAAAGAGAGTGGATTACGAGGTCAGAGAGCACATGCAAGAGTATTTCTTCATGAGAAAAGGTCAGCTGGTGGCAATATGAGGAACAGTATGTTTTCCATGTGAGACCGTCTTAAGAAAACACCAATCAACGCTCCATGTATTCATACTATCATACTAGGCTCTTTTAACAAGCAGAAGCAGCTGGGTAAAGGTGGAGGTCTGGATCAGGTCAAAGTGTGACTATAAGGTTTTGACTTTTGTGTAGTTGAGTGCTCTAATGGAAGATCCTAGTTATACACTTAATACACTAGAATGGCCATCAAAATGACAGAGGTATAAAACATGAAAATGTTGTTGAAATTAATACCTTATCTTTTCCCCCATTAAGAAAAAAATAGGGGCAAAAAGAAAGCCAGATGTCATGTCAAGACCAGTGTTTAGAAAGAACACAGGTACCCTGCACTGTGCATATTTGTGTGTGTGTGTGTGTGTGTGTGGTGTATGGTGAACTCATGTATAAAGTGTGTGGGAGGAAGTGTCATCCTATGGAGGAGTCTGCCTTACCCCAAGCCTATTACTTCTAGTTCCTCCTCCTTCTGAAGTAGAGTCTACCCCCTGCTGCCACCAGCTCCCAACTACAAGAACAGCTGGTGGAATATATTTCAGCACAGAATCTTTTTGACGAGCATAAATCCCATAAGGGGCGGCTGCAAGCCGAGCTATCACCAGCCTGACTGAGCTATTTTTGGAACCATCTTAGCTGCCTGTCCAACCCCCCCAACCCCCACCAATTCTCCAATCTACCTTCTTCACACCCCACCCCCAGCCTGAGCCACCGAAGATTGACTGATCAATAATATGATAATGAGCAGGCAGCCAAGAGAACTTGTAAACAACTGCCACAAGGAGATAGATGTAGGAGAGATATACAATACAGGCGACATGACTAAGGCTTTAGTGTCTTTACACAAAGAGCCGTGTAAAACCTCGAGCATCACAGATGGACTGGGGGTGGGCTGCAAGGAGGGAGGAAGAGGGAGACTGCAATATAAAAAAAAGTCTCAAAACAGCCTCTCTAACTGAATTCTTGACTTAAAAGTGCAGGATAAAGTGGTTCAATTTTGTCTGCTTTTTAC
>CM053765.1:25015244-25077867 GCA_028658305.1 Pachyuromys duprasi
CAGGGTTGGCAGTAAATGCCCTGATTAATTTTTTTTTCAAACAGAAAAGAAGGTTTCTTCTTTGTTGTCAATCTCTGCTTAATGGACATGCAGTGAAGTGGAATTCAAGGTGACAGGGTTCAGAGGCAGAGGGCACAGAGAAGCGCCGGGAGAGCCTCTGTCTTCCCTCTGCAGCTGCCTTGTTGGGAACGGGATTCTCAGCCTCTTGGATGTCAGAAGATGCAAGCTGGATCACGCACAATATTCATGGACATAAAATACTCCTTTAAACCTCCTGATGTGTAACAGAATAAGAACTGTCCTCTCCATTGCAGCCAGCCCTGAAGACACCTGATAAGCTAGGGTCAGATGGAAGGGGAGGAGGTCCTCCCCTATCTGTGGACCTGGAAAGGGGCAGGGAGGAGATGAGGGAGGGATGGAGTGGGAGGGAACGAGGGAAGGGTCTACAGCTGGGATACAAAGTACATAACCTGTGATTAATATAAAATAAATAAATTTTTAAAAATAAATAAATACAGAAAAAAGACCTGTCCTCTCTTCTTGGGTTGACAACACCCTACCAGGTCCTCACCCAGTTTCTTAACTCACTCCTTCCATTACCCCTCGCCCTGTGCATATTCTTCTTAGCTCCCTAGCAACATGTCTCTTCTGTGCCACAAGAACACAGTTGTCCTGTCCCCACCTTCATGCGGATGGGACTCTCTGACTGCTGTTTCCCCACAGGGATAGCCCTCATTGCTCGTTCTCAGCTCAGTTCAGTGGCTCCTCCTTAAGGACAGCTGTCCAATCTGCCGGCCTATACCTAGTCACTTGCATTCCTGTTCCTTAGCTGGGCTATTTATGAGTCACTTGCAAGTTGTCTGTCTCATTTCTGTAAAATACAAGCTGTCTTATTCGGAGCTACATCACCAGCACTTAAAGACATAGGCACTCAATAAATATTGTATGACTATTGTTGAAAACACTTAAGTTTCTTCTCCTCAAAGAGGAATGATGATGCCTCTTTGGCAGAGTTATTGAAAGGACTACCTAAGAAAATGAACATTAATTTTATTGACAGTGTCTGAAATTCAAGTTTTTATATATGTATATAATATATATGTGCATATATATATATATATTACAGACTTGGGGGTTACTCTCTATCATTGTAACCATCCCACGTAACATTTCTCCATTTGCAAGGCTTGAAATTCATTGATTTTTCTCTCTCCAAATGAGTTTTTCTAGCCTAAAATTCCTCCTTTATACCAAGTTGTGTTGCTTCTTTTCTTTATTAACATAGAAACAGAAAACTGAAAAGCATCTGGAATTCTCAGACTACCCATGGGAAGAAAGCCACATGCTCACTCTTTAGTACGAATGATGCCCAAATTGCTGGGCTTCAAGGACAGATGGACACTGCGATGTCTCCAGAGTGTTGAGAGGGGGCTGCAAGGGCTCTGACGACAGAGTTTAGTCCCGAGAGGGCTGAGGGGGAGACAGGAAATACGGTAACCAGAATGAGTGAACAGCTTTTTATGAATTAATTACTATGGCTGCTAAAGAACTCTAAAAACAAAACAAATTGTTTTCCAAGCACTGGAGATGGACTTTGGGGAAGATGAGCAGTCACTGGTGGCGGCAGTTTGAACTCCAGAGATGGTATGATGGGTAGGAGCATATCATCTCCAAAAATCTGTCCATCCCCTACATCTACGTTACAGATCTTTAGGATTTTTATCTTGCTTCCAGGCAGCTGTTTCATAAACAGAACTCAGTGTCAAGTGTCAGGAGCAATGAACTGTGACTGCATGAGACTTGTCTCTTATACAGGGCTCAACATAACTTCAAGAAAACCAACATATCCCAAGCCTTCGTGGACCTACCCCTTCTATATCTTCCATGACATCATTAATCTTCCCCAGGACTAAAGCCATTAACTAACAAAGATACTGTTAAGAACATGCAGTTTTCTTTTTGACCACAAGATTTGACCTAGTAATGGTGAAATCACTGCTAAGATCTATTTGTGCATGAAAACTGGAGGCAATTGTCTCTAGAGATTCCTCTTACTTCCAGTGGAGATTATCTTTGATCAGGCCATGTTGAAGCATTCATTCACCTTCCTGTCCTCTTTTCCCCACTGAGAAAATGACTAAGATTAGTCAATGTTGTGTAGCAAGGCCCAGGAAAAACTTGTCCAAGGAACACACCAAAAGAGAAACGGAGGTTAAACTGCACCTTGACTCTTAATGAAGTCCAATTGCAAACTCTCAAACTCATGCTATCTTAGTTAAATTATGAAATACCTGTACTCCTGTAATTACAGCTACTTTCCACGAATGGCTGCCTTTTTTACAAAGTAAAATATTGGGCCAAACAGTAACACCTAGAATCTGGAAGGATTCTCAGCAAGAAGGACTGAGTGGAGTAGAAGATTGTGTTAACACCATACTGGAGCTTCAGGAAGCAGTCTTTGTTGACAGTTTGATTGATATAATTAGGTGCAATTAAAAGACCTGACAAATATTTTTCATCCTTGAAACAAAGCTAACCTCCTTCTTTAGTTTGAAACAATTTTGTAAAATAAAACAAAGAAATCCTTTCAAAAGGCTTTCTCACACCCAAGGCCAAGGGAAGCAGAGAATATTCTAGCAGACATTTTCATGTGTCATCCCAAGAAGATCTTGAGAAGACTGAACAATTCCATCTACCCCAGTAGTGGTTTCACTGTTTATAAAACAACTGTAAGTGGTTATGGTAATTATGTGGATCTTTGTGTACTGTGACTATACCCCTATTGACACACCACACCAAGAATTTTTCTAGGAAATGTCAGAACTCCATGTAAATCATCATTAAATGAATATGTTCAGATTCTATCCATTGAAAATAATGACTCGCATAATCAAAATGACACCTACAAGCTACAGTTTGAAAGTAAAAGTGTAAGCTTTACTGGATTCTTAAGTGACAAATCACTCAGCTTTGGCTTTCCCAATAGGTTAGTGGAAAAATTATATTGTTTCCACCCTGTTCTGAAGGAATTTGGCAAACATTTTCTCAGTTTACTTAACTTCCATATCAGACCAAGATGGCTTTTTTTCTTTTTTTTCATTATAGATGGATATTATTCCAGGAAACATTCTTTCAAATTGAATTCCTAACTTTAAGGTTATGTGAAATGTTTTAAATATTTAAAGAACTTCTACTGCTAGTCAATGTAGCTTCTGTAGAGAGCCAATGCAGCATTATTTCATTGTTGTCAGAAGATGGAAGCTGAATGTGACATGTACAATAGAAATTTGGTAGATTTGGCCCTAGACTTGAAGAAAACACATATGTCAAAGCATTCCCCTTAAAATATTTGCTGCTGTTGATTCAAAGAGGGAGATTCAGCATGCTTACATATATGCGTTACAGCCCCACTGGAAGACACAAAAGAATTAAGTCACTAAACACTATATTACTGTTCATCTTCTCTAATGTGTCGAAAGCTATAGTATTATACAGAATTCACAGGAAAACAACAGTGGAAAATGAACATACTTACTCAGATTTTAATTTTTCTTAATTAAAAGAATCCTCCATAACACCCCATTCTAAGATAAGACAGAGAAAGGGTACCCATGTGTGGTGGTTTGAATGAATCCAGCCCCATAGGCTCAAAGACAGTCATGCTATTAGGGGGGTAGCATTGTTGGAGGAAGTGTGTCACTGGAGGGTAGGCCTTGAGGTTTCAGATGTTTAAGTCAGATCCAGTGTCACTCTGTCTTCCTGTTGCCTGCTAATCCAGATGTAGAACTCTCAGCTACCTCTCTAGCACATCTGCCTGTATGCTTCCATGTTTTCCATCATAGTGATAATGGACTAAACCTCTGAAATGTACCAGCACCAATTAAGTGGTTTCCTTTATAAGAGTTGCCATGGTCATGAAGTTTCTTCACAGCAATAAAAACCCTAAGACATCATGCTACATACATATTTGTTGTCATCTATTCTCCCAGGAAACTGTACTTTTTATACTCTGTTAGCAGAGATGCTAAATTTTGGGTTATGCTTTTAATTAAACTTTATTAATATCCAATCAAAAACAATTTCAGAATTTAACTGAATCTGGCCTGACAAGTTCCTTTATAGCCTCTATAAAGAATAGATATTTTTTGTTGGTGGTGGTGTACATTTTTTTAATTAATTACACTTTATTCAATTTGTATCCCCCCATAAACCCATCCTTCCTCCCCTCCAAATCCCACCTCCCCTCCCTGCCCCTCCCCAAGTCTCCTGATAAGGGAGGTCTTCCTTTCCTTCCTTCTGATCCTAGTCTCTCAGCTCTCATCAGGAGTGGCTGCATTGTCTTCCTCTGTAGCCTGGTAAGGCTACTCCCCCATCCAGGTGAGGTGATCAAAGAGCAGGCCAATCAGTTCATGTCAGAGGCAGTCCCTGTTCCCATTATTATGGAACCCACTTGAATACTGAACTACCATGGGCTACATCTGTGCAGGGGTTCTAGAAAGAATGGATTTTGAGAAGCAGATTAAGACAGTAAGATGGTGTGCTGACTCTTACTTGCATATTATACTAAATTCAGCATGCCACAAGTAGCTTAGAGGAAGTATTTTACTTTTAATCAGCTAAACTTGGAGTAGTAACTTGGGCTTCTGTATTCCACAAGAACATTTATTATCATGGATGCACACACACACACACACACACACATTTGGTTAGTTATATATACTTGAAAAACATTTTGAAAAACTCCATGGTTATTTCATTAATTCATGCTCAGTACCCACTCTGGCTACCTGAAATTGTAACAGCTCATTTGCTTGTTTGTTTGTTTTTTTCTACTCTTCTATCACTCTTAAAAGAACACAGAATTCATTAGAATTCATCTGTAATACTGGTGTCAAATGCTAGTGACTACTAAAGTAACTTCTTTCCAGGGGAGACAGTCTAATTAACTTCACTGGGCTGGACTTAATTCTCTTAAAACCATTTCTCCAAATTTTGCTTCATTGAGGACAAGGACTTGGATATTTATATCAATCAACAAAAGGCATTTTATTTAGATACAGGCAGTTTTCTTTGGATATGTGTTTTTATAACCCCAATTAAAAAATATTTGAAGTAATTTTCTTTCCAAAGCATCAGAAAATTATAAGACCAGACCAGATATGATATTCTCTATTAAAAAAAAAATCAAGTTGATTCCTTTGAGGATAAGGTTTTTTTCCAGTCTGTATAGTCAATAAACTGATGAGTCAAGCCTTCTAAGAATCCACAGAAAAAGATCACTGTCCAAACAGCAATTAAAGATCATTCGGTGCTGCGAAATCCACTGTTTCCTGACTGATTGGTCCTATGGATCTGATGTAGGGATTTCTTAACCCCACAAGTAGAATCTCTGATACCATGATCTCATAATTTTTAAAAATATGACTTAAGCGGCATTTTAATTGCCCTTCAACAAAAGCATTGGCTTACTTCCAGTATAATAAAAGTAAATCAGAATTTATGAAAAATTTGCTTTTCAGACACTGCCCATAACTGTGACTTTTCTTCCCCAAGAGAGTAACCAAGAACAAAACAATGGATTTTGCAAATCACAAAGAGCTCCTTAATGCTCTTAAATTTTTTAACTTACTCATTTATTTGTAAATATTTTTCAATTAAATTTTTGTTTTTTATATTAACTACAGTTTATTTACTTTGTATCCTCGCTGTAGCCCCTCCCTCATTCCCTCTCAACCCCACCCTCCCTCCCTCATCTCCTCCCTGCCCCTCTCCAAGTCCACTGGTAGGGAAAGTCCTCCCCCCCTTCCATCTGATCCTAGCTTATCAGGTCTCTTCAGGTCTGGCTGCAATGTCCTCCTCTGTGTGGCCTAGCATGGCTGCTCCTCCCTCGGGAACAGGGGAGGTCAAAGAGCCAGCGGTTGTAAAATTTTTAGTATAAATCCCTGTAGTGAAGACAGTTCAAGGTAGACATGAATGCTCCCTTTATTTATTTTTTCCTTTCCCACCAAGCTCGTGCTGTACTCCTGTTCCCGAAACACACCACACACACCCTACCGCAGCTCTTCACCTTTGTGGGTACCTCTGTTCAGAGTGGTTTCCCTCTCATCCTTCTCAAGGCAAGATCCTTCCCCCCATGCATGCATGAGATGGCTAAACTCAAATGTCATTGTCTCAAAAAGACTTTGGGTCTCACATAAAATGTTACTTCCTCCTATCTCCAGGTATTTACTTTATCCATATATCTTTTGCATTTGCCATTATCTGGACTCATGTATGTGTTTATATATCAGGCTTGGTCACCTCCAATACTGCATTCCTAGGACGTAGAATAAAAATCACCTTCAGGAAATAGTTCTTCAAGGTCCCACATGTCATAGAGTTTGGAATTTGGTTCAATTTACTCCCCAAACATAATTTCTGCAACTGTATATCGCCTATGGACCTACTACAGAGATCAGAAAACTAAAGTCTTTGGCCCCAAACTACCTACATTAGTAAATCAAGTTTTGTTGGAGGTTAGCCCAGCTCAGGAGCTTATGTGTTGACTACAGTTGAGTTTTGGATACAGTAGCAGAACTTAGTAATAGTGACAGCTATAGTATTTAATATCTTGCCATTTGTATCAAAGTTAGCCAACCTCAACTTTGCAGACTTACTGGAAATACTCACAGATGAAGTTTACTCACAGCCAATGGCTGCCATTTTGAGATGAACATTGAAGGCTGCTATTATTTCCAGCTAAAGCAACATTCTTTTTTTTATTTTTTTGTTATCAATCACAGGTTAGGTACTTTGCATCCCAAGCGTAGCCCCCTCCCTCATTCCCTCCCACATCTCCTCCCCGCCCCCTCCAAGTCCACCAACATTCTTTACAAGAGAGAGTATGAACCTAAAAGCCAGCCTGCCCTCCCTACATGTCTTTTAGCATCAATAGAATTACTCACTGGCAGCACTTGGGTCGATAATAATTGAACTATAAACTAAGCGGTGATTTAGAAAGGAAAGCTAAACCAATATGTAACCACGTAAGCATGTGGTGAAATCCTCATCAATAAGCACTTGCTACCTGCAGGTAAATGTGACATGAACTGACTCAGGATGCAGAGGGTCCAAGTGAACCAGTTCTTTGACACAAATCAATTTGAACTGAAGGACATTACCACGCCGTAGGAGAGTAAATGCTTGCCTTCAACAATGGTAGCAATAAAATCAAGCACAACCAAGTGTGCTGCTACACAGAGCAAAGTATACTTGTAAGTAAAAGGAAAATCTCTTCCCTGAATACAAATGTTAGATGAGGTCCAGCTCCCTGAAGGGATGTTGTCATTTTTTTTCTGACATTGTTTTGAGTAAGAACTGGCTGTTAGGCTAAGATAGTCAAATAGCTCAGCATGCCAGCTCCTGCTGGAGAGCCCCAAATCAGAAAGAAGGCAAGGCCATGGTAAACCAGTACAGCTGCTCAGTGGAAGCCTGCATAAATTACTCCTTCCAGCAATGCATTAAAAATTGGCACAGCCTGCTTACCCATAGGAATGGCAGGCCTTGCCCCTTCAGCCCGTGTTTTGCTTTCACTGATGAACAGGAAATTATCTTGAACTTATTCTATTACGAAACATTGTTGAAGAGGACATAGCTTTTGTTTAAAATACCTACAAAGCATTAAGCATTTTCCCATCTTCCATTTCCTTTGAATGTAAGTCATTGGGCTTATCTTTAGAGTAGGTGAAGGTGATATGGAAAAGTAAATCAGAAATGATGAGATTTTTATAGCACTTTTCTAAAAATGTTGAGATGGTAAATGGATAATTATTCCTTATATATTTCTTTTAGCTCCCTCGCCCCTGCCCCGATCCCAAAAGATGATTAATGCAATGGTATGATAATGTCCAAATTCAACTTTCTAATTGCTGCTGATGCCCTGGAAAATCAAGTGGTAATTAAACTTATGAATGTTGAGGTTCCGGTGAAAATGGATGAGGAGCTTAGCTTTCCATTCATGCCAGACATCAGGGACAAGCAGTCCTTCAGCAGGAGAAGTGAAAGTATCATGACATGAGCACTGGTGTGTATTAAGATCATACAGGGAGAACTGATCTTTGGTGATGAAATTAGCCTAGTCATGGAGTTCAGACCATTAAAACAGTATTCAAAAATAAAACGTGTTTTCACTTGACAGAAAAAATGTGATGGGCTGTTCTATGCCATTGTATGAACTTTGGTGGGGGAAAAACAGCTTATAAGATCCAACATTTATTTTGGGCCATGTCACAAACCATGCAAAAGTAATTAGGAATTTATTAAATGCAACCTAGTGTAGTTTCTCAGAGGTGTCATTTCTTTACTTGTAAGATTCAGAGAGCAATGGTACCTTTTTCCAGTGTGGGCTTCAAAGGCATGAAATTTGTGCATTTACAGTGTCTTAGCATTTTGGATCTCAGTATTTTATAGATGCTGCCTTGAAATTTCTAAGAATTTTATGATTAACTGTATGCTTTACAAGTGATAACCAGAGGCATAATGAATATGAGCCACATATTTGGTGACTCCGTTCTTGAGGGGTCTTGGCCACTGCTTTTACTCCTCTGTATGTAGAGCTATGAGCTTGGACTCTAGTTACTGTGAGTATCTGCACTTGCCTCCTATTTGACAGATTAGAAAATAAATTATGGGAAAAAATGGAGAAGGCCTCTATCCTGTTCTTTGAACAAGGGGCTAGTAGCTTGCATTTGCAATCTTCACCAGGTCTCCTGAGTCACAGATAGATCTATCTTCTGTATATATTTTTGTAGGAATTAAAAGATACATGTGAGGTTAAAAAAAGTGAATCAGACAATAAAGTGTTTTCTACACAAGCATGAGAAACCAGGTTGGAATCCCCAGGGCCCATAAATGCTGCTTGACACCATAGTGGCTCATGCCTTTAATCTCAACATTCAGAAGGTAAAATCAGATTGATTTCTGTGAGTGCAAGGTCAGCCTGGTCTACACAGTGGGTACATAGTGAAAACAGCCATAGCTACACAGTGAGATCCTGTCTCAAAATAACTCAAAACCAAAACCAGCTACAAAGAGAAAAGCTATGTATGGGAAACACTTCAATAATCCCAGCATGGTGAAAGGTTGGAACAGGTGGATCCCTGCAACTCAATGTCCAGCAAGCTTAGCCAAGATGCTCCAGGTTTATCAAGAGACCCTGTATCAGTAAAATGGTGGATAACAACAGATGAAGGCAGCCAATATCAACCTTGGACTCAGGTGTGTGCACTCACACACACACAAACACCTGAATACACATGTGCACACACACACACACACACACACACACAAATGTATGAAACAAGTGAAAATAGTATTAGGCAGAGTCCATTCTCAATTACACACAGCACTCACACACAAATGTATGAAACAACTGAATACAGTATTAGAGTCCAATCTCATTAAATACTAGATAATCCTTTTATAATATTCATTCTGTTTTTTCCCTTCTGTATATATTTCATCAAGGGCAAACATGTACACACCTGTTATTCATCTCAATCAGCTGTGCCGGGGGCCAGTTTAACTCCAATCAGTCAGAACTGAATGGTTGATCCCTGTGGCTTCAACAGAAGAAGCTCCTCAACCCCTAATAATTCGATCTTCCTTGGGGGGAAGTAGAGTTCATTTCATATAGAGTTCAACACCAGCTGCCACAAAACCCCTCCGTTAAAACCCTGGAAATTATCATAGGTTCAATCAACTTCTTCAAACATCAATCCTGTCCCATCTTCTCAAGCATTTTTATGAAAGAAGCAATTGCCTTTGACAAATCAGAAAGGTCACTGAAATAATATCCAAGAGTCCTACGAAGCTCATGTTTCTACTGTTACAAGTTCAAGTGATCAATGAGTGGTTCAAGCGCTGAGGCCCGAGAGCTGCTAAGAGCATCAGCAGGCTTAGGTGCCTGTTCTAAACACTAGGAGAGAAAGCATATGCTTGGGATCTATGCTGCAGTTTATTTTCCTCTTCATTGAATGACATTACAGCTCTAACCATCAGTAATGGGGCCTTAGAGAAACTACCCCAGGACCAAAAACTAATTATTAGCAAGGCAAGTTCAACAGATCCTGAAACTTAGGCATGGCCCTGTGCAATAGTGCCTCCCAGTGTTGCTGGGAGTGCTGTTTTATTATGATGATGATTTCATTTTATTTTTCTGAGTCATCCCCATTCTCTTCAAAGGATCAGTTTGAAGCTTATAAAGGTCTATAAAAATGATACAGGGATAGATACTAATTTCTTTCTAAGGTGGATAAGACAAAAATTTGTGAATCTGACATGTACAGAAAAATCAAATACCCACTCTTCGAGGGAAAGATGAATCACGTGGTTTTGAAATTATATTCTCTAAATTTTTAAAAAAACTTTATTAATTAGACTTTAATCACTTTGTATCCTCCTGTAGCACCCTCCCTTCTCCCATCCCAAACCCTCCCCCTTCTCCAAGCATGCCCCTCCCAAAGTCCACTGATAGAGGAGGTCTTCTTTTTCTTTCTTCTGATCCTAGTCTATTAGGTCTCATCAGGAGTGGTTGCATTGTCTTCCTCTGTGGCCTTGTAAGGCTGCTCTCCCCTCAGGGGGAGATGATCAAAAAGAGGCTAAATAGTTCATGTCAGAGACAGTCCCTGTTCCCATTACTATGGAACCCACTTGGACACTGAACTGCCATGGACTGCCATCTGTGTTGGGGTTCTAGGTTATCTCCATGCATGGTACTTGGTTGGAGTATCAGTCTCAGGAAAGACCCCTGTGCTCAGATTTTTTGGTTTTGTTGTTCTCCTTGTGGAGCTCCTGTCCTCTACAGATCTTACTATTTCCCACTTATTTCATAAGATTCCCTGCACGCTGCCCAATGGTTGGCCATAAGTCTCAGCATCTGCTCTGATAGTCTGCAGGGCAGAGCCTTTCAAAGGCCCTCTGCGGCAGGCTCCTACCTTGTTCCCTATTTTCTCCTTCTTCTGATGTACATCCTCTTTGCCTTTCTAGATGGGTATTGAGCATTTTAGCCTGCTAATATCCAGTACATATAAAGAACTAAAGAAGTTGAAAAGCAACAAATCAAGTAATCCAATTAAAAAATGGGGAACGGAGCTAAACAGAGAATTCTCGAAAGAGGAATATCAAATGGCAGAGAAACACTTAAAGAAATGCTCAACATCATTAGCCATCAGGGAAATGCAAATCAAAAGGACCCTGAGATTTCATCTTACCCCCATTAGAATGGCCAAGATCAAAACCTCAAGAGACAACACATGCTGGAGAGGTTGTGGAGAAAGGGGAACCCTCCTCCACTGCTGGTGGGAATGTAAACTTGTACAACCACTCTGGAAATCAATCTGGCGCTTTCTCTGACAATTAGGAATAGTGCTTCCTCAAGATCCAGCTATACCTCTCCTAGGCATGTATCCAAAAGAGGCTCAAGTACACAATAAGGACATTTGCTCAACCATGTTTGTAGCAGTAGCAGATATATTTGTAATAGCCAGAAGCTGGAAACAACCCAGATGCCCCCAACTGAGGAATGGATACAGAAACTGTTGTACATCTACACAATGGGATATTACTCAGCAATAAAAAACAAGGAAAATATGAAATTTGCAGGTAAATGGTGGGAACTGGAAAAGATCATCCTAAGTGAGCTAGCCCAGAAGCAGAAAGACACACATGGTATATACTCACTCATATAGACATATAAAATAGGATAAACCTATTAAAATCTGTACACCTAAAGAAACTAATCAAGAGAGAGGACTCTGGCTAAAATATTTTCTAATATTTAACTGTAGCTTTCTTATACAAAGACTTAAGAAGGAATTCTGAAAATATATTTTTTCAGAGAGTATACAAATTCTTGTAGATGATTATCTGTGTTATTTTCCTCTTTGGTGAGATTTCATATTTAGTGCATTTGGAATAAATTCCTATAAATGGAGAAATCTATAATTATATTCATAGGTTGATCTTGTGGTCCAGCTTCTAGTCATTAAACTTATGCTTAAAATTGATTTAATAAATGTAAATTAATGTCCTATTCTATATCTGACCTGGTACTGGCCAGGAAAAGCAAAATAATGAGTACATCTTCCAAAGTTGGGAAGGGCTAAGAGCTAGTCAAGTAAATGAAGTGATGGCTGTGCAGAAACAGCTCGGAGACATGCAGAGCATTGTGAGACTTTAAAGGTGGACAAAGCTTGACTTAGAACAGCAAAAATGCCACTTGAATGGTTACAGACAGCTGGGTTGTTATGGAAGTATGAGCAAAGAGTTGCTAGGCAGAGATACAGAGGACTGGTATATGAAATAGACACAGTAGACAGACCATGGATATAAGAAATGGGGTGTAAGAGTTCTGAGGGAACTGGGATAAGCCTTGCTGGCCAGCGCTAAAGCCCTAGGGTATAAGGGAAAGAGACAAGAAATAGGAATACCCATGTTACTAAGAGAAGCTCAATAAAACATCCGGTGCAACTTGGCAATTGGGTGATGAAGGTAAGCTCAAATAAAGCTTTCTAGGTTACTCTTTTAATGTAGTCTATACCCCTATATAGTAACTCCTAATTGAGTCCCTAGTCTCCTAAACCCCAAGTTTATAGGAATAAACATTGAATTTGAGGCCAGTTATGAATAATGATGGAACACCAATATGAATATAGAATGGTAGGGGATGCTACAATCAGCTAAGAATGACTCCTGATGGCTCAAGGTTTCAGAAAGACAAATTAAAGAAACAAGATTTAACAGTGAACAGTTAGGTGTGGACCCCATCGTATACACTCTTGGTAATTATTTGGGCATTCACTGACATTCACAACATTACTGTATAAATAGCAGAAATAGTAGGGAGTAGAGAAGGCTTTGGAACAAAGCAGACAGCACAATGAATAGAATAAATGCACATTTCATTTCTAAAAGAAGTATAGTGCTCCACTCCACAAAACTGTGATGAAAAACTAAACATGACAGTAAAAGCCAACCCCTCATTTCAGATTTTGACACACAGAAAATAATCTACCGCTGGCACTAGTTTTATTTTTTAATTAAATTTTTATTTTTACATTGATTACAATTTATTTACTTTGTATCCCAGCTGTAGCCCCCTCCCTCATTCCCTTCCACTCCCTCCCTCTCTCCCTCATCTCCTCCCTGCCCCTCTCTAAGTCCCTCTCTAAGTGCCCCTCTCTAGGTCCTCCTCCCCTTCCATCTGACCCTAGCTTATCAGGTCTCATTAGGACTGGCTAATGAGCCAGCCTTGCCTGGCACTAGTTTTTATACAGAAGAATCTGTGAAATCCAGGCACTTTAAGAAATAATGTGGGCAATACAAGTTTAAATGACCTTTACGTGGACTTAGCATCCACTTATGCTGTGGTAAAGGAGAGAGAATGAGGTAAAATCTTCAGGTTCAACTTCCATGCTGTTGACACGTTAATCCTGATATTCCCACTTACGTGTATGTACGCACATGTGCACACATGAATGTGTGTTTTAAAAACAAGTGTGTAGGTGAAGGGATAACCAAACCATAAAGAAATACATGAACACTTAACCAGTCATATGTTGAGGTGATTCATTATCTAGCTTTTTAAAATCTTTCTAGCTATTGCTAAGTTTCTTTTTGAATTGGTTAATTATCAAAAAGCATTTGCTTGTCAATACTTGTGATTAGTGAAAATAAACACTCTAAGTATTGGCAGCTATGTCTACACAGTGGGAGCTTACTATCAGTTGTTTATTTCATCTCAGAGATGGCCATTCTTCGTTAGCCAAGAGTTGCTAGGCCAATGAGGTTTTCCTCTATCTGTCCTGCTCTCTGCTCTCTCTGACTCGGTAGAAAAAAAAAAGTAGAGGCAAAAAGCAGGCCTTCACCCCTGCAGCTTTTCTGTTTCTAACCTCTTTCTTTTTCTTATTCCTGGAGAGGAGTTGCCCCTGTTTATTGGTGTAGATTTTATCTTGCCCACACTGTGGATAACACCGATTGTCTTTCTGCCGTCTCCTAAATTTCAGAACTCAATTTCATTCCACTCTTCAGCTCCTGCCACCTCCAGCAGTTCAGTCTGTGGTGGTTTTATGTTTGTTTGGTAGAATCTTTGAAGTATTTGTTTGTTGTGTGCATGTTGTTTTGCTTTTACTAATTCTGGAGGGAAAGTGTGTCATCAGTTAGCTTAATCTAAATTAAAAGCGGATACTCATTTAAAAATCAAAAACCTAAGATTACAAAGACTCATGCTTGCCATTAGTCACTCCAAGACCTTTGGCAATGCGCCAGCTCCCATGGGCCCAAATTTCTCCATCTGTAGTATGTTGATATTAAACATGTGCCCCAAAGGCTAAGGGGACTCCTGAGCTTATAGCCACTCAAAAGTTTTTTGTTTTTGTTTTTGTTTTTGCCTTAGAGAACACAGTTTCTATTATATCTTCTCACTATTTCGGATACACATACAATTTAAGTTTTCTACTGCAATGTAACTTCGGCCATTCAGATTGATGGACATGGATTATTGTAACTGTTCATCACACCTCTTGTTCACATCCTTGATACACTCTCTTGATTTTTATTTTCTAGCAGGCTGCCATGCAGTAGGCACTAAAGTTCTTCTGTTGACAGAGTAAAAAGATTGTGGATGAAAGGATAATAATTTTGGTTCTGGATAGCACACAATCGAATGTTCTCTGGAACAGCTCAATTTCCAAATGAAGGTGTATGTTTTTGGCAGATTTGTTTCAATAATCTATAATGAAAATTCCTAAGTCCTAATTTAAAAAAAAAACCTCTTAAAATGCTAGTTATTTAGACAGTAGAATAACCAGAAAAATATTTCATTACTTTTTAAATGTATAAACCCATATGTCTAGCATAGGTGTGTTTGTGTATGTTTGCATGTGTATGTGTGTTTGTGTGTGTGTGCACATGAATGCATGTGTGTGTGTTCCTGTGCACTTATCTGTGCATGCTCAGGAGCCAGGCTGGCATGTAATATGGGTGATGGAGCAAAAACTCTGGTCTCCATGATTGTGCAGCAAGCTCTCCAAACCACTGAGCAATTGTTCCATCATAGCTGTGCCTTTTCTTTTTGAACTAGCATCATCTAGTCTGTAAATTTCCTTCTCAGAATTAATCCAGAACCTGAAAACTAAATTTGCTGAAATTCTCAGAGTCAATCAGCAAACTTCTATTTGTAGCTAATTGGCACACAGTTTAAAATTCAAATTATAATCTTCCATTTCATGAGATTTACGGAAAACTAGATATTATATAATAGAATTTATATCTACATATTTCCATTGTGTGTGTGTGTAGGACTTAATAAAAGCAAAATCTACCTTTGAATACATTTATCTCATTATCAAACAGGAAGGAAGAGTTTTGATTGATCATATTAACTTTGGAGAATGGTCATTGTGTGGCTTATACCTCATGAATTACTAAGCAGCCAAACTATTTAAAAAGTAAATTGTGGTTTAACAAGACTTCAAAGTTCACCTGAACAACTAGTGATTCATGAGCGAGGTTCAAGTTCAGGGGTTGGCTCCAGCACTTTCCAGAAGGAACACAGTGGAGGCATTTTATCAAAGAAGACAGAAATGCAGTGAAGAGAGCCTGTGAGTGATTAGTTACACACTGTGTTTAGTCTCTCACATTGGAAAATCTAGTTAAATACGCCACTGGGTACTTCTCTTACAAAGTAGGGCCCTTTTTAAATATAAGAAATGACTCAGTGTTTATTTGTTCATTTATGAGGCCTACCTGGCTTTGCCTGCTCAGGAATTCCTCAGGCCTAATCTCAATCTATATTTACTTCAATGCCTCCTAATTTTCAAAATGGAATTTGTGCCCAACACTGATACTTACTGAACTAATCACCCCCGGATCTAACTATGACAGTTAAACAAAATGCGTCCGATTACAGAAAGAAACACTCAAAAGGCACAGGAAATGGAGGAAATAGCATTATGCCTCAAAGGTACAGGTGTCTGAAATGTTAGCTCCTGAGAAGGAGAGCAGGCACACAGCTTGCATGGCATCAAGCAAGTGGTCATATGGCAATGCTCAAGTCAAAAGTTAAAAACAAGAACAAAAGGAGAAAGATGTAGCCCAACAAATAGCCCAGTGTTCTGTGCCTCAACATGGACATTGAACTTGCAATATTTTGTCAAAATTTTAATATTTTAATATTTTTAATATTTGTTTACTATTTTGTCACATTTTTTCCTGAGTACAAAATCTCTGAGAGACTACAGATAGTTGAACTTGGTCTCCAATTTCTCTAAGAGAAACAAGGTAAGTTGGGGCTGGAGTAAGGAGATTGACAAGGTCAATCTTTATTCTATGAGAATTTCTTCTGCACTTTCCTTGGGAATCCATAATTTAAAAGCTCTAAATCTGACATACATCTATAAATAGATCCACACAAATAAAAGTTTTAAACTCTTGCTTGATTATATTGATAGTATGTATAAAAAGTAGACCAAAACTAACTTAACCCACTATATCCTAGCTGCTTGGCTCATGGTTCACGGTAGAACAGCCTTCAATCTAAAAAGGTTGTTTGTCTATCTTAAAGATATTCAGATGACTATGCTACATCATATTTTTCAACAGCTTTTCAAATCTTATTTATACTTATGGCTTGTGATTTCAATAAAGTCTAGTTTCTCTTTCTCCTTTACAATTTGTTTGGCTTTAGATGAGACAAAAACACTGACAAGCTTCTCATCCATGACTTCTCTTTAAGTTCACATCTCATTTACCTTTGATCATAATTCTTACATTTTTTAAGTCACATATCAATTACAAGGGTTGACACAACCATTCCATGAATACCACAGGTTAGATACTCTCTGTACACAAAAGATAATTCTTTACAGACTGGAACACAGGGAAGAGTTAAATACCATAGCAAAAGCAACATTAATTAGTTAAAGGTGTCCAAGGGAAACTTCCTTCTCCCCTGTTAATGCCTGGCTTGACTTTTCTCAAAGGACATCCTCAGGAGCTGGAGACAAATGGTATTGCAGTTCTCACTGTTAAATTGTCATTCCTTTCTACTGCTCTGAGAACCAGATAGGTATCTGATAACACAGTGGTGATCATGGGTGATCATGCATACACTTTTAATCATGCCGCAGCCTGGATTATGCAGAGTTTAACATGTTAGCTCATCATGCTATTTTTCAACAAGCTGATTGAGTATGAAAAATGATTATGAAAGGACAAACCCCCTTCCAAAGAGAGCTAGCCCTTTCTTCTTACCATTGTCCACACGAGCTTGAAGACTTTCAAAGCCACAACAGAGAATACATCCAGAGACCAAAACAAGCATTACTTTTCTTAGCCAGAAATTACGCTCATCTCAAAAGTTCTTTCTCTGACTTTGTTTTATTCCTGTTTATATCATAAAAAATTATATTCTTAGACATTAAAGTTAAAAATGTGGTGACATTGTCTAATCAGATCTGCAGGTTTCAAAGAGAACATTTTCATTTTAGAACACTATCAAGTTTTTATTAAAACAATGAAAATGGAGAAGAGTTTGTGAAATCTAACATTTCTATCAGTTCTGGATGAACATAAAGTAATTGTTTGACATGATATGCATTGGAGAACTCATCTCTCAACATAACCTAAAGCAGGCTTTGTCAATACTTATTAACATAGCCAAAAGCAGACTTTGTCAATACTTATTAGTCACTTAATTGATGTTAAGTTCAATGGTGACTCTGATGTGTCCAGAAGAGTTTGCCCATGGCAAACATAATTGGCTGGAGAAAATAAAAATGCTAAGCTGGGTATGGTAGTGTATGCCTTTAAGCCCAGCACTCAGAGAGGCAGAGGCAGGCAGATCTTTTTGAGTTCAAGGCCAACCTGGTCGACAAAGTGAGTCCAGGACAGCCAAGGTTACACAGAGAAATCCTGTCACAAAACAAACAAACAAACAAAATACGAATCACATAGCAACTAACAAATAGGACTTAAGAAGCCATGGCTATCCATTTCTAAATATGTGAAGCTCTCAAAACACATATTTCCAGTTGTGACACTATGGTTGCTTCCATCATCACTATCACCATCATTTCTTCAGCGTGTTAGCATGTGTCACCTGTTGTCACTCAGAATGGTATTATGACATCTCCATTTTATGTGAAAAAATTAAGACTTGAAGAGATTCCTCCAAAGATGCATAGATTACTAATGAGAAAGGCAAGCATTGATCATAACTATTTGGCTCCAGGTCCCTTTTTCCATTAAATTGCCCTTCTTGGCTGACTTTCTAACGAAGGTCAACATGAATATAGAAAAAAAATAAGACAAACTTACTATGATAAATTGATACTTTCCTGTAATATTTTCATTACCATATACATCTACAGAAGAACAATAATAAAAAATGTTTCAGGTGAGAGTGATCACCAAGACTAAATGACAATAGTCTTTATGTACAACTGAAGAGGTGAAAAAATAGAAGGGAAGAGCCTATAGGTAACAATGAACTGTCATTTTTGTATGTGACAGCCACATTTTGAAAAGCTACCTATTTGCAAATAATGGGTAAAAAGTCTGACAGTATAGCACATTGTGCAAAGATAAGGAGAAGCAGGCGTTCACATTGCAATTAAGTATGTGATTGTACAGCCCTGATGGAGTGCCTAACAATATTTACAATGCACTGATGCTCTGGTCTAGCAATCCCACTTACATTGATTTACCCAAGAGATATTATTGTAGATGTAAACAAATGCTAATCAAAAACCCAACATTTTTCTTGCCTTGTGTAGTAGTGAAGGAGTGAATAATTACTAACTTATAGTATTAGTAAGGTACAGAGTTTAAAAAACAGAATATTATAAAATTCACTATCTCCTTAAGTCTTGCATTATACAATAGTTCAAAAGAATAAATAAGACTTCAATATTCTTCCATAGACTATTTCTTGTTTTGGCTCTTTTCTTATTTCTGTCACAAAATGTCTGGGAAAAAGCACTGTATAAAATGAAGGGTTTATAGTTGATCAGTGCAGGGAAGGCATAAAGTGTGAGACACCTAATTGTATTGTGTTCATCATCAGGAGACAGAAAAAGATGAATGCTAGTGCTCACCTCATTTTCTCCTTTTATTTGGTCTGCTACTCCAACATTTGGAATGGTGCTGTCTAGCTTAGGGGTAGATATTCTCTCCTCAATTAATCCACTTATGAAATTTGTCTCCTGGGTGATTTTAGATCCTATCAAATTGCATTGATAAGAGATGCTAGCCACACAATCCCTAAGAAAATTTGTAATATTGGGGGGTGGGGGTAATGGAAGGAACAGTGTGTTAATGTTTGAGTCCAAAAGAAGTAAGAAGAGTGAACATGATTAAGAGTGTATGTTATAACTGTACATAGTATCTCTGGAATAATATGCAAGAAAAACTGATAATTTTCACTGCCTCTGAGAATGGAGTTGGGTAGCTAAGAACAAAGTCAGAAGAGAAAAATTTTATTGCCAACTTCTTTTATCTCTTATATGTTTTTAAGTACCTAAAAATAAAACCAGTTTGAATTTTATTTAAAAAACATTCGACTAATATCATTTAGTATAAAACTGGAAACTTTCAGGCACCATGCTCACAGACAGATCAATAAAGCATCATTATGCATGGAATCTTACTCTGTGATTTCCCAATCAACTAAAGCCCTAAGATAAGTGGCTTTCAATAATGGGAATGGACCAAAGACAGTGTTAGAATTTCCTTCCAGAAAGACTAAAAGAGTGAAGAATCAGCCTCCAGGAGAGTCTGTGACAAGCATTTCTGAGTTAAACAGATGAGTGAAATAAAACAGTTCTATGAGTCAGGTTGATCAGGACGTGGGATAAAGTCACATATTCTGATACTATTCTATGGAGAGTAGAGAAGTGACAAGACAGAGAGGAGGCAGGAAGAAAGGAGGTATAGAGGAAGTAACAGAGGAAAGAAAAAGACAAATATCTAATATAATAAACTGCACCCTGCCAAACTATGCTTAAATTTAACAAGAACTACTCATACACTGTTGACTTTGTCAAAACTATAAGCAGAATAGACTTGGAGAATGAAGGCAGGGAGCTACACCAAAAGAGCAGGCAGAATAAAGAAGGAGGAAGTCTAAAGTAAACCTGAGTAGTTTTCAGAGACAGGATATGAAAGAATAAATCCTTATGGCAAGTTTCACATATCTATGACAGTACGTGCCTCCTACTGATGTCATGTGTATGGAAAGCAGACAAGCTTGGAAAAGTTTTCCTGTGGCATCTGAGTGTCTTAACACCTATATTTTTTATGACCCACTAGGTATGTCTGAGAAAAACTTGAGCCCATTACGGAAAAATGAATAAAACTTCCAACTCAAAGTCACTAGTGAGAGAGGTTGAGGTTTCTATGTCTACAGTATGAAACATGAGCTCCAAGTTCCCACAGGGCACAGCATAGGGCTGCCAACCTGTGAGAGTAGGTTCAGGTTGAGAAAACAAGGAAAAACTGATAATATGCCAATATGTGTTCGCTAGATTTAGTTATACTGTGTTCATACTTAGAGAATATAAAAGTATCTACCATTCATCCATATGGTCACATGACTTGAAACCTGTAGAATGAACTAGAGTAATCCTGGCACGGTCATACTTAAGGTAAAGGTCAGCAAATCATGCCCCATACTCTCATTCCAGCAAACATTCCAATCAAAAAGAACATCTTACCTGTTTTCAGAATGGGATACCTCAGGGTTCATGGCCCACCTCAAGCAACTGGAACCATGGCAATAGTCAATTTCCTCCAGAGTTCTCCAGAAAGTAAGCCTGATTTTGTTAGTAGACTCCCAGGTCAACATGGAGTTCAGTCCTACATGATGACTGCCAACTCTGTTCTTTTCCATTTTTTAAAATTACTTCTGAGCTAAAATCTTTATCAAATATCTTTAAATACATTCTTGGCAGATGAATCAAATACACAGATGAGCTCAGTTTAACCAAAGATCTTGTTGTATATGCTCTGATGTTGGATGATAGCAACAACGAAGGAATTTATGATGTGCTTCCCTAGAAGGATTTGGAAGGCAGAGGCAATAAGATTTAGAATAAGTGATGATATCAGAGCTGCCAAGAGATACACAGTCTTGTCAAGAGACGATGAGTAGAAATTCATTGCTTCTTCCTGGTAAGAAACTCATGAGCTAGGTCTGGTCATTGATGGGAGGGCCAAAAGGAAGCTCTTCCAAAGAAAATTTCATCTCTACCTCAAGACTGTACTCATCCATCACTGTTTTCAACTTCTCTCTTAAGAATGTCACAAAATCCCTTAGAAATATCCACTTCCCAAAATCCTTTGAGCAGATAAACAGGAAATGCACAGCCAATATAACCTCCAGTATTTTTTCTGAGTCACTTTTCAGAGACCCAACATCCTGTAAAAGAGATGCCGCAATGTTTCTGAATGTGGATTCAAACTTAACTCATTCAATTCAATGTGCCTCCAGTATGAGAAAATCACCAAGCAGAGATTAAAACTTAAGTGAAGACACCCTGTGCCTTCCACTGATGGCAGCAGGAGACAAAATCGAGGTTTAGGATGAAAGCCTCCTCCCTCCCTATCCCAGGACAAGGTGATGTTATTTTCTATACAATGAAACTCTAGGTGAAAATTGGGTAAGAAGCAACAAGAACTTATATTCTATTGAAGAAACAACTTAAATGTCAAGTGAGACTAAGCTGTGATTCCTGACAGTTAAACCAACAAGAAGCTATTCTAATCACTCATACATGTTTTCTCTCCAAATTTAGCTCCACAGTGTTCTTAAGTTCTTCCATCCGTGTGCCAATAATATGAAAGTTGGATTAGAGAAGATAAGCCATACAAAGAAAATGCCTTTGAGTTCTTTTATATCCCTTAAACATCCATATTTATTGCAGGCTTCTGAATAATGCTTCATTTTGGTTCCAATTTCAACCATAACAACAGTTCGACACTAAAATCTACTTCAAAAAATGTATTGCATTTACTTTGTGATTCCACATTACTCTGGGTCTATGTCTGCAATCTGTGCAAAAGATTTTACATTTGTTTAAAGAAACTTTTCCCTTTTTAGACAGCTATGGTTCTACTATACTGATGGGCTCTGTGAGGCTAACAGCGTCTTAAATGATTACTATGAGACCTGAAAAGTAAGACCTCAAATCAAATGTGACCTTCCCACTTAGTAAACGAAGACCAATTATACTCTTGATGCTGTAATCAAAACAGCTGTAGAATACATCCTTGCTATGATGTTTTCCTCTCAATGCTGCTTTCTATAGTTTTGAAAAGAAAACGTTCTATCAGGTTTTCCTAGCAAAGGTAATTATATTTATCTCTAATACCATCTAGGATTGGTCATATGGGATGTATGAAATTGGCTTCATGGACAGGCAGGGCTTGAACAAAGAAAACACCTGTTGGTATCTTGATTAAATAACCTTCACTTCTCTCCAAGGAAGTCTCAGAAGCCAACACACTCTGGATATGAGACTTCATGCCCTCACGTTCAGTTTCTGTCTTTCTTTCTCCCCATAAGTCAGTGCAAAGAGAAAGAAAAAAAATATCTTCTGATAGGAATCCTCCAATCTTTATAGAAGACTCAAGTGACTACACATTAGATTCCAATACAGGAAACGTCCAGAAAGGGCAAACTTGCAGAAAATGTTCACATCAGTAGTTGCCTGGAGTTAATGGCATAAGCAAGGATTAAATGCTCATGGCCAAGTAAGGAATCTGGTGAGTGATGGCAATTTTCTTAATGTGACCTAGGTGATATCTGCACAAATTTATAAGGCTTAATTATGTGATTGAGTGACTTTAGGGGGGTGGAACTTATATCACTAAATGCTGTTTAAAGCAACAAAAAATTCCAAAACTTCAGGCTTTGGAAATAAGAATGTTTTAATTAGGCTTCTAGCCACTGAAAAATTATGAGAGAAATTTTGCCTAATTCGAAATATTTTTAACACAGAAAAACAGGATATTGCTTACAATAACTGAAAGTAATGTCATGATGTGCATAAAACTGTCTAGGAAGTATTTGTTTACATATATTTTTCTTACTTTGTCTTAAGTTATAAAAGAATATTTTTTCTAAAATGTGTAGAACTACTTGTCATCCTGATACTATGTCTAAGAAGGAAGGCTGCTCTAGCATCTATATAATTCTTGCATGGTGGAATTAGCAAGTAAATGAAAGATACAAGTTAGTTAGTTTATTATCCTTTCTCTGCTTTCATTCTCCCGGGAAGAGTTTAGTAAAGAAAAAAACCAGAGCCAGAATATCACCATGACATCTGTGTGCTAGAATGCTTAAATGATTGAATTGCTTTTGATAACTGCTCCAAAGACTACATTTACTTCTTTCTCTACATGTAGAACAGAATCTGGCAAAGAGAAGTATACAGAAGTGCTGCCTCCAGGCAAGACAATGAAACAAACTGTTTAGCCATCAAGGTCTCTCCTCTCTGTGGATGAAGAACTGAAATTCTCCAAGGAATACGCCTACTTTTGGAAGAAAACTACAATCTTGAATTATGTCTTTGAAAGGAGTGGTCTGGGAGAGCCACTCAGCTGGCACCAGACTTCATCCGAAGTAGAAAGAAACTTTTCCTTTGTTTTGAATCATTGAAATTTTAGGATGCCTTGTTACAGCAGTGAGTATTAATTAGGCCCAGCTGGTACACAAGAGTATTCAATGAATATTTTCCCTTTTAATCACCATGGTCTGTTCTTTCTGTTTCCATCTTTCTTTGTCTTCCTTTACCCTCTCTTCACCTATAGTTAATGTTCACTTTTAAGACAGAGAAAGAAAGAAAATGAGGCATTTTCAGCATGTATGTTCTTCGGATCTTTTTTCAAGGGCTGGGATGCTTGAATGGACAATGGTAAAAATGGTGGATTGTATCTTCCTGTAGAGGACCATAGTGAGTCTATTTGGTTAAAATGTTGCATCATCTTTAAGAACAGGTTTGCCTACCCCTCTCAAATCCCCTACAGTGATAAATGCCAGGGAAGAAATTTCAGAGTTGGCAGCCATCTCTGGGTCATGAACTTTGAATTTGTCACCTACAGTTTTGGGTAGTGGAGAAGTGCATGCTGGTTGCTCTAAAGCTTTTTGAATATCTCAGTGGTTAGTTCCTGAAGACAAAGCACCACCATTTCATTTTTTTTTCAAATGACTTCAGGATTCACAGCCCTTTCCTCCCTTTCTGCTTGTGCAACAAAGGCAAGGAAAGGAGAGAAGGGCCCATCTCCATTCAAGGACTGTACTCCTAGCCGCAGCACAGAGATCTTAAGTACTACCACCCCAACCCTCCAACTCATTACCTCTGGATCCCCTCAAAACTTGTCCAAAAATAAAAGCAATCCAAATAAAAACAGCTCATAAAACAGTAAACAAAATAAAGTCAGTTTTTCTTTTCTTTTTTTTTAAGAACAAAATGAAACTTGAGGAAAAACTTACTGGAGTTACAGTTTATCCTGATACAGTCTAGATGGGGAAAAATAAATGAAAGATGAAATTGCATCCTTCAAGGTAACAGCTGCAGACATCCAAAAACAATCAGTCCACCCTTCCGGGGACAGACACACGCAAGAAATGTGGCCATTTTATATATATATATATACATATACAATATGTACAAGATTAAGGGTGGGTGTATATGTACAGTATATTAATTAGTAAAGTTGGATACATATATATATACACACACACACATATATATATACACATATGTATAGAGATATATACTGGTATACATATATATCCACAATAGACATCAAGACTTTCTTTTTTTTTTTTGGTTTTTAAAAATACCCTATTCATTTGTATAAAATATTATACAGTTGGACTTTGAAATGCTAATTTTGTTAAAGTTATAAAATTAGAAAAATTCTTCCACAAAATAGAGATTATATCCTCCTACAATTTATGTCCTTAAAATGACCTTTGAAAGCATCAATGAGAATTTTGAATTAGTATTCCAAATATAATCACCATTCTGACACATTGTATCATTTTTTAAAAAATATATGCCCTTGAAGTTTCACAGAGTAGTATTTAACCCTTTCTCTTTCTAAAATCCAACTCCCTCCACCCCCACTTTTGGTTGGGCCCCAAATACTATAGAATTTTGTGTAAGCACACTTGCACCCTCAGGCATAAGGAAAGGGTTAACACCACCTGGTCATTTCCTGTCATAAAATGGCCACTTGCAAACATCTAACCGCACAAACACCCATCACAGATTTTAGAGAGGTGGGGTCAATCAGGTGTAGGGTACAAAAAACCCTAGAATGTTATTACAGTTGATTGTCTTTCCTGATTGTTATAGGTTCAAAGGTTCCCAGACCAACCCACTCACGAAACCTATCTCTGTCTTCCTGCCCAAATGCCCAGACGAAATGAAGTGTCTACAGCATTCAGGGAGAAGGCAGGGCAGGCGTGTGTGGAGGAAGCCATGGGTACCTTTGACATCCTGCCTATTTTACCCTGCAAGTCTACATCACAATGAGAGAAAGTCCTTTGGTTTGGGTTTTATCTCTTAAATGGAAAACATGAGAAAGAATTGTCTAATTGTCTGCTGACAACGATACTAGGTATTCTGTGCCAGAAGTCAGAGTAGGTATTTCTTTATTAATTACTGTCTGGCAGTCATAGGCACATAAACCATGGGAATCCTTTGGGTAGAGTCCATGAGTGTCCATGGGGAACTGGGCATCAGTGGCTGAAGAAATGTCTTAGTGCTACTAATCTGCCCATATGAACCTTAGGGTTGGTTCATGAGGGTGGGAATTCCAATCAGGATTTACATAAAGTTGGATATTGAAAGGTCAACGTCAATGATGAGAAAAGAAAGAAAGCTACAGGGAAACATACCATTTATAAAACGATGTTCTTCTACTGCTTAAGGTTCACCCAATAGGTTTCAGAGGACTAGTACAGCATAATGCCACCATTTGGAGTCCCCTAAAGTGAGCTATGTTAAGTGAACAAGTGAAATAGGAACTAGTGGCAACCTGCCCGGCAGAATAGAACTATGCTCAGTCTAGTTACAAGCAATTTATAATAAATACCCAGTCATCCTAAAGACAGAGGCAGGGAGCTTTTGTTGTTCTTGTTTCTCCCCAGAAGAACATCTCTTGAAAAAAAATCTGGGTTTGGTTTCGTGCGGTTAGGTTTGTCATGTGTCGTCAACCGCAACAGAAAAGTGGGAGCAAACAGCCTTGGAGCAATTGGTACGATCACCAGACAGAGGAGGCCATGCCCCTATGAGGGCTGGAGAGGTGGGCAAGCAGGGAGGAGGGGTGGGGCTTGAGCTATTGCTTACACCTAACCTCACCCAAAGCTGGAGAAATAACTTTCTGACTTACCGGTGAAGAAGGAGGGGAAACGGTATGGGCAGACATGCTTACGGAAAGGGGAAAGAGGACTGGACCTAAAGCCACCAACCCAAGGACTGCAAACAAGAAAGAGTTTTTCTCTTTGGTTGTGGGAAGCTGAGGATTTCATCATTAGACCGAAATCTGTTATAAGGAGAGGTGTTTCGGTGGGGTTCTTCTACCTGGTCAAGCACACAGATCCATGAAATCTAAACTGTACCTTTAAATCAATGTGAGAACTTGGGGGTTTCAGGAATAATAGACAATGTGTTCAAGTGAGAGTATGTTGGATTATTTTATTATTTTACTTAAAGCATAAGTGCTTTATGGCAACAACTCTTCTCCAGTGTCTGCTTTACAAGCTCCAATGTTGCAGTCTTATTGATGAAGGCATGTTTTTTTTAATTATTATGTAATGAAAAATAAGCCAGGAGAATTGATTTGGAGAGGGTCATACCCTTCCTGTCTATCTTCTGTAGCAGACAGAGTGCTCTCTCTGAATGAAAAAAAAACCTGCCCAGGTGCATTTGGGTATGTGTGTATATGTGTGGTATTTGTTTTGTTTAGTTTCTTTGCTTTATTTCAGTGAAGTGGGAGAAATTGTTTTCCATACTGGTGAGTTTTGAGTTGAGTCTGGAAACCATACTGCTTCTAAAAGCCATGTGTTGTGTGTTTGCAGTTATGCAAAAGCAACAAATGCCCAAAGAAAGACTATCTGGAGAATTCAAATGTGATTGGCTGAATACCAAACGCTGCCCTTAGAGACTTTAGCATGGGTGGAGGGCTACCAGCACTATGCTGAGGAAGCCAAAGCCTTTACTGTAAAGAGGCTCAATTTAAACTGAGCACTAAGGCAAAGAGGGATCCCCTATGTGGATATTTCAAAGGTGATTGTCATGAATGTTGCCATTAAGACAATTCCATCACTGAATATAATATGCCAAAATACAGATCTGTAGAGCCAACACACAGCAGTTCAGAAACAGGAGTTCTCAGCTCAGCTCTGTTATAAGCTTCCTACAGAAGCTTCATGTCTACAAAAGCAAAGATTTTAAAAAATTGCTGATTTAGCTCTTAAAATGGTTGCTAGACTAAAATTAAGCAGTCTTTGAGATCTTTAAACATACTTTGATAGCCAAATTTGCACAAGGAGCAAATACTGGTTGATCAACAACCAGCTTAATAACTTTTAAAACTATGCTGCCTGGTGTACAAGATCTTGTATATGGCTGCTATGGCCACCTATGGCTGTCTTTAGAAAACAAAACCTTAGGGAAACTTTACCCTCCTTGGCATGTAGAAGCTATGTTACACCAGAAAAATATATCCCAGGTTTACTCACAAGAACTCACATTTGTTAGCAATTTGAATGAACTTGAATCTCCTTTATGTGTGCTTTAGGAGGAGCAAATTAAAATACAAATACCCAAGAGGCTAGCCTGAGCTACAGAGAACTCCAGGCTAGCTCTGGCTACAGAGTGAAACCTTGACGGAGGAAAAGAAATAGAAGAGAACATTAGTTTAAGAGAGTCTATGTGTGGATGCAAACTGTGCTTGGAGCTGATTTTCTTCTATAGCTAATAGAAGAAATGACTTTGTAACAATGAAGAAAAACTTGTGAAAGGGAGCAGAAAAAAAATAAAAAGAAAAAACTTTGGACAAATCCTGAGTATGAAGTCTGTGTACAGCACAAAGAAGAATGTCTAGTGTCGTATGTCAGGTTTGAAAAAGTTAGATAATCTGAAACCATAGTTTTCACAGCTGATACCCCTTGGGTACAGCAAACAACTCTCCCCTTTTTTATGGGAGAACAGTGTTCTAATGACAGTGAAATTCTTTCAGCCAGGTTGTATCAGCGTATTAGGACTTAGATGGAGTGTGAGTCAACACATGTTGCAAGGCAAAAGCTCTCCTTGACCACTATTTAAAATAGAAGAGGTGAAAATGATGCATTATTTGGGAACACATTTAGCATCTATGACTACCGTGTGTGTGTGTGTGTGTGTGTGTGTGTGTAGAAAGAGGGGGAGAGGAGAGAATCTTTCATCTCTTTTTCTTATTGCTCATCTTTTATCCCTTTCTCTGACTTCAGTGTTCCTTGGAAGGTGACAGCTGTCAAGGTTGCCTTCATAGCCTTTACACAACAGCATTTAATGAGTAAACCAAATTGTCTGTTGAAACACAGGAATGCACACCCTGGGATGCCATGGGGGCTCATTCTTGATTATATATACATATCCCTCTTATTTCAAAGGTGACACATGGAAAGATTTTTCTCTTTGGGGGTGAGCCATGAAGGATCTGATATTTAGTTTTATCTTTTGCATTATGTTTTTGGGTTGGGTTTTTTTTTTCTGCTGTTTTATCAGAAAAGTAAGTCATAGTATCTGGTTGTTGGTTTTAGGTAATGTAACATGCTTAGTTTGGTCCACTTAAGGTGGGAAGGGTGCTGTGGGAGGGGAGGAGGGAGGGGCAGAGGTATGCCAGTCCCTGCTGGCTTCTCAGTACTCTCTGTTCTCAAGGCTGTTTGCTATGCGGGCCGCAGGCTTTGGGCCTTTGAAGGGTTGAATACCATCTTTTGATTTACCATGGTAGATGATGGGGAGGACTGAAAACTTAAGACTATAGATACACATACAATAAAAAATTCAGCAACAGAATAACACTAAAAAAATAATCAAATACATATACACAACCAAGAGAAAACCAAGAGACACACTGAAAACAAAAAGCAAGTGAGATTAAACAGAAAAAGTGCACTGTGTCATAAATATTAAAAGCTACAAGTAAAACAAAAACATAGAACTAAATAAGCCACTACTCAAAACAGTTCCATGTCCCCAAAGTTTCCATATTTTGGAACTATTATTATTTGACCTGGTAGCAGGTAAGAGCAGTGTCTATTCAAAACCCAACCTTTCAGCCAGGACAACTAGGGTTTTCTGTGGTCTTCAACCAGGTGTATTTGTCCATGTCTCTAACAAGCCTGTATAAAAGAGTTCCATATCCAAACATGATTTACAAACCCACATGCATCCACTAGCTTAGCATCGTGGACTCAACTAAATCATTAATGCTGACATCATCTAGGCATTTGGCTTCCTGATGAGTGAAAAAGAGCAGAAACAGAAGTGATTACTTCCTTTCAAAGCCAAAAGGTTCCCATTCTCCACTGAAAATAATTAGGATCAAATAACAAGAGCCTATAGCAGGGAAGAATGTGAAGCTAGAAGGTGGAGGATTTCAGTAATATCAATTGTAGGTAACTGCAGAGAAAGCATACGTCTTTACTCAATAAAGCCACAAATTTGAAAATATCATCATTTTTTTTCAAATATAGGGCAAAGTTGATATGCATGACATAGAGAGAAGACGGCAACTAGTGGACATTACAAGGCAGTAGTCTTTATACCATTATGAGGCAGCAGTCTTTATAATTACTTTATACCAAGTAATTAAGAACACCAGGGAAGAAAACAGGTGTAAGTATCAGGAGGCACCCCTTCCATACTCAGATGCTCTGAACTTGGAAGACTGTTTCCAATGGGATAAAAAAGACAATGTAATCTGCTGTCCTACTAGAAATAAACATCAGATCTCAATGACATCAGGACCACCAGAATCATCCATAGAAATAGTCACTATAGAACTGGAAGCAATACACAGTGTAGCCTTCTCTCACCCACCCTCTCATTTTGCCTCCTCCCCTTCTTGTCCCTGTCCTTAGCTTTGACTGTTTTGAGTGGTGACCAGGGAGATGGATTTAATGAGAATATGACTGATTGATCAAAAGATGGACCAAAGTAGCGTGTTTTACACAAAGCTAAACAATTAAAAAAAATCAAGAAAGGAAACTTAGAAAACGAATAATCTAATAAAGAAATCACCACTGTCAGAAACCAAAAATTGACATCAAACCCTCATGCAGAAACAGGGAGAAGGTACTTGTTGCTGTTGGCTTTTAATCCATGGTCTACTAAACAAGAGGTGAGCAGCTAACTTCCAAAAAACAAAGAATTCAATGAAAATCAGAAAAGAAGGGAAGACAAGCCCAAACAGAATGACAGAGGGTCCTTCATACGATACCTAAGTTAACCATGAGCTTGACACGCCCACCATCCAACTCAAGACGCAGGGTATCTGCAGAATCCCTGGAGGTAGTGGCTACCAGTAACCCATAGGCTCGCTGGGACATGAAGCGGAAGGACACATCTTCTGCCTCCGTGTGCATTACCATGGGCATGATGACTTTCATATACATACTGCCGTCATAGCTCAGGATGGATGCCTCTGTCAAAAAGAGAAAGGAGACCATTAGCACAAGGAACGTGGGAGTTTGAAATGCCCTTTTCCTTAAAGTTGAGCCAGGTCACAGAATTAGAAAGGTTGAGAATCACTACTCTAGATCTTTATTCTTTCGTATTCTTTAATTTTTTTTCATCAATTGCTTTTTACACAGTAGTTGCTGACCAACACAAAACAGATTCCATGGTTTCTGATGCACTTTTTGTTTTGTTTTGGCAAATTTTTTGTTGTTGTTATATTCTGTGTTTGGTACTTGCCCAAGGACACTCACAGACCTGTGATGGGCACAGTATTGAACACTAGTGATGAAAGTATTTTTCAAAGTGAAAATATCTACCAAGAGTAGCAATCTCTGCTGTATATAAATCAAAGGCAAAAATGGACACCTTAAAAGTTTATGGGAAATGGTGGAGGGAAAGCTTATAGCTATCACCTCAAATAAACATAAGGGGCATAGAGCTTTCTGAGGTAGGGCCAATCAGCGGACAAAACTCACACCCGGTCCATGCCATGGTCTATGACCATGCAATGAGTTACAGGAGCTGGTACTGGAAGAGCAACAAAGTGCTGGTGGTACCATCAACAATTTCATTCTATTTGTTTTCAGATAGAAATTATATAAGGAACTTGAAGCAATCTTCATCCCAAAGACTTGATTTTGGAAACATGAACCCCCACCCATCAATGTCATCAAATATCAGCTCAATGTTGTAATATGGGTCTTCTTTTTCCCTATCATCAAATAAGAAAATCAAGGTGCTCAGAGTGTCATCTCAAAGTGAGACTAGCTTCGATACATTGGATGTCATGTCTAGGCACTATTTTTACTCCATACCATAAACCTCAAAATACAAGTTTGTTTAGTCATCCCTTGACAAATATCTCTAGACAGCATAGTAAAGAAAAATCCCTTTCACTCCTATGAAGGTAGCCTGTCTCTGCACTCAGTATTGCATACTGAATATGTTCTTCATTAAACATTCAATTATCATATAGTTGCTACTTATCTGTGGTTAATGTGCAAGTGAAACAGAAATCCTATGCTAAAGGGATACCCAGTAGGTTCAAATAACCACTTACAACAAAAAATGGTTGAACAACAACTGTAATAGATAGCTACAAGCAACATCTGGAGGAGGATGAATGTGAGCTGCAGGTGACTAAGGCCTGCAGAGTAGCATCTGAGCAGGCTTTGCGGGTGGGAGGATTGTAATGAAAGAAATGATAACATCAGATCTTACACAAAGAGTAAACAATATCTCCACAAACAAAAAGGAAAGAAGAGGGATTCTAAGATAATAATGAATTGCTCAATTTAGAGCAGTTACATTGCTCTATCTACAGGTTTTATAGATGTGGATTCAAACAACCATGAATAGAAAATGCTTGAGAAAAGTCATCTGTGCCAAACAGATGCAAGTGGATAGAATTGCTTTCTTGGCATTATCTTCTACACAACAAATCATAACAACTACTTACATAGCATTTACAGTCTATTAGACGGTGGTAACATCTTAGAAACTATTTAAAATATGAAGGAGTATATATGAAGGTTATATTCAAATGCTGCATTCTTTTATATTGCTTGAGAAATCGGAGTTGCTGTACTCAGAAATCTAGGGCCAATGAGCCACAGACATTAAGGAAAGGGTTCCCTCTTTCTTACTTGTTGTAAAAGGTAGCTTGAGTCCAGAATAAAATTAATAGATCTTGGTAGGACCTTGAAAGTAAGTAAACAGTTGCAAACTTATGATGATTTTTGGATCCATTTATTAGTATGTTGCATACCAAACACTTTTCTAGATGTTCAAAGCAAAGAAATAAAGACTCCCATTTATAAGTATGGAAAGAACAGAAATAAAGAAAAAAAAAGATGTTGGCAGACCATGAGAAAGATTCTTAAATTGTTACAACCCTACCACATTTACACAACAGACTAAAGGCCTTCTGAAAGTAATGTGAAGACATCCACCCATTTCTGGAAAGCAACATAGCTCATGTAGAACCCATATCATCTAAAGCTATGTATTATAAATTAAAAATTCCAAAGGGATCATAGAAAAAATGTTATGGTTACAGGAACCATTATAATAATAGGTCTTTTATAACAATAATAATAATGTTAAAATAATGTTAAATAATATTAATAATGTTAAAATAATGATGACTTGTTATAGACAGGAATCATAATCTAAATTAGCACATGCTCCAGGTATGAAAGAAAACATTTCATCTCCCAGAGAGGCAAAATCAGAAGGTCAAACATAATATCTAAAATTTATTGAGAATTTGATAATTTTCATTCTTCATATGACCATGCCATCTATTAAGAAGTCACTTAATCCTTAGAAAGATAATGAAAAAGACATTATTATACTTTATGTGAATACCAGATCACACAAATAATGCATAGAAGATCTGGGGGACTCAATGTAGCTAGTATGCTGTGTGCTAAGCCATCTCCAAACTGCAAAGAACTAAGCTAGGAACACATCATATTTCTAGGTATCAAAGCATAGCTATGATACTTCATGGTAGAATGTGGCATTCTTTGTGTGCAAGTATGAGTGTATGTGTATACTTATGCTATTATTCATTCACAGATATTATTCATAAATGTCCAATTTACATAAGCAAATACATTCTAAATAATCTATTGTCAAAATAAATGTGCAGTGATATGTGTGTGTAATTATGAACCTCATTAATCATCACTGTGCACTATCTATACACAACCAATTAAATGTAGGTTTCTCTTCAAGACATATTAGGATGTTATGTGAGTCATAAAATGAGTGGTTTTTGAGGGAATTAGGGAGGGGTACGGCTGGGATACAAAGTAAATAAATGTAATTAATATAAAAAATTAAAATTTAATTAGAAAAATAGAGGTTTTGGTGCATTCAACTTAAAAATATTTCAAAATCAATGGCTGCTTTTTTCTCTCTGAGTCTCTGTAGTGCTAGAACATAAGTGTAAGTGTTCTATCACTATTAAAAGCACCACAGTGTAATTATCAGGTGACCATGGAGTGTGAATCCCAGTCTATATCTTTTTTTGAGTGTTGCATGTTCTATTATTAACATAGCGTTTTCAGTGGGTGGATGTTTGTCAATGAAATATTTAATTCGGGAGTCAGCTGAAACAAAACCTGTCCTATGGGTTCATATTAATTTGCTTAAGAGATTTTAGGTACAAAGAGAGCCAGGACTAGAATCCTATTTGTGTGGGGGGATTATGAATCTATAAAGAAGAGTGACACAATTTATAAATATGTCAGATAGGTTATTGAAGATTTGGAAATTGCATCACAAAGTGATTATATTTTGGTACTTAAAAATGGTCCTTGGGGCGGTATTTTGATCCTCCATTTAACAGGATTTTCATTCATCCAGGAAGTTTTGCTTTGGAAGTATCAGTGAGTGTGTTTGCACATGGCTCTGAGAAGGAAAGACCCACCTTGACCATGTTCACAATTACGTCATGGACTAGGATTCTGGACTGAGTTAAAACTGATTAACAGCAAGAATCTCTCTTTGCTTTCTGGATTAGAGTATTTGCAAGCAGTTCCCCCAGGCTCCTGATACCTTTGCCTTCTTAACTATGATGTATTATTCTACCTTCTCAAACTGTGCACCAAATAAATCCCTCCTCTGTAAGTTCCCTTCTTGTCAGGAAGTGATCACAGTGATACAGAAAGCAATTAACGGTCTCCCTCTAGTTCATCCTTTTTCAATTCTTTACTACATCCTTTTGTCTTCCTTGAATATATTATAATATCTTATTTTAATTTCTTTAACGATTTTAAACTATGCTTTCTGGGCTACCTTCTTAGTAATTGCTAGAGGCTTTTATGGGGTACATCTTAATAATAATAATAAGATTCTATCTAATCTTTATAACTTAATTCTAATAAACTATATAAGCTTGTTTTGTAATTCTGAGGCTCAAACACACACTACCCCTGAACTAAAATATGGAAACCTTACTTCTACATGACTCTCTTACCTTGTCCCATTTTCTTGTGCTATGATTCATATTTCACATGTGTATATGTTTGTATGTGTAATATATATCAGACACAATAATAGATTTTTATAGTTATTGCCTTATAAAAACTAATGTCGTTCTAAGAAGCTAAGAGGAAGAAGGAAAGCTCAAATATGTTCACTAAGTGTTTTTTAAATTAAGCTTATTATTTACTGTGCCTAGCTTTTCGTTTCTTCATTTCTTTCTGTAGATTGAAATTAACATCTGTTGTCATATCTTTTTTCAAATATAGCTTCATTCACTTGGCTTTATTTTCAAATATATGGCAATTCTATGTGCTATAGCCACAACAATAAAATTTGAAAGATATTTCCTTATGCACTTAACTTTCTAAATCAGTAAGAGAAAGAAAGATGTGTAATTACAGAGTCTTTTCTAATTAGATACGTAATCACTTTTACTAGAGTTCTATTTTTTCTATGTAAATTCAAAATAATGTGTATTTTAACTTTCTTTGAGCCCCAACAAATACTTAGTTGTGATTGCAAAGAAAATGCTCTAAGGATAAATTCTACTCTTTTGCTTATTGACAGATGTTTATTTCACCTTCATTTTCCAGACAAATTGCTATAGTAGGTGATAGTTTCTTTTCATTAGCTTTGTTGGAGACCAGACTCTTGGACTAGGCTAGCCTCCAACTCAGTTATCCACCTGCCTCTGCCTCCCCAACTGCTGGGATTAAAAGCATGTACCACACACCTGGCTGCCTAAGACATTTTTATTTGATTGTGTCTATATAAATATATAAAATATATAAACAATAAAATATTTATTGACAATAATATAAAGAAATGTATCTTACTATAATTTCTAGTACACTTATAATAATTTTATCATTTATTAAATCCAAAAGTAAATTTGCATACTAATATAACAGTTGTGCTTTTTATTTTGATATTAAAATTATATTCACAGCTGAGTATCTGATAATATAAGATATAGAGCATCTTCAATATTTTTGAGTTGATCAATGTTTTGACTTTACAATCACCAATGATGTGAAATATTATAAAATAGTACAAATGAAGTTCAATCAAGGGCATTTTCAGTTGTAAATTTTGTTCTAATTCCAAGCCCCACATTTGTGTAATGATTTCTTTTTTTGTTTGTAGATCAAGTCATCAACTCAGTGATTTTAAAAATTAAACGTTCTACTATAACATAATTCAAATATATACTGATTTGATACTTGTGTGCTGAGGGATGGCAGTAGAAAACATTAAAAGCTTTTGTTTTCTATAATTAAATAGTCATATATTTAAGAGCAGGAGATACCATAAATGCAGTAAAAAATCATTTCAGTTCATAATAAGTAATTGTTTTCATTCCACAAGGAGAGCAACAGAACCAAAAAATCTGGGCACAGGGGTCTTTTCTGAGACTGCTGCTCCAACCAAGGGCCATGCACTGAGATAACCTAGAACCTCTGCACAGATGTAGCCCATGGCAATTCAGTGTCCAAGTGGGTTCCATAGTAATGGGGACAGGGACTGTCTCTGACATGAACTGATTGGCCTGCTCTTTGAGCACCTCCCCCTGAGAGGGGAGAAGCCTTACCAAGCCACAGAGGAAGACAATGCAGCCATTCCTGATGAGACTTGATAGACTAGGGTCAGAAGGAAGGAGAGGAGGACCTCCCCTATCAGTGGACTGGGAGAGGGACACAGATGGGTAAGAAGCAGGGTGGGTTTGGGAGGGGAGGAGGGAGGAGCTATAGGGGGATACAAAGCAAATAAACTGTAATTAATAAAAATTAAAATTAAAAAAGTAATTGTTTTCTCTTTGAGCTGAGCAATTCTGGGCAACATTTGTTGAGGGTACATAGCACAAAGATGTACATGTGTGAAGTATGCATTCTATGTGTTCAGAACCAAGGCTGCAATGAAGTTCTATGACACATCATGAACAAGTGCTTCCAGAAATATCTTAGATTTGTTATGTCGGTAATTTTTAATTAATGGTTGGCCATTATTTATTTGCAAAACCCTTACTATGTCAAATTTTACAACATCATGCTGAGTTACATGAGGCCCTAATGGAGTTATGATGCATAGTTTAAGAAGTTGGACTCCTTTGGATGACTCACTGTTATCTTGTTTTCCTTCAACTCTTCAAATTTAGTTTCTTTTAGATCTTTGGACACGTTTATAATATTTCCACTGTAGTCTTCACCAGTAAAATTCAATACACATGTCCCTGAAGGGCACCTGGTCACCTGTCCTTATCTCTGTGTATGTATCTTGCTGTACTGTTTCTTTGTATATCTGATAACATATTACTATAAATCTGGATACTGACCCTACAACCATCAAAGCCATTCTTGTTCATTTAGAGACTTGGATGCGTGAATTCTGAGTTCTGTTTTCATAGTGTTGCACAATGACATCGCTTCTCAGGCACTTCTCCATTTTGCTGTTTGGCTTGCCTCCCTCAGTGTTACTCCAAGATCAATATAAGCCACTTTCTGGTCAAATATAGACTTAAACCTCTTTAGTGAATTGGATTTTTATCCATTATCTAATTGAATATGTGTGACTTGGAGGCTGCTTTCAGGAAGTGTATGATTTTCTCATATTTAGCCAGAGACTAGTGATTTGGCAATGGTTCCTGTCACTAATAGAACTGTACTTTGAGAAAAAAGCACAGTTTTCAGTCTTCCTGACCATCAAGGATGAATGCTTTTATTTTTAATGCTTGTCTTCAAGTAGTAGACTCTGGGTAAGAGCAGTCTATTATCTACCCCAAAAGATCATACTTAAGTGCTATGAGCCAATAGGATGTCCTGAGGGTACATTCAGTTCTGCCTATGTGCTATTCTGATTACCCTGGGCTGGGTGTAAAATAGCTGTGTGATCACAACAGTATTTCATAGCTTCTTAATCCATCAGATGTTTATCAGTTAGAATGAACATCTGTGTTGTCTGTCACTTTGCTCATTGTCTCTGGCCCTACTGAGCTACCCGCTGATTCTGAGCTGCTTGCCATTGAAAACCTACGCTGCTTTAGAAAAGTTCTTATCCATAAGTTTTTCTAAGCTCTGTCCCAGATATCATACTGCACCCCAGCTGCTTGCAGAAGTAACAACCTAATTATCGATGGATGATGTTTTTCTTGTAAGCATAGACTCTAGAAAGACAACACATTAGTCGTTTTTAACCTGTAGCAGTCACTTATCAGATATCCTGCATGTCAGATACTTACCTTATGATTCATCACAGTAGCAAGATTACAGTTATGAAGTAACAACAAAATTGTTCTGTGGTCAGGGGTCACCACAACATGATGAAATGTGTGTATAAAGAGTCACAGCATTAGGGAGGTTCAGAGCCACTGAAGTACAGGTTGGTCCTCAAAACTTGCCCTTCTTACACAGAACATCTTTCTCATGAGTAAGCGGGGCCAAAGCCAATTGTATCCCTAGTAGCATTGGCTTTCCAGAACTGACATGCATATTTTATTCTAAGACTAGGGTCTGGTAGATGTAGTCCCATCTTCTCACTTGTAACTGACCAGAATGCTGTCTTTGCGACAACAAAGCCAGGGGAAGTTAAAAGGTTCCTAATGTATTACTTCAGGGATAAAACTGTAACCTTGGGAAATGATAGAGAAAGGAACCATTGTCCTCTCTTCTTAGTACAGACACCTAAAAATAAAGCTTCCTTAACAAGCAACAGAGAATAGTGAAGACAGAAGCAAATTGTGGTTTACACATCACGACTCTTACTACTGAGAATTAATGTATGTGTATATGTATATGTGTATGTGTGTATACAGCTGACTTATGTATATATGTATGTGTGTATACAGCTGGCTTGCATGTGTGTGCATGAGTATGGAAGCAAGATTGTGGCAGCAAATGTCTTTTCATCTTCTATTGCTCTCTGCTGTATTTTCCTGAGACAAGTTAACTTACTTGGAGCTCACTACTTAGTCTGGACTGGCTGTCCATTGAGCTCCAAGAACCCTCCTGTCTCTGTCCTCTACCATCCCCCACAGTACTGGGATTACAGAAGAGCACTCACTGCCATACACAACTCTTGTATGACTGTGCTTTAGCAACTGAAATCCTCGTAGATTTCTCAGCAAAATATTCATTTTATTTTTTTTATTTTTTACAACTTATTAATTTTATATCTCTATTGTAGCTCCTCCCTCATCTCCTTCCAGTCCCACCCTTCCTACCTCATCCCTTCTATCCCCTGCCCCTAGTCCACTGAAATGGGGAGACCTCCTTCCCTGCCATCTGACCCCAGTTTATCAAATCTCATCAGGACTGCCTGGATCCTATTACTTTGTGACCTGCTAAGGGCTCCCACCAGGGGGAAGTGATCAAAGAGCAGGCAACTTAGTTCATGACAGAGGCAGCTCCTGCTCCCCTTACTCAGGAACCCACATGGACTCTGAGCTGTCTATGGGCTACATCTGAGCAGGAGTCTAGGTCCTCTTCATGCATGGTCCTTGGTTGATGCATCAGTCTCTGCAGGGCCCCATGGGTCCAGATATTTGAGCTTTGTTGGTCTCCTTGTGGAACTCCTGTCCTCTCAGGGTCTTTCTATCCCCTCTTCTTCCATAAGATTCCCTGCACTCTGCCCCAAATTTGGCTGGGAGTCTCTGCATCTGCTTCAATCCCTGTTGGTTTGGAGCCTTTCATCCATGGTAGGCTCTCATCCTGTTCCCTCTCTTCTACCATGTGTCTATCCTGTTTGTCCTTCTGAATGTGAGTTAAGGATCCTTCCTAGGGTCCTCTTTGTTGTTTAGCTTCTTTAGCTCTGATTTTCCTATGTTATATGACTAACAACTGCTTATAAGTGAGTATATACTGTGTGGGTCTCTCTGGTTCTGAGTTACCTCACTCAGGAAGTTTCATGATTTCCTTGTTTTTAATAGCTGAATAGTATTCCATTGTGTATATGTGCCACAATTTCTGTATCTATTCTTTCACTGAGGGACATCTAGGCTGATTCCAGATTCTGGCTATTACAAATAAAGCTTCTATGAACAGAGTTGAGCAAATGTCCTTGTTGTATGGTCGAGCATCTTTCGGATATATGACCAAGAGTGGTATAGCTGGGTCTTGAGTTGGCGTTAGTCCCAATTTTTAGAGAAAGCAACAGATTGATTTCCAATGTGCTTGTACAAGTTTGCATTCCCACCAGCAAAAGGGGAGGGTTCCCCTTTCTCCACATCCTCTCCAGCATGTGTTGTGACTTGAGTTTTTATCTTAGCCATCCTTATGGGCATAAGATGGAATCTCAGCATCATTTTGGTTTGCATCTCCCTGATAACTAAGGATGTCATTGGCATTTCTTTAAGTGTTTCTCTGCCATTTGATATCCCTCTGTTGAGAATGTTCTATTTAGCTCTGTACCACAGTTTTTAATTGGATTATTTGATTTGTTTCTGTTTAATTTCTTGAGTTCCTTATATATTCTGGATATTAGCCCTCTGTCAGATGTAAACTTTTCCCAGTCTGTAGGCTGTTGTTTTGTTCTGTTGACAGTGTCCTGTGCATTACAGAAGATTTTCAGTTTCATGAGGTCCCATTTATTAGCTGATGACCTTAGAGCCTGTGCTGTTGGTGTTCTGTTCAGAAACTTGTCTCCTATGCCAATGAGCACAAGGCTCATCCCCAGATTTTTTCCTAACAGATTTAGTATGTCTGCTTTAATGTTGAGGTCTTTGATCCACTTGGACTTTAATTTTGTGCTGGGTGATAGATATTCTATCTCATAGCAATTTTTGGAGATTTTAAGAATGTATGTTTAAATTTTCATATTTTTACAGGTCTTACAAGTTTCTCAATGAGCCATTCCAATCACCCTAGCCATTAGTCACCCTAGTATGGGCTTTATAAACATTTCATATATTTTCCTACAGAAAAAAAATTACTTTCACTTGTCATAGTAGGTTCATTTCTCTTTCAACTGGTATAAATAATATTAGCAGCAAGTTTTATCATTTTCATATTATTTTACTTTTATATGATGTTTCTGTCCTTCAATCTCAATGATAGAGTGCTTCATACTCTGTCCTTCTAGCCAGAGACACAGCTGCATACCCCTAGTCAGTACTTCCTTTACCACGTAAAGATAAGGGGGATTGGCACAGGAATTTTGAACAATGTGATAGAACTGAAAATGTGTTCTCTCCATCCTTGTGTTAAAGACTCTAGAAAGAAGTTGGTTCTACCTTGTGAATATGTTTTTTTTAACCTACACAAAGCTTCAATGCCCTGAGAGAACAATTCTCCATGGCATGCCATGAACTAATGTGAGGATCATGAGACCCTCAATATTTTTTTTAATTTTCCCACCCCCTTTTAAGTAATAATCAAAATAAGATTTTTTTAAAAGTTCATACTATTTTTTTTTAATCTAAGAGAAGAGATATAGACATAAGTAAGAAAAAATATATACATCTTCCAAATCACGGCACCAAGCTGTAACCATCTTTAATAGTCGTTGACTTATTCCAGGTGTTTTTCAAAGCATATAAACACAAAAGGATAAACGGGTAGTCATTTAAAGAAGGAAGTGTGTATATGCTATTTTGATTAAAGTGAACTTTTTTCTTCCCAAGGTTAACATGATTTTAAAAATAAACACTTCAAGTGATGTTCTTTAAGAGGTATTATTTCCAAAGAGAACTCACTAAAATTTACAAAAGGTATTATTAAAAAATGTGTGAAGATTGATGACATTGTCTGAACTCAGCCTCCAATTATAGACGATGACAAGGGAGGACGTTATTCTCTTAGGTTTCCTCCTTTGCCTCTGAATGCTGGCTGTGATTTTTTTTTGTTGTTGTTATTTGTAGCACATAGTGTGAATTAAATGGGACGACACAAGTCTACACGTGTCATGCAGGTGTCAAGAGCAGTCTATTTTGGTGGCTGGCCTGTACTGTCCTGAATGTTCTGAGCAGTGAATGTGTGCACCCAGGATTCATTTGCATGGTGTTAGTAAATTAACGTAGGCAACAGGCAAGGTAATGTACAGAGAATGCCTGCTTTCCTCTGCGGGTCTGGAGCAGAACTAACTGAAGTCAGGCAGGCAAGCACAGTGCATCTTCACGACTGACCTTCCATAAAACCTCTGAACTCCAGGTGTGTATCTCTGGATGTCAGCACTTTGTACAAGCTGTATTTCTACAGACTGCCCATAAACCACTCATGTTGTCATACAACAGTGACTGAAAATTTAGACATGCTCTATGAGCCAAATATATATTACATATAATATATATATATATATATATATATATATATATATTGGTAACTTATCGTTCTTCATGTGCCTTTCCCATTGTTGACTTTTCACTTAAGTTTTACAATAATAAACTCTAACAGCAAACCTATCAGCCTTGGCATCTTAGAGTGCACCTGGAAATTATTCAGTGCGTTAATATTTTTTTCTTATTGTGATGGAACATATTACATGAGCAACTTAAGAAGGCGAAATGTTTGTTGTGTCTCATGGTTTTAAACGGCATGGCTCACTATAGAAAGGGAGGCTAGTGGCAGGAGCATGAAGCAGCTGTCACGTCGTAGCAAGCCTCAGTCAGGTGCAGACAGTGATGAGTGGTGGGGATCAGTGGGCTTTCTTCTTCTTTTGCTTCTTTTGCCTTTGGTGCAGCTTTCAAGGTGGGTCTCCCTCTTCAGTTAGACTTCTCTGGAAATGCTTTTCAAGACCTGCTCAGAGGTGTGTCTCCTAGGTGATCCCAGTGAAGATGACAATCATTATCATATTCTTACTGAGCATCATTTTGAACCTCTGAGGTATAAATATATTTCATTTATATTTATAATGCATGAATCACATACCTGCTGTGTATTTAAATAATTTTTATAATTCTCACCAAGATTTTCAGGTACAATATTTCCATTTCAAGATATAGTTTACACCTTACATGTTTTTATTAAATGTTTTTTAAAACTGGAACTCACAAATGCTCATCACCTGAATTTTTTCAGGTATGTGAATATTTGTTTATCCATTTCTTCTTTGGGTTACATTATGATTTTCAATTATATATGGCAAACTTTATTGCATAAAGAACTGAACAATCATTAATTTATTATACTTGGACTTATATGATTTCAGCACTAGTGGTAAGTAATTAAAAATTGTTTGCAGTTACCTAACAAATATTATTTTGATATAATAGCAAAATCAGCAACTAGCTCAGGTAAGCATACTATAAAGAATGACATTTTGACAGCACAGATAATTTTTCCCTTTATGTTTTTTGTTTGTTTGTTTTAAATCTTGTACTAAGGGTCAAACACAGTATCTTATGCATGCTCAGCAATCATTCTAAAAGTGAGCTAAATACCCAACTATATGATCAGTTCTTTTTTATTTTTTTATTAAATCCACTTTGTATCCCAACTTTAGCCCCCTCCTGCATTTCCTCCCAATCCCACCATCCCTCCCTCTTGTCCTCCATTGCCCCTTCCCCAGTCCACTGATAGGGGAGGTCCTCCACTTCCATATGACCCTACCCTAACAGGTCTCATCAGGACTGTCTGCATTGTCTTTCTCTGTGGCCTGGTAAGGCCGCTCCCCCCTCAGGGGAAGGAGATCAAGAGTAGGCCAATCAGTTCATGTCAGAGACAGTCTCTGTTCCCATTACTAGGGAACCCACTTGGACACTGGGCTGCCATGTACAGGGGTTCTAGGTTATCTCCATGAATGGTCCTTGGTTGGAGTATCAGTCTCAGAAAACACCCCTGTGTCCAGACTTTTTGGCTCTGTTGCTCTTCTTGTGGAACTCCTGTGATGTGTCTCAAGTGAGGAATGGATACAGAAATTATGGTACATTTACACAATAGAATACTACTCAGTAATTAAAAACAAAGAAATTGTGAAATTTGCTGACAAATCATGGGAACTAGAAAAGATTATTCTGAGTGAGGTGTACCAGAGCAAAAAGACACACACGGTATATACTCACTTATAAGCAGATATTAGACATATAATATAGGATAAACATACTAAAATCTGTACGCCTAAAGAAGCTAAGCAAGAAGGAGGACCTTGGGTAAGATGCTCAATCCTCATTTAGAAAGGCAAACAGGATGGACATTTGAAGAGGGAGAAAACTGAGAACAGGATAGAAGCCTACCACAGAGGGCCTCTGAAAGACTCTACCCAGCAGGGTATCGAAGCAGATGCTGAGACTCATAGCAAAACTTTGGGCAGAGTGCAGGGAATCTTATGAATGAAGCGGGAGATGAAAGATGTGGAGGGGACAGGATCTCTACAAGGAGATGATCCGTTCTTTTGCTGAAAAAAAATCCAATTTAATATTATGGGACACTTCCTTTGTTCCCTACTCCTTCTCACATCTCTTTCCAACAAAGTCAGGCTGTAGTCCAAGCTGGTTCCAAACTCAGTATGGAGCTCACCTTGGCTTAAAACCTACAGCGATCCTCCTGTCTTAGCCTTCTGAGTGCTGGCACACTTTAATTGATTAATTTATATATATATATATATGTGTTTATATACTAATTATTTTTGTTGTGTATCTTGATGTGTATTTGCATATGTGCCAAAGCACCATTGTGGTAGCCAAAATACTGTTTTGAGGAGTTGTGATTTCTCCTTCCATCTTCATGTATATCCCAAGAATTAGACCAAGCTTATAGAGTAAGTCTTGTTGTGTACACTCTGAATCTTGTTTTTTGTTGTTGTTTTGTTTTGTTTTTCCTTTCTGTGTTCTAGGTCTTTCTATTTCTCTATGATGGCATTCATCTCTTTTCCTGCTTTTCGAGAGTCTTCACAGTGGTGACTCCAACATTTTCTCTGTAGGAACACTTTATTATTCACACCTTCTTTGCCTCGTTTTATTGTGAAACATTTCAAGTCAGTTATGATTCAGTGTTTTGAGTTTTACTTGTGAGTTACTATGCCATTATTACATTTTTTAATCTATGTTTTTGATTCATTTTGGTTAGTTTTCTGTTTGTTTCTTTGTTTGTTTGTTTTTGTTTTGCTTCACCTGGAGAGATGGCAGAATGAGGGAAGGTAGTAAGAGGAAGAAATTAAGAACTTACACAAAGCTCCATGTGTACTCTCAGTTAGTTGTCTGGGCTTTGCTATGTGACCATTTTTAGTTAAGTTCCTGTTTCATAAGTCAGCACACCCCATTAAAGAGTGCATGCTAAAACTACACAGGGAATGCATTAGGACTATAAAGTCCTGGTTACTTCTCTTTTGATTCAGAGTCCCACTGCCTGCCTGATTTGTTATGTGTATTTCTCTTTTGCAGCCATTTTCACAAGTCTTCAGTTAAAGATGGAACAGAAAATTCATATGTAAATTTGCTTCTCTTTTTAAAAATTTATTATTCTCTTTAGTAATTCTATTTATTGTCTTTCCTTACATTTGGGTTGCTACATATATTATATGAAGCAAACAATTAGTTAGACCTATGTTCATAGTATGGTAGAGAAAAGGAAAACATGTAATATATGATATGGGTACTTAAGAGTAATTAAGCTTTCTAAAAAAATTTAACGCATGTAGAAAATTTACTCTATATAACATTTGCTTCTTACATACAGCTATCACAGGGGCAATTCTTAGTATGCCTATCAGCTATGTTGTCTCCTAGGAACACAACCACTCTTGGCCATTCCTCTTTTTGTTGCTTCAGGATCATGTGGCAGCATTCTACTTTCCCAAGTGTAAGGCGATGGATTTTGTCCTTCCTTTGCTGGAGTTAAACATGAGTTGTTTGGAATGTTCTTATTTCATTTGAAGGAAGAAGTTCCTGGCATAAAACACTGTCTTCCATCTTCTCACTCTCTTCCTTTTTTAAATCAAATCAATGCATATATTTGTAATCACTTTAACCATACTGTAAGCAAGTGTTTTAGATATGACAAAGTTCTTTATTTTATTTTTAATTAAAATATAATTACTCCTGCTGTGAAGTTCTAATAAGAAGCAGAGATTTCAGGGGGAAAATGGGCTAAGTAAACAGTACAGAGGTTCTTGCCTAGACACAGTAGGGACTAGCTCCGTTGAGCGTTGTTATTGTCTTGAAGGACAGACAGGCAGTGACAGAGTCTAAACAATTGATGTGATATTGCTACCAAGTGCAGGACACAGTATTTTAAGACTATGCTGTTTTTGTTCATGATGTGTACTTTGTTCTCATTTTGCATTTTTCATGTAAAAAGATTTCTTTTTCTAGCATCATGATTCCACAAGGCTGTCTGCCATTTTTCATGCAAAGAGACAATCTCACAGTAACCCTGTAAGCAAGAAACCACTAAACAATCAGCTATTTCGTTCATCTTCTTTTCTTTCAGTCCCTCAAACACACTCTTCTACTTTTTTTTTCATAGTCATAGCTTCACATAGTCCTTAAGAGTATTTTTGTTTTCTGACAAATGGTCCCACATACACAGATTACTTCTTCTCCATTCAAACTGTGATGATCTTAAACAGTGTGCAAATCTATGCAGGAATGCCGGCCAGTTTCTAAATCTGCATTTTGCAACAATGAGAGCAGCACAAAGTTCCAGTGTGAACAGACCCAACAATGTCCAACAGATCCAGGGAATCAACAGTGAACTTGGAGGGATGCCCTACCTCTTGTGGTCATGGTGCAGAACTAGGGTTTCACATTCTCAGAGTGCTACAGTCCTGGCATTTAGGCATAACGTTTTCATTCCAAAGAAGGAAAAGGGGATGATATATGTTTGGGTTAACAATTCTAATTTTAAAAGGCAGATATGTACTTTTCCATGTTTTTTAAAATTCAGGAGAGAAACATATACGAAATGTAGGATAGAAAAGCTCTGGCTAATGAATGTATACCTTCTATGAGATCATAATGTAATTACATTTCTCCATTCTCTTTTCTTCTTCCAAACTTTCACATATACCTCTCCCCACTTTCCTTCAAATTCATGACCTCCTTTTTTAGTAATTGTTATTGTGTGTGTATTTATATGGATATATACGCAATATAATTATAACTTGTCCCTATAACATTTGGCACTGGACAACTAATTGGTATACTCTTCTTTGGGGAATACCTCCTCAGCCACTCACAGCTTTGCTCAGTTGCCAATGAGTTCTTTCTGTAGGGTTGAGGGCTCGTGGACTTTACCCATCCACTTTGGCATGTCTGTTAGTATCATCCTTGTTTAGCTCAGGTTTAATCAGTGATGTTGGTGAAACTTTATGAATGTCAATTCTGTATTTACACTGCTAGTAATACAACACCCTCCTCTCTTAGTAATTCTGATATTACTAGGAGAAACAATCTCACAGACAACTCCCTGATCCTCTGGCTCTTACAGTCTTTCCCACTTCTCTTCAGCAATGTTACCTGAGCCTTAGGTGTGAGACTATTTTGTTGATCTATCTATTGGGACTGCACTCCACAACTCTGCATTTTTATTGGCCTTAGTTTTCCATAGTGGTCTTCATCTGTTGCAAAGAGAAGTTTTACTGGGGATCTTTCTTAGGAGTCATTGGCTGGTGATATCTAAGAAATTCCCAAAACATATAGTCTATTGTTTGGTTAGCTCCAGAGATGGAAGATAAGTCCTTATTGCTAAAGACATTATGCATTTCAGAAACAAGGTCCAGAGGCTCCTGAGCTGAAATTGACCTGAATGTCCTCTCTCTGAGGACTAGCCTTCATGGTACCAGAAGACATCATACAAGCTTTCAAAGAAAGAAAACTAACAACAGCCCTACCCAGCCATGGTGTCTATGAACCACATCAAAGACCAGCATGACTTAATAAACCTAAGGGTCCAGTAGTGGCATGCAGACCTTGGTGGCAATTTGCTGAGCTTGAAGGATGGACAACACATTGGGTATTCAGCATAGTCCCCTCTCCATTTGTCTAGAGATCTCATAGAAGAGTATGTAACTTGTGTCTCATTGATGAAAAGAAGCGAGCCACTGAGAAGACAGTGGGCAGGCTTTCCAGATGAGGGCATCTTACATGAACAGGCACAGAATGGACAAGTACATGGAAGTGAACTTATGCGTGGCCCACAGTATGGCGAACACTGTTCAATGTGAAATGTGGTTTTCTGTATGATAAACTGGAAGGGGGGTTCTCATCAACAATGCTGGCTTGCCATTATGAACCAAGTGATTGCTGGGGAGATTATGTGAACATTATAGGATGGCAAGCAATATTCATGGCCTCTGTTTACTAGATTCCAGTAGATCTCTTTGTTGTCCAAAGTTGTCTGCAGACACTGCCAAGTGTGTTTTATGGGAAAAAAAATCACTCCAATTGAGAAGCACTGAGCTACAATGAATGGATTACCGTGGTAAGAGTTAAAATTAAAGGACATACGGAAGGTCTATTATATAAAACCTTATAAAGATAGCAGGAGTATCTTGTATTAACACACATACAGGATCTTTTTAGACAGCTGGCAACATAATCAGAATTGGTTTTATTACGCTAACTCAGCTGGTGCAGGGAAGACAGAATTATGAGACAAGAGACGGAATGCAACGGTATCCAATTTTCTTACAGACACTCTGGCTGATGCTTTGGCTTGTAAACACATTATGAAATTGCAGAACATGACCTTTAAAAATGACAGTGGCATGTTTCAGGAATTGCTTTGACTGTAAGTCAGTTCAAGTCAAATCCATGCTTCAGAACTGGCATCATACACATGGGCCTGCAGATCAAGGCTTGGGGTGTGGCTTCTGTGAACGTAGGAGATGTGGGCACAATCCTGGCTCTGGGAGGTAAATAATGATGGAATCTATTGGGTCTAAGTTTTCTTACTCATAATGTATAATAATAGCTTCAAGTCTGCCCAGATTCTAAAGGAAGCAGTTGACACTCTAATTTTGACATTTAATGAAGGTTTTATTAAGGTAACATTATCAATGTATAGATAGGTAATACTAAATCAAGGGTTAATGTAGTACTTAGGAACACCTTTACCACTTCTAGTGTGATATGAAAAGAAGAAGGTCAATTTCTGAAACCCAGAAAAGAAAAAAAAATGGGCGAGAAGGGAAAGAATGCTGCCTTTCATCAAACCGATACCCCAGAGTCAAGAGGCAAACCAGTTTCCACCCTTTCCTGAGGAAGAGAATTATGCATTGTTCCTATCCTGTCTTCTTTTTACTTAAGAACACTTCCTTTGGATTAGAGAAAGAAAGAACATTTATTAATAAAATCTATATAGGGGGACCTTTCAAAATGCAAAGACAAGTGAAGGGTGCTGAAGATCAGAGAATGGATTCAGAGATACAGAACCCTGAACTATGAATATGAAAATATCCAAACAGTACTTGGGCATTGACTCTGCACCCAATAAAGTTTTATGTGAACCTATGCATGCAATACATACATACATTCATATATTCATACACGTCATATATACATGCCTATGTTAGCCCTATTTCTTCCATATACAGACAAACAACACTTTCATGCTATACATAGAATGGAGTCCTGAGGAAAAAGTCTCCATCCCAAGATCCCCCTTGCACCATCTTCAGCTTTGCAGGAAGGTCACACTTCCCTGACCTCTCTTTTGCATAATCCTGAACAATGTTCAAAAATCAAATAAGAAAATATGTTTGAAAGAGCTTTGCAAATTGTGAAGTGTCATACAACAGTAGAAGGTCAACTGTAGTGATTTCTTGTCTTCTTCCTCATTAAGAAGTCTATTATGGTTAAACGGAGATATCAGGTAGATATTCTACTTTCCTCTGTTGTCAAATTCTTTATACAATGGTTCTGCTTTCACAATAATGACATGAAGTGAACTCTATAACCCTGGAGCTTTATCATTTACTCTTATCTTGATGGTAAATATGGTTTGTAGCAGGCCTGAGCATACTGTATTCAATGAACCAATCTCTTGTAGTTTTATCAGGAAAACAATATAGCACAGAAGTCCTTCAATTACTTGTTCTGAATTGCATAGAAATTTGGGGTTGGAAAGAAACTTAAAATTTACTTGCATTCAGTATGGGGAGACAGCTCAGTCAGTAATATGCTTTTCATTCTAGCATGAGGGTCAGAGTCCAAACCTTAGCATGCACATTGCATACCCGGATAAGCATATGCAAGGCATGGTAGCATGTGCTTGTAAAGAATCAGGGACAGGTACATCCTGGGACTCACTATCTGGCCATTCTTGCCTATTTGTTGAGTTCCAAGCCAGTGAGAAGCCCTGTCCAACCAGCAAGTTGAGGGACTAGATAGCTGAGGGTTCAAGTCTGCACACTGTTCTTGCAAAGGACCTGACTTTGGTTCCCAGTTCACAAGTCTGGTTGTGGCTCACAACTGCCAGCGACTTCAGCTCCATAGTATTCACACTCTTCTGCTCCTTCACAGACATACACATGCAAGTAAGAATGAAATAAATCTCAGAAACAAGGTGCATAGCATCTGAGCAACGATGCTCAAGGCTGTTCTCCAGCATCTACATACAAGCACACATACACACACTTGCAAACGCATGCATCCGTGCTTGAATATACACATACACAAACAAATCATCTGTATTCAAATCTTTTATTTCACCTCTGTGGCAATCTATGGTAAAATTTAATGTTGGGAATTCTTTCTTTTCACAACGGCAGTATTGGAAGCTTGGCTTCTCCCCGTTCACATTTTGTCTCATCTAGTTTTATAATGATAATAGAGCTTGCACTCAATATCCCTGGAGATGCAATTTCCAAAATCAGATCACATAAAATTTGTATAAAATAATTAACATTCTCTAACAGATGGATTTAGTGCGTCTACAAAGAGTATACCTGAAGATTAAGTCATACACACATAGTTACTATACTTATATGCTATTTCCAATCTCTATTAACAATTGGCTATAAGATAGAAACACAAAAGAATTTTGACAGAACCAGACATCATAGACAACCCACATGGAACAGGAAACAAAATATCTATCATTTAGTGAATGTAGCTAGGAGCAAAACAGAATTACTGTGGGGGAACTTCACAACTCTACATTTGCGCACAGCAGAATTGAGAGTCACCAGGTTAATAAACTGCCCCTCAAATGGACAGCTCTGCAACACAGAATGCTGTTAGAATGAATATTACTTTCTGTGTTATGTCTCTGGGTTGATATATCAACACTCTGGCCAACACTCAACAGAATATTCCCTTCTTGAGAAACCATCACCTACATTACTAATCTTCAATTATCAGAGTGAAGTTAGTGTGTTACTATTTGAACTTACTTACCCAAAGTTCCAGGCTCTGTTTTAGATGCTGGGGATCTAGCAATGGATAAACACATTTCTGACCTTATGAGGCTTTAGCTGTAGTTGCCTAGGGGAATTGCTTACTGAAAGAAGCCCTACTATCCTAACGGCATAAATAAAACGGCTACTATCATATACCGTGTATGGGAAGGCCAAGAAAAAGCGACCAGGGAGGTAATTGTCTGCATATACAGGAAATGGTTTATCTCTGCCCTTCAGTACCATTTTATAGGAACTTCACTTAGAAAAGTATAGAACAGCAGATCATTCCATAGAGAGGAAAGCCATAGGTCACTGGTCTGAATTCCTGTGGCCTAAGGATGGAGGAACATGGCCAAAAGCATGGTCATCACAGCCTAAGGTAATAGGATTCTGGAGTGGATATTAAGCAAAGCCTGATGTTGCATTTCTCTTGCCAAACACAATGACAACAAAGTTGTAACCGTTTGGCAGGTGACTAGGATGTATTATGCCCAGGCTGCTGCTGCTACAGAAACAGAGGCGAACACAAGCGAAAATTAAGCCATAAACATCTCTTCTTGTCAGGGCTCCATTTCCCTGGAAACAGAAAGTTGTTTTATAGGGCTGGCCAAGTGTACTGTAAATTATATTACCAGCCCACAGCTGATGGGTTTATATGTCTGAGAGGAACGAGGTATCTGGCTCAGTCACCGTGTTCAGCTTGCCAAAACTGCACGTGGACGCACCAGTCAGAGAGAGATTGCTAACATTTAGAAAAAAGTGCTCTAACAGGAGCACTCCACTGGAAGGGGGAGTGTATAGGGTCTGTGACACTAATTTGTCTTCCCCTCAGAGCTGTCTCTATGACTCAGCCACCCTGTTCAGCAGTCCGTGAGTCAACAATTAATTACACTGGGCACCCCTGACAACCCAGGGTATGTTTGATGAATGGGTGGACAGTTTCCAGTGAAAAGTTCCCTCACCTTATGGTACCGCCTCTGTAGTGTTGCTGGTTATTTTTCTAAGGAGCAGAAGGTGTTCCTATTTTCAGCTGGTTTGGCTTTTCACTTTATTTTTTAAACGTTCTTCTCATACTTGGACTACAGTTAAGTTTCTAAAACAAATCAAACATGTCACTTCAAAAGGGGAGGGTTTTTTTTTTTTGGTTTTGGTTTTGTTTTTTTGAGGCAGGATTTCTCTGTGTAGTCTTGGCTGTATGCTAGGCTGGCCTCAGGTTCACAGTGATCCACCTGCCTCCCTGAGTGCTGGGAGTACAGGCGTGCAGCACTGCACCCAGCTTCAACGAAAGCTCTTTTAAAGGCACCATGGTCCCTATGGTTTACTACTGGTCTCTTTATCTTCAATGACCAGGATCCTGAACATATCTCCAGCTGGAACACCTACCTTAGCTGTTAATCCTTCCCTTTGAATCTAGTATGGGCTCTCACATCTGAGTCCTCTCGCCTATGATATTGTCCAGGCCACTCCATCTGTATAGAACGTTCTCTACCTCTCCAGTAGGAATAAAAAACATTCACTAACCGTGTTTCCTAACATAATGAGACCATCCAGGTTTTGCACTCTTGGTCTCAGTCACCTTGCTATGTCTCAGATAAGATTTCTGAAATCCTCTCTTAACTTCTTTGTCGGTCTCCATCTTCTTTACTCAACAGTCTGTTCACATGGCATCAAGAAATGTCACTCCCTTCCCTGCTACAGCTTTCCATGCCTTTCCAGTGCACTCCAAATAAATACACACTTCCGCTGCTGGCTCACAAAGTCCCAAACGAATTACTTCCTTTCTATAGAATATTCATATTTATCACATCTGTCCCAGGCAATCCAGTTCACTTCTTACATTCTCGGCTAATTGTTACTAATACTATGTTTTCCATAAAAATGCCCAGTTTAGACTAAATGCCACCCAGTGACTGCACTTGATAGTTCCTCTTCTGCCATCCTTCCATCATTGCATATGTCCCAGAGTGCTGGCCTTTTAGTTTCTCAAACTCACACGTGTCATCTGTTCTCGTGTTTTGGCCATAAGGAAACCTATTCCCTCACTGTAGAATTGCCCCTCCAGGGGCTCCTTCTCAGTCAGAATTTGAGAATTAACTTTACTGTCAACTCAGAAGGTTTTTTCCCCCATTGCCTATCTAACAGCCCTTCTCTTCAGCCATGTTCTGTATCAGTTCATTTGACTTTCCTGATAGGGCTTAAATTATATGATTAAAAATACATTGGTTATGCCTACACTGTAATGATTTGTTGTTTCTCTTTAGTCTCCTCCAGTTCATAAGTTTCCCAGCTTTTCCTTGTTTTTTATGCCTTTTTAAAAGGGAGATTATTGTATCAAAAGTCCTTAGGTTTAGTGTGCCCAATATGTTCTCAGGATTGGAGAGAAGTTATGGGTTTTGGCAAGAATACCATGATCATTGCCCCTCTGGGTGTACTGTATCAGTGAGCCCATGATCTTGGAGTATGGTGTTCCTAATGGGGATTTCTTGACTCTTTTAGAAAGAGGCATCTCTTATGTCTCTTCTGTTTTAAACTTCTGTCTTTTCTTTGTAGTTGAAAAGTAACTTGGAGAAGATACTTTGAGCTTATGAAAATCTGATTTCTCTTCAACTGTTTTAATGCACAAATTTCAGCACTCGACATTGGATCTCATCTGTAGCATGTGCTACTATGGTATTGGCCCAACTGTGGTGTATTTTCCCTCTTTCCTAATGAACAACCATTTATGGAACTCTCTTGTGTTCTTCTTCATTATTAACCTGTCTTGACAGTACTTAGGTGTCTGGCATACAATGTATCTCTAAGTACAGACTGTAGCAATACAACTAAAGTTCTACCTGGGTGCCTGAGCTGCACAAGACTTGCCACTATTAGCTTCTCGACTAGACAAGATATTTAATTCTTTGAATCGCAGTTACTTGCTCCAATATCATGAGTGGTGTGTGTGTGTGTGTGTGTGTGTGTGTGTGTGTGTGTGTGTGTGTTTGTGTGTATTTGTGTGCGTGTGTGCAAACATCATGCCACAGCAACATGTAGAAATCAGAGGTCAACCTTGGGTATCAGTCTTCTTCTCTACCTTCCTTTAGATGGGTCTCTTGTTGGCTGCTGAGTACTCTATGGTGGCAGGCCAATGAGCTTCTGATGACTCTCTTTTCAAAGCCTCCCATCTCCCTGTGGAATGAGCGTTTGGGAATACAGAGTTCCGTTCCTATGTCTGCCTTTGTGTGAGTTCTGGGAATCCAAACTCAGATCCATATACTTGTACTTTACATACTGAGCCCTCTCTCCAGCCCATGGCTCAGTTTCTTTGTTGATAAATTAAGTGTATCTTGGGAGTTACTTAGGCTTTTGTCTGGATAGTCTGTTCATCATGCATTTGCTCAGGCTTCAGAGGCACAGTAAGTGAAACAAAATGCATAATGGCCTAAGATCCTCAGGACTAGTCCTCTCCTACAGTGAGCACACCTAGCCCCCAGACACTTATCTACAGTTACGGTTTTTAACTATAGAGCTCCCCACTCAATCTGCCTTCTTAAGGACTCCACAAAGATACAGTAAAGACTCTCTTCAGTCCCTAATCAACCACAGGTAATCATTTGAGTTTCCAGGAATATGAGTATCATGAAGGGTATGCCCTCACTTCACCTCCAGGTTTGAAATTTTAGTAATTAATTTTGCTCAAACAAATCAGAATCCTAGGGGGAAGGCCGATTAAAACACGAAAAAAGATCTTTAATGAAAGGTAAATGTTAGAACGTTTTAAATTAAAGCTCTCTCCTCTCTAAACCTTCTCCTTAGGTCCCAGTCTATAGATGAACAGGACCATCGCTGGCATGTGGGCCAGGGAAAATATTTGAAAATGGAGAAAACTGTAGCTGGTAAATGTTATTGCTAGCTCTGGGAGGTGAGGCCAGCCAGGCTCATATGGACCTGCTGGAGCTTGGCAAGCCCCCCCAGGGAAGTTCACACTAGCGGGCGAGCAGATCGTACAAGCGGAGTCCAAATGTCACTCTAACATTTGCAGAGCTGTGTGTAACTACTTTACAGAGGTTTCCAACATGAAGGTCAAGGATAGAAAAGCTTCTTGGGGAACAGAGGGACGATGCAGACATTTTGTAGAGGATTCTCTTCCCCCTGTGTGAGCAGGATTTCTTTTCTTTTCTATTAACCTGTGTATTTTCCCCGCCCACTACTGTTGATATAGAAAGAGAATCCTTCAAGAAGACAAAAGCCAATCTCTGCTTTCAATAGGGGAGAGGGAATTCTATATTGCTCTGATTTCTTTCCCAAACAGCTATTTATTTACTTACTGTGCTTGTTTTAATTTGTTTATTTACAGTTTCTGTTTTCCTTTTTATATTCTACGTTCCCAGCTGGTTTTGTTGTTCTATAGTTGGGCCTTGGTATTTCAGCATTAAACATTCACAATTTGGGCACCCCTCCTCCAAATCTAAATAGTTATGTATTGTGACTGTGTGCAACTCTGTTGAGTCTGAAACTTCAGCCCCACTGTAAATAGAGAACCCAAGAACTTATTGAAAAGAAAAACTTAGCTAAACACTGACACACAGCCTCATTGCTTCTGGGCTGGCTCTTTAGTTTTGAAATATTTCAAAGGGCAGATAAAACAGTCTAAGTCTCTATGTAGTTACAGATAATCTCGCTTTTATTAATTGCTAACACTGTAGTACATTTGTTTCTGATGTTTTTGAAGAAATAAAACATGAGAGGCATAGATAATGTCCTTGTGGAAAACTTCCAGCTTTTCCTTCCAGAAGTAATTATACCAAGGTGTGTTTGAATATTCTCAGCATCTATGGATCTTCACATAAAATATTCTAGATTATTTTCCATGTTTGTAAACTTTTATAAACAAATTATTCTTAACACTACCATTAATTTCACTCTCTCATGTGGGATTATAGCTAGTGGGTTCACTGTCATTACCTGTAGCTGTAAATTGTTTTGCTCTACTACAGGAAAATAATTTTGCATGGAGATAACGTGTCTGCTTGTTTTGATTTTCCTTACCTTGTTCACATTGCAAGCAGTGCAGATTTTACCCACTATCTCAGAGTGAACTTGCTCCATGGTTTCTTTAAGGCACTGCAGTAGATGGATGATTATTAAGTCTAATGTCAGACTTGACTTCAGTATCAGGCTCTCTTTTAAAAAGACTGGCCTAAGTTCACATTTCCAGCAGAGTTAAGATAAGAGCATTTCTATTTCCAACTCCCACTCTTTGCCAACACTGTAACATCACCAGAGCTATTGACTTTTTCTACTCTGGATGTTTGAAGTCATATTTCAACATATTTGGTCTTGGGGAATACTAGTGTGACTACAAGTGCTTTGATAGGCTCCCACTCACTTGCCTATTCCTATATGGATTGTCTTTCTCTTACTGACATGTAGGACTATCTTATACAGTTCATACAGCAACCCATAGTATGTGGCATGCACTCTCAATATTTCCCATAGTTAGAGGCTTGTCTTTTATTATGTCTTTTGCTAAGCATAAATTTTAAATTGAACTATAATCGGATTTATTAATATGTAATTTACCATATACCTTCCTGAGAAGGAAGTTTCTTCTTGAGAAACCACTCACACTTCAAATGTTTATGCTTTTCTTCTTATAGCAATATATTTTCATGGTTGCTATGAAGATGAAGTATATTTTTGATCATTCTTAGTGAGTAACCAATTATCTCAGCCCTATTTGTTGACTAGCTTGTTCACTAATTCCAGATTTCTACTGCTAACCTCACCATGAATTAATTGTCTACATTGCATAGGACAACTACTTAGAATTTTACTTGATGTGTCTATGTGACCATTTTGTACCAATGCTACACTGTCATAATAATTTAGATTATAACATTCATATTGGTATCTATTCCTTGTGCTTTGTATTTTCTAGCATTATTTTGGCTATTTTTGGCTCCTCGCACTTATGCATGATATATAAGAAAACTTAGGGCATAATTTCCATGAAAACTCCTGCTAAAGTTCTGAGTGAAATTATATTGAAGTTATGAAGCAACTTAGGAAGAGTTTGCATTGTTATATTATTAAGTCTACTTTTTTTGAATATGATAGTGATCATTTAGTTACATCTTTATTTTGTAAACATTAATGATATTTTGTCAACTTTCCCGTAAAAATCCTGAATAATTTACTGTCTTATTCTTTGCTATCATATTTAGCTATGGAATATAGCAAGTTTTCTGTGCTGCATCTTAATTGGTGATTATAAAGAAAGTTTAATGAGATTTGTGCTTATCATCTTCTCAACAAATTTGGTAAAATCACCTTTAGTTACACTAACTTGCTTTTAGAACTCTGTGGACTTTCAACACACAGGAATAGTTCAATCTATTCTTCTACTAGCCTTCTAGTCCTGATTCTGTGGGCTTACTCTACTGGATAATTACTCACCTATAATAATCAACAGAAGCAATCTTAATCTTTATCATTATCCAGTCACTAATTTAAATAAACATGACACTTCTTGTGGAATTTGAGTAACTTCCCATTTTCAAGGTAACAATATTATACTCCTGTCCAGTGTTACTTTCAAACTGTTGGCAGTGTCAAATATTTTTGCATTTATTTAAGTTACTGTACTTTTCTCATTAATACCACTGCTATCATATTAACTTAATATATTTTATGATATGTATCATCTTCATAATTCCAAAGGGGGAGAACCTTTCTTGTTTGTGGTACATTTATTAGGCTCTGAATTTAATTTCCTAGTGTTTTCTTTAGAGATTATTTTCAGAATCATATATTTAAGTACATATAGAGGCATGCTTAGAAATGCATGATAGTATAATGAAATGAAGCTGGGTGTGCTTTGGTTGGAATAAAAACTGAACTGAACACCTAGAATGAAGATTAGTTTCTATCTGTGAAGATTGTGATATGGACAGGTAGGACCAGAAATACATCTTCAGGATAAGAAAGACATGGTGTTTGTTCTAAGTGCAGCAGAAAACTGCACTAGGTGATCTAGCAGAGAGGGAGCAGGATTTGGTTAGTATGCCCACATGGATGACCTTGCTCACAGTCTGTTTTCTCTTCTGCCTAAAAAAACCCCATAAATATTACCTGAGATTCTCAAAGTACAGTTTCTAGATTAGTAGCAGCATCTGGAAAACTGTTAGTTATGCTCAGTCCCACAAGGCTGGTTAAGTCTAACACTGGGGTTGGAAGCCAACACAAACATTCCTCAACTGGACTCTAACACAACTGAAGTTTGAGAACATATGGACTCTAGAAACTTCAAATACCCCTTGCTCCCTGGCCTACAGTTTGTAACTAAGTCCATCAACAAACAGGTGATAAACCACGCAAAGTTTTTCATGACACAAACTCAGGTCTTAACAAACAAAATTTACCATCTTCAATTTCCATCATTCCATTTTAGAGATTTGTTCAAATAAAAAGAAATTACTATCTGTGTACAGGATTTAAAATAATTACTGCCATGCCACAGTGACCTACAGATTTCTTCCTGTGGTCATCAGAATGAATTTTCTTAAATCCTATATCCTTTGTGTGATTATCTGCTTGGATTTATAAACATTATAAGACCATTAGGAAAGTTATAGCTATCTCAATGTTTTGCAAATATCGACAAACAGAAAGTATTTAGTCAGAAGCAGGAAACTATGATGAAAGAAAAGACCTTTTGAAATTGAATCAAAGTTAAGTTAGAGTTCAGGATTTATTAGTAGTCAGATAACAGTTAAATTGTGGGAAGGGTCTGGGAAGTACTTGGCACAATCTAAATATATCCAGCATTGTATCTGCACATCTTTTAAGAACTACTCATAAAAATAGCAGGTGACTATTCCTACAATGCAAATTTAAAGTTGTATTTTTCCTAGTCACCTTTCAGTGCCGGCTTGTCTAGGGGTGTGGGTGCGTGGCAATCTGTAACATACACATATCAAATGCAAAATTGGTTTTTGGAAGGTTCCTAAAGAGTTAATACAATATAACAATTACTTATTTTAGAGTGATTTTAAAATAAAGATATAATTTGTGGACTTATTTAATAAATTGAGTAAGAGCAAAGTGAACACCGGGTTTTCTCTTCAGCAGGGGAACTAATTGATGCAATAGAATACTCTAGGCTCCCCAACTCCACAAGGGTATCTCACTCCTCTAAACCACAGCACTAATTTGGAAATTGTTTCTACACTACTGTGAAGTAGCATCTACCCTACAAATGTGACGCTTAATGCTCTTATTAAACTAAACATTACACCCATAACAAGATTGTGTCTTAAGTAGGTCCCTCTCTGGATTTCTCAACAGGACTGATAATAGTGAGTTATATGTGTTAGATTAAAAAAAGAGAAATAATGATACAAATCATATTACCCAGGAAGCACATAGGCTGAAAAATACATTTATTCAGGAAATGCACAGATAGATCTGTTGGAAATACTAAACGAATACTGAGTAATGAATTAGGATCATGAATAATAAAATTGGACAGCTAAAGTCTAAGCTTAACTACTTATTAACTATAAGCTATTTAATCTCTGCTTTTTTAATTATGATATTTTAGACATGAAGTGAAGAGAATAATAAGAGTCACAAACACTGATTACATAATATAAGTGATGATTAATAGCCATATATCAATATGCAATTGTTCTTTAAAATAATGTTTGTGTGTGTGTTGTATAATATGAAAGTCATCACAGTTTCCATCAAACACCAACCAGACACAGAGTGTTGGATGAATTCATTCTTTGGTTCATTGGGCAAGGGAATATTAGAATCTTATGATTTATTACTAATTAACACATAGTAGAATAATATGTAGCTACTTGAAATTATTTTTAAAACATCTATTAACTGAAAAGGCTTATGGCAAAATTTAAATGGACTCAAAAGTTATTATGCAAACAGCATAGGGTCTAGTATTTTTTAAATCATAGTTTCTTAGCTTTTTAATATTTATGTCTATGTGCAGAAATGGATTTCTAGATATTAGTGCTTATATATGTCTGTATTCATAATGAAAATATACCAAAGGGTAAATAGGTATTAGCTGTAGGTGCTGAAGTTTTTGAATTATTGTATTTTTCTTAATAGTTTTCAGAATTCATCAAATTTTCTATAGCAATTATCTGTTGCTTTGATGATCAAGGAGGAAATACATGTAATTTAAAATAATTAAAGGCTGAAGACTTTTAACAATAGAGAAAATTGCATTTAGTAGAATGCTAAGTTAAAAATTAGAAATTAAAAAGTAATATGCTTTCTTCCACATATAGGAAAGTATACAACATACTAGAATATATAAATCATTGTTATCTCTATTGATAAATTTTAATCAACTATATTTTCATCTCTTTAATATTGACTGACATTTTTTAAATGGGCACGCTGATTTTGTTATTTATTCATGATACATATAAATTCTTGTGCATATATAAATGCACATATAAATATATAAACACATGTACACATTTATGCTAATTCATGTGGGGGGTGTATATTTAGAGAGTGGGAAGAGATGAAACTAAGTGCTCTCATGCCTTCCCTAAGAGAGTTCAAGGTCAGATTCTTCATCACAGATGATCTGTCTATAGCAAGACTTGAGTTTCAGGCTTGGCATTTAACTCTTAAAATGTGTGAGGCCTGAGCCTTAGGGAGGTAGGATTTGACAGTTTAGCAGAATTCATTTCATTTTCTAGGAAAACTCACAGGAATTAGCAGCAGTCATAAAGCATGCATCTAAGCAAATATTAAAGACTAATATAGGATTTATTATAAGTTGATTGAAGAGAACCAATGTAAATGAATAAATGTGTTGTGGTTTGTTTGTTTGTTTGTTTGTTTTTTGGCCTGTGAGGGCATCAACACTGAGGAAGGGCATCACACCATGATTCTAGCACACTGACAGCATAAGCACCGAAAAGGTGGTTACAGTACACAACTTCATTTGTGGCTCTTGACTGAAGCATCTAGACTTCAAAGATAAAGAAGAAATAAAATAAAGCTAAGCAAAGTGTCTAACTTTAGTTAGTTTGTTTGTTTATTCTACATACAAAATGTGCAGGATAAAGATAGAGTAGATAGAGCAGAGATTAAGAAAATGCCCAACCAATGCCTGGTCCAATTACAGACCCACCCTATCAGAGAGTGCTAACCCCTGACACTATGAACAATACTCTGTGAGGCTTGAAGACATGATCCTGACAGTTTTCCTTGGGAGAGGAGCTATCCAGTAGCACCTCAAAACAGATGCTGAGACTCACAGCCAAACACTGGGAGATGCGTAAGGAGTCTTGTGGAAAAGTAGAAGGAACGAAAAAAAGACTTGATGTTGATAGGAGCGCCACAAGAAGATCAACAGAGCCAAATAACCAGGGCCCAGAGGGGCTTGCTGAGACTGAGGCAGCAACCAAGGACCATGCATGAATGACCTAGATGTAGCAAATGGGGAGCTTAGGCTTCATGTGGATTCCCTAGTAAGAGAAGTGGAGCCTGCATCTGACATGGATTCACTTGCCAGTTTTTTGATCACTTCCCCCTTGCGGGTCTGCCTTGCCAGGCCACAGGAAAAGAGGACATGCTCCGTCCTGATGCAACTTGATGAACTAGAGTGGATGGAAAAGACCTCCCTTTTTCTGAGGAAATTGGGAGAATGAAGGAGAGGGAGGAAGGGTGGAACTGGGAGGGGAGGAGGGATGGGGGCTATAACAAGGATGTAAAGTGAATTAAAAAATAAAAATGCATTGAATATAAAAAAGAAATCGAAACAAAAACAAAGCAAAAGGTGTCTAACTTCAGGAAAACAAGCAACTGAATGCTGCAGCTGGGATTTTTTTTTTTTTTTACCTTACTGTCTGAGTCTTGACCCTCTTCAGCAGTCATTCTCTAAAGATGGTATCAGGTCTGCCTGGTGGGCAGCACCCTGCTGAAGTCTGCTGTGCCCACTCCCTGTACACTGAGGAGGAAGAACAAGACAGAGGCAGGAAGCAGACCTTGAAGCTTCATAACACTCAGTAGCCCAGAAACCAAAGAGCATTTCTCCAGCAGCTCCAGGCCTGGGAGAATCATTTTGAAAGCTAAAAGATTTTGGAGTTCATCTAGAAGTGTTCATACATGTTAAGCCAAAAGCACCAGGCAAGAGTTAAGCGTGTTTGAACTGATGAAATGAATCTGCCCCTTGATGGCACCTTGAATGACTTCATTCCTCAAAGGCACACAATCACTAGTAATGAAAGCACAATTTTACATCACTTAGTAGAGGAGCTATTTACTGCTTGGTGTGTACTATGAGCCAATCAAATCTCTGTGATTATATGGAACAAGAACTAAATAAGCAAAATGAGTTATAAAAAAATGTACAATCAAAGGATGCTGTTAACATGTTGGGGATAAAGAACCTCCCTAGATGCACTAAGTTTAGGAATAATTCTAATTTTCAATTTTTCTCAAATTTTACCTTGAACAAAATATTGTAATGGAACAAGGCCATGTAGTTGGCACTGATTCTCTCCCAATCTGCTATCACTTAAAGTTTTATGATTTAACATGCAGTCCACCAGCCAGGG